>CM028382.1:7378968-7659146 GCA_013146195.2 Codonopsis lanceolata
TTTAATCAAGAAAGTCTGATGCCAAGCCTTGGCATCAGGATGCATTTGACAGCAAAATGCAGTACCAACTTTAATCCAGAGAGTCTGATGCCAAGCACTGGCATCAGGATGCATTTGACCCTAGGAATAATCAAAATTGTTTAAGGTACTGAATAGGATAAGAGGGGTGACTAACTTGTAAATGAATATCTGAAAAATGTTCTTCTTCTATTGGCAAATCAACCATTGAAGTTGTAAAAACATTATCATCTGCATAATGTTCTTCTTCTTCACTACAAAACTCTTCATTAGCTTCATTCTGATCTACCTGAAAATATAAAACAAAAAATATTTAGACAAGATATGTTCCATAGCTGAAGAAAAATTGAAGTTCATAATAATAATATATAAACTTACAATATTTGTCATGGCTGAAGCAAACTTTTTAGAACATATAGAAGATAGATTCCATTTAAGGAACTGTGGTGTAGCATCATTGTCTGATGGGATACAAATGCTGGCTTTCTCACATAAAACATACTGTAATTTGGAATTCAAACAAGATATAAGTAATAAATATATAAAAAATTAAGTCAAAACTAGTTTATGATAAAGTTAACATAACTTACTGGTATCAAAGGTGCACAATTCTCCACATTTATATTTGTCCTCTTCTCCAAACCATTTATCAAACAATCTACTATGTGTTTTGACCAGCTTATATTCACGTATCTCATCAATATTTGATACTAGCAGTACATATGACCATGATATGTATGAGTCTTCTTCTGAAGAAAAAACCGCTAACACCAATAAAGTTATTAAACATGCAACATCCTTCATATCATCTTCTTCTCCACTATCAATTATTCTACTAATACTACTTTCAATCACAGATGGCATCAACCTTTCATTAAAATTTTTCGTCCCAAACTTGTGTGGAAAATGTTTCAAAAGAAACTGAGTTCGATTCATCTTGTAAAGAGAAACATCAATTTCCTTCACCCCATCCTTTACACCAAAAACATCCCTTACATGTCCCTCTTCAATTGTAATTTTGCTTTTCCCAACTGAAAAGTACTTCTTCCCTCCTTTTACAAAACAATCAACCATTGATAACAATAAGTTCTTATTAATGTTGCAGTATTCATCAACATTCTCACTTTGAAGTAGAGCTTCAACCAAAATTGCAAAAGGAGTCTTCTTCAACATCACAATATGCTCATCACGAATGTTAATTTTCTTCAAATGCTGTTTTAATAGAAGCACATTTGATCTTACTCTTCCAGAAACAATATTCGATTTCTTTGATGTTTTCCCTTTCTTTGAAACTGCATTAGACAAAAAAATTTGTTCATGGTAATAAATTAAACAATCGCATCGAAAATATCAAATATAAAAAAATCATAATAAAATACAAACACTATAACTTCTTCATTTAAAACCTAAAAAACTTTGAAATAATACTCACCTGTTGCCTTCTCTACCGCTGTCTGTGGTTGCTGTGAAGATGAAACAGGTAAATTTTGATTTTCCATTTCCAAGTATCGTTAGTGTGAAGAACTCCTTTTTTTTTTGACGAATATCGTATTAAGGATAATCTGATTTTGAATAACCTATTTTTCAAAATTGCTAGTGTATATATATTTACTGTATTTGGGGGTTCATTAAAAATGTATATTCGTGTATATACGAATACAAAAAGGCGGTGAAATGTACAGTATTTTGCTGATGCCATACCAAGCCATCATGATTTTGGCGGTATAAAAAATTAATGAACCAAATTTTCTGATGCCAAGGCCCGGCATCAGGAAATATTAACGGTTAAATGCCTAAAATGACAAAAATGCCATTAATTCAAAAACTCTGATGCCAAGACCTGGCATCAGGATCAATTTTTAAGCATTATACAGGATCAAATTTTATTGAAAAACTCTGATGCCAAGACCTGGCATCAGGATGAATTTCAAGGCATTTATTTAATACAAAAACTCTGATGCCTGTAATTGGCATCAGGATGGATTTCAAGGCATTTAATTGACTTAACGTTTTCTGATGCCAACAATAGGCATCAGGACTTCAAATAAAACATTACATAACACGACACACCCAATTTCAATACAAACCCTAAAATTTTCGAAAATACCCATCTTACCTACTTTTCTTCACTAAACATTACCCAAATTATGGCTACAAGAAAGAGTTCACGAATTAATAAACATGCTGAAGGCAATCGAACAAAAAACAATGTTCAAGATCAATACGCAGTTGAAGATGCTACAAAATACCCTAATAACTAAAATTTTATTAACATTATTACGATTGTTTTATATTATGATTGTTTTATATTATAATTGTTTTATATTATAATTTATATTATAATTGTTTGTATGATTGTTTTATCAACTTACCTATAAAATTTTAAATTCTTTTATATTATAATATAAATTGTTTTATATTATGGTTGTTTTTATGTCTAATATAGGAAGTAATGTAAGAAGAACTCTGATGCCAACCCTTGGCATCATGGTCAATTTTTAAGCATTATGCAGGATTAAATTTTTTTGAAAAAACTCTGATGCCAGGTCTGAATTTCAAAGCTTTTACAGGATCAAAATTAATACAAAAACTCTGATGCCTGTAATTGGCATCAGGATGGATTAATACAAAAACTCTGATGCCAAGACCGCATCGATTTGATTTGACAGATTTTGAGGACCAAAATCAATCTAAACTCGATGCCTCGCTATTGGCATCAGGATGGATTTCAAGGCATTTAATTGACTTACCTATAATTGTTTTATATTAATTGTTTATATTATAATTGTATGATTGTTTTATCAACTTGTTTTATATTATGGTTGTTTTTATGTCTAATATAGGAAGTAATGTAAGAAGAAAGTTGAAAATAGTATTTATTTATTTAATTATTTTATGTGCAGATACAACAAAAAAAGTCTGCAAATACAGATGTAGCATTCAACTGCTACATAAGCAATTGAAATCCGTTCAATTTACAAATAAACAATTAACTGCATTAAAAGAAACACCATTCTGGTACATTATTCAGGAAATGACAAATAGCAAAATTGAAATCAAAAAATATATGAAAGACGATGAAGCGATCAATCAGATTATTAAATGCTTCGTCAAAGGACAGAAAATTTTCAAAATTGGAAGGAATACAGTTCAGCTGAAACCAAATGATGCAAAGTTGGTTTTTGGAATAAAGGATGGTGACAAGGAAATCAATATTGGTAACCCTCAATTCCAAAGGAATGACTTTATAAAGAAGTGTTTCCCAGATAGAATTTCAACTGTTGCTGCAAACATACGACTGAGTCCAACGCTGATACTTACCAAGCTGCAGACAATGGTAAAAACCAACAAAAAAAAAGATTTGAACTGTGTTTTGTGCTTGACAACTCTGCTTGTTTTGGCAACATTATTGGTACCAACAACTTCCTCTTATATATCATGGAAATATGCTAGCATAGTTTCTGATGGAAATATGCTAACATACAACTGGTCGAAACACATAGTAGATGTTTTGTTGGACAGCCTTGAAAACATGAAAGAAGGCTATCCTGATAGATGCGTGCTTCTATTACCAGTAAGTTTTAAACATTCTAAATATGTTTATACATTTGACTAATTGTTAATTGTAATTTATTAATACACTTTTTTTTACAGTATCTACTCTGTGAAAAATTGGACATTCTTCAAGTTTCTGGAAAAGAAAGCTTCCCAAGATTTGCGAAATGGGACTTATCAAAATTATATCCCATAGTGAGGGATATACATTTTTATCCGGGTTTGAAAAAAGGTAAGTTGGTACAACTTGAAAACCTATTACACGATCCTGCATAATACATCCTTACATTAGTCAATATTTTTTCGCAGAAAGTTTTTCAGGAACTAGATCCCACAAATCTTGAAAAAGAAAAACTTTGGAATGTCCAAGAAGAGGAAGAAGATAAAGAACAGGAAGATGAAATCAAGCACATTGAAGAAGGAAATCGAGAAAAAACAGAAGAAGGTCTGGAAGAAAATACACGTGGTGGCCGCTTTAATCGTTGCAAAGAAATTGAAAACTTTAACAACCCCAAGGAACGATGACAAAAAGAGAAAAAAAAGATACAAAATGAGAGCAAAAAAAGGAGGCTCAGAAAGAAGGAACGTCAAAAAACAGAACCAAATGAAGAAAAGAACAAGGCTCGGAAAGAAGAAACCTCGAAAAGAAAGATCAAAACAGATCAAAGTGAAGAAATGAAGGGAAAGAAGAAACAAAAGATTGAAAAAGAGATTCAAAAAAGTACAAGAAGGTCCGGAAGAATCATGGCAGTATCATATAAACAAAAATGTAAGAAAAATGATGGAGTGGTTATTCACATAGACTGATGGAAACAATATTCACACAACTGCTGAAAACAATGTTCTAATTTGGAAATTTGGGAGAAGTGTTTGGGATGTAAACATTATGATGGTTTATTGTTTACTTTTGACATTGTCCTGCTCATTTGTATCAAATTACAAATATTGATGGTCTTTTTGTAAAAACAGATCAATGGCCATGTGCAATTTGTTACATAATACCATCAGGATACATTTGACATGATTTTGGAGGACCAAAATCAATCAAAGTCGATGCCAATCTCGGCATCGATAATTTTGTGAAAGCAATATACGCACCAAAATTAATCCAAACCTCTCGATGCCAAGACGGCATCGTTGCATTTCAATGGATTTTGTAGACCAAAATCAATTCAACCTCTCGATGCCAACATCTTGCATTTGACTTGATGTTGGAGGACCAAAATCAATTCAGAACCTCGATGCCAAGATCGTTGCATTTGACTTGATGTTGGAGGAAAATCAAAATCAGAACCTCGATGCCAACCCCGGCATCAGTTGCATTTGACTTGTTTGGAGGACCAAAATCAATTCAAAAACTCGATGCCAACCCCGGCATCGTTGAATTTGACTAGATTTTGAGACCAAAATCAATCAAACTCGATGCCAACCCGGCATCAGTTCCATTTGAATGGATTTTGCAGACCCAAATCAATCCTCAGGCATCCATTCCATCGATGCCATCGGCATCGTTCCATTTGAATGGATTTTGCAGACCAAAATCAATCAGAAACTCGATGCCAAGCATCGGTTCCATTTGAATGGATTTTGCAGATCAAATCAATCCTCGATGCCAAGCACTGGCATCAGGTTCCATTTGACAGAAATTTCAAAAAAAATTGATAACAAAGATTCAAAAGTTTTTTCAGGACCACAAAACAAAATCCAATTTCTGTTCATCAATTCCAATAATCAAACTCATAAATTCTTCGGTCAATAAATCAACTAAGATATAATCAACATTACACTTTGAATCTCTACATGTCCTAGAATTGTGATTACAACATTTATTACATCTACTACATTTATGTTTCCTTGTACTACTCTGAATTTCACCCTTGGATGCAATTCGCTTCTTCTTAGGTCAGGGCAATTTCTTCATTCTTGGGGGTAAGATTACTCAAGCTTCGATGATTTTTGAATCTCATACTTATAAGTTGTTGGAATTGGAATAAGGCTTCCCTCGTAGCACTTGACATAATAACTATTTAAAAAGTATTTATCAATTATGTCTTCAAGCGCTCTCGTGTCGACAATAACAACAACGACATGATGACATGGGAAGCCTTGAATCTGCCATTGATAGCAAGAACATGTTCGACAATCCAAATCAACTCGCACAGTAGGATTAGTGACAAATTGAATGAGATCTTGACAACATTGATCAAGAAGTAATATGAAAGTATTTGTTGTATTTCTTTCTTAATCCAAATTATAACACTTTCTTTGTATAAATACAAAGAGGAAGGGAGATGGAATAACTGCCTAAGCTGAACTATGAAATTTTACACCCGCTTACCCTTATTGATCTAAGAATGACACTCGCTACCCCTCAGCTTCTATATCTTTTGCAATACATTGAGACCCCACGAGATTCGCAACTTTATGCTAAGCGATCTGTTCTTTGCACTTCTGTTTGCTTGGATTCTTCATGTTAACATCCCCCTCAAGTTACTAGTCCGATTGAATAGATTGATGGTAGTAACTTGGTTAGAAGATGGTGGGCGAGGTGATGGTAAAGCTTTGGTGAAGCAGTCTGCGAGGCATACATCATCGAGAGGGTATATATCACAGTTGAGACAACTCCTTTTTGAATCATTTCCGACTAAGTGACAATCTATATCAATGTGCTTTGTTCTTTCATGGAACAACTTTGGATTGGCGAGAGATGTGAATGGCGTATTGATTGTCCTGAGAATAGAGGCTGGAAGGTTGGGTTTGACATTGAAGTCCTTAAGTAAGGATGTTAGCCATTTTAATTCACGGCATGTATCGACCATATACGTACTCGGCTTCGGTGAGGACCTACTTGTAAGGTTGCTTTTTACATCTCCATGATATGAGAGAGTTGCCTAGATAGATCGAGAAGCTTGAGAGATTTTCTTGTGATAGGGCGGTACTTCATCGAGTCACGATGAGGTGTGAGATTGGTAGATGAGGCATTGGGGAAGAATAGTCACGACCGGGGGTTCCTTTGACATATTTAACTAGCCTTAAAGGCTGCATTCCACCGATGATCCATGGGGTTGGACATGAGCCGACTAAGGACACATGCACTATAGGATATGTCGAGTGCCGGTGACAAAGAGGTAGATAAGTCTGCCTATTAATCTTACGTAGAGGCGTGGGATGCGCCATACATGTAGAAGATGTAGTGGCCGGTTGTGGTCCTTTTCAATTGGTGTAGAGGCGGCTTGGCATTTACAGTCCCACTATACGTGATTATTTCCATAGCATATTTCTTTTGATGTAGCAGATTCCACTTTTGTTCCTTGCAATTTCCGTCAAGAAAGTACTTTAGGGACCAAGATCTTTCACGAGGAAGGCGATTTCGGTAGTCCTTTACTTGGTGATCGGTATCACTTGTACTGTTATAAGAATATCATCTACATAGACAAGCATAGCTATGAAGTGAGACTTGGAGTTGAGATAAAAGAGAGTGTAATCACTTTGAGATTCTTGAAAACCATAGTTAAGGAGAGTGGTAGCAGTTTTTCAAACCATTGTCTGCAGGGGCTGTTTTTAGGCCATAAAGAGACTTAGATAGTTTGCATACGGTGGGGTTGGTTCCTTGAGTAAGATTAGGAAGATATCCGGTGGAAGATCCATGTACACTTAACATGAAGTTCTCCATGAAGAAATGCATTGGATACATCCGGTGAGATATGGTCCGTGTTTGGTGGCGGTATGGCAAGTAGGACCTTGGCAGAGGTCATTTTAGCAAGCGGTGAAAAAGTCTCAAAGTAATCAATCCTTCAATTTGAGTGTACCCTTTGGCTACTAGTCGGCTTTGTATTTGTTGATGGTGCCATCGGTGTTGTACTTGATCTGAATGTCCATTTACTGACCTACGGTTTTTCTTATTGGTGGGAGATCTTGCGAGAGTCCATGTGTTGTTCTTTTCCAGGCTTGAAGCTCTTCATTTATGGCTTGGGACCATAGAGGTCCTTAATAGCTTGTTGATAGGTTTTTGGCTCATGAGTAGTGGATATATTGCATGAGAAGTCTTTGTATGAGGAGGATACATTAGCATAGTTACAGAAATTGGTGATAGGATAGGGTGTGGTACAATTGACAGATGGTTGAGCAAATGTTGGAGGAAGATCAGTGTAGTCTTGGAATCTAATGGGGATGGTCCTGTGTCTTTGAGGTCTTAATTGTGGAGATGGAAGTTGTGTGTTGAGATCATTGGTAATGGGAATGTGATGATCATTTTGAGTCTCTTACGCATGAGGATTGGTGTCACGATCATGAGTGGGGTTAATGTTTTCGGTTGGTATTTCACTTTCTTCCTCGAAGGATGGGGTTGATGGTGTATGAAGGGAATAGATTATCATGAGGTGATTGAGTAGTGTCCTTTTTGAAGGAAATATTGACTCATAGAAGACTACATCTCTGTAGGATACTTGATGAGTAGTGATATCATAGACCTTGTAGGCTTTCTTATTGCTAGGGTAACCTAGGAAGATGCATTTCTTAGCTCTAGGAGAAAGTTTGTCCCTATTGTGAGACAGGGTTGAGGCATAGCATAGGCAGCCTAGAGTTCTAAGGTGGTTATAGTCAGGAAGGGAACCTGTTAGGGTTTCAAAAGGTGTCTTAAATTTTAGGACAGAACTGGGAAGTCTGTTTATAAGGTAGGTGGCTGTTAGGAGACAATCACCCCAGAATCTCTTTGGAAGGTTTGCTTGGAACCTTAAGGCTCTAGCAAGTTCTAGAAGATGTCTATGCTTTCTCTCGGCTCTTCCATTTCTTTGAGGGGTGTCAACACAAATTGATGTAAGAGCCCTAGAGAGCCAATAGATTTCCAACTCCATCATTAAGGAACTCAGTGCCATTGTCAGTTCTGAGATGTTTAACATCTGTTTTGAATTGGTTTTTGACCATATTAAAGAAGAATTGGAGGGTTTGATGTACTTGATTTTTGGCTTTTAGGAGGAAGGTCCATGTGACCCTGGAGAAGTCATCTACTATAGTGAGGAAGGATGTGTGGCCATCATAGGTGGCTTTTCTGTAGGGACCCCAAACATCACGATGAATTAGGTCAAAGGGATTGGTCTTTGTGAGAGTCACTTAAGGGAAATGGTATGCGGGTTTGTCTAGATAGATGGCAAATTTCACGATGAACATTGGGAATAGAATTAGATTGCATATTAAGAGAACTAATGTGTTTTATTGATTGTGCAGAGGAGCATGTCTAGTCTAGTATGCCACAAGTATAGTTTGTTGATAGGTGCATTGATAGAGAAGTATTACTATGTTTACATAGTGCGGATCAAAGTATTTCTTGCATTCGAGTATGCGGTTGCCTATGGTTGATGGAGTGCGTGGACGGCCGGTTGTAGAGGCCTCCATCAATTCTACCAATCCTCTGAATGTTTTTGAGAGAGGTCTGAATGAAGCATGATGAAGCGAGAGAAGGTTAAGCATATATTGTTATCAATTATTAGTTTGTTTCAAAATCGGGTTACATTGAAATTCGGGAGCTAAGTAGACATCTTTAAGGATGATATTACCTGCTAGAATAATAGTGCCTTTGTGAGTGATGGAGCAGGACTTACCATTGGGCAAGTGTATTATGGTGCTGACACTTGTGGGATTGGTGAGGCATTCAAAGGAAGTGGTAATGTGGTGACTTGCACCAGTGTCAATGATCGATCAAGATGTGATGGATTTGTGTAGGCAAGGCAGGGAGACTATAAAATTCGATTAGAGTTACGACATATGTTCTTACAGGTATCCATTTGACTTCTGAGTTGGTGTTCTTGGGGTTATTCAGAATTGACATGAGCTGTTGGAGTTGTCCAGGGGTGAAGCAGTCTGCATTGCTATTTTGTTCATCCCTTTTCTTGCTTCCAGATGTTTCTTTAACAGGTTGAGTGACTGCATTGTTGACAGATGAGTTGATCTTGATCTTTGCCTTGTTTCTTGGCATCTTGCTTGGGTCAGGTTTTGTGCCAAATAAGGGATGCCATTCGGGGAAGCCTGTATGAAGAAGCATTTGTCCTTTTGGTGAGTGTCACCATGACGGTGGTCACAGCAGATTTCCCTTTATTTGAGGGCATTTGAGGGGATCTTTGTGGATCTTGGCTTGTTGAACTGTTGGAGACAATCCTTCCCATAAAGCGAGATGATATGCTTTCAAAATTTGTGGAATTACTTTGTAATCTTTGCCCTCTTCTGAATAAGCATTGAGGCGCCTTGACAACGATGGGGAGAGGATGCATTCTAAGAATTTGTCCCTCACATACGTGTATCTATCGAGAGAGCCCCATAAGGAATTGTGTTAATCTTTGTGACATGGTCATGTTCTTCTTGAACATTGATTGCACCACATGTACGCATGTACATCTTGGTTTTGAAGAAGGCTTGCAAGTTCATCCCATAGGCCTTTGAATTTAGTGTAGTAGGCATTGATGGTTAGGTCTCCACGAGTGCATAGAATGATGTTTTTGAATACGGAAGATCTTTGGGGCATCACTTTGTGTGAATCTGGTCATGATGTCATCCCATATCTCATGTGCGGTTGAGAGATACGATACTTTGTCGATCTACGAGTTGACGAGTTTAGTAGCCAAGAAATGACCATCTTTGTTACATCTTTCCCATGAACGATGTATTTGGAAGGAGGAACGGTTTCTTGTTTAATCCCTTTACCATGTCTAGTTTGTTCTTTGCAGAGAGGGCAGTTGTGATGGAGATTCTCCATTGGTTGAAGTTTGTGTTGGTTAGGGTTTCAGTTACAAGAGTCATCCCAGGGTGATCGTTGGGATGAAGATAAAGGGGGTGACCAGAATTGAGTTGAAGGGTAGATTCAGGAAGATCATAATCATCAGTGCAAGTGCTAGAACTGCCATCCTTGATGGCTTTGGTGTCGATTTTGGTAGTGGGGTCGGTCATCGTGAAAGGGGAAGAACAAGATCCAGATTGAGGAAGAGAGGGTTAAGAGAGTTACCTGTATGAGGCTTGATCAGATGAAGAAGGATTGGGACTGATTGTTAATTCGGGATTGATTGCTGGCTCTGATACCATGACAAATTGAATGAGATCTTGACAACATTGATCAAGAAGTAATATGAAAGTATTTGTTGTATTTCTTTCTTAATCCAAATTATAACACATTTCTTTGTATAAATACAAAAGAGGAAGGAGATGGAATAACTGCCTAACTGAACTAACAGAAATTTTACACCCGCTACCCTTATTGATCTAAGAATGACACTCGCTACCCCTCTAGCTTCTATATCTGTTTCAGACAATACATTGAGACCCCTTGAGATTCGCAACTTTATGCTAACTGATCCTGTTTGCTGCCTGCTTCTGTTTGCTTGGATTCTTCACGTTAACAATTAGATACAACTTCATAAATAGAGTTAGTAGCTTTCATAACCTGCCATGACATACCAAATTTCAAATTCTCTATCCACTTTTTATCCATCTTAGCACAAAGAAGCTTGTTCCATTTCAAACCATTATTCAGTCTTTCGACAAACCATACCATAAGTTTTTTTCTTATACAGTCCACCATACAAGTGATAGGAAGTCCTCGAGCATCAATAATCCAATTGTTGAATGACTGCGGCATTTGATGTAAGTTCAGAATAACGATTATCAGAACAATGTGCAATGGCCCAATTCTGAAAAGGAAGGTCAACCAAAAAATCTAAGGCAATCTGTCCACCAACTCCTTTAAATACCTCAAGCTTCTTCTCAAACAACTCAACTGTAGGCGCATAAGCACATTCTTTAAATTTTAAACAAATATTCTTGCGAAAGGAAGAACGCTTGCCACCACACATATCTTTCAAATTACGACAAAGATGAACCAAACAAAAAAAATGCTTAGAACTACCAAAAACATCTGGAATCGCTTGCATCAACCCAACATTTCGATCTGATACAATAAGCACATCACGACCATTAACTGCTTCTTTTACTTTTGAAAGAAACCAATGCCAATTATCATAATTTTCTGAACTTACAACAGCAAAGGCAAATGGAAATAGTCCTATATAAAAACAAAAATGAAATATTCAAATTAGTAAAACAACAACTTTCACATCAAAACACATAGAAAACACAAACCAATATAAGTGTCACGTCTGACTTACCTTGATTACCATCCTTTGCCGTGGCGGATAAGAGAGTTGACTTACATCGAGATTTCATAAATGTCCCGTCTACAAACAATATAGGCCGACAATAATTAAAACCATCCAAACATGCACGAAAAACATATGAATAGCAGGGTGAAACATTTTGAAATGGAATCTGATTCAATAAATGCCAAACTGCCCGGATTACTCTTCTACAGCTCCTCAACACACCAGCGCCTCACATCACGCTTCTTAACATAACTCCCATACCTCTTATTACGCGCAACCACAACACTTCTCCATGCTGTCATATATGATATCTCAACCCATAATGGATCCTAACATACTCAATTACATCCTTCGCGAGAATAATTTGGTGACTCGAACATTATCACAAATAAAATCTGCAATTACATTATAACCCATCCTTTTGATTTCTTAACTCCATCAATAAAAGAAACTTTGCAAGCGTGTGTAAGATTGCACTTCTTTATAATTATAGAATTATCAACACTAGAAACAAAGACACTTGATGAACCAATCACATTTATCAATGAATTTATTACCACAAACAACAAGAGTCCTCTTACTCTCATTCCTAGCAAAAACATATTCAAATCCAAGTTTCATAGAATATTTCATAAGTTCAAGATTTAAACTCTCTAATGCCACCTTTAAATATTTGTCCGTATCCGGTGATAATCTCTTCCCAACCAACCGATAACAAATTACTTGGAAGATGTAACAGAAAAAAATCATAAGCGGGATAACTTTCATTATCAATTTCAAAGAAAACCAACATCAACAGATTTACCATTATGAGAAGAAGAAGCATCCAAACTACTCCTAGAAGGACCAAAATCACCCTTTGACTTATAAGAAGAAGAAGCATCCAAACTAATCCTAGAAGGACCAAAATCAACCTTTGACCCCAAATCATTCTCTACACCATCAACAATTGCACCCAAAACATCAATAACATCTAAGAAATAACATAAATGCTTAGAATTTTACCCAAAGGCACCAACATATTCAAAAAATCTTCATCATTTGATAAAATACAATTTTGATGAGGTCCAAGAGAATATCTCAATCTCAAAGTTTCAACATTAACATAATATTTGCTTGTAATTGATAACAGCAAATCAGAAAACTCAAAACCATCTGTAACCCTTTTCACAATTGTCTCTCCCCTAAATTTCACAAAATCATAACACTTGGACTCCATTAACAATAAGATCCTCTTGCTTGCTCAAGCTGTTACATAAGGAAACAAAATCATTTATGATCAAGGAGAAAGGTGAAAGTGAAGATATACACACTTTGCACAATTCAAAATAAATCTATCACTTAGGAAAATGTTCCCCAATAATATATTTATAGTCTTAAAGCCTCAATCTCAATCGCAAGCCATTATCAGAACAAATCAATCTGAAACTCTAATGCCAAGACATGGCATCGATTCATTTGATAGCAATATGCGCCAACTTTAATCTGAAAGTCGATGCCAAGACACGGCATCGAGGATGCATTTGACAATATTTTGGGCGACCAAAATCAATCAACAAACTCGATGCCAAACCACGGCATCGGGATGTATTTGGATTTTGGGCGACCAAAATCAATCAACAAACTCGATGCCAAACCACGGCATCGGGATGAATTTGACAAGATATGCGCACCAAATTAATCAGAAACTCGATGCCAAGCCCGGCATCGAGATGCATTTGACAAGATTTTCGAGGACCAAAATCAATCCAGAAACTCTGATCACAGAAACAAAATCAATCCAGAAACTATAATGCCAAGCCCTGGCATCAAGAAACCTAAGGCATATAATTGAGAATGAAAGAATTTTTAAAGGGACATACCTTTCAATTGAATTGCTGGAATTTCTACGAAATCGTCAATTCAAAATTTTGGGGCGAAAATTTGGCGGCGTCGGCAAAGAGAAAGGCGAACTACACGGCGGCGTGAGAAGCAGGGCATAAACGAAATGAAGCTATGAACGCGGGGTGGGCGCTGGGAGAGGACGACGTACTTTTTCCCCGATACAAAGAAATAAAGGGCTGTAACGTAAATTTGCCCTAAAATTGTATCTAAAAGAAATGTCTAAAAAATAGCTGGATTTATTTGAAAACATGTTTTAAAAGTTGTACCGGCTTGTAATTTTTCCTTTAATAAACTCCAAATTAAATAGTTATGCCCACAATAATTATTGATATTTGGTAAAATTTTAATAAAAGAAAATTTTATTTTAATATAGAAATTTTGGGGTATTACAGTATGCATTTTCAATTTATATTGATCTTTTTATCAATTTAGAGCCTAATTTATAATTTGAGTCATGACCCTCAAAATGTCGGAACCGACCTTGAAGCTAATGTTTTGGCTAAGTTTTCAAGGTTAAAGATCATTCTTAACCCAAACAAACCCATAATAGGCCAAGCAATACCCCCCAACATAGTTCACACAATCATATAACATTTTGGGCATAAAAATCATATTCAAAGCATGTATTCCAAGTACATTAAGTAACTAGCGTGTTCACAAGCCCTAAAACATACAAAGAGGGGGCTTAATAACTTACCTTGACTCGACAAACTAACTAACAAAATGAAAATCAAAGACGGTAGAAGTACTCTACAGGACGAGGGCTTCAAAACTACAGTCTCATATCAAAATTTGGATAGTTGGATCGTCAAGGATCAAAGAACACACACCAATCTCACCTCCAATCTCCCCTACCTCTCTCTCTCTTTCTTTGTTTGAACTTAAAGGGCTGGAGAATGGTCCATAACCTCTCTCCCCTACATGCCCCATTATGGGCTAATGAACTATATATACTAAGGCTAAAAAGTGAGATTATGGTCCCTTTTTGGTTGAAAAAATTAGGGTCCCTAGGCGGCCCGCCTAGTGGTCCTATGCTTAGGACCGACCATGCATATATAACCCTTAACATTTAGGGGTGTTTATTTATTAAAAAAAAATGACCATAAATCCTAAATTTTCAAATCAATTAGTCCATGTTTAAGGAAAAAAGTCTCACAATTATCTTTAAAAACTCAACATGGAATAATATTCAATTAATATTTATTTACTTAATCATACTTTAAAAAATAAATAAACACTCCTACACCATTACACCATTAGTACGTATATGTAATCTTTTACTTTAAATTTTATTATTTACTTGTCAATTTTTAATGTTAGTAGTCAAATATGCGGAAGTTAAAAATGTTTACCCTAAAACAAAATGAATAAATAATTTATAATATTCCTTATCCTGCATTAAATATTTATTTATTTATAAAAATATTGAAATTAGTATTCCTAGTTCTCTTTATGCATTTATGAGAAAAGGGTAAAATTGTAATAATCAAAAGTTTATTAATGAATAGTTGTCTTTGTGTTTTCAAGAAACTAAAAAAGCTTAAAATTTTAGTTTTTTTACTTTGGCTTTTTAATGCATAAATGGTGTTGTACATAATCTATTGGCTTTTAGCTTATAAGCTGAAACAAACACTTTAAATATGACTTATTTTAAGTTAAAAATCAGAAGTCACTCAAAAAAAGTTGCAACAAACGAGCACTAAGGGCTCGTTTGTCGTAGTTGGTGGCTTATTGCTGATAGCTTAGGCTATTAACTGAATGACTTATGGTTGATTTGATGATAGACGGTTTATTGCAGCTAATGAAAAACAACTTATGAGTATATTTGTTAATTAAGCTGGAAATTATTTAATTACTACAAATTGGTCATAAACCCTAAATTTTAAAATAAACTAGTCTCTTATTAAGAAAAAAAAGCCTCACATTTATCTTTAAAATTTCAACATGAGATAATATTTAATTAATATTTATTTACTTAATCTTACTTAAAACAATAAATAAATATGTAACTATTTTCTACACCATTAATAAGTGCAGTCCTTTACATTTAACTTTTATTTTTATTTTTTTTTTTGCCAATTTTTAATGTGAGTAGTCAAATATGCGGAGATTGAAAATGTTTACACTATAACAAAATGAATAAATAATTTATAATATTCCTTATCTCGCATTAAATGTTTATTTAAAAAAAAACTTGAAATTAATATTCCTAACTCTTTGTATGTATTTATGAGAAAAGGGTAAGATTGTAATAATTAAAATTTATTAATGAATAGTTATCTTTGTGTTTTCAAGAAACTAAACAACTTAAAATTTTAGCTTTTTGGCTTTGGCTTTTTAATGCATAAATGATATTATACATAACTTTGGCTTTTAGCTTATAAGCTGAAACAAACACTTTAAATATGACTTATTTTAAGCTAAAAGTCAAAAGTCACTCCAAAAAAACTGTACAAAACGAGCACTAAGTGTAAAGTTATTAGAGCTTAAGCATAAGGGGAGCACTATTCACACCCAAATTCCTAAATGTACCCCCTTACTAAGTATATCCCCTACAATTTAAAATCATCAAAAACACTGAATATACCCCTCTTGTATTTCTAGTTTGCCCTTATCTATTTGAAACCTAAAATTATTACACGCACACCCCTCCCCCCTCCCGCACACTCTCTTTTTAATACAAATACCGAACCCCCTTCCCCATTTTAACGCAAACCCACTCATGCCCTCCTTTCTCCTTCATTTGGAGCAGCATCAGGCGACCGACCACAAAAGGAAAAAAAATATGGCAACAACTGGTGAAACATAACGCAAGGAAACCTAAACCCAAATTCTATATATCTCAAATCTATCTTCGTCTTCAACAATGGAAAAAGTGAGAATCTGTATGAAATTTGAATTTAATTTTGTTGTTTTGTTAGAATATAAACCCCTTTCTCTTCCTTCAATTCAAGCAACAGACGGCAACAAAAGAAAAAAAAAACTTGAAATGTTCGGTCATGATTGGTGGAACAACCCTTGAAATGTTCAATCCTGGTTGGTGAAACAATTATTGAAATGTTCGACCCTAGTTGGCGGAACAAATAGCCTAATGTTGCACTAACCACCGATGTCGGTGCAACATTATATAAATGGTTAATATTGCTTTTGGTACTCTAACTTTATTTGCTTTTTAGTTTTGGTATCATTTGTACTGACTTCATCAAATTTTATCATAAATGTTTTCAATTGTCATCAGATTACATACCTTCCGTCGTCAATTTTTTGTCAAAACCTAACATCTGACGTGTTGTTAACGTCCAATTGTCAACAGATTACATACCTTCGGTCGTTAGCTTTTGACAAAAATTTGACTGAAGATACACAATTGAAAACATTTATGATGAAATTTGATAAAGTCGGTACACTTAGAGAAATTGAGGAATTGGGGGTCTGAATAACGCTCGCCTAATCATATATAATTCTCCTGTGATATTCATGGAAAATTATTGCCAAGTGTAGCTTTAAATTCATAATATAATCAATGAGATAATCATAACAACAACAAAATCCTTCATATTTCACGTTTTCCAAAATTAATCATGCGTTCAATTTTCAACTTATTAAACCTCCACCTATTTTGGGTTTTTTTAATTAAAATCTTCCGTTAAAGATGGGTTAGTTTTGCTAACGGAAGGCTGAGGTGGGTTCTAAGGTGGTAGTTGACGCGGCGAAGGCAGGAGGAAGTATCTATTTCTCGCCTCATGAATTGCATAACAAACTTTGTACAATTTTGAAATTTCAGAAACAACCCTAGCTGCTAAAAAATAATAAATACTCCCTCCGTCCCTAAATAATCGTCCTGGTTGACCCGGCGTACAGTTTAAGAAAAAACAATTGACTTGATTATTTATATTGGTTTAATGTGTAGTTTCCTTTAAAGCCCATGTGTATGTGACCCATAATTAAAGTAAGGTGAAAAAGTAAAGGTAAAGTGGTAAAAAATGATGTTCTAAAAAGGCAAGTTTCAAATTGGACAATTATTTTGGGACTGACGAAAAAGGAAAGGAAGACGATAATTTAGGGACGGAGGGAGTATGATAAAAATATAAAACTTCAAAAAAATTATCTATTTTAAATAAAAAATAATGGATGAATTTAAATACAAAATAATAGATAGATTTTAAATATTAAATTACAAAATAAAAATTACGAATTTAAGTTTTTTTTACATTAAATGCAATTTACTTTGATTTTTTTAATAGGTTACATAAAAAATAATTGATAGATTTAAGTTTTGCCAACCGGGCATAATTTATTTGAGAAGATAAGAAAAACAAAAACAAATAACTATATAAGTTATAAAGTAAAGTAAAAAAATTAATATTCGATAGGAAAATACTTCTTTATCAAACAAGTATTTACTTCTTCGATAGGAAAATACTTTTTTTTTTTTTGGTGACGAAGAGAAGTAAATATATTAACTTTTTTACTTCTTATTAAGAGCACCAATATTTATTTCACGGTTTTCACCACCTAAAAATAGCTACGCCGTTATCAAATTTACTCAACTTGCTAAATAAGTTGTCTCATATTTTTAGAAGCATACTAATATTTTTTCTAACTCATTTTTTGGTTAATTTTCTCTTGTTATGATTCACTTGTGACTTGTGAGAATACTCTCTTCGCCATAAAATACGTGTTACTTTTGAATATATATATATATATATATATATATATATATATATATATATATATATATATATATATATATATATAATATCCCAAATTAGTTTATCTAAATAACTTACGCATACTTAGAATTTCATGATATTATTTTAACGGATAATTATTTTTATTTTACAGTTTTTTTTTCAAGTGAAATAATATTAAGAGTAATGAGAGAAGAAAATAGAAAAAAATATTTATTAAGTTTTTATATTTTTATCATATTTTCTTACAAAGAAAATGACGATAAAAAATAAATAAATCCATTATTATTTTTTATTTGAAATATAGAGTTTTTAGATTTTTATCATACTTAGTATTTCTTAGCAGCCAAGGTTTTTTTTTTTTTTTTTTAAACTTTTGAACGTGAATACGTAGTTTTCAAACTTTTTTTGATACGGGAAGATGTAGTTTTCAAACTTTTTTTCCTTATCAATGTGGGATATTGGAATGGAGGGGTGGCAATGACTGACACGACATGATAGCATGAACCAACACGACACGATTATAAAACACAATTACAAAGACAAATGACACGATAAGACCATCACGACACGACACGAATTATTAATATATTCAAAAAAAATACTTATTATTATATTTATGATTAAATTAGATATATATCATGAAAACACGATAGAGAGGCACGAACACAACACGATAGTACAAATTGTCACCCCTGACCAATGGACCAAGTCTTTTAAAACATTTTAAAACTCATTTTATCTGGACGAGAGAAGTTTATCACATGGAACAAACTCTCAATAATGTGTCCATGCTCACCTTGAGCTACAAGATCACTCAATATTTTTCATTAATATATATATATATATATATATATATATATATATATATATATATATATATATATATAAAGTCAGAAGCACATATCACAACTATTTTAGGAAGTTTCCCGCCTAAAACTACTTTCCAAAAATAACTGCTCATTGAATAGATCTCATTTAATGCTATGGTCAAGATTACAGATTAAATAAATAACGAAATTGACTTAAAATTATCAATATTAATTAGATCATTCAAATATGTGATTACATTATTTATTGCAGTATTTGATCAAACTTCTACAAATGTCCAGATTCTAAAACCCTTTGAATTTTCAGTCTCCTATATAAATAACAGACTTACTTTAAACATCATCTCCCAAAATTTTGAAAGAAACATCAATTTTACCAACAAAAAAAAAAAACATGGCTTTCGTACCATCACTACTACATGATATCCACAAGCGTAGATCAGATTGGATTGTAAAGGTTCAAGTTGCAAGGAAATGGTTTGTTCCATCCAACAATGATTTAAACTTGCCACCATCCATGGAATTAGTCATTGTTGATGCTGAGGTAACAAAAAACAAATTTATAAATACTCATTTTTCTTTGTTATTGTTCTTCAAACTGCAAATAAATTGTTAGTTTGTTGTGTTCGAAAATTACTTATAACTATTTTTACCTCTTCCAGGGCGATCAAATACAAGCTTCAATTAAAAAAACATTGATTAAAAAATTTGATAAAAAATTCCAAGAAGGTGGATTATCCCAATTCACCATATGCTACAACACACCATATGTTCAATCATTTCGCAGTAACATTTGTGCTAACATTATATAGCATGCCAATGGAAAATGCTCAAGTTCAAAATTCTTACCATATCTTATGAAGTAAATTCACACTAACGGAATTCATGTCACCAAGATCTATACATCTACAATAATATATATGTTGTCGTGTTGTGAATTCTGACTGACATAAATACTACAGAGCCAATTTCCATTGCCAAAAAGTAAAGGTCACCTGATCAGACCTAAGAAAAAGAATATTCGGATGTTCAAACAAAACCTTAATTGCAGGGAGAAAGAACCTTCTGGAGATTAGATAATCCTAGGTATAGCAGAGCTCCATCATGTAGAGACATCAGGATTCACAAAGTCAACTCAAAGAAAACCAGTCCACAAAATTAACGACTCTCGCGATACGAAACACGGCGGGAGTATTCACACACTCAACCACCACCAAACCCAAACCAAACACAAGAAAAGACAGAGAGTTAAAGAGAGAGAAGACAGGTTACCACCGAGAATTTTGTAAAACTAAATAAAAAAAGACAGAGATGTGCAACGGCTCTAAGCCTCATTTTCTCGATCCTTTTCACCGGAAAGTTCATTGTTTGAACAACGACAAATCTAGGAGAGGTGGAACCCAAAAGACCAGTCCACAAAGACAGTCTCCGGCAACACAAACAAGAAAAATGTATTCACACACCCACCCGCTACCAAACCCAAACCAAACAAAAAAGTACAGAAAGAGGAAGAGAGATAAGGCTGTTACAACCCAGTATTATGTAAAACTAAACTTAAAAAAGATGGAGATATGCGGCGGCTCTAAGCCTCAGTTTTTCCACCGTTTTCACCGGAAAGTTCATTGTTTGAACACCGACAAATCTAGGAGAAGCGAAGCCCAAAAGAACAGTCCACGTAGCCAACAGACCATACAATCTCTATAATATAAAAATTAATTTGTATGTTCATTACAAACATGATGATTACCCCACATATATCTTTTTATAGAAACTGGCCCCATATACAAAAATCATCATGTTTCATCCACTAGATATATTAAACTTTGATAAAAACTAGAATATTTGTTCGAAAAAAAGACGGAGATGTGCGGCGGCTCTAAGCCTTAGTTTCTCCATCGTTTTCACCGGAAAGTTTATTGTTTGAACACTGGTTAATCTAGGATAGACGGAGCCCAAAAGAACAGTCCACATAGCCAACGACTCCGGTGAGACAAAACACGGTCGGAGTATTCACACACCCACCCACCACCAAACCCAAACCAAATAAAAAAACTCAAACCAAATTTAAAAAAAAAACAGAGAGAGGAAGAGAGAGAAGGCGGGTTACAGATGAAGAGAGGGAGAGATAGAAGGCGGGTTACAGAGAGGGAGAGTATGTGCAGCTGCTCTACCTCTAACTACTGATTCTATCCTCACCTCTCTCTTAGGACACAATTTATAATAGGGTTGTTATAAATACTAAATAGCTAGGTCAAAAACAAATGGGACATAATAGACTACCCGGCTATGCACAAACCCACAAATTCCACTATTAGAAAACCCACAAATTCCAACACTAATTTAATATACATAAATTGATTGAATTGCATTAATACTCCCACCATTTTATCTTTTTCTACATCATCACCCCTCAACAACTAAATCATCACATCAACCTCTCACTTTCTAAGTTTTCCAAACTCAATTACAAAACTAAGCATAAAAAATTAAAAATACCATAGAAAGGTTACAAAGACATAAATGACCTTGACTCGATTAGACAATAAATGTTTTTTAACGTAAGTTTTGCAACATTTGTGTTTTTATTTAATCATTCACGTTTCACCGACTTTTAAATCAGATAGAACAAATAATTGGCATTAAGGATTAACAAAATACAAACTTTTGATGGCGATAATTAAACCATTTGTAGGTTGTTAAACCATTTGTAGGATTAAATACCCAGTAAATTTGGTTCTTTGAGTTAGGGGTCATTTTTATAAATTGTCACCTCCAATTTTATTTTTCTTACTTCGATAATTCTGTTATTGAACTCAAGACTTTTAAGCACTTTGTTAGAGAAGGTTTGAAATACCTATTTGGCCTTTTTCAAAAGGCAATGTATCACACAAGGGTATAACCGAGAACTCACCACCAACCGATTCGGCACAATCATTCAGATGAGTCGCCAATGAGTGGGCCTAACATTGGGTTGGACACACAAATAAGTTATAATTGACATCTATAAATAATTAGATACATCTAAATCAGATATTTTATTTTTATTGAGTAGTCCTAGAAAAAATTTGATGCTGAAAATGTTGGTTCCCAAAATTTTTATGTGGGAGGTTTTCTTTACGTTTAATTTAGTTGAAAAAATGTTATATCATGCGTTTAACGCACGGGTGCAAACACTAGTTGAGTGTTAACATCATAAGCAGTTCTAACTAGCTTGACATCGAAAAGTCTATACTTTTTTAAAAAGTTTTCCCACTATTTACTAATACATGTATAAAAATTTAAGGATGGGATATTTTCACCACAATTTGTAGTTATTCACTACGTTACCATTTATTACATCAATTAAACACATATTTGGAAAAAAATTACCTCTTAAATTACTTGTCTATGTTAAGTTGTGTAACAATGTTACTTTCTTAATTATACCTACCTACATAATTTTTAAGTCATATCAAAAGAAATTGGGTCAATCGTCGACATAAACAACATAATTATTGATTTTTATTTTTTCTAAATGTTTAACCAATAAAATTCATGGCTAAAGTCAAGTTACATAATACAAAACCAATATTATAAAATAAAAAATTATCAATCGAATTCTAAGAAAACATGGAATTGTTGCTTTTGAAATTCAATTAGATTAATTAAAAGTTATAATTGTAAAAAATAATCAAATAGTAAAATCATAGTTTGATATCATATCTTAAAATTTTATACATTTTGTCTACCATAACAATTGATTATAAATATTGATTATGAATTGATTAACCAACAATAAATTTGAATACCTACCGTATTATTATTATTATTGAATTTATTTTTATAAAAATAATGTCTAAATTAAATTAATCTTTTATTATAGTAATAAATATCACATAATATAAGATTTTAGTTAATAAATACTTTAATAAATTAATTATTTTATAATGAAACAAATTAGAAAAATATACAATTGAACCATCGTGTTCGTTGATTTCTTAAGAATTATAGTACAAAAATAATGTTCCAAAACTAATTGAAAAATCTCAATCGAACCAAACCGTTAACATCCAACATTAAAAATAACAATAAAAATAATATTTTAATTTGGAATTAACATCAAAATTAGAAATAATCAAAAACAAATTATCATAAATAAAACAATACAAATTATAAAATAAACACAAACAATTGAAGAAATAATAGTTCTGACAGTCTCAAATGCCATCTTCAAACCCATTTCCGTTCCTCAGTTCCCCCATGTTCTATCCACTTGAATACCACCACAGCTGACAGCTCAGCCATCTTCCCGTTCCCGTTCCCCTGTCTATCCACTTGAAATTGAATCACATCTGGAACGAAAATAGAGTTTCCAATTGACAATGGCACTCAATCTTTGTCAAAGACTCAGCTATTTAGCTAGTGTTGTGGGCTCACTGCCTTTGCTTGGCCGCCATTATCAGGTATGTCTTAACTATTCAAAGAACATATTATTTTACTTCTACCAATTGTTCGATTGAAAATTTGTTTTGGATTTGTTTAACTTGCTAAGAATAGTAGTTATGATGTCGCCTTCGTAGACAATTTCTTGCCCCTATTATTACATAAAGTCAAGCTGTTCTTGGTGGTACCCCAAATTTAATTCTAGCCCAACACGTTGACCCACTGCTCTTCAAATCTTGTCTAAGCTGTTATTACAATCCTCTTGAAAAGTCAGTTACACTGCCCCTACGATTACATTTTCAGAATTATGTCTACTGCGACTGGTGAGGAAAACCAATCGTCGTCCTCGTTCCCTTGGGAATAGCAACTATGTCGTCGATTTTCTCTTGCAGAGATCGAGTCAGTGACTCAGAATTTTGATGAGGATTTGGTCATTGGCCGTGGTGGGTTTGGGAAGGTGTATAAGGGTCCTATCAATCATGGGTCTGGTACCATTGCTGCTATAAAGCGGTTGGATTCCGGTTCCACGCAAGGAGCCGCTGAGTTTTGGGCTGAAGTTGAGATGCTTTCTAAGTTGCGCCACTGCCATCTAGTCTCCCTTATCGGTTATTGCAATGATGGCGATGAAATGATCCTTGTGTATGAGCATATGTCTCATGGAACTCTTGAAGATCATCTGCATAAAGTTGGTACAATTCTATCTTGGGTGCAACGACTCCAGATATGCATAGGCGCTGCCCGTGGATTGCACTACCTTCATACTGGTACGGGCACCCAGCTTGGAGTCATACATCGCGATGTGAAGAGCTCTAACATCTTACTGGACGAGAATTGGGCTGCCAAAATTTCAGATTTTGGCTTGTCCAAAATGGGTCCAACAAATCAGCCTAGCAGCTATGTCAACACTGTCGTCAAAGGCACATTCGGGTATCTGGATCCAGAGTACTTCTTGACTGGCAGACTAACCAGAAAATCTGATGTTTATGCATTTGGGGTTGTATTATTTGAAGTTTTATGCTGTAGGCGTGCAATAGATACAAGTCGTAATGAGGAACAATGGAGTTTAGCAAGATGGGCTCAAGAATGTATTGAAGAAAAAAAATTAGGTCAGATTATTGATTCTCATATGAGGGGACAAATATCTCCCAAATGTCTTAAGGAGTTTGCGCATATAGCAATACGCTGCTTGCATGGTCGTCCAAAGCTACGCCCTACAATGGCTGAGGTTTTGGTCAGTCTTGAGCTTGCAATGACATTACAAGAGAGAGCTGATAATCCCACTCAGCCTGCTGGCATATCAGCATTTACTAGGAAGGTGCAAAGGTTTTTGTTTGCCTCAGTTGCGGTGAACTCTGGTAAACTCTTCATGAAGTTTGGCTTTATAATCTCTCTCTGTCTGTTTAGGACCTTTAGGTATACACATGATTTATCTGAATTTCAATAACAGTAGAGAATTACTTTCGGTATAGGGAACAAACATACCTTGTATTGATAGACAGATATATAAATTGATATGAGTGGTCAATAGTATGAAAAAAAAGAATGTTGTGAACCTCAAGTAGTTAGAAGAAGAGTTGATTGATTTTAGAGGTGAACATAAGGAAAAAATTTATTTGTTCCGGCCTAATATTGAAGACGTGTAACTGTCAACATGTGGAGGATAAGTCTTTCACAATAAATGATACCGAAGGACGAGAATACTGAGTGATCATGACTAAGATAAAGTCAACAAGGCTCTTTTAGTATGGAAAATGTTCAAATTCAAGAAATGTAGCTGCATATTTAAAGTGGTCATGGCCGAAAAGGAATGAAGAGAGAGAGAGAGAGAGAGTAGGTTTTGATAGTGGTGATTTGGGGGTGAGGGGTAAGGCGGTAGTAAATTCAACGTTGTCCATTTAGGGTGACTCAGTATTAGCAAGGGATCATTTATAAACATAATGCTTATGAAGTTTCTGAGAATATCGACATAGTTTTATTGTTGAATTACATGCTTTGGTTAAAGTGACATTGACCATCTCTTTCTAGTGGGGTTAACTCTTCAAGAAAGTGACCTGGTGGCTGGTGTCACTACCTGAAATGCTGGTAACATAGCCACTCATTGGACTGAACTTGGCTCTACTGCATGTCACAAGGACTTTTCAACTAAGATAGCCTATCCTAGCTGGTTGAATGTCTTCTGTTGATCGAGCCGGAGTCATATAAAAGAGAACTACTTATATCCACAGCGTGCTCTCTCTCTCTCTCTCTCTCTCACTTTCTTGATTCGTAAATCCGAGTAAAATGAGGCCCATGTGCATGTTAGGGAAGTTGTTGGGATCATGGTCTTTCTCACATCTCTTGGACTAAGCCTATACCCTTTAGATCTGGTCAGATTCTTGAAGTTTCCCACTTTTCAATCCTTTTTCCTGGAGATGTCTTTGTACTGCACTTTTTTTCTCCCTCTGTATTTTCTAGGTGGGCTTCTTCCACATTCCTTCTATTTTCTCTCTTCTAACTTTTTTTGTTAAGGGACCTTATTGATAAGGAGGATGTGAAGTGAATTTCAAAGTCTCTCTTCTATTTGATTATAATATAAGTAGAGGCGGCAAATGGGCGGGCATGGGTGTGTCCATATAGGCGGGCTAATATAAGTACCCATTTAATTACATGCTATATGGGCGGGCACTGGGCATGGGCAAACAAACAATTATCAAATAGCTACAAAAATTACAAAAAAATCATTTCCATCTACAAAAAATTACTCAAAATTTACAACTAACCTTTCAACAGTCCGGTTTTTGAATTTTAGTTAAAAGTCAAGCTTGAGTTTTTTTTTTTTTTTTGTTTAAACGGTCAAAGGGAATACTAAAGCTACGTCCATATGTTATTATGAACGGAAGAATTTACAGTGACATATTAAAATTATTCTCATCCAAAGTCAATTATATGGAGATCGAGAGTTAGTTTAGTGAATTAGGATGAATCAATACAATATAGGAAAAATGAATACTATCAATATATATAATGAAAAAACAAAAAGCATATTAATTAAACAAGTCAAAATGTATAAAAGTGATACTCCTATTTGTGATTGAGATTGGCTCATAAAGTAAATGTCGTGACTGATGTAATAAAATGGATTACCGATATGCTTGTTTAACGTATCAAGTAGGCTAGCGACTAGCGTTCTGTAGTGTTTAGTCGTGGGTGCCCAGGTGGGCGCCCATTTAGCCCATCCTACTCCATGGTCTTAAATGGGCTTGCCCATTTGTACCCATTTAATTTTTTAACATGCCCATTTTTTAGTGAGCGGTCTGGACGGGCAAATGGGCATGGGCACAAATTGCCAACTCTAAATATAAGGCTACTGACAAACCCAGTTACTAAAAAGGCTAGATAAAGTACCAATATACACAAACAATCTACTAGGCTAAAGTACCTAAATTTTCTAATATCCTACTGGGGAAACTACTGAAGAGCTAGGAAACAGAGATAAAGAGGACCATTCCCTGCCTAAAGATCCTCCCAATTTCGAACACCAAAGCAATGCCCAACAGAAAAAGAAACATAGGAAAGAAATAAAGGAATTGGGAATTGAATTTCCATGGACCAGCGTGACCTGCAACCGAATTTTCTCTTGATCACTTGGTGCCAAATGGATTTGGGCTTTCTAGAGAACCGCCACAACCATTTATCTACTAGAGAAATGCTCTTGAAAATCAGTTGCCAATCATTTGGCCCCCAAATCTCTTAGCTATCTCATCCCTCCAAGTGACCTCTATCCTGTCCAAAGAACACACACTTCCCACAATGGCTAAGCTTATCTTATAAATGACTAGAGCTAAGAAGGTTTCATGGTTTCTTTTATGTTTGTCCGTACATTTCTGTTTTTTCTTATTAAGTTGAATGTTGCAGGTAATGCATGGATAAATTGATCCTCTCTTTCCTTTACTGTTTGCAGATGTTGCCAAGCCATCAAGGGATAGTGAGAATGAAAATGATAACACATTACCGAACAAGGGGAACGAGGCACAAATTGTGTTAGAACCGAAGGATCAAATTGATGGGAGTCCGGGGCATCAACGTGGGAGAAGACGGTCAAAGCCGAATCCTAGACTAAGTAATCCTCCCAATAATGTTCATGGAGAGCAAGTAGCTGCAGGGTGGCCATCTTGGCTCTCTGCTGTTGCCGGAGAGGCAATCAATGGATGGATACCTCGTCGGGCAGATACTATTGAGAAACTAGACAAGGCATGTATTTCTAGTCAAATTCAAATCTTGCTTGTGCCAGAGTTAGCTTCTTATTGATTATGGTTTTCGTTTTTGTGATTAGATTGGGGAAGGGGCATATAGTAATGTGTACAAAGCTAGGGATACTTTGACAGGAAACATTGTCGCATTGAAGAAGGTACGGTTTGACAATTTGGAGCCAGAGAGTGTAAAATATATGGCAAGGGAGATTTTGATTTTACGCCGATTGGATCACCCCAATGTCATAAAATTGGAAGGTTTAGTGACTTCAGAGAAGTCATGTAGTATTTATCTTATGTTTGAATGTATGGAACACGGTTTGGATGAACTGCTCGTGAACCATGCCATTAAGTTTACGGAGCCTCAGGTTAGATTTTCTGAAATTAACTGAATTCACTTTTGGTTAATATCATTTCAGTGTGACATACTTCACAATCGTAGGTCAAGTGTTACATTCATCAGCTACTGTCTGGGCTTGAACATTGTCACAAACGCCATGTCTTGCATCGAGATATTAAGGGCTCTAATCTTCTTCTTAATAAAGAGGGGATTCTTAAAATTGCTGATTTTGGCTCAGCTTCCTTGTTTGACCCCAGTCACAGCATCCGCTGACTAGTCAGGTGGTTACTCTATGGTATCGACCCCCAGAACTGCTTCTTGGGGCCACTTACTATGATGTAGGTGTGGACCTGTGGACTGTGGGTTGCTTTTTAGCTGAATTATTGGCTGGGAAGCCCGTCATGATGGTCGCACAGAGGTAATTTCAAACTCTTTGACTTTAATCCGCTTCATCGCAAGAACATATTCTATGATGTATCTGAATGCAAACTGCATATCTCTTCGTCTCAATCTTCACTTACATGTGAAGATATGTATTTCAAAGAAACATAGTCATGTTGTCATGTATTGCTATACAAGGTCTCTACGTTCTTAGGCAGGGGAGAAGAGAGAGAGAGAGAAAGAGTGCTAGAGAGATTTTCTTCTCTTTATTTATTTTTCCTGCTGTATATGCAATATGCTTAATGTCATCCAGGTGGAGCAGCTACATAAAATCTACAAGTTATGTGGCTCCCCTTCCGATAAATATTTGAAAACATTGAAGCTACCGCATGCAACCGTATCTAAACCTTCACAACAGTATAAACGATGCATAGCAGAGTTATTCAAAGATTTTCCACCTTCATCATTGCCGTTAATTGAGACCCTTCTTGCAATTGATCCAGCTGAACGTCAAACTGCAACGGATGCTTTGAAAAGTGAAGTGAGTTCTTTTTAAATTCCAACAGGCCAATTAGTTTTTACCTGTTGTTTCTCTGTACATGTGTATATGTGCTTCAATCAGTCCATGTTGCATCAGTTTTTATTCTTTTATTTTCTGTTTTATTTTAGGTCCATTATAGATTTTCATGCTATAATGGCAAATGGTGTTAAATGATGTTCTAACCTGCAAATTGTTGATTTATGCATAATCATGTAAGCATGGAAGCAGTGAAGTATTCATTAGTTACTTGAACCTTAACATTATCAAGAGCTCACATATAGTTATATGGTTGCACTTTTATCATAAATGTGAGATTTTTAAGACATCCTTTGTGAAACAAATCTCAAAGATGATATATCTGTTGGATTATTTATGCTTGAAAGTTAAAAGTTTCTCTACCCTCTGCTTCCTTTTGATTTATTTGATGATTTTTTGATCATTTGCTTCTTCTCTAAACTTACTTCTGAATATGCTTTTGTTGAAATTCCTTATACAGAAACAGTTAACTTATGACGAAGTGCACTTCCTTTCATTAATATGAAACTTTTCATTGGTTCATAAAATCTAGTTTTCAAGCTGCCTTTTGGAGGAGATTGTTGAATGAACAGGTTTGCAGATTATGAAAAAAGGAAAAAATGACTAAACCTAGTCTGATTGCTGCTATCTGTTGACATTTGACATGGAAGAGTGAACTGTAAATTGTGCATTTCTGACCCAATCTTAGGAAGACTACGAATGAGACGTAGCAGGATGTTTGTCTGGTACACGACTAATCGTACCTTGGTTATTTATACCATAAACTACTGGGCCAAGCTTACTGCAGCCTAGGTTTTTTTAAATGAAACTTTTGAATGACTTACAAATTTAAAAGATCTCATTTCTGCGATAAATTAATTAAGAAAAATAACTTTATCTTGCACAAAATAATGAAAAACAAAACTACATGATTTACAAATTCATGATCCAGTTGCTCAAAGTGTGACTACTTAAATATGTATTGATCATCATCTGTCCTAAATTACAAGGTAGTCTCTAAATATTAATGCTAACTCGTTGAACGCTTGTTGATCCAAGTTCCCTATTATTCAAACATGACTTGTTTAATGAACCTGAAAATTGAGTCAAGCCTTGATTAGCTAGCTGACTTAAGTAGTCAATCCAACCCCATAATCGTGATTTTGCTTTGTCCATCAAAGCTAAATTGTATCATGATAAACAAAAAACTACTTTAATCTTAGATTGAAGAGGCGATTTCAAAGCTTGTAACCGGCAAACTCCCCTATCCTTAGAAAGACGTGGAAGGAAAAAAAAGGTGAAGCATATGTTTAACTTTGTTGTATCAGGGGAAGCTTTGAAAACCCACGTATTCGGAAAGGTAGAAGGAGAGATGTATGGATAAGCATGAGTTTTGTCTGCACCAAGTTGGCCTTTTTTTATTTGGTCACTTGGCTTGAAATAAAATAATTTGATCAAACACCTGAACTTTATCAAAAAAAAAAAAGGCTTACAGTTAGCTTGTTCCTGAGCCAACACTGTTAATTTTTCCATCCAAAAGAGTACTTATTGACTATTTTACCCCTGAGAATGTATTTGAGTTACCCAAAAGTAAAAATTGGCACATGACTTCTTTTCCTTTTCCCTTAGCTTTTTAACTTTCTTTGAAGTTTGACCTCTCTCCTTGAACACACACTGATCAAGAACAGGACTACTGCACCAAAAAACCAACACAACCCTCACTACTGCAGTCCTCTTTAATTTTATCGATTCTCACTTATGATTCCTTCCTTTTACATTCTTTCTGTATGCCATTTGTTCTTTCATTTATCTTTTCAATTTCATAATCTTTTAGATCCTTTTTTTTTTTTCGAGATCTTTGCTTCGTGTTAAGTTGATTTTTCCTTATCCATACTTGTGTAAGCTGCTTCCTGTTCTGTGTTAAACTCAGGCCTTTTTGTGTTGTAAGTTGTATAATACTACTGCCTCTCCCCCCCCCAGAAAAGAAAAAGAAAAGTGTCTACATTTCTTTTAGTTACTGTGACACATTTAGATAGTATACTCAACAACTATACTTAATAGAAATCATCATTCAACCTCCAAAGAATGAATAATAATTCTTAGGTTCTCTGTGGAGATCATATCTTAGAATCTGTACCATAAATACTGCATAACATTGGTCATGATTTTAGGAATGGACTATTATGAACACATCACTATACCATGCAACAAGCAAAATGAAATATCATACAACAGTTTTTATGCAAACCTATGTAGTCAATGGTGAAGCCAGAAAGATTTTCAAAGGGGGTGAGATCACTTTAAGCTCAGAAAACCTTATATTGTATCTAAATTTGGTTCAAGTGGGCTCAAAAATTTGTTATACAGTGCTATGTTTTCTTAAAATAATGGGGGTCAAAATTATTAACATCATTGATATTAGTATTAAAAAGTCATTTTTATTCCCAACTTCAAGAGAATAAAATGAAAATCCTTCACACCTAAAGGGGGACCACTTACCACTTTTCCATGTGGTTCGCCACTGTATGTAGTCCTATTCTAATTGTAGCTACTCACTGAAGTTGAAATTTTAGCTAGCATTTTGTTGTCATTGCTAGTTAATAATCTGACTTGGGCATTTGTCAATGGGTTCCGACAAGCTTAGGGATGAACAAACTCAGTCCTTGGTCACAGATCCTTTCTTCTGACCTGCATCTGTTATTTGAACAACTAAGGTGGATTTAAACTTAGATTTGTGCTCTGTCTCTTGTGCATAATTGGCTGAATATGAATGGTTGTGCTTATGGGGAATATATGGTTTTCCCTCGTAAATGTGTTGGTTACTTAATTGATTTAAGAGGTTTAACCTGGGTAAAGATGCATTAGGTGATGTGTTGTTTTTGAAATTCTTCGGTGTCTGAGGACTTGGTGGATTATAGGGTTATCTGGAAGCAATTTGTGAGGTCTATCATCTTTGTTGGTTTCTGCACAGGTGCTTTTTGTTAGGGGCGGGGGGGTGGTATTGGTCAACATAAATGAGGATTTGAGAGCAGTGCTTTCTTAATGCCCCCCTTCTTGTACATTCCTTATCCTTAAAAGGGAGAAAGGAAAGAAACCGTGTAAGAAATAAATGATTAACAAAGCCTTGAAAAGAAAGTCTTGGACATAATAAATCCTTGTTTTTGAATGTCTAGCATGAACAATATAGTTAATCTTGCTTTTGATATTTAAGACATTCTAATAATCAAATGCTCATGTAGATGCAAATTGCATGAACTTAATTTGATTAGTAACTGGTTGTGATTTGTGAAAGTTATGCATGTGTTTTTGTTTGAAAGCATTCACTTAGAGCGTTTCATCGACTATTCTGACCATACATGTTTGTGTTTCATATGTAGTTTTTTACAACTGAACCATACCCCTCTGACCCTGCAAGCCTTCCTAAACCTCCCACTAGAGAGAAAGAGGGGAGAAGCACTACGTAATAAAGAAGATAGGAGGTGAGCTGGCCTTTTCTGCATATAACTCTACTTTTGACAGTTGTCTAAGTTGAATGAGAAGTTCGTTTTCTCACCACTCATGGAGTAACTTAAACTTTTGCTTTGGAAACATAGCTTTTCCAATGGTATAAAGCATGATTTACGTAGTATGGCCCTCTTTGTAATAGTCCAACAGCTTAAGCTTTTTGAGTAGTTGGTGATCGATCTAACAAGGTATCCATGTCAGAGATCAGGATTTCAAAGGGTCTTCTGTTCCTGTCTTACTCAAGTTCTTTTATCCCCATTAGTGTGATTTGTACTGCCTCTTGTAATTTTAATAGATGGTGCAATGATTGTTTTTCCTGTCCCTCTATGTGTGCATGGGGTTTTGAAGGTCGACTAGAGGTACTATAGCACATTCTACGTTGTTGGGCACTAGGGCCTTTTTCCTAAAAGCTGAAGTTTAAATAGAATAAGCAAACAATTATGCAGCTCTTCCTAATTTTATGAGAGACTAAATTTTTTTACTTATTAATTGTAGACTGCGAGCTACAGGTAAAGCCAACACTGATGGTGCAAAGACAACTCGTACTAGGGAGCATGCTGTAAGAGCAGTTCCTGATCCTGAAGCCAATTCCATATTGCAAGCGGCCCTTGAACAAAGTCAAGTAAGCTCCTTCTTTGAGAAGTATATGTTCACATTTAGCCATTTACACTTCTCAACCTAGATCCTTGGAAACGTACTTGCAATTTTGTTTAGGTTGCATGACTTGGCAACATGTTATCATTATAGTGCATTTGTCTTTTGCAATTTCAAGTTTGCTCTTATACAAATCAATCTCTCCATTATTGTATTTCTGTTTTTGTGCAACGCTTTCACTCTTTCTCACTGCCTACACTTTTTTCATAATTTAAGGGTGATGAAACCAGGAGGAAAGAGATTTCTTTTGATGGATCATTATTACCTCCAGGAAGAATCATTGATGAAAGGCACAAAGAGGATGAGAGAAAATTTAACGAGGCAATTCGCAAAAGCCTAAGCGCCAAACTAAAGTAACTGCTATGATTATGTGCAATCCAATTCTTCATGCATGCAAGGAACAAACTGTCTGATTTTTTCCTAGATGTTCTTCCTTCGCTAGAAGAGACGAGCAGAGGGGATTCAAGGTCGTGCAGTTGAGCAAACTGCGTAGAAATAAGACAGGTATATATGTTACGAAACAACGAATATTTGTCTCATTCATGTAAAGGCAAAGAGGATATAATATTGTTGTCATTGAAATTTAAAGCAAAAGTTTGAGGGTGGATAATGGCAACTTTGACAAGTTAAGGGGAGTGAAAGTTTATGGATAAAAACTTAGGAGAGAGAAAGAGGACTTTTTTTTTTCTCTTTAATACATGTATATTGGTCACTAGACAATAACTTAGATTTCTTGCAAGATATCTCAACAGCTACTGTCTATTTTTTTTGGATTTTTATGTATACACTGTATAGTCTGTATATAGTTAATTAATAATTTAATATGCATTATTTATCTTGTAAATACTCAAATAGTTTAGGGGTATAATAAGAAACAAGAATTTTAATATACATCGAATTGTGAGTGACCAAAAATTTTGTAATGGACAAAAAAGAAAAACTAAGTCAATATAGATGAGACATGGGAACTATATATTTACCCTTTTCATATCAAAATAAATATAGAGCATTTGATTACGTATGTAGAGTTGTTAATTGGGTCAGTCCCATCGGTTTCAATCCAGTCCTACCGATTTCGTTCCCTAATACGGGTCATTGAAACTGCAAATCTAATCATAATCTTGTCACTTTCGATTTAAACAGGTTGCTAATGGGCTACAAATTTAAATTTATATATAAATAATGCTTGTATTTAAATTTAGAATTCGAAATTAAGTAATCAACACAGATCCAACAAAAAAATCATGCAACGACATCATCTAAATAATAAAATTGAAAACACAAATCATTGAAGCTTCATAATTTACTTTAGTTTAATCAATCAAGTTGTTTAATTAATAGTCATAACATAGATGTTATTATATTAATTTATTCGAATTAGTTTTCTTATATTTTCACTCAAGTATTTTAGTAACTTTTTAGAATGAAGTGGGCTGTCTGGTTAGGTTTTGCTGGAATATATGCATATAGCAGAAAAACTTACTCTTTCATACAAGGGGCTGCATTGGCGACTCGAAAAATCTCAATAGAGATGTCAGTAAGGCCAATCATGTCGGTTTCAGTTGACCCTGTTGATTTTGGTCTCTAAAGGGTTACAGTTTAAAAGGGTCGCTAAAAACTTGAACCTAACCTCAGCCTTTTCCTGTTTAAACAATTTGACCCAGCAGTTTTCAACCATATTTTAGAAAGACATTAAGAATTAATAATTATAAGAGATTCTCGTCATTTGAATTCCAAGCATCTTGATGCACAATTTGGAATTAGTATACAAAATTAAATCACGATGCACAATTTTTATTTTTCGATGTACGAACTGGATTACCCATTGAAAAAATCCGATGCCCAATTCTGAATTTGTGATGCACAATTTTATATTTTCCGATGCACGAACTAGATTACCAATTAACGACATTCTGATGCCTAATTTTGAATTTGCGATGCACAATTAATCCCGATGCACAATTTATTTTTTTCGATGCAAAAATTGGATTATCCCTGAAGAAATTTTCAATGCACAATTTTGATTTTGCGATGCACGATTAATCCAGATGCACCATTTTTATTTTCCAATGCACAAACTGGATTTACGATCCACAAATTGCAATTGTGATGCATCGACTTGGAATTACGATACGCGGTTGCCTGATTCAATTTCATTAAGGGTATACTCGTTCGTTTGCCCAAAAAATGACCTTTAGCGGTTAAATTAAAAGATAGATGACTTTCGATGTTAAATATTGTGTAAAGTGGACCGGACTGAATTTCTCCCATAGTTGTTGGTCGTACCTGCAACCCACTTGGGGATCATCTTAGTTAGCAGAACTTGTAGAAATTTATCATGTATACAAACTCAGAGAGAATCCGAAAATCTCTCAATTTGGAGAGATGATTTGTGTGGATACATTAATGAGGATCATCCAAAGGCGCAAAATAATCTGACAAGTTTATTGGGCCGGGGACGAGGGACCTGGGCGATTATTAATCTCTAAATTAGGAGGTCGTGGATCCACTCAGAGGTAGATGTGGTGATCGTTTGTTGGAAAGGGATAAAAAGAAGATAACAAAGTATAACCATATATTCATATTGGTTATCAGTACTAATTGCGGAAATTTATCAAGTACACAAACTCGAAGCGAAAACCTCTAATATTTGTCAATACATTAACGAGACTCATCCAAAGCCACAAAAATATAATTGGACAACAATTTTTTGGGGGACGACTACCAATCTCCAAATTAGGAGAACGCGGATTCACTCAAACTGGGATGTGATTAAAAAAAATGGATAACAACGTGTAGCATGTACATTATAAGTAAACAAAACATAAACATAAACATAAACCGGAATCAAGCGAACAGAAAACAAGTTACAACGTAAAGGAACTTAACAAGAATACTAATATCAACGTGGTCGGATATCTGTTTATATGCAGCAGACCTTATCCACGAGATACAAAATGTCATATCACCAAGAACTCGTTACTGATCATCCCGACACCAAGACTAGTAGCTGGTTGTTCCAATGTATATCCTTTACGCTTAAAGCTCCAGCAAGTCGTCTTCGTCTTAGTAACTCTTCAATTTAATTGCCTTCCCGAATCCACTGGACTTTGGATTAGGATATCTAAAGCAGTATTTTCAATTCGACTTTGTTCGTAGTAAGAAAGAATAAAAAAAAGAAGCAGCTGAACCTACAGTAACTTCGTAGGCTGCCTACGTACCCCAAATCGATCAAGAGACTTACAGCTAGCTAGGGATCAAGCTGCACGTAGTTCTTTTTTATTTCAACAGGCTCGATCCCCAACACACATAACTTCATCCGAATCATTCTCTTGAATCATAGCATCAGTAACAGCCCTATTGATTTCACTTTCTAGTACCATCTCAGATGAATTAAAATTCCTTACACTTTCCCCTGGGCCAAAAAAAAGCTCCCATATCAACTTCATTCTTGAACCCTAAGCCTGTTGTTTCTGTAACAAGCTTGATCCGTGTGATTTCCACATGGCTTGCAATTCCAACAGTATCTGATATGGGATTACTAAAGCTAAGTGTAACTGAAACAGCTGGAGACATCTCTTCCATCAATATCCTCTTCATAAAGCGAAACAAACTAACAATACTCCCGCAGTCTTACCCAATACCTTGAAACTTAAATCCCTTCTCGCCTTAGATCAAGACTTACATATATCAGAAAGCACAAACTAATAGCAGATTGCAGGTTCTTTTTTCCTCCCATTAGGTTGAGATAAGATGAGCAATTCTTCTATAAAACCAAAAGCACTCGGGAAACAACCAAACCAGATGAGCAATTCTTCTATAACTTGTTCATTACCAGTAAACAGAACATAAACCAGAATCAATTAAGTGAGCAGAAAACAAGTTACATCGTTCCTAAAAAATTGTCGTGTTTGACTAGCCCGAGAGTGAATTTGATTATCGGGGTTTGGCCCGTTCTGTTTGCAAAACTCAATCAGCCCAAAACTTATGCAAACCATGATCAATGACCAAATTAATTCACAATAATATAGTTGTAGGTGGTACCTGCAGCCCAATTGGGAATCATATACCAGAAAGCAGAAACTAATAGGAAAAAAAGAATTTGCCTTGGGTGCGTTTGGTTTTATAGAAGAATTGCTCATCTGATCTCAACCAAGTGGGAGGAAAAAAGAACCTGCAATCTGCTATTAGTTTGTGCTCTCTGATATATGTAAGACTTGTTGTGGAATTGGTGGATTGAGTACACTTGAAAGTCTTGATCCAAGTTAATTGGTCTAAGGCGAGAAGGGATTTAAGTTGCAAGGTATTGGGCAAGACTAGAGGGTATGCAAGAGTATTGTTAGTTTGTTTCGCTTTATGAAGAGGATATTGATGGAAGAGATGTCTCCGGCTGTTTCAGTTACAGCTAGCTTTAGTAATCACATATCTGATACTGATACTGTTGGAATAGCAGCCATGTGGAAATCACACGGATCAAGCTTGTTACAGAGACAGTAGACTTGGGGTTTAAGAATGAAGTTGATATGGGAACTTTGTTTTGCCCAGGGAAAGTGTAGGGAATTTTAATTCATCTGAGATGGTACTAGAAAGTGAAATCAATAGGGCTGTTACTACTGATGCTATGATTCAAGAGAATGATTCAGATGAAGTTATGTACGTTGGGGATCGAGCCTGTTGAAATAAATAACGGGTTGCTGGATATGGACACTAGTTTGGTTGTCACTCTGCCGATAGCTGTTGAAATCGAGGGGATAAACAATGGTCAGATTGTTGCCAAGGTAATTACTTTGGGAAAAAGAAGCTATGGATAAAGGTCATGACTGAGGATCTCTTAGCGGTGGTGACGAGTTCGAAAGAAGAGAGTGCTAATGGATGTAGTCTGACAGCATCTGTGGTGGCTTTCACTGAGAAAACATACGGTACAATTATCTGTCAAATACGCAATCCAGCAGAAGCATCTTGACTCTCCAAGAAGAACTGGCGAGGAGCATAACGCAAAAGGTTGTGTAGGCGTCGAGAACAATGATTGCCCGGACCACCACAGGGTACGACGGTGATGGGGCTATCCAACAGTACCATTCCAGCTTTGTACTTTTCAAATTGTAATTTCTTCGAGTTGTGAAAGATGAAAAGATGATTCAAAAGCATGTTTGCATGCAGTCCGGCCACCGCTCTTGAGGATCCCTTATCAAGCATCTTGTCAAGAAATCCTTGGCTTCTTTCGAGATACCTTGGGGTATATATTGCTGGAAAATCTTTGTCGGTCGTAGCAATCTTTTCTATATTAGTAACATATACGCGTACGGCGTAACAACTAAAATATTATCGGCTAGTCGGTACGGTAGAGGTGTAAATAGAAACCACATAATCAAATCAAATCAATCGGTTTGGTTCGATTTTGATCGAACATCATTCGGTTTCAAAAATTAGAAAATCAATCGGTTTGGTATTGGTTCACCGTTTATGGTATCGAACCAAATCAAACCAAGTCATATGGAGTATTATATAACATTTGTTAACTATTCTGAATGATTTGTATAATCTAGGTCATTGATTTATTATTATTATTATTATATATATATATATATATATATATATATATATATATATATATATATATATATATAGTTAACAAATAATATATATAGTTCTCAATAGGAGAAATAATAGTTCTCAAACAATCAAAATTTTGTTTGGTTTACTATATATATATATATATATATATATATATATATATATATATATATATAGTAAACCAAACAAAATTTTGATTGTTTGAGAACTATTATTTCTCCTATTGTTTGTGTTTAATTTTTTTGAAATTTTTATTATTTTCTTTATGATAATTTATTTTTAATAGATTATTTTCTAATTTTGATCATAATTTCGAATTAAAATATTATTATTTAACTTAACCAAGATTAAGAATAATAATATTTTAATTCAAAATTAGAAAATAACATATTAAAAATAAATTATCATAAAGAAAACAATTAAGAATAATTTCGAAATTATGATCAAAACCACAAAACCGCTTAGTTCGGTTCGGTTTGAAATTTTTGGAACCAACAGACGATGGTTCGGCTTATGGTTTTGGCCTAAATCGAACAAAGTAGATGGTTGTAGACCCGTTAACCATTTTCTATACTAAAATCATCACCAAAGCAACGAACAATTTCGGGACAGCCATGCAACTCGTACAAGAACTTACCTTCCTCCACAAGAGAAGACGAATGCTCCATAATCGCGCTCTTCACTACGACGCATAACGAAAGAGTGGTGTCGCGACAACGGCCGGCCGGTGATCTGATGCAAGGGAAACGGTGCCGAGAAATTTGCCTTTAACCCACTTCACGCCAATATCGCTTGGTAGGGAAGAAAGGAGACAAAGAAGGTATTCTGGAATCAGTAGGTGATGTAAATATATAGGGTTTGGTTAGTTGGAAGGCTGCTTAGGGTAGGCCGTAGGGGTAATAAATTTGTTTCCTTTTTTGGAGTTCAGTTCACAAGTCTTTCCTATTTTAATTGGAAAAGCAATAAATTAAAGCCTCCCAAAATTTTAAGACATTAATTACATATTTTTGTATTTGTTCCATACATTTTTGTTTTAGATACCATAGTTTTCCGGGGTTTGTTTTTCTTTCCAAAATGTAGACTCAATATTAGAAAATAATATTTATTTATAGGCAAAAACTTGTGTGGACGGTCTTACGGATCCTAAATCCATAAGACGGAGCCTCGTTTAGAAATTCGCGAATTAATAAATTAACATGTTAATAAATATTATAATTGTATATTTTGCGTCCCTTTAGGGTTTAGCGGGTGTAGGCCAAGGGTTCGAAACTTTGAAGCTTACAATATTTAGTTTTAATGCTCTTTAATGAGAAATTCATCTATTTGCTCCGGTGCCCCTGTACTTTCAATGTTTTCCGCCAAAATTCTTATGTTTCTTACGTCTTGCAATTTAATCCTTTGGCAGCTTCGTTAACCATCCGTTAGTATCAACTGCCTTGGGATACTTGACGGATCCTAACGGACTTTGATGAAATGTTAAATGACACATTTAAAGCCAAACGTGACATATTGAAAACACAAAAGTGACACTATAAAAGAAAATTTATTATAATTTTTATTAAAATACAAAGTAACACTCTTAATACTAAAAAGTGACCCCCTTAATGCTAAAAAGTGATACATTTAATGCTAAAAAGTGACACATTTAATGCTAAAAAGTGACACTCTTAATGTTAAAAAGTGACACACTTAATACTAAAAAGTGACACCCTTAATGCTAAAAAGTGACACATTTAATGTTAAAAAGTGACACATTTAATACTAAAAAGCAGAGTTCTAAAACTCCCCGCCTAGCTCCGACTAGGCCCCGCCTAGGCGCTAGGCCCTTCTCTACCGCCACGACTTTCTTAGTCGCCGCCTAATCGACCAAGTCGGTGCCTACGTTGCCGGTCTACCAGATGATAGAAGAAAGAAGAAGAAAAAAAGATGAAGAAGAAGGGGGTTGTCTCGAGACTCATAATTTAGAATGAGAAAGGAATAGGGAGGATATGTTAGACTGTAGATTGTAGGAATAGTAGGTAGGTGGAGTAATTTTTTTTGTTTTTAGTTCTAAACTTGACTGGTTTATTGCTTTGGGGTTGTTGAGAATTATGATTAAAGGTATGTTTCTATACTTTTGTTCATTTTACAAATATAGACAAGTGTTTGATAAAATGACAAACATAAAAAAAATTAAATTTGTAGGCAATGTGTTTGATATTTGATGTAAATTATCAAAAATATGATAATTATGTCTTAATTCTAGGCCCCGATTACGCCCTGACTAGTCCCCTAGGCGCTAGGCGCTAGTGTGACGCCTAGCGGCCGCCTAACGATTTTTAGAACCATGCTAAAAAGTGTCACTTTAAAACTAACGTTGACTGCCAAAACTTGACTGGGACGATGATGATCTTGTCGACGGTGATGTCTGTGGAACGGATTCTGGCGGCCATACATGCTTTCTGCCTAATTGTCTGCCCTCTACTCTTCATTCGCCTGCTTTGAGGGTACATGAATACTAGAGGGAATTCGCCTGCTTGAAGCAGGCAATTGTTGGGAGGCCTTACAGTTTAATCCTTTGTCAGTTCCGTTAGCCATCCGTTAGCATCAATTGTCTTGGGATACTTGACGGACCCTAATGAACTTTAATGAAATGTTGAATGACACATTTAAAGCCAAACGTGACACATTGAAAAGATAAAAGTGACACATTTTAAGGTTGAAAGTGACACTATAAACGGAAGTTTATATAATTCTCATTAAAATACAAAGTAACACTTTTAATACTAAAAAGTGATACTCTTAATATTAAAAAGTGACACTCTTAATACTAAAAAGTTACACATTTAATACTAAAAAGTGACACTCTTAATACTAAAAAGTGACACTCTTAATACTAAAAAGTGACACATTTAATATTAAAAAGTGTCACTCTTAATACTAAAAAGTTACACATATAATACTAAAAAATAACACATTTAATACTAAAAAGTTACACTCTTAATACTAAAAATTGACACTCTTAATACTAAAAAGTGACAAAGGATTAAACTGCAAAGCGTGAAAAACATAAGAATTTCGGCGGCAAACAATGAAAGTGCAGAGGCACCGAAGCAAATAGAGAAACTTCTCATTAATGAGAATTAAAACTAAATTACATAGCTAAGAGGTTTCAAACAACTAACCTCCAATCAACTAAATCTTCAAGCAAGACTTTTGTCCATCTTGCCAAACTTACTTTTATGATATTTATTAACATGTTTAGCTATTAACCCGCGAATTCCTAAATTGGGTCCCGTCTTACGGATAAGGATCTGTAAACCGCCTTACAGGGGACTGCCTCTTATTTATATTTATTACTAATTTGTAATTAATGTTTAGATGTAATTACCTATTATGATTCTTTACCTATTTTTTGTTTCCTTTCTTATAAAAGACTCTCTTGTAATGCTTCTTTTAGTGTAACCCTAATTGTAACCCTATATAATTTTGACAATTGTAAACTGTGGATAATAATGACTATGATAATGCATATGTTGATACTTATTCTACGGTAATTTTATTTAGTTTACTACTATTCCCTTCGTCCCTAAATTATCGTCCTCCTTTTCTTTTTCGTTCGTCCCAAAATAATTATCCAGTTTGAAACTTACCTTTTTAGAACATCGCGTTTACCACTTTATCACCATACTTTAATTATGAGTCACATACACATGGACTTTAAAGGAAACTATCAGTGGCGGACACATAAATTTTTTCAACCGGGTGCACAAATTTAATAAAGTTTACAAATCATAATTATCCCTTACGCGCTTTCATATTTTGAAAATGTTTAATTACATCATCATTTGTAACACTCTTAAGCAAATCTTTTCCAATAAACAATACAAGACAATCATTTAAAAATCTACACAAATAAAAAAATCTCATAAATCAACTACTTCAACCCCCAAATTAAAATGCCCTAATTTCAGATTAAATAAATAAACTTTTCTTACCAAGACATTGAACACACAAATTTAGTAAATAAAAAAATATTATAGAATATCATCTATCACAAATTCACAAATCACAATTCACAACAATTACATAAATTAAATACTCAATTATAGTTAATTTCAAATTAGGGTTATTTTAAAATTAGGGCTATTTTAATTTTTAAAATTTAAATCACAACTATAATTTTGAAATTCATACAATCATACTTTGATTTAGACAATTATAATTTAGAAATTCACAATCACATAACACATATTCACAATTATAAATTCACAATCACAAATCATAATTCACAAAGAGTCCAAAAGGGGGCAAGAGGAGATCTGACTGAGTATTGAGTAAGGCGCTGCCGCCGTGCCCGTGCCTGTGCCGACTGTTGGTTGGAAATCCGAAATCGGAATCACTGAATCGAATCGAGTCGAGGGAGCCTCGTGAGGCGGAGAGTGGAGTGGAGGCCGCCGGAGGTCCGGAGGCCAAGCTAGAAGCAGAGCACCGCAGCCGAGGCCGAGCGGCGGACTACCGGATCGCTCACCGTCGAAATGACTCCTGACTTGAGAGCCTGAGAGGTCGAGAGTGAGAGGGAGACGGAGGGAGAATGGAGAGGCCGAGACGAGAGTTGTGAGGTGAGGGAGACGGCCAGACGGGATTTCAATTTTTGGATTTCAAATTTTCACACTTTTCAGGTAAGGAAAAAAATTATTTTATCCAGGTGGGGGCAAATTGTATATACTGTATTCAGGTGGGGGAAAATGGCATAATATAACTAATTATTATTTTTTTTAAAAAAAATTCCTTTGACAAAATTACCCCCAAGTAGGGCAACGCCTGCACTTAAATAATCAAATCGTCCGGCACCGAAACGCACATTAAACCAATATAAATAATCAAATCAATTGATTTTTCTTAAACTATGCGCCGGATCAACTAAGACGATTATTTAGGGACGGAGGGAGTAGTATTTATTCCATTTTTTAAGTAAAAGATTTAGGTTGAAAAATGGGAGGGCCAAACGCGTGGGAACCTACATTGACTAGGGCTAGAAACATAAAAATAATAAATTTTAAAAAAAAACCATGGTCGCTAAGAGCAAGCTCAATGATATTTTTGGTAAATCTTAACCAAATCTCATCTCTAATGGTGAATCTCCAAGTATCTCCAATAAATCAGTGATTTTGAAGAAAAAATCACCGAATGAACCCAACCAAGCTCTAAATCCAGGGTCCCTTTCCATGTGTCATCATTTGAGTGATTTTTTTTAAGTGCTAGATTTTTATAAATAAGGAAAAAAGAACCAACGAGCTCTAGCTCAACTGGTACTGCTCACTTCTCCTAACGGAGAGGTCGGGTGTTCAAGTCTCACAAGAGACACCCTAGACTTTACAACTCTCAATAGAGAGGTCGGGTGTTCAAGCCTCTTCGATCAGAGGCACCGTTGTTGTTCAAGCCTTACCTAAAGGCCCCATTTAGCTACTCAGTTATCTTAACGGAAAGATTGAGTGTTCAAGCCCTACCAGAGGCACCCTGGTACTTCACTACTCTCAATCGAGAGGTCGGGTGTTCAAAGCCTCACCAGAGGCACCATTTGTTCGAGCCACACCAAAGGCATCATATATATAATTGTAACCTTTCAAGGCATTAACATAATAAAAAATTAAGGGTTGGAGTACGATCTATGTTCCCTCCAACCTTTAAAAAATAATAATAAATAAGGAAAAAAGAAATAACAAGCTTAAGGGGACAACCAGCCATACTCATAAAAGGGGACAAAGGAGTCTTACCCTAAAAATGAAAAACTAAGAATAAAGCAAATAAAAATAAACCTAATTAAAACAGAAAAAGAAAACTAAAAATTATGAAAACGATTTTTCGTGCGACGCTTCTGCCTTCTATGACTAGAGGCTTTTAGATTTAGAGCTTCAAACTGAGCGAGGTCATTGTCTAAGTCTTCATCTTCAAAAGTTTGCTGAATGACAAAATGGTTGGAGGAGACAAAGTTCGTAGAATCTTCTTGCTGCATATTTTCTTGGAAATCTTCATCAAAAAAGTTACTTATATCTGGCATAGAGTTGGTTACACAATTATATTTAGAAAGATCAAATTTTCGGTTTTCGACGACTAAGAGGTCAGCCCGTATCGTCTTTCTTGACCAATTTTTAGCCAAAAAAAATATTTCTTTTTTTTTTTCCATTAATTAAAGCACACATTTTTACCTATAATTAAATAGACACTTGGTTTGTTTCATTTGGATATCAGAAGAAATTTCTATTATTTTTTAAAATTTCTAACAATTATTAATAGAGATAAAGATGGTGGGTTTGTAAATATGTTGGATTTTGTGTCACCATGTGGAAGATTTTTTGATTTTGAATCAAATGTGTATCTAATAGATTATTTTATTGATTTTTAATGAATTGTGTTTGATTTTTAGTTTGATTTGAATATCTCTATCGTACATGTTCTTAGTGAGCCAGCCTTGACTAGGTATGGTCGCCTAGGTTGTCTAGGGCCTCTAGGCTAAAGAAGGCTGCCTAGGGCATCCGACCATCAAGGTGGAGAGCCCTCGGGGAAATCCGACCCTCTAATTTTTATTTTTATGTTGTTAAATTGATTATGTTAATGTAATAATAATAATAATAATAATAATAATAATAGTAATAGTAATAGTAATAATAATAATAATAATAATATTGATGCTAGTACAATTGTTGTTGGAATTATTATTAATATTAATATTATTATTATTATTATTATTATTATTATTATTATTATTATTATTATTATTATTATTATTATTATTATTATTATTATTATTATTATTATATGGAATATAGTATTATCACTATTGTTTTCATTGAAAATAAATACTCCATCTATTCTGGATAAAGTGTCTCTGTTTGAAAATCAAATTTTTTTAAAAAAAAATGACGCTTTTAGTAGCTCATTAATAATAAAGTGACATTATTATGCCTTAAGTTTTTAAAGTAGATTTTTTATTTGAAACATCTCCAAATTGAATAATTGACTATTTACCAAGAACGGGAAGTATAAGATTCCAACGTTAACTAAGGTCTCGTTTGTTTCATCGTTTTGAAAACATAGCTTTTTCTAAACACAATGTTTTTAAAACACAATTTTTTTTTTCTTGTAAACACCTTTGAGAACTAATTCAAAATGTTATTTTTATAAACAAAATAGTTATAAACGTATCATATTTTTGAAACGCTGCACATTTTTAAAGCATTGTGTTTTAAAACGTTGTATTGAAACACTTTTAAAGAGAAAACACTGCGTTTTTTGTCAACGTTTTGGTCAAAACGCTCCACCAAACAAACAAACAATAAAAGATGGAATAATTATTTTTGAGATTTTTTGGATATGAAAATTATTTGGTTTATTTTTTCCTTTTTTTTTTTTTTTTTTTTTGAGACTTCTCAAAATAAATTTTCATAATTATTTCCATGACCCACCATGGCCGCCGGAAAACACCACCACAGCTCAGCCATCTTCCATTTCCCCTTCCCCTTCCCCTGTCCATCCACTTGAATCACATTTGGAACGAAAAGAGGGTTTCCAATCGACAATGGCACTCAATCTTTGTCAAAGACTCAGCTGTTTAGCTAGTGTTGTGGGCTCACTGCCTTTGCCTCGCCGCCATTATCAGGTATCTCTTAACCTTTCTAAGAATATATTACTATTTAACTTCTACCAATTGTTTGAATGAAAATTTGTTTGGATTTGTTTGTAGTAGTTATGATGTCGCCTTCGTAGACAATTTCGCCGAATTGAACTATAAAATTGACCCTAATGTTAATCTAATCGAAGTATTGATCATTCCCTGCCTAAAGATCCTCCCAATTTCGAACACCAAAGCAATGCCCAACAGAAAAACAAACATGGGAAAGAAATAAAGGAATTGCAAAATGAATTTCCATGAACCAGCGTGACCTGCAACCGAATTTGCTCTTGATCACTTGGTGCCAAATGGATTTGGGTTTTCTAGTGAACCGCCACAACCATTTATCCACTAGAGAAGTGCTCTTAAAAATCAGTTGCCAATCGTTTGGCCCCCATATCTCTTAGTTATCTCATCCTTCCATGTGACCTCAATCCTGTCCAAAGAACACGCACTCCCCACAATGGCTAAGCTTATGTTATAAATGACTGGAGCTAAGAAGGTTTCATGCTTTCTTTTATGTTTGTCAGTACATTTCTGTTTTTTCTTATTAAGTTGAATGTTGCAGGAATGCATGGATAAATTGATCCTGTCTTTCCTTTACTGTTTGCAGATGTTGCCAAGCCATCAAAGGATAGTGAGAACGAAAATGATAGCGTATTACCAAACGAGGGCATGCGAGCTACAGCTAAAGCCAATACTGATGGTGCGAAGACAACTCGTATCAGGGAGCATGCTGTAAGAGCAGTTCCTGCTCCCGAAGCCAATTCCATATTGCAAGCAGCCCCTGAACAACGTCAAGTAAGCTCCTTCTTTGAGCAGTATATGTTGACATTTAGCCATTTACGCTTCTCAACCTTTATCCTTTGAAACTTAATTTACACTTGTACTTGTGATGTGTACGTTTTAGTCTATATTTTAAGCTCATATTTCCCTTTGGCCCACTTCCACGTAGCAAGGGGCCCTTGAACAATGTCGAGTAAGCTTCTTCTTTGAGCAATATGTTCATATTTAGCCATTTATGCTTCTCAACCTAGATCCTTTGAAACTTAAATTACACTTGTGCAACATGTTATCATTATAGTGCAATTTCAAGTTTGCTCTTACACAAATCAATCTCTCCTTTATTGTAGTTCTGTTTTTGTGCAACGCTTTCATTCTTTCTTACTTCCTACACTTTTTACATAATTTAAGGGTGATGAAACCAGGAGGAAAGGGATGTCTTTTGATGATCGGGACAAAAAGGATGAGAAAAAATTTAATGAGGTAGTTCGCAAAAGCGCCCTAAGGGTCAAATTAAAATAACTGCTATGATTGTGTCATTATGTGCAATCCAATTCTTCATGCATGCAAGGGCCAAGGAACAAACTGTCTGATTTAGCCTGGATGTTCTTCTTTCGCTACAAGGAAGTAGGAACGAGCAGACCACATAGAAATAAGACAGGTATATATGCTACGAAACAATGCATATATGTCTCATTCATGTAAAGGCGAAGAGGATGTTATACTGTTGTCAAGTACAATGTGGACCGGTAGAGGCTTCAAACGAAACAATTGTTACTATTTATAGATAAAAAGTTAACTAGAGGGAAAGTTTTGAGGATTTTTTTCTCTCTTTAATACATGTATATTGGTCACTAGACAATAACTTAGATTTCTTGTTAGATATCTCAACTAATGTCTAATTTTTTGGATTATTATATATACACTTTATATAGTTAATAATTTAATATGCATTATTTATCTTGTAAATACTCGACTAGTTTAGAGTAGTGGTGGTAAATTATGTCCACGCCCATATGTTCGTCCAAACCGTCCACTAAAATATGGGTATGGGCACACTTAAATTTTCATATGGGCACAAATGGACATGTTCACTTAGACCATTAAATTTTATGGACATAATATGGGCATAAATAGGCGCCCACATTTTCAGCTCGCTAATCATCGTCACTCACGGTCGGTCTTAATACATTTTCGATGGAATTGGTGGCTGGGTTTAGTGTTTGGCGGTTGCTTTTTGACATGGGATTAATAGTGTGGGGGAGCCATTGCAAAAACATAAAATAAATAATATCAAAACTATTCTCCGAAAAAGTAACGTATGATCTATATAATCAAAACCTTGTACCAAAAAAGAAAAACAAAAAATAAAGATATACTCCATTTCTAAATAAATCATCTCTTTTTTTCATCTGTTCTAAATAAATTAATAATTTTTTTAAAACTTTTTATTTTACGAAAATCTTTTACTATTTTATACTTATATTTTCTTTAATGTGTACACGAATTTTAAAAGAAATTACATATTATACTAGAGTATTATTTTTAATAGAGTTTATTATTTTTTAATTTGTGTGTCAAGTCAAACATGACAATTATTTAGAAACATACTCCCTCAGTTTTGGGCAAATAGTCCACTATTTCATTTTGAGATGATTCACTTAAAGAATTCTCTTTCAAAAATTAAGGTATAAAAGTGTCATTTTATTAATAATAATAATAAACTACTAAAAGTGTCATTTTCTTGAGAAAAAAATGATTTTCAAACGGGGAGTCAATCACAAAGCGACACTTGATCCACGTTTAAGACGTGGGTTAGTGGTGACAAATTCTGCCTACGCTCATATGCCCGTTCAGACCGCCTACTAAAATATGGGCATGGGTATACTCAATTTTAATCTGGACACAAATGGGTATGCTCATTTAGACCATTAAGATTTATGGGCACAAATAGGCACTCACATTTTCACCTCTCACTCTCACGATCATTTTTTTTTATGTATATCTGATAATCCAAAATTGTTTCTCTCTATATATTTACATTTCTATCAATAACCATTCATTAAGACAGAGAGAGTGCGGGGATAGAGAGAGAAACTAGAGAGAGATGCATGGTTGCTACTTGTTCTTCGGGTTTGGTTTTCAGAACCAAAGAAATAGTCAGCAATGGTGGAAGTAACCGTTATTTTTTAATGATAAAAAATTGACCCATTTTTTTTATTTTTTTCGATATCATATTACTTTTTATAAACGGTCAATTACATATTTTCTGGTTATGAAAAAAATTTATCAAATTTCCATTTAAAAATAATCGATTTGACGTAAAAATTAAGGAACTAAGGAAGTATTTTATTTCAATTAACATACGGCAAAAGTGAAAATATGTTCTTGTTTTGATATTATTAGTGGTTCTACCAATACTAACACGTCATGTAAAGTTTGTGAGTTCTTTTTAGAAATTTGCTTACATTGGAAATTGTGACAAAGGTTAAAATATTACTAAAAATGTTGGCATTTTCCAATTATTATTATTATTATTATTATTATTATTATTATTATTATTATTATTATTATTATTATTATATTATATATATGGTTAGTTGTTACTTTTGATAATTTTTTGTAAAAGAAATTAATTTTTTGTAATTTTTGTATTTATTTGATAAGTGTATGTTAATGAGTAAATGGGCGCCCATGCCCATTTAGTGCCCGTTCATATATGCTTATGTTATTAAATGAACAATTATTTGCCCGTCCATTTGAGCCCACCGCCCATTTAGACCCGCACATACCCGCTCATTTGTCACCTCTAATTTAGAGGTATAATATGAAACAAGAATATTAATATACATCGAATTGTGAGTGACCAAAAATTTTGAGACCGACAAAAATGAAAAACTAAGTCAATATAAATGAGACATGAGAACTATTTATTTACCCTTTTCATCTCAAAATAAATATGGAGAATTTGACTAGGTATATAGAGATCTTATTGGGTCAGTCCTATCGATTTCAGTCATATCCGTCATTTTAGGACCCTAATAGTTATGGTCGGTCAATCAATCAAGTTGTTTAATTAATACTCATACCATAGGTATTATTATATTAAGTAAGTTCAAATTAGTTTTTTTCTTTTTTCACTCAAGATATTTTAGTAATTTTTTAGGATGAAGTGGGCTGTCTGGTTAGTTTATGTTGGAATCTATGTAAATAGAATAAAAACTTACTCTTTCATACAAGGGGCTGCATTAGCGACTTGAAAAATCTCAGTCGAGATGTTAGTCGGGCCAACTATGTCTGTTTCGATCCATCCCTGTCGATTTCAATCCCTAAAAGATTACGGTTTAAACGGTTCATTTTAAATGGGGCGCTAAAAACTCAAACCTAACCCTAGCTTTTTTCAGTTTAAACAGTTCGACCCTACAGTTTTTTACCCTATTAAGAGCAAATGTTAATGGTTTTGTCAAATCAAACACAACTCATTAAAAATCAATAAAGTAATCTATTTAATACTAATTTGATTCAAAACCAAAAGCATTTTCAACCGTGACACAAACTCCAACACTTGTACATACCCCCACTATCTTTACAAAATTTATTTTGTCTCCAAATGAGACAAACCAAATCTTTATTTATAAATAAACATGTGTACTCTTTTTTTACACAAAAAATAAAAAACATATTTTGAATTGTTAAAAAACCAAAAAGGGGATAAAATTTTTAAAAAAGTGGTGGATGATTTGGTTTGATTTGTTGATGATTTGGGTTCATCTCTTGATTCCCAAATCAATAAATCCTAAGTTAATTCAAATTTGATTCTTCTTAATTTTCCATTGGAAAGAAAAATGGTGTTTGATTCGGCAAAGAATCATCATTGTTCATGCTCATAGAAAGACATTACGAATTAATAATTATAAGAGTTTCTCGTCATGAATTTCAAACATCTCGATGCACAATTTGGAATTAGAATAAAATTTTTAATTACGATGCATAATTTTTATTTTTCGATGCACGAACTGAATTACCTATTAACAAAATTCCGATGCTAAATTCTAAATTTGCAATACACAATTAATCCCGATACACAATTTTTATTTTCCGATGCACGAACTAGATTCCAATGAACGAAATTCGGATGCCCAATTTTGATTTTGCGATGCACAATTTTATTTTATCCTATGTAAAAATTGGATTACCCCTGAAGAAATTTCCAATGCACAATTTTGATTTTGCGATACACAATTAATTCCAATGCACCATTTTTATTTTCTGATGCACAAACTGGTTCGATCCACAAATTACAATTGCAATGCATCGACTTGGAATTGTGACGTGCGCGTGTCTGGTTCAATTTTATTAAGGGTATACTCATCATTTTACCATAAAAGTGTCCTTTAGCGGTTTAATTAAAAGATATACTCCCTCCGTCCCTAATTTATTGTCCTGGTTGACCCGGTGCACCGTTTAAGAAAACATATTTGATTGGATTATTAATATTGGTTTAATGTGTAGTTTCCTTTAAAGCCCATGTGTATGTGGCCCATAATTAAAATAGGGTGAAAAAGTAAGGGTAAAGTGGTAAAAGTGATGTTCTAAAAAGGTAAGTTTCAAAGTGGACAATTATTTAGGGACGGACGAAAAAGGAAAGGAGGATGATAATTTAGGGACGGAGGGAGGGAGTATGATTTTTGAAGTTAAATATTGTGTGAAATGGATCGGGCTGAATTTCTCCCATAGTTGTTGGTCGTACTTGCAGCCCACTTGGGGATCATCTTAGTTGGCAGAACTTGCATAAATTTATCATGTACACATAGATAATTCAAAAATCTCTCAATTTTGAGAGATGAATTGTGCGGATACATTAATGAGGCTCATCCAAAGGCGCAAAATAATCGGACAAGTTTATTGGGTCAGGGACGACATGAGGGACATGAGCGATTATTAATCACTAAATTAGGAGGTTGTGGATCCACTCAGAGGTAGATGTGGGGGATCGTTTGCTAGGAAGGGATAAGAAGAAGATAACTAAGTATAACTTGTTCATTACCAGTAAACAGAAGATAAATCAAAATCAATTTTGTGTGTAGAAAACAAGTTATAAGATGCAGATGCATCACTCCACGAGATGCGATCGCATCCTTATCGATGCGGCCGCAATGTCATCCTGAATGTGTTGGATAAAATGATTTTTATAGTTTTTACAAAAGGAGTTAAGTTCCCACATGGGTTTGGAGAGAAACTGTGAAGACTTAAGCCTCGTTTGGTGCAGCATTTTGAAAACACGGTTTTTTTTTTTTTTCAAAACACAGTTTTTTCTTGTAAACTTGCTTGGAAAACTATTTCAAAACGCTATTTTCATAAACAGAGTAGTTGTAAATGCAACATATTTTTAAAACACTCCAAATTGGAGCGTTTTAAAACGCTCCACATTTTTAAAACGTTGCGTTTTAAAACGCTGCATTGAAACACTTTTAAAGAGAAAACGCTACGTTTTTTGCTAGCGTTTTGGTCAAAACGCTTCACCAAACAAGCACTTAGTCTTCATATTTAAACTACAACTTATCCCACTTTAGTAGCCAAAAGTTGTTTGAAGACTTTGTCATCACGGTTTAAAATTTTTCTATTTGTCTCTCTATCCCACATTAAAAGCTTATGAAAGGCTACTGACTTGGTTATCCTATCTATTAGCTTTCACAAGGAAGTTTCACTTCACTTTTGTGTACCGAAAAATCACTTCACTTTTTGAACCCTTAAGTACGATGCTATTGTATGCCTCAGGAAGTCTCTTAACTTTTTTGTTTTTATCAAAACTGTTTTTCATTGTTTGTCAAATTCCTAAAACTTTTACAACAGAATGCACTCGGATGCGATACTGAAAGCACCTCAGAATTTCTCCCTCGAGATGCGCCCACATGCCCAATCAAATGCAACCGCAACCCAATACGGTCATATGCCCTTTGATGCACTCGCATACACCCAAAACACCAATAGTCCGTTTGCCTGAGTAATCGAGTCATCTCATTTTCAACATAATCAGACAATAAGTTTTTTGGGGACGACTAACAATCTCCAAATTAGGACATCACAGATTCACTCAGAGCTAGGATGGGATAAAAAGAAGGATAACAACGTATAACATGTACATTATATAAGTGAACCAAAGATAAACATAAACCAGAATCAAACGAGCAGGACGTAAAGGAACTTAACAAGAATACTAATATCAACGTGGTCTGATATCTGTTTATATGCAGGAGACCTTATCCACGAGATACAAAATGTCATATCACCAAGAACTCGTTACTGATCATCTCAACACCAAGACTAGTAGCTGGCTAATCCAATGTGTATCCTTTACGCTTAAAGCTCCAGCAAGTCTTCTTAATAATTCTTCAATTTCATTGCTTCCAAATCCACTGGACTTTGGATTAGAATATCTAAAGCAGTAACATAATTATTATATGTGTACATTCAATGTTGTAAGAACAATAGTAGCTAGGATTCACAAAACTGTCAATGCAGTTCCCAATGTAACCTGTGCAGAGGTGCATTGGTCAGAAAATTAATAACAGCGAAAGACTTTAATTTTAAAGCAGGAATTAAGCACAAGCGTTTACCAAACAACCTACAAGCCTATGCTTGTAGATCTACTCTCATAGCCAAAAATATTTCGCTAAAAAGATTAATTGTTTTACAAAGAAGAATGTGAAATCATCAAACCAAAAACTCTCACAAGACAACAAGTCTTGGAGAGCAAAATCCACATAAATACAGGTAAACAAAACGTGGGAAGAAAAAATCGACTTCCTAGAAACCCTAGGAAGATAAAGCATTCAAAGAATGTAGTTCCGGATGTAGCTTATAGTTCTTTGCATCCTGTATTCACTTTCAGTAACAAACTGGAATTCTGAAAACTCTCTAAGAACTGAATATGATGTTCTTCTATGCTCTATGCTCTCTATGTCTGCACATCAAAGCCTCTAAGTCGTGTCCTTTATTTATACCATGAAGGAGACCTACATATAAAGAAGGAAACAAACTCCAACATGGTAAATGATTAGAATTAGTAATTAAATAAACTACAATAATTCCTAGATTCTATTACCAACTGAACATGGACTCTAAGACACGGTTTTTAGGAAAGTATTTTTACAAAGATTTTATTCCAAAAATACTCCTAAACTTTAGGACCAAGAAAACCAAAAGCTTAAATAGCAATTTGGTCACCCTACTTTCCAGATTTTTTCATTATGATAACTTTACTTTTTTTTCTCAATTTAATCATTATACTTTGCTTTATTTTCACGTTCATCACTCCATCCAAATTTTTGGATGAAAAACTTAAAAAAAATTAAAACCCCAAAATGCCCCTAAACAAAATTGGGTCTCTCTCTCCCCACAGTTGTTGAAACCAGGCACATCCACTTCATTCCCCATCTTCCTCCCTCAAATCCAGACAAACAAATTCGATACATCCAAATCCTAACCTTTCTCCCATCTCCGACCAAGCCCCCACCATCTCCGGTCAAGTTGTAACCATTTCTAGCCACGCCTCTCTATCTCCTCTCAAATCCAGAAACTTTGATGCTTCCTTCTTCCACATCCCTATCCCAGATCTAACTCTGAGTTCGCTCCATCCTTCTCTTCTCTGACTTCCTCTATCTTCATCTCCATTTACATCTACGGTCATCCCTCGTCGACTTTGGCACAACCATCTACCTCCCTAAACCCGGCCATCCCTCTCTCAGATCCAACCGACGTTGTCATCTCCCCCAGCCCAGTTTTTTTCTCAACTTTGATTTTGATTTCGATTTCGATTTCATGCGTCTCTTAGTTTCATTTTGGCAGGTATATGCACACCCTTTTCTCAAGCTCTCCGTCTCCTTCTTCCAGCCCGCCGCCATCTCCTCCACTGTCAAAGCCTTTCAACGCTTGCTTCCCACTGCCCGACCTCCACACCCCACAGCTTCCAGCGACACCATTAAAGCTTAACGCTATTTTTGGTATAAAAACAAGTTTAGTAAGCCATTTTTGGGGCTGTTGAGTTCAATTGGACAAATGAACACAGAGTCTAGAGATAGACCACCTTTTCTATGAGTTCAATCAATTTGGGTCATCGAGAATTTGATATTCATTGGTACATGTGAGTCTTGGACTGTAAAATCCCAACCATGATAGTGTAACTACTTCCATGGCTCATTCAAATAACACTCTAATATTCCATGCTCACCCGTTGATTTCAAAAATTGTAACCGGACTGGCTTGATTGCCATCGTGGACTCGCTCCGGGCTAGGGCTACGGCTATAGCTAGAACCACCAAGTTTCTTTGAAGGTCTTTCAAGTTGAAGATGGAAGAATAAGTTGTAATTCCCTGCAGGAAACTCAAATTCCAACTCTCCTTCCACTTCTAACCACCATATTTGTTGGAGGTAGGCAATTGTCTGAAATCCACAAGTGTAGTTCGTGCGGTGATGGCGGAGAGCTTAGGAACTGAGATTTGTCCAGATCCGGGGTTGTAGACGAAGAAGAGAATGAGAGATGGGAGATAAAGAGACGGGACGGGATTAAGAAACCTGCGGGAGATGATAGCAGATGAGGGGGGTGTCGGCAAAAGAGCAAGGGCAGATTTGACCAGAGATGGAGTAGGAAGGAGGCCGTTGGGTATGCATGGGGATCAATGTTAGGGAGTGTATATATATATATATATATATATATATATATATATATATATATAGGGTGAGAGAGATATTTTAGAAATATAAATTAAATATTGCTAATTTGACCTTTTAGTTTAACCCCTTAACTATTAACATTTTAAATTGAAAACCCTTAAAATTAGTAAGGGCATTTGGGTCATTTCAAACATTTTCTTCCATCTAACTAACGGAAATAATCCACAGTGATCTTATTGACTTGATTTGCTAAGTATAATGATTAAATTGAGAGAGAAAAAAAGTTGAGTGATCTTAATGAAAAAAGCTGGAAACTATGGTGACCAAATTGCTATTTAAGCCAAAATATAATGAATATTTTGTTTCCAAAAATGCACCTAAACTTTAAAACCAAGAAAAGAGAAAACAAGACCAAAATAGCCCATACCTATTTTGCCCTTATAAATGCCATTTACAATTCGACCTTGTTCATAGAAAGAAAGAATTTGACAGTCTGCACAATTAAAAGTAAGCTTTCTAAATCAAAGAAAATTAAGAAGGGAAAATGGACCATTTTAGAAAGGGAAAAAACACCTCTATCTCTGATATATATATTCCATCCTACGGCTAGAAAAGAGTTTTAAACCATAATCTAACAGCGGAATATAGGAATTTTAAAAAAAATGAAGCAACTGAACCTACAGTAACTTCGTAGGCTACCTACTTACCCCAAATCGATCAAGAGACTTACTGATAACTAGGGATCAAGCCGAACGTAGTTCCTTTTTATTTCAACAGGCTCGATCCCCAATAGACATAGCTTCATCTGAATCATTCTTTTGAATCATAGCATCAGTAACAACCCTATTGATTTCACTTTCTAGTACCATCTCAGATGAATTAAAATTCCCTACACTTTCCCCTGGGCCAAACAAAGTTCCCATATCAACTTCATTCTTGAACCCTAAGCCTGATGTCTCTGTAACAAGCTTGATCATTTCCACATGGCTTATAATTCCAACAGTATCAGATATGGGATTACTAAAGTTACGTGTAACTGAAACAGCTGGAGACATCTCTTCCATCAAGACCCTCTTCATAAAGTGAAACAAACTAACAATACTCCCTCAAACCCTCTAGTCTTACCCAATACCTTGCAACTTAAATCCCTTCTCGCCTTAGAGAAATTAACTTGGATCAAGACTTTCAAGTGTACTCAATCCATCAATTCGACAACAAGTCTTACATATATCAGAAAGCACAAACTAATACCAGATTGCAAGTTCTTTTTTCCTCCCACTAGGTTGAGATAAGATGAGCAATTCTTTTATAGTTGTTGATGGACTGAATTTCTCCCATAGTTGTTGGTCGTACCTGTAGCCCACTTGGGGATCATCTTAGTTAGCAGAACTTGTAGAAATTTATCATGTATACAAACTCAGACAAAATCCGGAAATCTCTCAATTTGGAGAGATGATTGGTGTGGATACATTAATGAGGATCATCCAAAGGCGCAAAATAATCTGACAAGTTTATTGGGCCGGGGACGAGGGACCTGGACGATTATTAATCTCTAAATTAGGAGGTCGTGGATCCACTCAGAAGTAGATGTGGTGATTGTTTGTTGGAAAGGGATAAAAAGAAGATAACAAAGTATAACTTGTCAATTACCAGTAAACAGAACATAAATCAGAATCAATTAAGTGAACAGAAAACAAATTATATCATTCCTAAATAATTGTTGTGTTTGACTGGCCCGAGAGTGAATTTGACTATTGGGGTTTCCATTCAGTTTGCAAAACTCAATCAGCCAAAACTTGTGCAAACCAATGACCAAAATAATACATAATAATATTGTTGTAGGTGGTACCTACAGCCCAATTGGAGATCATATATTCATATTGAATATATGAGTACTAATTGCATAAATTTATCAAGTACACAAACTCGAAGCGAAAACCTCTAATATTTGTCAATACATTAACGAGACTCATCCAAAGCCACAAAAATATAATTGGACAACAATTTTTTGGGGGACGACTACCAATCTCCAAATTAGGAGAACGCGGATTAACTCAAACTGGGATGGGATAAAAAAAAATGGATAACAACGTATACCATGTACATTATAAGTAAACAAAACATAAACATAAACATAAACCAGAATCAAGCGAGCAGAAAACAAGTTACAACGTAAAGGAACTTGAAGGATATATCTAAACATATATCATACAAGTTCGTTATAAAGACAATAATCATAAATTACCTTGTGCGAACTTGAACCTTGTGCGAAGCGGAAGAATTTCGCTTGAGCTACTATCTTCGTATACCAAGATCTAAAACCTGCAAGTCTCTCTTGTCGGATTGATATCACGGGGCACGGATATCAATACTGATTCATACCGCAAATTCAAGCCTCTTGATGGTTAAGCTAGAGAGAGTATTTTGGTGAGATAGATTTAGGAGGAGAGAGGAGGGCGGCTATTGAAGAAGACGTGTTCTTCTTGTTGTTGATCTTAGGGTTTTATCCCTTTAGTTGCCCTATTTATATTATTACCAATAAAACCTATTTCTTGTAAGTTAAGTCAATCCTAAACCCATTCGGATTAGGTAACTAATTAACCAATAATAAAAATATAAATATATTTTCCATGTGGGCGGGACTAAATAATCGGGCCACAAGCCCAATTACTAACATCTCCCACTCGTACACATGGACTCACCTCTCTAACCACATCGTATCATCAAAACCTGTTAAACACTGCCTCTTCGTACTGGAAGTGAAGCGTGCGACATGACGAGAAAGATAAAGGGTGAGCGCTATACCAAATCACCATCTCGACCAAAGATAGAACGCCCTCGTTAGAAAACAAAACTCGCTCTTATACCCTGCATCAGTATATATGCATCAATTTAAGCATCCTCAATCCCTCAAGAGCGGTGCTTAAATCTCAATATGTTTGTGTATCAAGATCAACCTCTTGAACCGTATGTTCAATATGATCGCCATGTCATTTAAACACAAAAATAGAGATGCATATCATACTATCTTCCTTAGACACTCATATCAATCACTCTTGGTCAACTGTTTTCCCAGCAATGCTCCGTAGGACTGTATGTGCATAGCCCGTTGGTCGGCATGCCAAAGTAGCATCATTAACGTCCAAGTTCATGATATAGTTCTAAGTCACATAGGGTATAATTGTGACCTAGATTTGATCACTAGAACTTACACAGTGATGAAGCAGGGATCAATCAATCACTTTCTTAAGTCGCATTATAGTCACATACAGTATGAAGTGTACGCTATGACGGAACTCCCACACGAAGTAGGCATGTCATGCTCAAACGTCATACGAACCTTAGTCTAGCCGCCCTTCTGGCGTCTAACTTGAGTACTTTAAAAGCAGTCACTCTTCTAGTGTCTCTCTTTTAAGATCTCACATTCGGACTTTTCCTTGGGATATAAAGTCGACCTTATAAAAGGTCTCATCTTGGCTGTATGCCAAGGCGATAAATGTAATGTCATTTGTGTACCCCCCCCCCCTTTGTGGGTACCAAAGACTTTTACTATCTCAACTTGCTCGCCCACCTAGCGACAAGGTGAATTACCCATGTGAGAAGGTCAATTCAATATCCACGACATCTTTTAATCAAAAATATATATGCCACACCATTTCATATCAAAATATCCAATTAACATATAAAAGGAACACAATGAAACTGCAATTTATTCAAACGATAATGAAAAAATAATAATCAAATGTCAACATAAATGTTCTCAGAATAAAAGTCAAATCCTACGAAGCCCTAGACCCAACATGTGATCCCGAAAGATCTCTAGCTAGAGGTTTAGTCATAGGTCGCCCAACATGCTTCTAGTAGGAATATATTCTAGAACAACTTTCTTTTCTGCAACCATGTCTCTAGTGAAATGATATTTGATGTTAATGTGTTTCGTCTTCCCATGATACTTGGGATCTTTAGTGTAACCTAAAGCAGTCATGCTATCACAAGCAATGACTACAGGACGATCCACATGCGTCGTAACATCAAGATGTTGAAGGAAACTCCTCAACCACACATCTTCTTGAACTGCAGCTGAGCAAGCCATGTATTCTGACTCCATCGTAGATAAGGCGGTGCTAGTCTATCGCTTGCTACTCCAAGAGATAGCTCCACCACTAAGGAGGAAAGCGTAGCCCGAAGTAGATTTATAACCATCTACATCTCCAGCCCAATCCGCGTCAGTGAAACCTTTCAAGCTCAAATCCCCACCTTGGTAACATATGGTTAAATTTGTGGTTCCCACCAAGTAACGCAGAACCCTCTTCACTGCCATCTAGTGTTGAGGTCCATGATTACTTTGGAATCGACTCAATATCCCTAACATGCATAGGTCGAGAGTACACACATAGCATACATCAAGCTTCCTACCGCATTCGCATATGGAGTCGTAGACATTCTCTTCTTCTCTTCTTCATTCTTAGGGCATTGGTTTGTACTAAGGACACATCCTTTTTCCATTGGAGTGACAACGGGTTTTGAGTTAGTCATGCCAAATCGTTCGATAACTTTCTTAATGTAAGTCTCTTGAGACAAACCGAGAAATCTTTTCAAACGATCCATAATGACTTTTACTCCAAGCACATAGCTTGCTTCACCCAAGTCTGTCATATCGAAAAGCGCAGACAATCACTCTTTAGTGGCATTTATCATCTCCATATCATTCCCAGCTAGTAAGATGTCATCAACATATAATAACAGAATCAAGATTTTTTTCTTGGATCGTTTAACATACACACAGTGGTCTTCCTCAATCATCATAAAGCCAATTGAGGTTATCGCTTGATGAAAGCGAATATACCACTGTCTAGATGATTGTTTAAGACCATAGATGGAACGTTTGAGTCGACACACTTTGCGCTCTTATCCCTTGACTTCAAAACCCTCTGGTTGAGTCATATAGATCTCTTCATCTAGTTCTCCATTGAGAAATGCAGTTTTAACATCCATCTGATAAAGTTCTAAATCCATATGTGCTACTATCGCTAGGATTAGGTAAACAGAGGAAAATCTCACCACAGGGGAGAATGTCTCCTCATAGTCTAAACCCTCTCTTTGGGTAAAGTCTTTCGCCACAAGACGTGCCTCATATTTGTCAATTGATCCATCTGCCTTTCGCTTGACTTTGAAAACCCATTTGTTTCCAATAGTCTTGCGACCTTGTGGAAGATCAACTAACTCCCAAACCTGATTCTTTTTCATAGAGGAAATTTCATCTTTCATTGTAGTCATCCATTCATCGCTTGTAGGTAAAGAAAGGGCTTTTTGAACGATGTAGGCTCACTAGAATTGAAAGAAGTAGTTAGAAAGATTCTCTCTCGATCGCGAATCGCGACGAGGTATATTTCCATGTTTACTTCTTCGTTCTAGTATCGGACTCCCACTAGAATCTGTACTCCCACTCGGATGAAGATCACATTGACTCTCATTGGTGACTTCCACAGGTTCAACCTCATGTTGTATCGTAGGATTAGGTTGAGGCAATTCCCCACCTTCGCCAAAAGATGTCATGTGTTCTTCTTCCATCTCAAAAAGTTCAAAGTCTTTCCTAACTTCACCTATCTTTGGGAAATCATTCTCAATGAAATCAACATTGCGCGACTCTGATTCAGTCATTCCTTCGTTAGGTTTTCCACCGTACATAACATAACCCTTTGAGGTATCTGAATACCTTATGAAAACACACTTGTTTCCTCTGGGCCTAGTTTTACAAACTTATTGGAAGTACTATGGACATAACCTGCACAACCCCAAGGATGAAGATGCCCCAATTTAGGCTTCTCACCTTTCCATAGTTCATAAGGGTTGTGGGAGGCCCGACTTAGAAGGTCGGTTAAGTATGTAGGCTAATATTATCGCATCCCCCAAAACGAAATTGGGAGGTTGGCATGTGCCATCATTGACCTAACCATTTCCAACAATGTTCATTCCTTCGTTCTCGCAACACCATTTTGTTCGCGGAGTTCTAGGAATTGTCAGCATCGGCGTATTCCTTTTTTCTCACACAATTCTTTAAATTGATCAGATAAATAATCACGGCCTCGGTCAGTTCTAAAAGTTTTTAAGCTTTTATCATTTTGATTCTCAACCTCTGCGAGAAAGCGCTCAAAATACTTGAGAGCTTCATCGCGGTGAGAAATAAGGTAAACATAACCGTAGCGTGTATAGTCATCGATAAAAGTGAGAAAATAGGAAGATCCATGACGTGCCTTAACATTCATTGGTCGCAAGATATGCGAATGGACTAACTCTAATGGATGTGTGGCTCTTTTGCCTTACCAAAAGGCTTTCGGCAAGCTTTTCTTGCCAAACAAGATTCACACAAGGATAGGTTGACTTTGCTGAGAGACCCCAATAGGCCTTCTGTAGCCAATCTAGTCATCCTATCTTTTCCTATCTGTCAAAGTCTAGCATGCCATAACTGAGAATTAGAATCATCATAAACCATACAAGAAAATGAATTAACAGAAGAATTATGGGAATCCAACAAATCTAATTTAAAGAAATTATTTGACAAAGAACCATGTCCCAAAATCTCATCACCAAAACAAATATCAAGCGATCACTACTAAAATTAAAAGATTATCCATGTCCTAGCAATTGTATTACTGATAGTAGATTATGTCAATTTCGGGTGCATAAAGAACTTCATGAAGAGAGTCAATGCGTCCACTTCATGAATTGAAGTTGGTATGAGCCAACTCCTTTGACTTCAACAGACAAACTGTTTCCCATGAAAATTCTTCTTGTACCCATATGAACTTTTCGATAATCTACAAATACTTCTCGATCCCTCGTCACATGTTTGGTTGAGCCTGAGTCTACAATCCACACAGAGAGAGAGTCAGCTAATAAAACATGAGAGCAAACATAACTTTACATGGACATAGGATTAAGTGATACCTTCTTGGGCTCAGGACAAGTCAGAGCAAAATGACCCAAGGCACCACGGTTGTAGCACTTACGCAGCAATATTCTTTTGCCTCTACGACGTTTAGCAATCTTGTCACTTTGGGGGCCAAATTGCGAGTCTTCTTGCCTTTAGTTTGTTTCTTGCGTTGCTAGTGTGCTGCGCGGACCTCGAAAACAAGAGCAAGATCACGAGTCATTTGCACTGCTTATCGCGCGATTCGACTTCATGACACTCGACCTCAAGCTCAACATGGCGAGATATATCGAAATGCGAGATAGATGCAGCATGAGTCAAGATCGCCTCAAACCACTCCAAGAGTCGAGGCGGTGAGCGAATCACCGCTTGAACTTCTTGTTCATTAGATAAAATAGAACCATTGGACTTTAAGATCTCGAATCATTCCGGACATATCGCGTAGTTGTTCAAGAATGTTTTGTTTCTAATCAATCTTATAGCTTTCAAACTTGTAAGTCAAAGTCCTTAACTTTGTAGCAAGTATTCCCAATTCATGGGGCGACATTAAGCGCATTTATGGGAATACTTGCGCTGCAAAGTTAGAACTTAACTGAATTTGAAGATTGACAGCGTAACATTCTTGAACAACTAAATGAATGATGTGATCTTTCTTGCTCGATGAACAGCGAAGTTCAGCGGTGATGCCAGGCTGCTTCTGTTCCTCACTCCATTCAGTACTCGCCATGTTAACTTGTGGCAGCGATATGTTGCGCGTATCGTGATCTTGCTTTCCCGAGGGGGTCGCGCAGCGGCAAAGGCAAAGCTCGGCTAAAAACAAGATTTCTAAGCGCCCATGAGCAAGAAAGATATTGCTAGCGAAGTGCTACACTGTGTACCTTGGTCATTTGCTCGGACTTTTCTTCCCAGAAAAAATCTCCATGCAAAGTTATGTTTTGCTCTCATGTTTATTAGCGACTCTCTCGCTTGTTGAATGTGAACTCGGCTCAACAAACATGTGGAGGGATCGAAAGATTTATGTTATCGAAAAGCAGTGAACTGGAAGAATTTTCATGAAGCAGTCTCTGTTGAAGTCAAAGGCTCATACAACTTCAATTGCAGATGACATGCTCTTCATGAGTTCTTTATGCTCACGGAATGACATAATCTATTATCGATGTAGTACGATTGCTAGGACATGGAATATTCTTTAATTTTAGTAATGATCACGGATATTTGTTTTGGTGATGAAGACATGACTTTGTCAGGATGTTGGATTCCCATATTAATTCTTCTTCTTGCATGGTTTATGATGATTCTAACAGTTATGGCATGCTAGACTTGGACATATAGTAAAAGATAGGATGACTAGGATGGCTGAAAAGAACTTGTGTCTCGGCAATCAACTACCTTTGTGTGAATCTTGTTTGGCGGGGAAAGCTAAGGCAAAGAGCCACACATCCAAGTTAGTCCATTCACAATGAGCTGCCGTCATGGAGCTTCCTATTTTCTCACTTTTATCAATGACTATACATGTTATGGTTATGTTTACCTTATTTCTCACAGCGATGAAGCTCTCAAGTGTTTTGGCCTTTCTCATGAGGTTGAAATCAAAAGGATAAAAGCTTAAAAACTTTTAGAAGCGTGGGCCGTGAGTATTTATCGATCAATTTAATTGTGTGAGAAAAGGGAATACGCAGGCAGATTGACAATTCTAGAACTGCAACAAAATGGTGTTGCGAGCGAACATTGTTGGAAATGGTTAGGTCGATGATGGCACATGCCAACCTCCAATTAGGGATGCGCTAATGATTGCTGCCTACATACTTAGCGAGTGCCTTCTAAATCGGTTCCCACCCCTTATGAACTTTGGAAAGGTGAGAAGCCTAAATTGGGGCATCTTCATCCTTGGGGTTGTGCATGTTATGTCCATAGTACCTTCAATAAGTTTGGAAAACTTGGCCTGAGGAAACAAGTGTGTTTTCATAAGGTATTGAGATACCTCAAGGGTTATGTTATGCGGTGGAAAACTGACGAAGGAATGGCGAATTAGAGTCGCACAATGTTGATTTCATTGAGAATGATTTCCTCGAATAGGTGAAGTTAGGAAAAACTTTGAACTTTTTGAGATGGAGGAAGAACACATGACATCTTTTGGCGAAGGTAGAAATTGCCTCAACCTAATCCTACTGGTACAACACGAGGTTGAACTGTGGAAGTCGCCAATGAGTCAAGGTAATCTTCATCAGAGTGAGATAGTTCTAGTGGGAGTCCGATACTAGAGCGAATAAATAGCGATGGAAATATACCTCGTCATCGATTCGCGATCGAAGAGGAATCTTTCCTAACTACTTCTTTCAATTCTAGTGAGCACATCGTTCAAAAAAGTTTCTTTACCTACAACAGTGAATGGATGGCTACTTGATGGAAGATGAAATTTCTCTATGGAAAAGAATAAGGTTTGGGAGTTAGTTGATCTTCAGGTCGCGAACTATTGGAAACAAATGGGTTTTCAAAGTCAGCGAAAGCGATGGATCAATTGACAAATATAAGGCACGTCTTGTGCGAAAGGCTTTACCAAAGAGAGGGTTTAGACTATGAGGAGACATTCTCCCTGGTGAGATTTTCCTCTGCGCCTAATCTTAGCGATAGTAACACACATGGACCTAGAACTTTATCGGATGGATGTTAAACTGCATTTCTCAATGAAGAACTAGATGAAGATATCTATATGACTCAACCAGAGGGTTTTGAAGTCAAGGGACAAGAGGGAAAAGTGTGCCGACTCAAACGTTCCATCTATGGTCTCAAACAATCATCATATCTAGACAGTGGTACATTCGCTTTCACGCGATAACCTCAATTGGCTTTGTGATGATTGAGGAAGACCATGTGTGTATGTCCAAGAAAAAGATCTTGATTCTGTCATTATATGTTGATGACATCCTACTAGGGAATGACATGGAGATGATAAATGCCACTAAAGAGTGGTCAACGCTTTCGATATGGCGGACTTGGGTAAAGCAAGCTATGTGCTTGGAGTAAAGTCATTAGAAATCGGATTCGAAAAGATTTCTCGGTTTGTCTCAAGAGACTTACATTAAGAAAGTTATCGAACGATTTGGCATGACTAACTCAAAACTCGTTGTCACTCCAATGGAAAAGGGATATGTCCTTAGTACAAACCAATGCCCTAAGAATGAAGAAGAGAAGAAGAGAATGTCTACGACTCCATATGCGAATGCGGTAGGAAGCTTGATGTATGCTATGGTGTGTACTCGGCACGACCTATGCGTGAGGGATGTTGAGTCGATTCCAAAGTAACCTGGACCTCAACAGCGGATGGCGATGTGTGTTACTTAGTAGGAACCACAAATTTAACCCTATGTTACCAAGGTGGGATTTGAGCTTGAAAGGTTTCAGACGCGGCATTGGTGGAGATGAGATGGTTATAAATCTACTTCGGGCTACGCTCCTCCTTGGTGGTGGAGCTATCTCTTGGGTAGAAAGCAACAGGACTAGCACCACCCTATCTACGATGGAGTCGAGTACATGGCTTGCTCAATGCGGTTCAAGAAGTGTGGTTGAAGTTTTCTTCAACATCTTGATGTTACGGCATGTGGATCGTCTATAGTCATTGCTTGTGATAGCATGGTTGCTTTAGGTTACACTAAAGATCCCAAGTATCATGGGAAGATGAAACACATTAACATCGAGTATCATTTCACTAGAGACATGGTTGCAGAAAAGAAAGTTGTTCTAGGATATATTCCTACTAGAAGCATGTTGGCTGACCCTATGACTAAGCCTCTAGCTAGAGAGATATTTCAGGATCACATGTTGGGTCTAGGGCTTCGTAGGATTTGACTTTTATTCTGAGAACACTTATGTTGACATTTAATTATTATTTTTCATTATCGTTTGAGTAAATTGCAGTTTCATTTTATCCTTTTATATATTAATTGGATGTTTCAATATGAAATTGCGTAGCATATATATTTTTGATTTAAAAGATGTCGTGGATATTGAATTGACCCTCTCACACGGGTAATTCACCTTGTCGCTAGGTGGGCGAGCAAGTTGAGATAGTAAAAGTCTTTAGTACCTACGAAGGAGGGTACGCAAATGACATTACATTTATCGCCTTGGCATACGGCCAAAATGAGACCTTTTATAAGGTCGACTTTATATCCCAAGGAAAAGTCTGAATATGAGATCTTAAAAGAGAGACACTAGAAGAGTGACTGCTTTTAAGTACTCAAGTTAGACGCAGAAGGGTGGCTAAACTAAGGTTCGTATGACGTTTGAGCATGACATGCCTACTTCGTGTGGGAGTTCCGTCATAGCATACACTTCATACTGTATGTGACTATAATGCGACTTAAGAAAGTGATTGAGTGATCCCTGCTTCATAACTGTATGACTTCTAGTGATCAAATCTAGATCACAATTATACCCTATGTGACTTAGGACTATATCATGAACTTGGACGTTGATGATGCTACTTTGGCATGCCGACCAACGAGTTATGCACATACAGTCCTACGGATCATTGCTGGGAAAGTAGTTGACCAATAGTGATTAATATGAGTGTCTAAGGAAGATAGTATGATATGCATCTCTATTTTTGTGTTTCAATGCCATGGCGATCATGTTGAACATACGGTTCAAGAGATTGATCTTGATACATAAACATATTGAGATTTAAGCACCGCTCTTGAGGGATTGAGGATACTTAAATTGATGCATATATACGATGCAGTATAGGCGAGTTTTGTTTTCTAACGAGGGCGTTATCTTTGGTCGGATGGTGATTTGGTATAGCGCTCCACCCTTTATCTTTCTCGTCGAATCGCACGCTTCACTTCGGTATGAAGAGGCAGTGTTTAACGAGTTTTGATGATACGATGTGGTTAGAGAGATGAGTCCATGTGTACGAGTGGGAGATGTTAGTAATTGGGCTTGTGGCCCGATTATTTAGTTCCGCCCACATGAAAAATATATTTATATTATTATTAATTGGTTAATTAGTTTCCTAATCCAAATGGGTTTAGGATTGACTTAACCTACAAGAAATAGGTTTCTTGGTAATAATATAAATGGGCAACAAAAGGGATAAAACTCTAATATACACAATAAGAGGAACACGTCCTCCAAGGAAAAGCCGCCCCCTCTCTCTCCCAAATTATATCTCACCAAAATACTCTCTCTAGCCTAACCATCAAGAGGCTTGGATTTGCGGTGTGAATCAATATTGATATTCGTGCTCCGTGATATCAATCCGACGAGAGAGACTCGCATGTTTGTAGATCGTGACATACGAAGATCGTAGCTCAAGCGAAATTATTTCGCTTCGCACAAGGTTCAAGTTCGCACAAGGTAATCCGTAATTATTATTTTGATAACGAACTTGTATGATATATAATTAGATATATCCTTCAGAAATTTTTTTTTAAAAAAAATAAGCGGTGAACCTCTGATAATTTAAGTAAGTGCCTCACGTACCCCAAATCGATCAAGAGACTTACTGACTAGCTAGGGATCAAGCTGCACGTAGTTCTTTTTTATTTCAACGGCTTGATCCCCAACGGACATAACTTCATCCGAATCATTCTCTTGAATCATAGCATCGATATGACCTATTGATTTCACTTTCTAGTACCATCTCAGATGAATTAAAATCCCTTACACTTTCCCCTGGGCCAAAAAAAAACTCCCATATTAACTTCATTCTTGAACCCTAAGCCTGTTGTTTCTGTAACAAGCTTGATCCGTGTGATTTCCACATGGCTTGGCTTGCAATTCCAACAGTATCTGATATGGGATTACTAAAGCTAAGTGTAACTGAAACAGCTGGAGACATCTCTTCCATCAATATCCTCTTCATAAAGCAAAACAAACTAACAATACTCCCGCAGTCTTACCCAATACCTTGAAACTTAAATCCCTTCTCGCCTTAGATCAAGACTTACATATATCAGAAAGCACAAACTAATAGCAGATTGCAGGTTCTTTTTTCCTCCCATTAGGTTGAGATAAGATGAGCAATTCTTCTATAAAACCAAAAGCACTTGGGAAACAACCAAACCAGATGAGCAATTCTTCTATAACTTGTTTATTACCAGTAAACAGAACATAAACCAGAATCAATTAAGTGAGCAGAAAACAAGTTACATCGTTCCTAAAAAATTGTCGTGTTTGATTAGCCCGAGAGTGAATTTGATTATCGGGGTTTGGCCCGTTCTGTTTGCAAAACTCAATCAGCCCAAAACTTATGCAAACCATGATCAATGACCAAATTAATTCACAATAATATAGTTGTAGGTGGTACCTGCAGCCCAATTAGGAATCATATACCAGAAAGCAGAAACTAATAGGAAAAAAAGAATTTGCCTTGGGTGCTTTTGGTTTTATAGAAGAATTGCTCATCTGATCTCAACCTAGTGGGAGGAAAAAAGAACCTGCAATCTGCTATTAGTTTGTGCTCTCTGATATATGTAAGACTTGTTGTGGAATATGGTGGATTGAGTACACTTGAAAGTCTTGATCCAAGTTAATTGGTCTAAGGCGAGAAGGGATTTAAGTTGCAAGGTATTGGGCAAGACTAGAGGGTATGCAAGAGTATTGTTAGTTTGTTTCTTCGCTTTATGAAGAGGATATTGATGGAAGAGATGTCTCCGGCTGTTTCAGTTACAGCTAGCTTTATTAATCCCATATCTGATACTGATACTGTTGGAATTGCAGCCATGTGGAAATCACACGGATCAAGCTTGTTACAGAAACAACAGGCTTAGGTTCAAGAATGAAGTTGATATGGGAGCTTTTTTTGGCCTAGGGAAAGTGTAAGGAATTTTAATTCATCTGAGATGGTACTAGAAAGTGAAATCAATAGGGCTGTTACTGATGCTATGATTCAAGAGAATGATTCAGATGAAGTTATGTACGTTGGGGATCGAGCCGGTTGAAATAAATAACGGGTTGCTGGATATGGACACTAGTTCGGTTGTCACTCTGCCGATAGCTGTTGAAATCGAGGGGATAAACAATGGTCAGATTGTTGCCGATAGCAAGGTCATGACTGAGGATCTCTTAGCGGTGGTGTCGAGTTCGAAAGAAGAGAGTGCTAATGGATGTAGTCTGACAGCATCTGTGGTGGCTTTCACTGAGAAAACATACGGTACAATTATCTGTCAAATACGCAAAACATAACGAAAAAGGTTGTGTAGGCATCAAGAACAATGATTGCCCGGACCACCACAGGGTACGACGGTGATGGGGTTATCCAACAGTACCATTCCAGCTTTGTACTGTTCAAATTGTAATTTCTTCGAGTTGTGAACGATAAAAGGATGATTCAAAAGCATGTTTGCATGCAGTCCGGCCACCGCTCTCGAGGATCCCTTATCAAGCATCTTGTCAAGAAATCCTTGGCTTCTTTCGAGATACCGTGGGGTATATATTGCTGGAAAATCTTTGTCTGTCGTAGCAATCTTTTCCATATTAGTAACATATACGCGTACGGCGTACCAACTAACTTCTGATTCGTTGGGTAAAATATTATGGGTTAGTCGGTACCATAGGTGCAAATCGAAACTATCGAATCAAACAAAATCAATCTTGGTTTGGTTTTGGTCGAACATCATTCGGTTTCAAAAATTAGAAAATCAATTGGTTTGATATCGGTTCACCGTTTATGGAATCGAACCAAATCAATTACCAAGTTATATGGAGTATTATATAACATTTATTAACTATTCTGAACTTTAGATCAACGATATGTATAATTTAGGTCATTGATTTATTATATATATATATATATATATATATATATAGTAAACCAAACAAAATCTTGATTGTTTGAGAACTATTATTTCTTCTATATATTGTTTGTGTTTAATTATTTTGAAATTTGTATTATTTTCTTTATGATAATTTATTTTTAATATGTTATTTTCTAATTTTGATCATAATTTCGAATTAAAATATTATTATTTAACTTAACCAAGATTAAGAATAATAATATTTTAATTTGAAATTATGATCTAAATTAGAAAATAACCTATTAAAAATAAATTATCATAAAGAAAACAATTAAGAATAATAATTTCAAAATTATGATCAAAATCACAAAACCGCTTAGTTCGGTTCGGTTTGAAATTTTTGAAACCGACAGACAATGGTTCGATTTGTGGTTTTGGCCTAAATCGAAAAAAGTAGAAGATTGTAGACTTGTTAACCCTTTTCTATACTAAAATCATCACCAAAGTAACGATCAATTTCGGGACAGCCATGCAACTCGTACAAGAACTTACCTTCCTCCACAAGAGAAGACGAATGCTCCATAATCGCGCTCTTCACTACGACGCATAACGAAAGAGTGGTGTCGTGACAACGGCCGGCCGGTGATCTGATGCAAGGGAAACGGTGCCGAGAAATTTGCCTTTAACCCACTTCACGCTAATATCGCTTGGTAGGGAAGAAAGGAGACAAAGAAGGTATTCAGGAATCAGTAGGTGATGTAAAAAAAAGATTATACTTTAACTTTTGATATCTTATTCATCCAAAACTCGATTTGGACAAATAAATATATGATTTCGATGCTCTCACCGAGTAGAATACATTTGCGCAATTACATTCGTCAACAAACAAATGACACGTAAAGAAATTCGTGCCTCAAGTTGCATAATTTATCTCACTAAAACACTAATTATTTTAACAAGTATTATACTTTAAGTCTTGATATCTTATTACCCAAAACTCGATTTGGACAAATAAATATATCATTTTGAAGCTCTCACCGAGTAGAACAAATTGGCGCAATTACCTTCGTCAACAAACAAATGACACGTAAAGAATTTCATGCCTCAAGTTGCACAATTTCTTTCACTAAAAACACTATTTTTTTTCAACAATAGAAGAGATGTATCCCACATTGGTTAGAAATTGATGTTGGTTTTAAAAATTATATTATTAAGTATCAATAGAAGAAATGCATCATACATTGGTTGGAAAGTGATGTTGATTTTCAAAGTCACTTGAAAACCAAAAGTTTTTAAAGCTTCCATATGGATGCAAGTATTTCACATTGGTTACAAAGTATTCTATTATCATTATCAATAGAAAAGATGTATCACACATTGACTATAAATTAATGTTGGTTTTAAAAATACTATTATTACCAATAGAATAGATGTATCATACATTTGGTAGAGGGTAATGTTTGTTTTTAAAGTCTTTAAATAGAAGACTTCTACCATTATTATCAATAGAATATGTATATCTCACATTGGTTAGAAAGTGATGTTGATTTTAATTTTAGATAAAAAAAACTTTTACTATTATTACTAATAGAAGAGATATCTTACATTTGCTAAAAAATGATGTTAGTTTTAAAAGTCTTTAGATAAAATACTTTTACTTTTATCGTCAATGTAATAGAAGAGATGTATCCCACATTATTTAGAAAGAGATGTTGGTTATAAAATTTTTAAAATAAAAGACTTCTTCTATTATTACCAAATGAGGATGTATATCACACATTGGTTAGAGAGTGATGTTGATTTTAAAAGTCTACAATTATTAGCAATAGAAGAGAAATATTTCACATTGGTTATAAAGTTATATTGGTTTAAAAAGTTTTTAGATGATGTATCTCACATTGGTTACAAAGAAATGTATCTCATATTATTTAGAAATGAGTATTGGTTATAAAAGTCATTAGATAAAGACATTTTTTGTTATTACCAATAGAAAATATGTATCCACATTGTTTAGAAATGAATATTGTTTAAAAAGTCTTTTATCCACTACTATTATTACTAATAGAAAATATGTATACCACATGGTTAGAATGTGGTGTTGGTTTTAAAGTCTTTAGATAAAAGACTTAAACTTTCATTACCAATAAAAATATAAAATATGTATCTCACATTGTTTAAAAATGAATTATGATTTTAAAAGTTTTTAACAAAATGACTTCTAATATTATTATCAAGTTAAATGTTAATTTTAAAAGTCTTTAGATATAAAAAAATTACTATTATTATTAATACAAAATATGTATCTCACGTTAGCTAGAAACTTATATTAATTTTAAAAGTATTTAGGTAAAAAAATCGTTTAATATTAGTAACAATATAAAAAAAACAATAGAAGAGATTAACAATCTAATTATAATGTCTAAAAGTTATATTATTATTACAAAAATATATATATCTCACATTATACCCGTGCATAGCACGGGCTAAATAACTAGTATAAAATAAGAAAAGCTTTTAATTGGCATCATAAACTATTCACCCCGTCTAGCCTATTTGAACATCATTATGGACCAACACCGCCTTTATTGGAGCCTGGAGCGGCTAGGGCTAGGATGGAATGGAGACATGGAGAGGCAGTCGGGAATGAGATAGAGTTTTTTTCTTTTTACTCAAATGGCCAAGTGTGGGATAAATTTTGAAAGATTATTATTAAAATATATTTATTTTTGTAAAGCCAAGTAATAAAAAATTGGGTTATGCTTGAATAAATGAAAATATAAATTAAATTAATTAAAATATAAATTAAATTAAATTAATTAAAATATAAATTAAAGAAGAAATATTTAAGATCTCTATTGAATAAATAAATGAGAATATAAATTAAATATATTTAATTTGATCTATTAGTTTGATTCTTTAACTATTAATATTTTTAACTGAAAATCTTTAACATTAATAAGAACATTTTAGTCATTTTAAATATTTTCGTTCATCTAACTAACATAAATGATGCCCAGCAACCTTATTTACTTGATTGACTAAGTATAATCATTAAATTGAGAAAAGAAAAATTAAAATAAATTTAACGAAAAAAAATATAAAAGTAAGATGATCAAATTATTATTTAAGCTTAACGAAAAAAATATGAAGGTAAAATGACCAAATTACTATTTAACCTATTATAATTGAAAAAAAGTGTACTACAGAAATAAGTGGAAGATCTCGTGTACCTTTCGGGCAGACGTTCAAATTGCGCCTTGACTATGACAACTCAGCCTATGATGCTGATTACTCTATTGAAGATTACTCTTTGGAATTTTCTTCATTTGAGACTACTCTCCATTTTTCGTTTATTTTTAAATAATTATTATTTTTTAAAATTTTCTCATTTTAAAAAATAATTTTATCATTTTACTCTTATTTTTTCTAATTATTTTAATTATGATCATATACACAAGGGTATTAAAGAAATTCATATATTTCATTAATATTTATAATATAGAACTTTTTATCAAACGATATGTCAAATTAAAGTAGACAATATTTTGAAAACAAAGTGACTATGTTTTTCAACTATTAATAGTATTTCAATTGTAGTAATAGTATTTTAAGATCACTGTTTTATTTATTTATTGCTTAGAAGAAAAGAATTTCGACTAGTGTGTGTGTTTTCTCATTCTATCAATTCGATAATGAAACTAACTCAAACTCGGACTTTTGTTCCGTATAATTAACACAAAGATTATTAATTAAATAGATATAATATGATATGCTTACTTTACCTAACTATTAATTACTCCATCCGTTCCTAAATTATCGTCCTCCTTTCCTTTTTTCGTTCGTTTCAAAATAATTGTCCATTTTGAAACTTATCTTTTTAGAACATCACTTTTATCACTTTATCCTTACTTTTTCATCCTACTTTAATTATGGGTCACATACACATGGGCTTTAAAGGAAACTACACATTAAACCAATATTTATAATCCAGTCAAATAAGTTTTCTTAAACGGTACGCCGGGTCAACCAGGACAATAAATTAGGGACGGAAGGAGTAGTTTTTTATTGGAACTGAATGAGATGAAATTTGGGTCGGTCTACTTTGAAAAAAAAAATAATTAATCGGTACAGTATTTTATGTTTTTTTAAATACATCAATATAATTGCCTAATCCAATTTTACATCGTACTGCATTAATTTTTGCATCGTGATACATCAAATTTTATTATCTAATTCAATTTTGAATTGCGTTGAAAAATTATAATGAACCAAACCTTCAAGTACCTTCTTTCCAATACACAATATATCAACAAATGATTTCAAATTAATGCATTTTTCTTGCATCTCATAATCCAAATCGATGCATCACGAATCACAAATGATGCATTGTAATTCAAAATTGATGCATCCATATTTAAAAAAATGTGTACAACAACGAACAAATTTCTATTAAGACATTTCAACGAACAATTTACATGCATAACAACGCAACACACAAACCGAATTAATTTTTGAATCAAACACACAAACACAATGAAGAAGGTACATGCGCTAGTGAAACCGAACATCAGTAGATAAAGAGGAAAGAGAGTGAGAAGTTAGGGTAGTAGATTAATCGAATCAAAGGTGAAACACATAAATGTTCTTCGCCACCCAATCTCCCCTTTTTCTTCCTCTTCATCCCTGTCAATTCCAGTCGTTATTTATTTTCTATAGACATTTTAGTAACGGTTTAACGATTGAAAAAAATCCAACGTATTTAAACGATTGAAAACTTAAGAAAAGGGACGGTTCGACATTTTCTCCAACTAAATATAGTCCACAACCAATTTTGACTAAGCCACGGCATATTTTGAATGTTTCGTTCTTTCTAATCCTCTCACGGTATGATGCTAAATTGCTAACTCTTTGTCAAGACGTTCACCAAGAACAAATAAATAAACATCAAGAGGTTGATGCTATCTTTGATCTCTAGAAAATACCCTTCTTAAGTTGTTTAGCTAGGGGGCCATTGTCATAGACTCTCTCTCTCTCCTAGTGGTTGAATGGGAGGAATATATGGAATCTAATAGGTAAAGGGTCTATGCCTGCATTAAATCAGGAGGAATGCTTCCATGACGACAGTTTTGGTATATAGTCCATCTGTTCATATTTCTTTTGAAGTTCTACTTACCAGTTGGTTTACTGATGAAAATCTAAACTCATGCTCATATAAATTTTCTGACTTAAACTAAGCTAACATACAAATATAATTTCTAATGTCTTAAGAACAGAAACTTTTCTTATCAAGTAATGAAGAGAAACTATTCAAAACAAGTCTTAATTATATATATGATCCATTTGATTTTGCTAGCTTCAAAATTTGAGATCAGCCGATTAAATCCATCTTAATCAATAATAAGGGAAAGGATTTTATCCATCTTTTGGTTATGATGTTATTGTCAATCCTTAATCAGTCTTTACGCAGATAATATAAGTTCATCTAACGAAAGTGTCGGTAATCTCTTATTTAGAAGAATTTAATAATGATTATAACAGTAAAATGTAAAGACGCAATACTCGACTCAAAGTAGGTTCACATGCTTGTATGTATCTATGATATATTAATCTTAAGGGGTGGCCCAATAGTAAAAGATGAAGCTTCACAAAGTGTGAGATATTAGATTCGATCATTTCTCATTCTAGGTTGGAAAAAATATATATCTATGATATATTGTTATGTGTAATTGAATTTTATGTGGTTCTCGATCAAATCACAAAGCAGCTTGGAAATTATTGGAGAGGAGAGGAGAGCAATTGGCTATTATCATTTGTTTCTATATAAGCTGGAGTATAGTTTAGTCTATCTTAATCTATTTGTCCCTTTAGATATAGATAGATAAATCGTGATCATGATAATTAATATTTTAATGATTTAATAATGCACCAAACAAGAGTTGGACTTTTATAGATGATGATTAAATCTATAAGATCATTACAATATTGTCAACCGACAATCTCCATTATTATTTCTAAACACTAATTATCGCTCATGGTATACTCTACTTTTTATATGCCTAAAAAAAAAGTGTATATTTGATGCGAGTCAAATACAAGCGTCGTGGTCAAGCCACGAGCCAACCTATTGTTCAATCAATCCACAATTTTTACATCAAAATTTATCTTTTTTTTTTCCCGGAAGTTTATGACAAAAACTTGTGTATCTCATTTTAGAAATTTACGTGTTATAATAAATAAACAATATGTTATAAAAATCATTATAATGAGTTGGTCAAAATGGTCTAGGGATGGTGCTTAAGATTTAGCATGGAGGTCTTGGTTTCAAGTCCCCAACCCTTGAAAACTCTCATTAATGAGAAGTTTCTTAGTTTTCTTCGGTGCCCCTACACTTTTAATGTTTGTCATCGAAATTCTTATGTTTTTCATGTTTTGCAGTTTAGTCCTATGTCTTCTCCGTTAGCCTCATTTGCCTTAGGATGATTGACGTCTCTAACAGACTTTGACGAAATGCTAAGTGACACATCTAAAGTCAAACATGACACATTTAAAAGTCAAACGTGACACATTTTAAGGTTAAAATAAAAGTAACACATTTTAAGTCAAACATGAAATATTTAAAAGTCAAACGTGACACATTTTAAGGTCAAACATGACATATCTAAAGTCAAACGTGACACATTTAAAAGTCAAAAGTGACACATTTTAAGGTTAAAAGTGACACTATAAAGATAAATTTATTATAATTCTCATTAAAATACAAAGTAACACTCTTAATACTAAAAAATGATATTCTTAATACTAAAAAAATGACACATTTATAATATTAAAACGTGACACTTTTAATACTAAAAAGTGATATTTTTAAGATCAATAACGACAATTTTTATTTATAAGGTAAAATGATACTTTTATGATCAAAAGTAACACATTTAATGCTAAAAAGTGACTTTTTTAATGCTATAAAGTGATATTTTAATGTTAAACGTAATGATTTTCATTTATAAAAAATGAAACACATTTCAAAGTAAAAGTAACACATTTAAGGCTAAAAATGACATATTTAAGCCCAAAAAGTAACATTTTTTAAAGGGAATAAATTTAATTTTCATTAAAAATGCAAAGTGACACTTTTAAGGCCAAAAGTGACACATTTTATACAAAGTGATATTATTAATAGTAAAAAGTGACTCTATGCATATATAAACATAAGAGATGACGCTATAATTTTTAAAAATTAAGGGGTTGCATTGATATTTTTGAATTTTGTCCTATTTAACCTGAATAGATTCGTCTTACGGATAAGAATCCATAAGACCATTTTACAGATGACCACCTTGAAGTTTATTTGAAGCATTAAGCAATTGGACCGAAATAGGATAGCTTTATCCCTTTCACTTTGTGAAACTAGAAATTAATACTAAGACCAAGTTTAACGGTGAGTCATAGGGGAATAATGAAGGGTTTTTGAAGTACAACGGAGTATCACCGTGCAATCGAAATGAAATCATCGAAGATATTCTCCACTTCCGTGTCTTGGCTAGACACTCCACTTTTTTTGGAAGGTTCAGACATATCACTCTCTCTCTCTCTCCTTCAATAAGCTTGGGTACCATTAATTCTTTTTCCTTTTTTTATTTTTTGCCTTTTTGTAATTCAAAAAAAAATTAAAAATATATTTTTAAAACGTACACATTTTTATCAATAAATAGAGATTTGGTTTGACTCATTTGAACACCAAATGATTTTTTTCAAATTTTAAAGTTATTGAGGATAAAGATGATGAGATATAAAAAATTATTGAGATTTGTGTCAAGTTATTGTATGAATTTTTTATTTAGATAGCTTATGTGTATCACATGAATTTTTATATTCATTTTAAATGAGTTGGATAATATATATGGATCAAATATGATACATTGTTATTCGTGCTCTAAGACCATGGTTAATGGAGGGTCATATCCTCAAATGGATATCTCTTCATTTAACAAAGTATTTACCGAAATCATTTGGGAATCTTGTTTGGATTTTGTGGTTTCAATCACCGGGAAAGAGATCAAATTTTTCGGCTTTTGCCAAGAAGAGCACCCCTCCTTTGCCAGCCCTCTCTCTCTCCCTCAGGTAGGGCCACACTATTTCTTTTCCTTTTCTTTGATTTGTAGCCATTTTGCAATTCAAAAAAAATATTTTTAAAAGTACACATTTTTATCTATAAATAGAGACTTTGTTTGACTCATTTGGACACCAAATGAATTTGTTTAAAATTTGAAGTTATTAAGAGATAAAGATGGTGGGGTATGTGAAATTATTAGGGTTTGTGTTAAACTTTTGTATGTGTTTTTTTGTTTGGGTAGCTTATGATAGGGGTGTAAATGGTTCGATTTGAAACAAATTACGAGCTGAACCGCATGTCATCGGTTTGAGAAAAATTAAACCGGAGCTAAACTGTTTAAAGTCTTAAGCTGAATTGAACCAAACCATAATGGTTTGACTCGGTTCCGTGGTTCGGTTTCGCGGCTTGGTTTTATGGTTCGGTTTGAATTTAGAAAGAGTTCTAGTCATTCAAAATTTAAGTAAACCAATAAAATACTATAAAAACATGCTAAAGAATATAATACAATTATATTCATAAACTCACTTTTAAAAAATTGCACAAACTTTCAAATAAAAGGATTAACATTTTTAATTCTTATAATCAATAAATTGAATCCAATATAATAAAAATACAAAATTTTAAGACATTAATTACATATTTTTGTTCTTGTTCCATACATTTTTGTTTTCCGGGGTTTGTTTTTCTTTCCAAAATGTAGACTCAATATTAGAAAATAATATTTATTTATATTTATTATTAACTTGTAATTAATGTTTAGATGTAATTACCTATTATGATTCTTTACCTATTTTTTTCATTTCTTATAAAAGACTCTCTTGTAATGCTTCTTCTAGTGTAACCCTAATTATAACCATATATAATTTTGACAATTGTAAACAATGGATAATAATGACTATGATAATGCATATGTTGATACTTATTCTACGATAATTTTATTTAGTTTACTAAGTAAAAGATTTAGGTTTAAAAATGGGAGGGCCGAACGCGTGGGAACCTACATTGACTAGGGCTAGAAACATTTTTTAAAAAAACCCATGGTCGCTAAGAGCAAGCTCAATGGTATTTTTGGTAAATCTTAACCAAATCTCCTCTCCAATGCTGAATCTTCAAGTATCTCCAATAAATCAGTGATTTTGAAGAAAAAAATCACCGGATGAACCCAACCAAGCTCTAAATCTAGGGTCCCTTTCCATGTGTCATCATTTGAGTGATTTTTTTTAAGTGCTAGATTTTTATAAATAAGGAAAAAAGAAATAACAAGCTTAAGGGGACAACCAACCATACTCATAAAAGGGGACAAAGGAGTCTTACCCTAAAAATGAAAAACTAAGAATAAAGCAAATAAAAATAAACCTAATTAAAACAGAAAAATAAAACTAAAAATTATGAAAACGATTTTTCGTGCGACGCTTCTGCCTTCTGTGACTAGAGGCTTTTAGATTTAGAGCTTCAAACTGAGAGAGGTCATTGTCTAAGTCTTCGTCTTCAAAAGTTTGCAGAACGACAAAATGGTTGGGGGAGACAAAGTTCGTAGAATCTTCTTGCTGCATATTTTCTTGGAAATCTTCATCAAAAAAGTTACTTATATCCGGCATAGAGTTGGTTACACAATTATATTTAGAAAGATCAATTTTTGGGTTTTCGACGACTAAGAGGTCAGCCCGGATTGTCTTTCTTGACCAATTTTTAGCCAAAAAAATTTCTTTTTTTTCATTAATTAAAGTACACATTTTTATCTATAATTAAATAGACACTTGGTTTGTTTCATTTGGATATCAGAAGAAATTTCTATAATTTTTTAAAATTTCTAGCAATTATTAATGGAGATAAAGATTGTGGGTTTGTAAATATGTTGGATTTTGTGTCACCATTTGGAAGATTTTTTTTATTTTGAATCAAATGTGTATATAATGGATTATTTTATTGATTTTTAATGAATTGTGTTTGATTTTTAGTTTGATATGAATATCTCCATCGTACATGTTCTTAATGAGCCAGCCTTGACTAGGTATGGTCGCCTAGGTTGTCTAGGGCCTCTAGGCTAAAGAAGGCTGCCTGGGGCATCCGACCATCAGGGTGGAGAGCCCTCGGGGAAATCTGACCCTCTAATTTTTATTTTTATGTTGTTAAATTGATTATGTTAATGTAATAGTTTTATTTAAATTTGGAATGAGTGTGACACTCAACTAACATTACATATGTTGCTATTGAATCTAGTAATAATAATAATAATAATAATAATAATAGTAGTAGTAGTAGTAATAATAATAGTATTGATGCTCGTACAATTGTTGTTGGAATTATTATCATTATTATTATATGGAATATAGTATTCTCACTATTGTTTTCATTGAAAATAAATACTCCATTTATTTTGGACAAATTGTCTCTGTTTGAAAATCAAACTTTTAAAAAAAAATGACTTTTTTTAGTAGCTCATTAATAATAAAGTGATATTTTTATGCCTTAAGTTTTTAAAGTAGATTTTTTATGTGAAACATCCCCAAATTGAATAATTGACTATTTACCAGGAACGGGAAGTATAAGATTCCAACGTTAACTAAGGCCTCGTTTGGTACATCGTTTTGAAAACGTAGCTTTTTCTAAACGCAATGTTTTTAAAACACAATTTTTTTTTCTTGTAAACACGTTTGAGAACTAATTCAAAACGTTATTTTCATAAACAAAATAGTTATAAACGTATCATATTTTTAAAACGCTGCACATTTTTAAAGTATTGTGTTTTAAAACGTTGTATTAAAACACTTTTAAAGAGAAAATACTGCGTTTTTTGTCAACGTTTTGGTCAAAACGCTCCACCAAACAAACAATCAATAAAAGATGGAATAATTATATTTGAGATTTTTTGGAAATGAAAATTATTTGGTTTATTTTTTCCTTTATTTATTTATTTATTTTTTTTGAGACTTCTCAAAATAATTATTTTCATAATTATTTCCATGACCCACCATGGCCGCCGGAAAACACCACCACAGCTCAGCCATCTTCCATTTCCCCTTCCCCTTCCCCTTCCCCTGGCCATCCACTTGAATCACATTTGGAACGAAAAGAGGGTTTCCAATCGACAATGGCACTCAATCTTTGTCAAAGACTCAGCTGTTTAGCTAGTGTTGTGGGCTCACTGCCTTTGCCTCGCCGCCATTATCAGGTATCTCTTAACTTTTCTAAGAATATATTACTATTTAACTTCTACCAATTGTTTGAATGAAAATTTGTTTGGATTTGTTTGTAGTAGTTATGATGTCGCCTTCGTAGACAATTTCGCCGAATTGAACTATAAAATTGACCCTAATGTTAATCTAATCGAAGTATTGAAAATACTATGATTGCTCACATATTATTAGATAACGTGAAGCTGTTATCGGTGGTACTCCAAGAATAAATCTCGCCCAACACGTTGACCCACAGCTCCTTAGATCTTGTCCGAGCTGTTATTCATATCCTCTTGAAAATCTAGTTACACTGACCCCTAAATTAAAATTACGTTTTCAGAATTATGTCCGCAGCAGCAAATGGTGAGAAAAACCAACCTTCGTCCTCGTTCCCTTGGGAACAACAATTATGCCGGCAATTTTCGCTTGCGGAAATTGAGTCAGTGACTCAGAACTTCGATGAGGGTTTGGTCATTGGCCGGGGTGGGTTTGGGAAGGTGTATAAGGGTTCTATCAACAACGGGTCTGGTACCATTGCTGCTATAAAGCGGTTGGATTCCGGTTCCACGCAAGGAGCCTCTGAGTTTTGGGCTGAAGTTGAGATGCTTTCTAAGTTGCGCCACTGCCATCTAGTCTCCCTTATCGGTTATTGCAATGATGGCAATGAAATGATCCTTGTTTATGAGCATATGCCTCATGGAACTCTTGAGGATCATCTGCATAAAGGTGGTACGATTCTATCTTGGGTGCAACGACTCCAGATATGCATAGGTGCTGCCCGTGGATTGCACTACCTTCATACTGGTACGGGCACCCAGCATGGAGTCATACATCGCGATGTGAAGAGCTCTAACATCTTACTGGACGAATATTGGGCTGCCAAAATTTCAGATTTTGGCTTGTCCAAAATGGGTCCAACGAATCAGCCTAGCACTTATGTCAACACTGTCGTCAAAGGCACATTCGGGTATCTGGATCCAGAGTACTTCTTGACCAGCAGACTAACCAGAAAATCTGATGTTTATGCATTTGGGGTTGTATTATTTGAAGTTTTATGCGGAAGGCGTGCCATAGATAGAAGTCTTGATGAGGAACAATGGGGTTTAGCAAGATGGGCTCAAGAATGTATTGAAAAGGGAAAACTACGTCAGATTATTGATTCGCATGTGAGGGGGCAAATATCTCCCAAATGTCTGAAGGAGTTTGCGCATATTGCAAACCGCTGCCTGCATGGTCATCCAAAGCTACGCCCTACAATGGCTGAGATTGTGGTCAGTCTTGAGCTTGCAATGACATTACAAGAGAGAGCTGATAATCCCACACAGCCTGCTGGTCTATCAGCATTTACTAGGAAGGTGAAAAAGTTTTTCATTGCCCCTGTTGTGGTGAACTCTGGTAAACTCGTCATGAAGTTTGTCTTTATGATCTCTCTCTCTCTCTCTGTTTGGTTTACACATGATTTATTAGAATCTTAATAGCAGTAGTTGGTACAGGAAACACACATACCTTATATTGATAAATAGATAGATAGATATGGATGGGCAATAGTGTGAACCAAAAAATGAAAAAAAAATGTAGTGAACCTCAAGTAGTAAGAAGAGTTGATTGAGTCGAGAGGTAAACATAAGGAGAAATTTGATCTCCCTTATTCTGGTCTATTTTAAAGACGTGAAACTATCAACATGTGGAGGATAAGTCTTTCACGATATTTGATTTTGAGTGTCTTGACTAAGATAAAGTGAACAAGTCTCTTTTAGAGAGGAAAATGTTCTAATGCTAGAGATGTAGCTGCATATTTACCGCGGAATGGAGAGAGAGAGAGAGCAGGTTTTGATAGTGGTGATTTGTTGGGGGGGGAGTAGTAAATTCAACATTGTCCATTTAGGAATTAGGAGTGACTCTGAGTATTATTAGCCATGGGATCATTGACAAACATAATGCTTAGGAAGGGCTGAGAATATGGACATAGTTTTATTGTTGAATTGCATGCTTTGATTGAAGGTGACATTGACCGTCTCTTTCAAGTAAACAGCAGGGAATCACTTTTCAAGAAGTGACCTGGTGTGACAACCTGAAATGCTGGTAACATAGGCTACATAGCCACGACAGGCTTGGCTCAAAACCAGACTTTGAGCATGACTCAACCCGTCTGCCCAGTTTGACCCGCTGTTACTAATACTACGTCGTTTGTTGTAGATGTATGTGTATATAATATGTTGAGGTGAAACAGAAATATACTTAACTATTTTGTTGGTATGTCCACCCCAGTTCCCATCTTCCCTCACCGACGCCCAAGCCCTAGTAACATTATTACTAATGTTGTAAAATAAGTCAAGCTGCTTGGATTCGACTCAAGTTCATTTATGAGCCAAATTCAAATACATAATCGGGCTCATTGTTTAGATCAAGCAAAACTTGAATATCATGAGCTCAACTTGATATGTGTTGGAAAATTTGTGTATTGTGAAGGAAATTGTGCAATCTTGAGACACAAATTTTTTTATGAGTCATTTGTGTAATGATAAGGGTAATTGTGGAAATGTGTTCTACTCCGGAAGAACATCGAAATCATATATTTATTTGTCCAATTTGGTGTTTGGATGAGTAAGTTATCTATGATTAAACTGTGGTATTGGAAGTGGGTTTGTCCCACATTGAGAAATTAACAAAATCTTGAGTGGTTTTTATACAAGTTCCTTATGTGTAAGGGGTAAGCTTGTGTAGAGTAGAGGTTCTCTCTCACACACCTTTTAAAGGTTCCCTAGAGTAGGGGTGCTAATCATGATCCAATTAGCCTTCGGTCATGTACCTTTTGAAGGTTCTCACTTTTCAATTCATCTTCTTGGAGATGTCTTTGTGTATGGTTCTCTCTCACACACCTTTTAAAGGTTCCCTAGAGTAGGGGTGCTAATCATGGTCCAATTAGCCTGCGTTTTGAAGGTTCTCACTTTTCAATTCATCTTCTTGGAGATGTCTTTGTTGTTCTTTTTCCTTCTCTGTATTTCTAGGTGGTTCTCTCTCACGCACCTTTTAAAGGTTCCCTAGAGTAGGGGGTGCTAATCATGGTTCCAATTAGTCTTCGGTCATGTGCGTTTTGAAGGTTCTCACTTTTCAATTCATTTTCTTGGAGATGTCTTTGTGCTGTTCTTTTTCCTTCTCTGTATTTCTAGGTGGGCTTCTTCTCCACCTTTTATTTTCTCTCTTCTAATTTTTTGAAAAGGAACCTCATTGATAAGGAGGATGTGAAGTGAGTGTCAAAGTCTCCAGGCTACTTACAAATTGTCTAATTAGCCTTCGGGCTACCGAACTCACGTGCGTTTTGAAGGTTCTCGCTTTTCATGGCCCAATTAGCCTTCGGGCTACCAAACTCATGTGCGTTTTGAAGGTTCTCACTTTTCAATTCATTTTCTTGGAGACGTCTTTGTGCTGTTCTTTTTCTTTCTCTGTATTTCTAGGCGGGCTTCTTCTCCACCTTTTATTTTCCCTCTTCTAATAAGATTAGGCTAGATAAAGTACCAAAATACGAAATACTAGGCAGATCCTTTTGTGTATACTTCTTGTGTACATGGACGCGTCACCTGTTTTGACACCTTTGTTATATAAAACTCTTACTTATAAAAAAAACATCTACTAAGGCTAAAGTAATTAATTTCTCTAACATCCTACTAGGGAAACTACTAAAGTGCGTAGGAAAGAGAGATGAAGGGGAGCATTCCCTGCCTAAAGGTCCTCCCAGTTCTGAACACCATAACCATGCCCAACAGAAAAAGACACGTGGGAAAGAAATAGGGGAATCACTGAGACCAGCGTGACTTGCACCAGAATTCGCTCTTGATCACTTTGTGCCAAATGGATTTGGGCTTTGAAGTGAGCCGAGCCGCCACAAGGCCCACAACCATTCATCTACTAGAGAAGTGTTCTTGAAAATCAGTTGCCAGTCATTTGGCCCCCCATATCTCTAAATTGTCTCATCCCTCCAAACGACCTCTATCCTGTCCAAAGAACACATTCCCTACAATGGCTAAGCTTATCTTATAAATGACAAGAGTTAAGAAGGTTTCATGGTTTCATTTATGTTTGTCAGTACATTTATATTTTTTCTTATTATGTTGAATGTTGCAGGCAAGGCATCAATAAATTGATCTTCTCTTTCCTTTAATGTTTGCAGACGTTGCCGAGCCATCAAGGAATAGTGAAAATGAAAATGATAGCGCATCAATAAAAGGTTCTCACTTTTCAATTCATCTTCTTGGAGATGTCTTTGTGTTGTTCTTTTCCCTTCTCTGTATTTCTAGGTGGTTCTCTCTCACGCACCTTTTAAAGGTTCCCTAGAGTAGGGGGTGCTAATCATGGTCCAATTAGCCTTCGGTCATGTGCGTTTTGAAGGTTCTCACTTTTCAATTCATTTTCTTGGAGATGTATTTGTGCTGTTCTTTTTCCTTCTCTGTATTTCTAGGTGGGCTTCTTCTCCACCTTTTATTCTCTCTTCTAATTTTTTGAAAAGGAACCTCATTGATAAGGAGGATGTGAAGTGAGTGTCAATGTCTCCAGGCTACTTACAAATTGTCTAATTAGACTTCGGGCTACCGAACTCGTGTGTTTTGAAGGTTCTCACTTTTCATGGTCCAATTAGCCTTCGGGCTACCGAACTCATGTGCATTTTGAAGGTTCTCACTTTTCAATTCATTTTCTTGGAGACGTCTTTGTGCTGTTCTTTTTCTTTCTCTGTATTTCTAGGCGGGCTTCTTCTCCACCTTTTATTTTCCCTCTTCTAATAAGATTAGGCTAGATAAAGTACCAAAATACGAAATACTAGGCAGATCCTTTTGTGTATACTTCTTGTGTACAATGGACGCGTCACCTGTTTTGACACCTTTGTTATATAAAACTCTTACTTATAAAAAAAACATCTACAAGGCTAAAGTAATTAATTTCTCTAACATCCTACTAGGGAAACTACTAAAGTGCATAGGAAAGAGAGATGAAGGGGAGCATTCCCTGCCTAAAGGTCCTCCCAGTTCTGAACACCATAACCATGCCCAACAGAAAAAGACACGTGGGAAAGAAATAGGGGAATCACTGAGACCAGCGTGACTTGCACCGGAATTCGCTCTTGATCACTTTGTGCCAAATGGATTTGGGCTTTGAAGTGAACCGAGCCGCCACAAGGCCCACAACCATTCATCTACTGGAGAAGTGTTCATGAAAATCAGTTACCAGTCATTTGGCCCCCCATATCTCTAAGTTGTCTCATCCCTCCAAGCGACCTCTATACTGTCCAAAGAACACACATTCCCTACAATGGCTAAGCTTATCTTATAAATGGCAAGAGTTAAGAAGGTTTCATGGTTTCATTTATGTTGGTCAGTACATTTATATTTTTTCTTATTATGTTGAATGTTGCAGGCAAGGCATCAATAAATTGATCCTCTCTTTCCTTTAGTGTTTGCAGATGTTGCCGAGCCATCAAGGAATAGTGAAAATGAAAATGATAGCGCATTACCAAACAAAGACAACAAGGTTCAAGGAATTTGTCTTTTGCAATTTCAAGCTTGCTCTTATACAAATCAATCTCTCCTTAATTGTATTTCTGTTTTTGTACAACTGTTTTGTTCTTTCTCACTGCCTACACGTTTTTCATGATTTAAGGGTGATGAGACCTGGAGGGAAGGGAATTCTTTTTATGTACCATTATTTCAACCAGGAGAAATTGATGACACGCTCTTGGAGCATGAGAGAAGAGTTTATGAGGCAGCTCGCAAAGCACGTCTGCAAGATAGTGAAGAAGGATCAGGGGATAGTCGTTAGTGTCTGTTAAGTGTATAGCTTCATATTCTAGAGGGAAGCAAGAGTAACATATGTAAGTATATAACAGTAAAGTTAGAAAGAATAGTGAGTTTTTACAATCTTGAACTCTCAATCTATTTGGATACTCATCTGCATTTTATCATGGTATCAGAGCTTGTGATTGCTCGCTCATTTGATACCACTTCTGCAATATTGATCTGAGGTAATAAATCTCTTTTTTTTTCTTCGAAATTCAGTTATCCGGAGATTCATAAGGGTTTTCTTTGTGGTTCTGTGTGTATCTTTTTATCGATAACCTGCTATTTGTGAATTCTTAAATATCAATTGTTTCGATTAATCATGCGTGATGTAACACAAACCACCCAAACCAATCAAGAACCAACTGAATTTTATGATCTCTCGGAATCTACTCTCCAACTACAATCAGGGCATCCCTTATATCTTCACCAGAATGATCATCCTGGCATGACATTAGTTTCTGATATCTTAAGTGATTCCAATTTCTCTCAGTGCAAAATAGCTATTACAGTTGCATTATCTGCTAAAAATAAGCTTTGGCATTATAAATGGAATTAGCAAGAAACCTCCAGCCCGATCTAAATATGCCGGTGCATGGGACAGATCACAGATGCAGTAGCATGGTAATATCATGGATATTAAACTCGGCCAATCTTGAGATCAGACAAAAGCATTGTATACTTCAAAACTGCTTGTGAGACGTCGGATGACCTAATCACTAGGTATACTCAAAGTGATGCTCCGAGGATATTTCAAGTGAGAGAGACTACTATTACCTTGTGTACTCGGGGAAATTTGTCAATGAATGCTTATTTTACCAAGTTCATAGGGCTCTGGGATGAGTTATTCAGTCTTATGCAGAGTCCTAAATGTGTGTGGAATTGCACCAGTGGTGCTGCTCAGTTACAAGATGAACAAGAACATATACATAAACTTTCTCAATTAAAAATGAGACTGTCAGATAGTTTTACTGACGTAAGAGGGTAGATCTTGAGAATGACACCTCTACCAACAATTACAAAGGCTGTCTCCATGCTAACTCAAGAGGGAAGTCCGAGGCAATGTGCTAATTCTGCAAATCTTCAAGAAATCTCAACAGCCTTGTTTAGCAAATCCAATGATTCAACTAACTACTCTGCTGGGAATTATAGGAATAAACAACAATTGATGGGCTTGCTTCAAATTTGGAGGATAACTTTTCTGAACTCCACGACACGACTGAGGGAGGGAGTATTCGACGAGGGGGACGAACCTGAATACTTAGCAGTTAGCACATAGTTGATGGGCTTCGAATTTGAGAAAGAACACTGGATTTCGAATGTTACGACTTTAAGTAACGATCCTAACGAACTTTGTCGAACTCTGTTCTGGCGGTTGAGGGAAGGAGTATTCGACGAGGGAATATTCGTATACTTCTATACACGTATACAGTGTATAAAACCAACCCGTACAAGAAAAGGAAAAATAAAGAGTAGTTTAAATATTTCACCGTTAAAGTGGCGATATAAATATTTTTAAAAAACGTTGGCTAAAAATGCCCCTACTCCATACACCACCACAGGACTCCCGCCATCCCCTCCCTTTCTCTATCCGATTGAATCACATTTGCGACGAAGGAAGACTTTCAAATTGAAATGGCTTTGAATCTTTGTCAAAGACATTACGGCTTCGCTCGTGCAGTGAATTCACTGCCTTCTTATCGACGCCATCGTCAGGTATCGTATGCCTTACTTGTTCAAAGCTCAGAGATGTTCAGTGAATTTGTTACTTTGTTTTATATTTGTTTTGCATATTACGGAGTATTATATACTAAGATCGCTCTCATGGACCATTTCGCTGAATTGAACTCTAAAATTGATCCAAATGTTAATTTAATGGTATTGGTTTTGAATTTTACTATGATTGCACATATATAATTAAATAAAATCAACCTGTATTTGGCAGTACCCCAAAATCATAGAAAGAAAACTTCTCAACCTACAAGTTGACCACCTGTTCTTTAGATATTGTCTAAGTTGCTATTAGCCTATTACGATCCTCTTGGAAATCCAGTTACGCTCCCCCGTAAAATTCAGTTTTCAGAATTATGTCCGCAGCAGCAAGTGGTGAGAAAAACCAACCGTCGTCCTCGTTCCCTTGGGAACAACAATTATGCCGGCGATTTTCGCTTGCAGAAATTGAGTCAGTGACTCAGAACTTTGATGAGGGTTTGGTCATTGGCCGGGGTGGGTTTGGGAAGGTGTATAAGGGTCCTATCAACCATGGGTCTGGTGCCATTGCTGCTATAAAGCGGTTGGATTCTGGTTCCACGCAAGGAGCCTCTGAGTTTTGGGCTGAAGTTGAGATGCTTTCTAAGTTGCGTCACTGCCATCTAGTCTCCCTTATCGGTTATTGCAATGATGGCGATGAAATGATCCTTGTTTATGAGCATATGCCTCATGGAACTCTTGAGGATCATCTGCATAAAGGTGGTACAATTCTATCTTGGATGCAACGACTCCAGATATGCATAGGCGCTGCCCGTGGATTGCACTACCTTCATACTGGCACGGGCACCCAGCATGGAGTCATACATCGCGATGTGAAGAGCTCTAACATCTTACTGGACGAGAATTGGGCTGCCAAAATTTCAGATTTTGGCTTGTCCAAAATGGGTCCAACGAATCAGCCTAGCACTTATGTCAACACTGTCATCAAAGGCACATTCGGGTATCTGGATCCAGAGTACTTCTTGACCAGCAGACTAACCAGAAAATCTGATGTTTATGCATTTGGGGTTGTATTATTTGAAGTTTTGTGTGGTAGGCGTGCAATAGATACAAGTCTTAATGAGGAACAATGGGGTTTAGCAAGATGGGCTCAAGAATGTATTGAAGAAAAAAAATTGGGTCAGATTATTGATTCTCATATGAGGGGGCAAATATCTCCTAAATGTCTGAAGGAGTTCGCACATATAGCAATACGCTGCTTGCATGGTCGTCCAAAGTTACGCCCTACAATGGCTGAGGTTGTGGTCAGTCTTGAGCTTGCATTGACATTACAAGAGAGAGCTGATAATCCCAAACAGCCTGCTGGGTTATCAGCATTTACTAGGAAGGTGCAAAAGTTTTTCTTTGCGAACTCTGGTAAACTCTTCATGACGTTCAATCTTTATAATCGCTCTGTCTATTTAGGTGTACGCATGATTTACCAGAATTTCAATAGCAGTAGAGAATTACTTTTAGTACAGGGAACAAACATACCTTATATTGATGGACAGATGGATAGATAGATATCAATGGTCAATAGAGTGGGAAAAAAAATGTTGCGAGCCCCAAGTAGTTGGAAGAAGAGTTGATTGGGTTGAGAGGTAAACATAAAGAAAATTTAGGTCTCTTTTATTTGTTCCGGCTAATTTTGAAGACGTGAAACTATCAACTTGTGGGGGATAAGTCTTTCATGATATTTGATACAGGATGGCGAGAATATTGAGTGATCATGACTAAGATAAAGTCTTTCAGAATGGAAAATGTTCTCACGCTAGAAAGTCTTTCAGACACTGAGAATATTGACATAGTTTTATTGTTGAATTACATGCTATGGTTGAAGTGACGTTTACCGTCTCTTTCCAGTAAACAACAAGGAGTAACTTCTTCGAGAAAGACAGAAAGTGACCCAGTGTCACTACCTGAAATGCTGGTAACATAGCCAATGATTAGACCAAACTTGGCTCTAGTGCAAGTCACTAGGACTTTTCAACTAAGGTAGCCTATCATAGCTGTTGAATGTCTTCTGTTGATGGAGGGACTATGTGAGCTTCGAAGGCCACGATCTTGAATGAGTTCTGGAGTGAGGTGTTAATTAATATGCATACTGCAGTCATATAAAAGAGATCTACTTATATTCACAGTTGACAAAATTTTACAAACCGTACGATTCAATACAATTCACCCCTCTGGCATTTGTTCTTGATGGAGAGAATCGCAAACTCTAACTGTACCGATAGATTGGAGCATATCTGTGACTGAATCGAGAATTATCGTATGGTCGGTACACATTTATTCAGGGAGCTGGATTTGGGTGGGGTTTTAGTCAGACGCAGAACTTAGGAAACCTTCCTTTTTGGCTCTTTTTTGTTTTCTGTAAAAACTCATCACCTAGTCTTTATAATGGGGTTTTTATCACTCTCTCTCTCTCTATATATATATATATATGGGGGAGTTTTCAATGGTTACTATCTCTCACTAACCATTGATGGTTATTAGATCAAAAATCAAAGGATAGGATTTATTAATGCAATTAATAGTTTGTATTCTTTTGAGGTGAATTAATTGCATTTTCCAACTACCCAATGAATCTTAACCTTTGATTTTGATCCAATGGATAATATAATTGTAACCATCAATGGTTAGCGAGAGAAAGTAACCATTAAAATATTCCCCATTTATATATATATATGTCTCTGTCCACCCATTCCTTCATGTTTCAAAGTGGTTTATGCTTCCATTGGGTTTTCTTTTCTCTCCTATAGGAACATACCTGATACTACATTGATCTCTATTCTCTTCTATTCTTCTTGGAGAAGTATAGTTCTATTCTTCTTCATCTTATTTTATTTGTATGAATTTTCTATTCTAGTTAATACTTGATTTATATTGTTTATTTCATCTTAATACTACAGCTAGTAAAATTGTAAGTTACTAATGATTAGCTACGCCGCAGTTGATGCAGGATCCTTTAGTAAACAGCAGTAATACAGGTTATTGGAGTCAGATTAGATCATGGTAATCTGGTTCAGGGCTATGAGGACGAATAGTAGTGTCTGGGGAATAAGATCAAACAGGTAGCAGACGATAATAAAGAGATGAGTAAGAAAGGCCTAGGCAATCACACTTAGGGTGGTTCTTGAGTATGTGCCACACATCATACATATAAATTCATCATGTTTCTTATCTGTTAAATTCCTTGAAAACTTTGCCTACATCTAGTCGCCATAGTGCTAAGAAAGCTCTAATACCAAAACATGACTTGCGGTTTTTTAGGTTCAACACTATTTTTAGCAAACTGCAGATATACTGTGTATTTGGGTCAGATTAGGTGATGGATGTTTGGTTCGGGGCTGTGAGGAGTAAGAGTAGTGTGTGGGGTATAATGTCAAATAGGTGGTGGTCGATAATAAATAGAAGTAAGATAGACCTATGCTTTATGAAGCTATCCTTACGGGAGACAATCTACGGATTCACCATAGAATTTATGTCAATTGGTGCTTTGTGTGTAAGGGGAGCAAGGAGAGTGTTAATCGCTTGCTTCTTCATTGTCCGGTGGCCCTTGAGCTGTGGAATTCAGAATTTGTTACTCAGTATGTTTAACATTGCTTGGTGACGTCGGATTCTTTTAGTGAGCTTCTCCAGTGCTGGTCCGCTGTCAATAGTAGGAGGAAAATTCGCATTTGGGAGGTAGTCCCTCTGGGAGTTAGCTGGACGATTTGGAGAGAAAGGAATCACATGGCATTTGATAACAGGGATGTCCATCCCCTACTTGAAGAATTCCTTGCTTTGCTTGCTGTATTGTTGGTGCTCCGAGTATACGCATCTCTCGTCTTGTCTGTCTATATCTTTTGTAGATTTTGTGAATAGTTTTTCTATTGGGTAGGCATCTCTTTTGGTAGTGTATACTCCTAGTGTCCAAAGGACACTTCACCTGATTTGACATAGTACAAATATATCCTCACCTTTAAAAAAAAAAGATCTACGCAACTCAGAGAAAGGAGCTTGGATGATTCATACTCCTGCCGCTTCACCTGAGCACAATCATTTAATGCTTCAATTTCTCTTGACAGCTTATCGATCTCACTATTCGCCCTCTCAGTGAACCAAATAAAGCAACAGTCTGGGAAGCTTTCAAAAGCATTTCTTGTGCTTTGTCCAGCTTGAGTTTGACAAAAGTTAGATCTTTGGCCATGTTTCCTGCAGCCATATTGTCCAACTGCGCTATATTTCCATCCTGCACATTGGATTAAAAAATAACACTCCTTACAAAATTACTATTTGCTTCGGTTGTGCTAGAGGGTTTTTCCAAGTCTAGATACTGTAGAGTTCTGTAATGGTATATCCTCCTCAGGTTTACATCCTCAGAAATAGGAGCTTCGTCAGACTTGTGACAGTCCCCTTCATCGACTTCCACGAGCTTCTCCTCTGCACAATCAACTTCCCTTCATCTGAATTCTTTTTCTGTCCACCCGAAGAACCCAATCTTTTAAATGCATCCTTCTCTAGCATTGCTTTCTCATACCAACCCAGTAGTTCCTCATTCTCGTCATGCATTTCCATAAGTTGGTGCTCTATATTCTCGACTTCCGTCTTCATTTCCAGCTCCTTCTCTTGAGATAACTCCGACGATTGGCTGCTGTGACCTTGAGTGTTATGATGAGCATTCTCAGCTTCTCTAATTTTCTCATTATTCCTTTCTGCAACTGCCTGCTCATAAAGTTCAATCAATCTATTGTTATCCTCAATTAGCTCTTTAAGCTACATTCTATTGTTATCCTCAATTACTTAATTTATTAAAAATATAGAAGTTCAATTTTTGTTTTGGTATGAAATCATGTGGTATGTTTACTTGTCATAAAAAAAAAAAATCATGTGGTATGTTGGTATGTAATTGACTTGCTACTTTTTTAAGACTTAGGATTTATGAATTATCATTTAAGATGATTAACTTTTGGTAGATTATTAGATAATATGACTTTTATTTGTCATGGATGGATGAATTAATTCCTATTTTTCGAAATTTTGAAGTGTTATGTGACTTGATTTTGAGAAAGTTGGATCATAGCGGGACTCCATTTTTCATGCCACGAAAGGCATTCATCTTACATTAGACAACGTGATCATGGTTCTGACACTAGTTTTCATCAACATGAAGTCAGATATGGGTTTTTTCTTCTTCTTTTTTTCTCAACAAATTGATAAATCTACTCATTTTGGATAATTTTTTTATCATTTGTTTAGTATCTTTTCCCAAATCATATGCTCAGAATACAATACGATACACTATCACATTCCAGGCCGCTTTATTCACAATTTCACAACTATGCTTACACTTTTTCAAAAGCTAAAAGAATTTGTTGGAAGACGCTTTTAAATGAACCTTTAAAGCCACTATCCACATTCTTTTTTCCTAGTGGGACAGTTATGGAACCCATCCAGTGTGCAAAAACAAGTGAGGGGGAATGATGCCTATCCTTGCAAACAATCAGCCATCAAGTAGGCCAAGAGCACACAAGGTCATAATTTGCTAGAATTTCAATTTGGTAGAAATGTAGTGATTGCATGATAATTCGCTACCCATGCTCTCTCTCTCTCTCTCTCTCTCTCTCTCTCTCTCTCTCTCTCTCTGTCTAATTTGTAAATCCAAGTAAAATGAGGCCAATGTGCATGTTAGTGAAGTTGTTGGGATCGTGGTCTTCCTAACTTCTCTTGGACTAAGCCTATATGGTCGTTTAGAGGGATTGCCTCGTTAGATCTTCTTAGAGTTTTGAAGTTTCCCACTTTTCAGTTATTTTTTTTGGAAATGTCTCTGTGTTGTTCTTTTTTTTCCCTTGTATTTTTTAGGTGGGCTTCTTCTCCACTTCCTTTTCTTTTTTCTCTCTTCGTACTTTTTTGTGAAAAGGAACCTCATTGATAAGGAGGATATGAAGTGAGTCTCAAAGTCTCTCCACCTTTTGATAATAATAAAAGGCTACTTACAAACCAGGTTACTAATAAGATTAGGCTAGATAAAGTACCAATATACGCAGACAATCTACTAGGCTAAAGTACCTAAATTCTCTAATATCCTACTGGGGAAACTACTACAGAGCCGAGGAAAGACTGAGAGAGAGAGAGAGAGAGAGAGAGAGAAAGAGGAGCCTTCCCTGCCTAAAGATCTTCCCAATTTCAAACACCAGAACCATGTTGGTGCCCAACAGAAAAACACACATGGGAAAGAAATAGAGGAACCCCTAAGAAATGAATTTCCATGGACCAGCATGACTTGCACCCGAATTTGCTCTTGATCACTTTGTGCCAAATGGATTTGGGCTTTGAACACCACAACCCCTTATCTACTAGAGAAATGTTCTTGAAAATCAGTTGCCTGTCGTTTGGCTCCCATACCTCTTGGCTATCTGGAATCTCCAAGTGGTCTCTATTTTTTCAGAAGAACTCACACTCCCCACAATGGCTAAGCTTATCTTATAAATGATAAGAGCTAAGAAGGTTTCATGGTTTCCATTATATTTGCTAGTACGTTTCTGTTTTTTCTCATTAAGTTGAATGTTTCAGGTAATGCATCAATAAACTGATCCTCTTTTTCCCTTACTATTTGCAGATGTTGCCAAGCCATCAAGGAATAGTGAATGCGAAATTGATAGCGCATTACCAAACAAGGGCAACGAGGTTCAAATTTATTTAGATCCGAAGGATCAAATGTATGGGAGTCTGGAGAATCAACGTGAGAGAAGACTGTCAAAGCCCAATCCTAGACTAAGTAATCCTCCCAATAATGTTCATGGTGAGCAAGTAGCTGCAGGGTGGCCATCTTGGCTCTCTGCTGTTGCTGGAGAGGCGATTAATGGATGGACACCTCGTCGGGCAGATACTTTTGAGAAACTAGAAAAGGCATGTATTTGTAGTAAAATTCAAATCTTGCTTGTGCCAGAGTTAGCTTCTTATTGATTATGGTTTTCATTTTTGTAATTAGATTGGGCAAGGGGCGCACAGTTCAGTGTTCAAAGGTAGGGATATTTCGACAGGAAACATTGTCGCATTGAAGAATGTACGGTTTGACAGTTTGGACCCAGAGATTGTAAAATTTATGGCTAGGGAGATTTTGATTTTACGCCGATTGGATCACCCTAACGTCATAAAATTGGAAGGTGTAGTGACATCAAAGATGTCTCCTAGGATTTGTCTTGTGCTTGAATTTATGGAACATGATTTGGATGAACTGCTCATGAACCATGCCATCAGGTTAACGGAGCCTCAGGTTAGATTTTCTGAGATTGTTTGAAATTAATTTATTTCCTTTTTGGTTAATGTCATTTCAGTGTGACGTACCCGACTGTCGTAGGTCAAGTGTTACATCCATCAGCTACTGTCTGGGCTTGAACACTGTCACAAACGCCATGTCTTGCATCGAGATATTAAGGGCTCTAATCTTCTTCTTAATAAAGAAGGAATTCTTAAAATCGCCGATTTTGGCTCAGCTTCCTTCTTTGACCCCAGTCGAAAGCAGCCGCTGACTAGCCGGGTGGTTACTCTACGGTATCGACCCCCAGAGCTGCTTCTTGGGGCCACTTACTATAATGTAGGTGTGGACCTGTGGACTGTGGGTTGCTTTTTAGCTGAATTATTGGCTGGGAGGCCCGTCATGCCTGGACGCACAGAGGTAATTTTATACTCTTTGACATTAATCCGCTTCATTACAAGAACATTTTGTATGATGTATCTGAATGTGAATTACATATTCTCTGTCTCAATCTCCTTTTACTTACATGTGTAGATATGTATTTCAAAGAAACATAGTCATACTGTCATGTAATATTATACAAGGTCTCTACGTACTTAGGCAGGGGAGAAGAGTAAGAGAGCGCTAGAGATATTTTCTTCTGTTCGTTTATTTCTTTCCTGCTGTATATGCAATATGCTTGATGTCATCCAGGTGGAGCAGCTACGTAAAATCTTCGAATTATGTGGTTCCCCTTCCAAGAATATTGGAAAACATCAATGCTACCGACTGGAACCTTATTTAAGCCTCAACAACCGTATAAACGATGCATAGCAGATATATTTAAAGATTTTCCTCCTACATCATTGCCGTTGATTGAGACCCTTCTTGCTATTGATCCAGCTGAACGTCAAACTGCAACTGATGCTTTGAAAAGTGAGGTGAGTTTTTTTTTTTTTTTTTAATCCAAACATTGGCCAATTTGTTTCTATCCCTTGTTTTTCTGTACATGTGTTTATGTGTTTTCCATGAGGTTTTTTTATTTTGTCTTCTTTTTTATTCATTATATATTTTCATGCTATTGATTTGAAACCCAGCTTCAAATGGCAAATAGTGTTAAATGAAGCTTTTTTGTAACTTTGCTTGACAATAAGGGTATTTCTGTAAATGTTTGTTCATTTTTGCTGAAATAATAAAGAAAGTAACGCAAAGCACAAAGACTCCTCTGAATCTTCTTCTCTTCTTCCTCTTTTGCTTTTCCATAATTGTATTACATGGTATCAGAGCCTGGGGCTGAAGATTACATGAGCCTATTGATCAATTGAACAACCTAGACTGGACTAATGGAGATTTCAAGGCTAGGGTTTGGCTCGGAATAGACGAGGGCCCGGGGGACCTTGCTGTGACAGTTTCCTACCGGAGTGGGCCCTAAAGTCCGAGAGCTGGGGTTCAGAAATCAGTGTGAAATTGTCTGAATCCTATGATGATGTGGCTGGAGGTTTCGATTGCTCATTCCGGTGACCGGTAACTGGTTTCCGGTGACTGGAGGGTTGAACTGACAGTCTAGTAAATTTTAGGGGGTTGTTTTGACAATTTTCAAATTTCCAGGGGCTGTTTGACAATTTCGAATTTTCTGGCAGCTGTTAGACTGATTTTTTCTTTGTGTGTATTTCGATGGCTGAAGATACATCATCGACATGGAAAATCATGACAGTTATTTCAACTCACAATAGAGTGATGGACATTATACTAGAGGCAAATGGGTCCAATTTGCAGAATGGAGACGGAAAGGACATCTTGTTGAGAGGATTGTCCTACTGATCCAAAGACAACCAAAGTGTGGTTGGATGATGGTAAGATGTTTCTGAAGATTGTGAACTGTATCGTTAGGAAAGTTATATTGTCTTTGCAACACTGGAAGACAATTAAAGAGTTGTGGACACTCTTGCATAACTAGGTTTTCTCGAGCAAGTAATTTGAATAGATTGTACAATTTGTCATAGGAGGTTCATCATCCTAGTCAGAAAGGGCGGGGTATAATGGATTACTATTATGACTTCATGCATGTGAGCGAGGATTTTACTGCCGCTATGCCTATCTCTGCTAATGTAGAGGAGATGTAAAGCTCGGCGTGAGAGAAGTTACTGATGTTTAGCTGGTTATTGGGTTTGGAGAAGGAGTATGATGTAGTTCAATGTCAATTATTGTCAAGTAAAGATTTGGGTACTTTGCCTTAGATAGAGTTTTGACTCCAACTAGAAATGGAAATGGTGAGTCATCACATTTGGAGTTATCTGAGAGATCAGCATTAGTTTCACTGGACAGTGATTATCGTGGAGGTAGTGATGGAGGTCAGGGTGGTTTTCGAGGTGGAACTCGTGGTGGTAGAGCTTCCGGAGGACGTGGAGGGCCTAGAGTGTTAAAATTGTGGAGAACATGGTCATTTCAAGGGCCAGTGCCCTAAGCCTCTCACTCAGCAGCAGCACAAGTATCAGCAAAGGCAAAAGCAGCAGCAGCCCAGGTTCGTCCATACAGTTGCACAGGCGAGTGAGCACTTGTCTCAACCAGAGACCCATACAGTCATTATGAGTAGAGGTCACAGCAGCCTTCTTCTTCCTCTTCAAACATGATTTGTTTAATGAGCCTGAATGTTGAGTCAAGCCTTGATTTGACTCAAGCTGACTTGAGTAGTAAATCCAACCCCATAATCGTGATTCTTCTTTGTCCATCAAAGCTAATCCGTATCATGATTAACAAAAAACTACTTTAATCTTAGAATGAAGAGGCAATTTCAAAGCTTGTTTCCCGCAACTCCCCTATCCTTAGAAAGATGCGGAAGAAAAAAAGCAGGAAGCATATGCTTAACTTTGTTGTACGAGGGGAAGCTTTGAAAACCCAATTACTCAAAAAGGTAGAAGGAGAGATGTATGGATAAGTGTCAGTTTTGTCTCCGCCAAGAAGTTTTCACATGCATACTCCATTTTCTATAATGATTCACCTTTTTCTATTTGGTCACTTAACTTGTGATGCGTGACGAATTGCTTGGAACAACAAATCTGTCCAACCTATTTTGGGACAGCCCTTGGCCGAATTAAACTCCACCCAAAACAGCCTCAAAAACCTCCAACAACTCACACAAACCCTAACCTTGTTTATAGAATTAACACAAGGAATAAACTACCCAACCCTTGGACAAACAACCTACAACACCTCACTGTTTAACGTGTATAAGGACAGCCCAAAAAACCCCACCCTATTCGAGCAACGCAGCCCGAACACAAGCTGCCCAACTCCTCCCTTTGAAACTTGCCTAACCTGCCTAATCCGTCTTGACCGAAAGTTCCAAGGACCATTAAACAACCCCGCCCTTGATGATGCTTAAGGCTGCCACAAACCCGAAATAAAAAAGAAAAAAGAAATAGAAGGAGAATAGGATAGTTCGGCTTCACCAAACGAGCTTCACTCACTGTCATAAATAATTCCGTTTGATTAATCTCTCTAGACTTCACTCACCTTGGAAAGAAGAATCGAAGAAGAACGAACCCAGTCTTTACACAATGCTTTCACACCAAAATATAATCTGCTTTATTTCATGAATTGAAGTGTCTTAAAAAGGCTTACAAAATTTATCCTAAACCTAAAAGGAAAAGAACTCTCAAACTTGGAGGAAAAGAAATCCTAACTTGACTAAATTACTTGAAATAAATCCTAGTCTAGAAAGCAATAAACTTTAAACTACTAGCAGATTTTGTTTCCTAAAACTAATCCCCATGCGTTCACACTCTTATGGAGCCCCCCCCCCTTCCAAGCAATGCCGTCACCTCCTTGCATGCATTCCCATGCAAGTCCTCCACCAGCCGTGCCACCTTTCCAAGTGTAGCCGTGCACTTCCCAAGCTACCCTCCTTGACCCGTGTCCAACATCCAAGAACCACACCCCCGGCTTGAACTCCCATGCGAGGCTCACGGCCTCTAGGTCCTTTAATTCCTTTGGCACATTTTTAATCCCTTCAAACCACGGCGGCCACGTCCCTTCTCCACCATGTGTATGCAATCCTTCATAGTTTCCTAGGTTAACACTATCTTGACCCCATGCTCCCCCATCAACTTGCCTTTAATTTAAGGCATACAGTTAGTTTGTTCCTGAGCCAACACTGTTAATTTTTCCATCCAAAAGAGTACTTCTCGACTAGTAAGTGGTTGTGATTTGCAAATGTCTTTCATGTGCTTTTGTTTGAATGCATTCAATTGTTTTTCCTACTATTTTGACCATTCATATTTGTGTTTCATATGCAGTTCTTTACAACTGAACCATACCCGTCTGACCCTGCAAGTCTTCCTAAACTTCGCTCCAGAGAGGAGACGGAAGAAGCACTACGTGATGAAGAAGATAGGAGGTATGTCATATGTGGGCCTTTTCTGTACATAACTCTACGTTTGACAGTTGTCCAAGTCCAATAAGAAGTTCATTTTCTCACCACTCATGGAGTAACATAAACTTTTACTTTGGAAACATAGCTATAGAAATGATTAACTGAAGCATGATTTACCATTTACAAGTTGGGCCCTCTTTGTAGTAGTCCAACAGCTTAAGCTTTTTGAGTAGTTGGTGATCTAGCATGGCATCCGTGTTAGATATTAGGATTTCATAGGGCCTTCTGTTCATGTTTTATTCCAGTTCTTTTATCCCCATTAGTGCGATCTGTACTGCCTCTAGTATTTTCATTAGATGGTGCAATGTTTGTTTTTATTGTCCCTCTATGTGTGCATGGGGTTTTCAAGGCCAACTAGAGGCACTATAACATTACATGTTATTGAATACAAGGGCCTTTTTCCTAAAAGCTGAAGTTTAAATAGAATAAGCAAACAAAATTTTCAGCTCTTCCTAATTCTACGAGAGACTAAAAATTATTACTTATTAATTGTAGACTGCGAGCTGCTGCTGAAGCCAATACTGATGGTGCGAAGACGACTCGTACTAGGGAGCATGCTGTAAGAACAGTTCCTGCTCCCAAAGCCACTTCCATATTGCAAGCCAGCCCTGAACAACGTCGAGTAAGTTCCTTCTTTCAGCTAAATATATGTTCATATTTTGCCATTTACGCTTGTCAACCAAGATCCTTTGAAATACTTGCAATATTGTTTAGGTTGCATGACATGGCAACGTGCTATCATTATAGTGTATCTGTCTTTTGCAATTGCAAATCGTATAGCTGTTTTTGTGCAACTCTTTTATTCTTTCTCACTGCCTACACTTTTATCGTGCTTTAAGGGTGATGAAACGAGGAGGAAAGGGATTTCTTATCATGGACCATTATTACCTCCAGAAAGAAACATTGATGACATGCTCAGAGAACATGACAGACAAATTCAAGAGGCAGTTCGCAAAGCACGCCTACTGAAAGCCAGCGCCAAAAGATAAATGCTATGATTTAGTTACAAGTTACAATCCAACTCTTCATGCCAAGGTACGACAGCGCGAAGATCATCAACAACAACAGCGAAGTTTACGACTTAAGATTCAGAAGACGATTTGTATGTAATTTGGATTGTAGACTGCAGAGAAGCTTTAAGGCAGTTGGGAAAACAAGAGAACGAAGATCTTCAAGTCAATAGTGAAAACCGACTCCATTTCAACTTTTCAAGGGAATTAAAGAACCAAGTTCAATGCCTTTTAAAGTAAGTACTCTCTCGTCCCAAAATAGTACACCCGTGACAAGTTTTTCTCCAATGAATGGAAGAGGAGGTACCTTACTAGATAAACGAGGAGAGTTTGGTCTTTTTTATGCAGAGGCTCTCCTATGTTCCAAGTTGTTCAAAAACCAAATATGAAAGACGGTCTTACGAGCATTTTATGTAAGACGGATCCCCTAACTCAATCCACCGTGTATTAGTAGGTCTAAGTTGTGATAGAGTGGGGCTTCTCCCATCAATTTCCAACCTCTAAAAACACGATTGTTTTTAACCGGTATAGAACATTTTTAAGGCAAAAAGACGAGTATACAACATTTGACGTCCTTGTAGTGATTGCTGTTAGCTGACTTCTTTGGCCTGGAAATGAAGATCGTAAATACCACAGCTAGATGAGTAACCAGTAACCTTCTAATGAAGATAAACAAGCAAGACATGAATTAAAGAGTGAAGAGAATTCCAGTAGACATTCAAAGAACAAAAGAAACCTCAATCTCTGCAATTTGTTGCCGCTGTTGAGACGATGGCATAAATCTTAGCATTCGCTATCCCCTAATCCAATTTCGTGGCTGATTCCTATTTTATACTTCCTCAGTTCTCGGCGATGAGTTCTTATTTGAAAAACTTTTTTAAAAAAAATGATACTTTTAGTAGCTTGTTAATAATAAAATATTTATGTCTTAATTTTTTAAAGTGGACTATTTAAGTGAAACATCATAAAATGGAATAGTGGACTCTTTAGCCGGGACGGAGGGAGTATTTAATTTTTCGTTCCATGTTAGAAAAATATGTTGGCTCTGTGTTTGATAGAGTGAAAAAGTGTTAAGAGTGATCGGTTTGGTTGATGATGATTCTGAAAATGAGTTTTGGTATATGGAACGAGGAAGAAAGTTGTGTTTGAAAAAGATTGTTGGATGGGGCAATTGAGGAACAATTTTATGAGCGTTGACTTTAAGGTTAAAAAAAGAAAAAAAAATACTAAACAGGTTGAAAATATAGTAAAGTGGACCCGTGGACCGGCCTGTAATTTTTCCGACTTTGTTTGTAGGCTTCTTTGTTTTTCATTCTGGATGATAATTGGTCGGGTGCTTTTTCATTGATTTTCAACCGCAAAAGGATGTGATTTTTTCCTTTAACCGCTTAAGGACATTTTTAGGGCAAAAGGCTGAGTATATCCTTAATGAAATTCAATTAGGCGCTGCATCGCAATTCTAAGTCGATGCATTGCAATTCCAATGTGTGCATCGGGATTACTGGGAAGAAATTTCATGCATCGCAACTCAAAGAACATGCATCATAAATCTAATTTGTGCATCACAAATCCAATTTGAGCATCCACATTTTTTGCATCATACATCCAATTCTGCATCGTGAAATCTAATTTGTGCATCACAAATCCAATTTGAGCATCCACATTTTTTGCATCATACATCCAATTCTGCATCGTGAAATCTAATTTGTGCAACGGGGTTTTCTTTTGTATTCTAATATCAAATTGACGCATCGTGATTTTAAAACAACGCATCACAATTAAAAATAGGTGAATCGGGATGTAAAATAATGCATCGTGAATTCATGATTAAATTTTCTCCCTCCAATCGTGCCTTACCTTCACCCCTGCTAAGTACCTTCCCTCTGTTTCTCCTAAATTTTCTCCCTCAAATTCACCTTCGGTATTATAGATTTAACACATGTAGCACTTCTCTATCCCTTCTCCCTAATTCCTTTGGAAATAAGATAGATAGTATTTATTTCGTTTCCATTATTGATTTCCAAATTAGCATGTATTGGTAATATTTCAGAAACTTTCATTGCACGATAGTTCACTGATTCCTTTTTTTTCCTTCTTCTCCATTAAACATCTATCTATTTACCCTCATTTTTCAATCTTGCCCAGCCTTTTTCTTTTGACTTTGAGAAGAATAACTTAAAAGAAGATATCTAGTTTCAGGCACGACGTGTAAACTAGGCTGCAACAAAGGAGAACATGTTCTTGAGTCCTTTGCCTAAAAGAGAAGATCTACCAAAACAAACAGGTAAACAGAAGTTGAAGAAGAAGAAAAATTAATCGTTTCGACTCTCTCTCAACTGATGCAAACCATTTAAGGAAGATGAAGAGGGAGACGGAGTGGTCGGTCCCAAGAAGAGGAAGACGAAGATTGGGCATTATTGGAACAAATTTATGCAAGTGGACTTATACGGTTGTAAAAAAAAAGTACCTAATGGTTTAAATATTTGGAAAATTGGACCGACTTACAATTCCTCCCATGTATTACAATCGACCCAACTACAAGCAATAGATTCTTTTAAGTTTTAAATTGATTATGAATTTATGATTACTGATAACTTATTTATATAAGGGTTTGGTTAAATTTTGATTATGGAGATGTGAGAATGATCCAGCGAGTTAGGGTTGGAGGTTGATTTACTAAGCTCACAAACTCACCTCCCCCCTCCCCTCCACTATTTTGAGGTTTTGCATTTACAAATTGATTGGAGTTCGAGATTGATGTTGAGCGTTTGGTAAGTGCTCGATTTTGATAGAAACAACTTTTATGTATTACTTTTGGATTTATTAAAATTCTACGGGAAGTACATTCGTATGAACATTGATGTTTTGAGAATATATGATTTATTAAAACTGTCTTGGGGCGAACTTTATGTTTAGTCCTACCTCTTTTTCTTTATTACAGTTGTTCCTACATCTTGTATTCCCAGGTTCCCCTTTCAGTGTTACCGTCACACTTTCGATCTAATATTTTTTAACGCCAAAAAAATCTATACTTTTAACAAGTGGGAAATGTTAGTATAATAGCTAAGCATCAAGTTTAATGGCTACAAAGTAAACCCTTAATTCAGAATTAGCAAGCAGTTAACTAAGCTCAACCTATCCTACGAATCTTCGGTTCCCTCTCTCCAACGCAAATGAGATTTTTTGTTGCTGAGTGCTAACCGCGCATGTTGGTCAGTCTGCCTACTCCACCACCACCTCAACAAACACACGGCCTCCACCACCGTCGCATCTACCACTACTAATACTTAGTCTTCAATTCCATTTGTTTTCAATTAATAATTACTAACATTCAAGTCGAGAAGAAGAATGTTGCAGAAGCAGCATCAAGATTCAAGACGATGCCAAGGCTCCTCCTCCTCCACTTCCTAGCTATTAAAATAACTTTAAATCCTTTTTACTTTCAAGGGCTTTTAGATAATTGGGGACGGGGGAGGGGATTCTTATCTTAGGGATCGTAGAAAATGGATTCCTTATTTTATTGTCGGAGAATATAACTTTAAAAGATCAATTGCTTTATCATTTTCCATGTTTTATCAATTTTCTTGGTCTTAATAATGTTGACCCCCTCCCTTGATTTATTTCGCGTACTGGGTGATTGGGGAGGTTAATGATTTATTTTGGTTTTATATTTTTGATCTAATTACCATTTTTGATATTACTATTTGGGTTAAAATTAAACAAAGTTAGGTTACAAATTAAGTAAAAATGTGGAACCCACTAATGCCACATCAGCTGTCATGTCATTGAGTGAAAAAAAGATCGGGTACTCATTAAGTTTCCCTAATATTACTCTATATAAGAAATCTTACAAGCACAAATATTTAAGTTCGCAAAAACCACTCACTTCTTTTAATGGAGCGATCGAGTAGTCAAGTCTCAGTCATCATTGTTCTAGCCGAATGACATTAACATGCGTTGAATTTGTGAGTGACCACAAACTTGACCATTGATAAAGGAAATTAAGTCAATATAAATAAAACAATTGGCAAACTACACAATTGTTCTCTGTAGTTTCTAATTTTTTTGCTTTTCGTCTCTGTTCAAAAAATCATTTGCCAGTGGTCCTTGTACCAACCAATTTCAATAAAGTTGGTCATTCCGTTTAGTTCCGTTATTTTTGTTCGTTAAATCAATGCACACACGTCTCACGTGCATTTTAGGTAAGGTAAGATAGTCATTTCTCTTTTTGAAAGTACAGAGACCAATTGTGAAGGCAATAATAATTATTGTTTTTTTTTCTCGTAAGGATTGTTTAACTAATATTAAACTATTAAAATATGTGTTCAATATTAAAAGGTTATTAAAAATTATAAATTTTTAATACTAAAATATTTAAATATTATACGAATATTAATTTGTGTAGTTAATACAAAGCTACTAAATTGTTCTAGTAATAAACTATAAGTAAGATTATTTTAGTTCTAACTGGCAGGTGCTTCGTTTTGCAAAAAATAATTTTGCAACCTAATAAATATTAACCCTAGACCATTTAGACGAACTTTAGTTATTAAGGTTCAAGTTAGTCAAAAATTAATATTTTTATCAAATTATTTTTAAGCATGTCCACCTCAACCCCTTCTTGGACACCTTATTTTTTCTTATTTTCTGAAAAATCAGAAAATTATTTTTTAACCTTACTATTTATTATAATATAGCTTGATAATTTTAAATTTACTAACTATAATACTCCCTCTGTTCCAGGCAAATAGCCCACTGTTCCATTTTGAGGTGTTTCACTTAAATAGTACACTTTAAAAAATTAAGGTATAAAAATATCATTTTATTACTCATGAGCTACTAAATGTGTCATTTTCTTAAAAAATTGACTTTCAAACGGGGACTCTTTACCCGGAACAGAGGGAATACTATAACCTAACAATTCTAATTTAATATTGTTCAAAAAAATAATTATATTTTAATTAAAATAAATATTTCAATCATGCATATTTTAATCAAAATAAATATATCAGATAGTCAGTGGGTGTGGGATACTCCAGTTGGTGTAGAAATTGCGTAAAAATTGAACGATTAATAGAAAAAAAAAGGGTATAAAGAAAATTAACTGCCTCTAAGGGGGTGATCCAGTGGTAGAGATGAGGTTTTACAAAGTATGAGGTCTCAGGTTCGATTCATTTTCATACTCCTTTAAGAGGAAAAAAAAGAAAATGAACTGGCGACAATATGGCGGCCGGGGCGGAGACGAAAGTGGGTGAATTACCATATATACTACAATGGGTTTTAAGCTGTTGGCGGCAATAATGTAGAGTTGAAGAAGAAGATATTGGTGGTGTGTCTATTGGTTTGCGGGAGTGGGAAGGGGTTGGAGAGGGAACAAATTTGGGGAAAGCAAAGCCATCGAATGTGGAACAATGGCCTATTATTGCCTTCCATTATTTTCAGATTATTTTTCTTCTTTTTCTGTATTTGATGGGGTTCACAATAAATTTGTCATTTGATTGCAAGTTTCCAAGAGTGAAAGGAAGGGATTACAACCACGCTTTTCAAGATCTTGCATTACCATCTTCTTCATAAAATTAAAAGCTTGCAAAACCTTCGTCAATGGTGACCACCGACCCGAACCTCCATTCCCCTTCTTTCACCAATGTTGAAGACTTCAATTGAGGAATCATCCAAGTTCAAGAAAGATGAAATGACGTCAAAAAGATCAAGAATTAAACAGAAAGAGAGAGAGAAAAATAAGGGGGAAGGGTTGACTTACTTGCCTTTGTAGACTTTTTATATTTTAAGATTGGTCCCTATACTTTTTAAGAGAGAATGACTATTTTACCCTTCCACAAATGTACGTGTGTATCAAGTAAGCGTACTTAACAGCCAAAAGTTAATGGAGGACCAACTGTGTAAAAAAATTCAATTTAGGGACCATTTGCGAGGTGTAGGGACGAAAAACCAAAAACCCCTCAACTATAAGAACTAACTGTGTAGTTTGCCCTAAAAAAGAAAGTATTTGTTACCCTCATCATCTCAAAAATAAAAAAAAAAAAAAAAAAAATTCTTATTTAACTTTGCACAAGTTTTGATTGAGCATTTGACTCCATGTGCTTGTCTTTTAATACCTCCAAATTGTGTTAGATCAAATATCCTCTATTTCTATTTCCATCTCAAAGTTAAGATGGGTACTATAAACAAATTATTTTGAAATTTGCTAAAGAAACACTATTTTGGACATCCAATTAAGTGGACTACATATAATACTTACCTCCATCACAAATAAATATTTCATCCGTCTCAAAATTCTTATCTTGTTTGAGTTGATACATGAATGAAAAAAAAAATTGACTTAATTATTAATGTATGTATAATATACAATTTTATTTAAAGTTCATGTGCATGTGATACAAAGAAAAAATAAGGATAAGATGGTAAAAATATTATTATAAAAGAAAGTTATAAATAAGATAATTTTTTTGAGACAGATGAAAAATGAAAATAGACAATAATTTTGGTACCCAAGGGAGTATACATATTGTAAAGGAAAATTGGTGGAGCAAACAACTTGGTAAAATTCCCGTCAATGGATAAATTACAAATCGATACTTTTTTAAAACATATTTTTAAATAAATTTAACTATTTTTTGAATATAAATTTAACTATTTTTTGGATATATATTTTATATGTACAATTTGAAGGCAAAAATACGTTAGTGACCTTTATCTACTAAGTTAATTACAGACTAACCTGTCCTTCAAAGTCCAATCTATCCAAGCCCGCTCCGCCCCAGCCCGACCATATCATCATCGTCCTCCTCTTCCCACCTCCCAGTCTCACTCTTGAGCTGAGCTCACGGTAAGAAAATTAAGAATGAACGCCTCCAAAGCCGTGGCTCGCAATTCTCTCTCTTGTCTTGAACATAAATATCGCATCAAAAATCTCTTTCCTCTTTCTCTCCACCCCCATTTCCCTTCTCCGTTATGGTTTAAGCTTAAACCCTACACCAGAGCTCACTCAAGACCCTATTCCCATATTCAAGCCGCCCTTTCATTGGACCCCACTGCTAATCCCACTTGTTTGGACGAAACCCTCCCTCAAGATTGTACTCCAGAGCCCGTACAAGAAGAATGCAACGACACCGTCGAAGAATTGCTTCTGAACGAAGACGACGCTTCCAAATTAATGAAAATGGAGCGCAGGCCTGAATTCGACCCTGCGGACCCATTGAACCGACCCAGACGTTGGTTTCCGTACATTGATAGGTACAACACTGGGACTGCTATTTTCAATAGCGATCAAGTGTTGGAGGCACTTGATCCGCACATGATGGATGCTAGGAAGGACAAGTTTAAGAAATTGGTGAAGAACCGGAGCTATTCTGTGTGTTTAGTGGTGGAGGGTTTGAGTGATTTTGGAAATGTTTCCGCTGTGTTTCGATCTGCTGATGCTTTAGGGGTTCAGTCAGTTCATGTGATATCGCAGGACAGCACGAAAAGGTTTAACCAGCTTTGAGGTGACAATGCCTTGATTTAATTATAACTTCATTGTCCCATTGTTCTATCACGAAACAAGTCTCACTTCTCTATGTCTGCAGGATTTGGAAATTTGTTACCTTTGATTGCATGATATAGAGCCAATATGTAGATTGACTAAGCTTATTATTGTTTTTTTTATTTTTTTTAAATTTCTTTTTTCCATTCTTGGTATATGATTAGTTTTAGCATTTTCTAGATGGAGTTTTACTATTGCTTATGAGCTATAGTGATTTTCCTGTGTCTCTGCTCTTAAGTAGGTGTCATTGTGATTTAAAGTAGATAATGGAACTAATGTCAGCATTGGTAGTCAATTGCATCTCAAGTGTCTGGATATCGCATTGAGTTGGACTTGGATTGTAACTACTTGTGTTTTAAGAAAATTGAGTGACCGGGCTTGCATTTTGAGGTGGGGAATGTTAACCGAGTAGTATTAAACATTGTGAAGTATTATATTTCAATCTTGATTCTTATTGCCAAAAACATTTCTGAAGTATCAATGTGAAATCTCAGTCGCTTCTTTTTGCTGCAGCACAAACATGGTTAGTGCTTAGTTTACAGTTTGTTAAGGCCATGGGTGCAATGTTGGAAATTCAGCTGCATGCTCGTAACCTGCACTTGGCCCTGAAGTTCCTATCCAATTTATATAATTGCAGAATATGCACCTTTGGGTGAAAAGTCAAATTCTCGTGATTGGATCACGATATTTCATGAAACTATAAAAAATCCCCATAGGAAAAGCCCTCACTTTGAGTTTGATGCACTAAGTTGATATTCCATACCTAAAGTAACAGCGCGCAGCAGCTATGCAATCTCTTACTTCCACATGAACTAATACTTTGCGATCTGTTATTTGGGGTTTGGTCACTGGGCTTCACAATACTGGGGTAGATTGTTAAAGAGTTGTCTACAAACACATTGTTTAGGAAATACTTGAATATCAACTTATAATTAATTTCCTCTCCCACGTACAGGTACAGAAACAATCGTCATGTTAGCATGGGAGCTGAGAAATGGTTAGATATTGAACTTTGGAACTCCCCTCAAGAGTGCTTTGAAGTTTTAAGGTCACGTGGTTATCGCATTGCCACAACACATGTGGGAATAGATGTGGTAATCTTGAACTTTCCTCTCCTTTTGTTTCACTTATTTATCTTGTATACTGACTTATGTTAGTGGTCTTTCAATACTTTTTGTTATATTCATCTTATATTCTGCATCTAAATAGTGCAAAAGCTATCTAGCTGGATATATATGTTACTGGCTTACTGGTGTACTTTGTAGGTATCCGTTTACGATATGGACTGGAGATGCCCGACTGCGATAGTGGTTGGGAATGAACATAGGTACTTACTGTCTTCTCACCCCTCTTTATCTCTCACTATCAAATGTACCACTCTATGGAATGGAGCTACCCTCTTTCTTGTGCTCTTGCCCACTTTTGGAATTTAAACATCTTTAAGAAAGTTAAAGCTTGAGAATCATTCTGCCAAGTCATTGTGTATGATGAGCTTGGTAATGCCTTCACTATGGGGGAATGTTAACCTAGCTATGTGTTTTCTCCTTTATCTCTTTGGTAGGATTAAAATTTGTCTCAGAAAGTTGCATTTTGAGAATAGTAAATCTGTCATTACAGAGGAATCAGTGACGAGGCTTTGGAGTTGTCAGATTTGCATTGTAGTATTCCAATGAATGGTATGGTGGAGTCTTTCAATGTCTCAGTTGCTGCTGGCATTCTCATGCACCATGCTGTTTGGGACCGAACTTCTCGCATGGTAGTAATCTTAATCTTGCGCTACTTCTTATTGAATATCCAAAAAGGCGAAATGGTTTCATCTTTGAAAATTATGAATTCTATATCAACGGTAATCACATGATTCGACATACTTATCAAAAAAATAAAATCACATGGTTCGACTTGCTACTTCTCAACAATTGATGGAAAGGAAGAGTTTTTAGTGCTTTTAGATCGGCTGGAATGTAAAGATTTTGTCTCTTGGCTGTGGTCTCTTAGTTATTCTTCTTAAGTTTGGTCTCTATATTAATAATAATAATAGATTTTGGTTGTTCAAAAGCGAAAAAAAGATGTTTTAGGTCATGGAAAAGTCGTGCACATTGTTTATAATACTTCCCTTGTAATATTGTCCATTGCAAAAGTCATTTGAAGTTGTTTCAAAATTGTTTGACATTCTTCTAAAATGTTTTTTTGGTTAAAAGGGACGACACGGTGATCTGACTTCGGAAGAAAGCCATATCTTACTTGCCGAGTTCACACTGCGTCACAAAAAGAATGCGATTAGCATTGTCAACGAGTATGCAAAGCGTAAGTCACACAACATAGTACCAAAGTTTTGAAGAAGGCATTGACTACTCATCTGGATTCCTCTTCTAGGATGTCATCCAGTTAACCAAACGATGCTACATTTCATCCTTTTGGTGTTGATGTATACTTATCCCCACGCAAAATTAATTATATTGCACGATTTGTGGAGCTTTTGTATGTAAAAGAACTGCGCAGTTGTAAAATTTGAAAAAAATGTTCCAATGCCAGTTGTTGGCATCAACATTATTGGATTTTTTTTGTCTTGAAAAAATGTGTTAACAGTTATGATGCCTAACATTGACATCAACATTATTAGATTTTTTTGTCTTGACAGTCCGGATAAGATTTGTCTTCATTAATAACAGTTTTGACATTTGACGACCAATTTATAGTTATATGAAATGTCCAAAAAATTAATAAACCTAGATGAAAACATGTTTATAAAATTGTATCAACTTAAAATTTGCCCTAGCCAATCAACCGGCCAATTGCCCCTTCCGCACCCCCACAAATCTCTCTCTCTCGCTCTACATGAATCACATTTGTAACGAAGAAAGAGCTTCCGATCGACAATGGTACTCAATCTTTCTAAAAGACTCGGCTATTTCGCTACTGTGGTGGGCTCACTCTCTTCTCCTTGCCGCCATCATCAGGTATATCGAACATGGGATTTTAATTTCTACCCATGTATGAATGAAATTTGTTTTTATTTATTTTTTAATTTGGTAAGAATAGGTAGTTTTGAAGTCGCCTTCGTTGATAATATCACCGACTTGAACTAAGAAATTGACCCCAATATTGATTTAATCGAAGTGATGAATGTACAATGATTATTGCTCACATATTATTAAATAAAGTCGAGCTGTACTTGGTGGTACCCAAAAAACAAAACTCAAGAAAAATTATCACCACTGCTCTTTAGTTCTTGTCTGAGCTGTTATTACAATCCTCTTGAAAATCCAGTTACACTGCCCCGTAAAATTAAGTTTTCAGAATTATGTCTACAGCAACAACTGGTGAGAAAAACCAATCGTCGTCCTCATTTCCTTGGGATGAAAAGCAACTATTCCGTCGAATTTCGCTAGCAGAGATCAAGTCAGTGACTCAGAACTTTGATGAGGGTTTGGTCATTGGCCGGGGTGGGTTTGGGAAGGTGTATAAGGGTCCTATCAACAATGGGTCTGGTACCATTGCTGCTATAAAGCGGTTGGATTCCGGTTCCATGCAAGGAGCCTCTGAGTTTTGGGCTGAAATTGAGATGCTTTCTAAGTTGCGCCATTGCCATCTAGTCTCCCTTATCGGCTATTGCAATGATGGCAATGAAATGATCCTTGTTTATGAGTATATGCCTCGTGGAACTCTTGAAGATCATCTGCATAAAGATGGTGCAATTCTATCTTGGGTGCAACGACTCCAGATATGCATAGGCGCTGCCCGTGGATTGCACTACCTTCATACTGGTACCGGCACCCAGCATGGAGTCATACATCGTGATGTAAAGAGTTCTAACATCTTATTGGACGAAAATTGGGCTGCCAAGATTTCAGACTTTGGCTTGTCCAAAATGGGTCCAACAAATCAGCCTAGCACTTATGTCAACACTATTGTCAAAGGCACATTCGGGTATCTGGATCCAGAGTACTTCTTGACCAGCAGACTAACCAGAAAGTCTGATGTGTATGCCTTTGGGGTTGTACTGCTTGAAGTTTTATGCGGAAGGCGTGCAATAGATACAAGTCTTAATGAGGAACAATGGGGTTTAGCAAGATGGGCTCAAGAATGTATTGAAGAAGGAAAATTAAGTCAGATTATTGATTCTCGTATGAGGGGGCAAATATCTCCCAAATGTCTGAAGGAGTTCGCGCATATTGCAAACCGCTGTGTGCATGGTCGTCCAAAGCTACGCCCTACAATGGCTGAGGTCGTGGTCAGTCTTGAGCTTGCAATGACATTACAAGAGAGAGCTAATAATCCCACACAGCCTACTGGCTTATCAGCATTTGCTAGGAAGGTGCAAGGGATTTTCTTTGCCCCAGTTGCGGTGAACTCTGGTATACTCTTCATGAAGTTTGTCTTTATACTCTCTCATTCCTTCATGTTTTTAGAGTTGTTTATGTTTCCATTGGGTTTTCTTTTCTCTCCTATAGGAACATTCTTGATACTACACATATCTCTATTCTTGGAGAAGTATAATTCTATTCTTCTTCTTATTTGAATGGATTTTCTATTCTATTCAATTCTTGATTTATATATAATTTATTTTATCTCAATACTACAGTAGTAAAATATTAAGTTAGTAAAGGTTAGCTACTCCGTTGTCTCCGCAGTTGATGCAGGATCCTTTAAGGTTCAGCACTATCTTTAGCAAAGGCACAAATACAGGGTATCTGAGTTAGATTCATTGGCGGACACAGTCTTTGAATTATGGGGGCAGTTGCCCCCACTTGGGTTTAATTTTGGTAAAGGGATTTTTTTTCTTTTTTTTAATAATCTCTTATATTATACAGTTTGCCCACACCTGAATAACATTTATACATTTTGCCCACATTTGAGGAAAAGAATTTTTTTTAAAACTTACCGTGAGTTAATTTGAAAGCATCCTAATTCCATTTTCCCAAATCTAAAAAATCAAAATCCCCTCTCTCTTGCTCTCGGCCCCTCCCTCCTGTCTCCCTCTCGGCCTCCACTCCAGGCTCCAGTTCCACTGCCGCTCCCTCGACCAGTCGACCCTCCAGCCTTTGATTCTGAGTTCCGACCACTACCAGTCGACCTTGACCATCGGCACAGGCACGGGGACCGGACTGGCGGACTGAACAGTGAACTCTTTGTCTCTCCAATCTCCATCTCTACAAACTCTCTGCTACCCTTGCTAGTCACTCCTTTAAGTTCTCTACTCTACAAGAGGTATTTTTCAAAAATCAAGACTTGTGATTTAAATTTTGTGATTTTGAATTTGTGATTGTGAGTTTCTAAATTATAATTGTCTATTTGTTCGAATCAAAGTATGAAACTATGATTGTATGAATTTGTAAATTATAATTGTGAATTTGTGATTTAAATTTTAAAAATTAAAATAACACTAATGTTAAAAATATCCCTAATTTGAAATAACTATAATTTTGAAACAGCCCTAATTGATTATTTAATCTATATAATTGTTGTGAATTGTGATTTGTAATTTATGATAGATGATATTATATACTATTGTTTTAGTTCCTAAATTTGTGTGTTCAATATCTTGGTAGGAAAAGTCTATTTATTTAATCTGAAATTAGGGCATTTTAATTTGGGGGTTGAAGTAGTTGATCTATCTACATTGCTTGAGCAAACACGAAAATACTTGTCGTACACATTGGTGTATCGGCTTTTGAAGTTCGCATTGATTTTTCCGATAGCAACATCAAGTGTGAAAAGATGCTTTTCTCGCAATGAATATTGTCAAGACGGATCTGAAACCGAATTTGTGATCAATTTTAAATGATTGTTTTGTGTGTTTTATTGAAAAAGATTTGCTTAAGAGTGTTACAAATGATGATGTAATTAAATGTTTTCAAAATATGAAAACGCGTAGGGAACAATTATGATTCGTAAACTTTATTAAATTTGTGCACCCGATTGGAAAAATCTCTGCGTCCGCCACTGGTTAGATTAGATCATGGGAATCTGGTTCAGGGTTATGAGGAGGAAGACTGGTGTCTGGGGAATAAGATCAAACAGGTAGCAGACGATAATAAAGATAAAGCCCATGCCAATCTCACCTAGGGTTCTTGAGTATCATGCCCAAGAGATAGATGTGTGCTGCACATCATACATATGAATTCATCCTGTTGCTTATCTGTTAAATTTCCTCAGAAACTTCACCCACTTCTAGTCTCCATTGTGCTAAGAAATCTCTAATACCAAAACACAACTTGCGATTTTTAAGGTTCGACATTATTTTTAGCAAACAGCAGGAATACAGGATATTTGGTTCAGATGAGGTAAGATTAGCTGATGGGAGTGAAAGGACTCAATGACTCGCTTCCCACGTGGCTGACACGTGGCAAACAGAGCAATGACACTTGGCAGCCAAAGCGACCTGGCTTGGCTTAGCACCATCCTCGATCCGAACATCATCATGCCGACCAGACCCAGACCGAGTAGAATCATTCCAAACAAGCCGAGCATGGCTAGGCCGACCTTACATGGTCGGTCCTCGACCTTAGCCGATCATCGAAGAAGACGAGGAGGCAAACCCAGCCGACCAAGCGACCACGAGAACTCACAGTCGGTCCGAAGACCAGACCAACCTGAATGAAGAAACGTCATCACAGTACCAAGTATGCCAGGTGGTTCGGTTTAATTGGAAAGACACCAACGTGCTCTGCACCCGCCGCTCCACTTACAGTTGACCTTCCTGATACTCTGACATATCTGAAAAAGTGAAAACCAATACGAACCAGCCACTTCAGCCGACCAACAGATCTTGTCCCCCAACGTGCCGTCCTTCCCTGTCTTGCAAGCCAAGCCTGGAGAGGAGTATAAAAGGGGACGCATCCAACTTCACAAGGTATGACATTATTCACACTTAACGAGTTTATCGCATAGAGCATCCAAATTATTCACGGTGACCACAGGGAACGCTTGTATTCACCTACGTTATCTCTTCGCTGACCCTCACACCGGAGGGCTTTAGCTGGGATAACCTCCCAGCTCCCTAACCGGTGTTTTCTCTTGTTTCTCAGGTCACGGGGGCTAAGAAGACGGCAGAGAAACCAGTAAGAACATCAGCCAGATATCCACTCCGCAACACCCATACAGACACCTCACCACCTGAACCAGCTCCACGCAAGCTCCAAGCGTAGTCACCCTTTGTTTGGCGTGATCAGGGAGTTTGGTTCGGAGCTTGTGGGGAACAAGGTCAAAATAGGTGGTGGGCAATAATAAATTGAAGGGTCAAATGCATCATTAGTCCCTTAATTATGCAAAAACCCATGAGCAATCCCTGTATTAAGCGAGTGTATGCCATAGGCCAATGAAAGCATTTTTTGAACAACAGTAGTCCGTGGACGTGAGTCACGTGATGCCATTTGCTTAAACTTTCGTTAAGTCAGCATGTGCTCCGTCACCCGGGCCGTCGAAGGGGGACTTGGAGTGTGACGCCTAAGTGCCCCCTTTTTAGGGCCCCAATTTTTTTATACACCCTACTATGTATATATATTCCATATTTACATTTTACCATTCTATTTACTGTTGACATGGGGCGGCGCAAAAGAGGAAACAAAGAAAAATCACAAAGCGACAAAGATGTAGACACGCAATCACTCAAATCTCGATTTCTTCACAAGAAATGACTTGATTTCTTCGCAACACGGCTCGATTTCTTCAGCGATGGCGAGCGAAAGAGGCTCCAAATCAAACAAAAAAGGGGAAGTTCGAAGTTGCGAACTGGTTAATTTCAAAGAAATTCCTCATCTCCTTCTTGAATCTCCCCTTTCTCAGTTCGTGGGAAATTGCTTCAAACCCCAATTTCCTTGAATCCAAACTAGTTTCACAATAGCTCAAACCCCAATTTCCTTGGATTCTCCATCAATTGTGGATTTTCCCGGTTAGTAGTTCCAGTTGAAGTCTATTTTGTAGTTTATTTTGAATTGTCGGGTTAATTTGGTTGCCTACTGAAATGCTGACAGCAATGAGTAGAAGGCAACTATGTTGCACGGATACGGATACGCAGATACAGATTCGCGGATACGAGATACGGGGATACTGGATTTTTCAAAAAACCCGGATACGGATACGTAGGGGTAAAGTGTAAATATTCAAACTATAAGGACTAAAGTGTAAATATTCAAACTTTCAATTGATAATTGATACATTTAGATACTAAATTTTACTGAAAAATACAAAACAACTGTAAAGAAACGGAGAAGAGAAGAAGAAAGAAGAATATGATTTGGAAGTTTTAACCCTAAATAGGATAGGCTAGGGTATTTATATATACGTGCATATTAGACAATAAGTTACCCATAACACCCTTTTATAATACCCCTTATTCGCTAACACTCCCCCTCAAGTTGGAGCATAAATATCATGCATGCCCGGCTTGTTACTCCTCTTATAACGCAACCTATTTCCAACCACCGAGCTTTGTCGAACATCGGCCAGTGATCACCGGACTTGACATAGCTTGTGACAATAATATTTTGTTGTAGCTTCTCGCGAATGAAATGACAAATCAACCTCAATATGTTTTGTGCGTTCATGAAACACGAGTTCGATGCAATATGGATGGTCGCTTGATTGTCACGCCATAGGCTGCATAGGTGTTGAACTACCAAACCCCATCTCCTCAAGTATTTGGCGAATCTACATCAACTCACAAGTCGACTGAGCCATGGCTCTATATTCTGCCTCTGCACTGGATCTCGACACAACCTGCTGCTTCTTGCTTTTCCAAGACACTAAGTTGCCTCCAACAAATATACAATATCCCGTGGTTGACTTCTTACTAATAGGACATCCAGCCCAATCAACATCACAAAAACCCTCAACTCTTATGTGCCCATGATCTCGATAAAGTAACCCAGCGACTGGAGCTCCTTTGAGATATCGGAGGATTTGAACAACGACCTCCCAAATGAGTAGATCGTGGAGATGACATAAAGCCGACCGACTTTACTTATCGCAAACGCAATGTCCGGTCTAGTCACGGCTAAATAGTTCAACTTCCCTACAAGCGCATGCGATACCTCTCCTGGGATGATATAATTCTTCACCATCATCATCTCTAAGCTTCACATTAGCATCCATAGGAGTCTCAATTGGTTTTGCCCTAACATCCCGTTGTTAGTAAGTAAGTCCAGTACATACTTCCATTGAGAAAGAAAGATGCCTTGTTTCGAACGGGCAACTTCAATTCCCAAAGAGTACTTGAGGTTCCCAAGATCTTTTGTTTGAAATCTTTCTTGAAGGAAAGACTTTAGAGCATAAATTCCCACACTATCTCCGCGATAATGGCGATATCATCAACATACACAACCAAGAGAATACACCACTTGGGGCGTCGATAAAAGGCGAATGATCACTGCTGCACCGCATAAGACCAAACTCTAACACAACTTCACTAAATCATCGACCAAACCAAGCTCGAGGCTGTTTCAGACCATACAACGATTTTTTTAACTTGCACACCATCCCTGACTCCCCCTGAACAACAAAACCAGGAGGTTGTTCAAGATAAACCTCTTCGTGTAGGTCACCATGAAGAAAAACATTTTTGACATCTAGTTGGTGAAGCGGCCAGTGGTATGATGCAACAAGAGAAACAAGCAACCTAACAGAAGCCAACTTTGCAACTGGAGAGAAGGTTTTGAATAATCCACACCGTAAGTTTGGGCGTAACCCTTCCTTGACAGAGCGAGCCTTGATTGAGCAAGGGAACCATCGGATTCACTTTCATTTGTGAAAACCCACTTACAACCAATTGCCTTCTTATTATTCGGCAAAGGTATCAAATCCCAAGTATGATTCTCCTCCAGAGCTTTCATCTCCTCTTCCATAGCGGTTCTCCAACCAGGGTGAGTCACTGCCTCAGACACGGACTTAGGAATAGGATAAGACTCAAGAGAATTAATTAAGGAAGAAGTAGAAGAAGACAAGCCGGAGTAACTAACGTGAGTCGGCAATGAAATATTGGCACAACTAAACACCTTTGCGAAGAGCAATCGGAACATCTAGATCGGATAGTGGTGGCACAAGAGTGCTAGGATCTGCGGAAGGGCGGCTCGGTAGTGACCACATCGGGAGGTCTGAGGAGGTTCCTCTTGTGGCGAGTAAACTTCTTTGAATGGGGGACAACTTGGAGGGGCGAGGAGGTGAGTACAGGGGGCTGCCGGATTTGACAAAGTGATAGACAAGGAAATCATCATTTGAGTCCGAAGAGGATGGGTCAACAAAAGGCAGAGGATAGAATGATTGAGATTCAAAAAAGGTGACATCAAGAGAGACGAGATAATGATTCAACTCGGGAGAAAAACAACGATACCCCTTTTTGAGACCGAGTAGCCAAGGAAGATACATTTGAGGGACTTAGGATCCAACTTGGTGATATGAGGTCGATGATCGCGAACAAAGCAAACCACGACCCAGGTGCGGTGACACGGAAAACAACGAGCAGGAAGGATATAAGATTCGATATGGAATCTCCCCGAACCGAGGATGGCATCCTATTAATAAGATGACGGAGTCAATCCGACCGAGAATGACTTAGGCACGTGCATTTGAAAGCTAAGAGCAGAGCACTTTCCATTAGATGGCGATTCTTTCTTTCCGCCAGCCACCCGTTTTGTTAAGGGGTATCGGTCTGAAGGATTCATGAGTCATGTCATGGTCATGCATAAAAGTAGAAAGGGGTGGAGAAATATTCTTTTGCATTGTCACTACTGAAGAATTTTAATAGGCACGCCAAATTGGGTATTAATTTCAGCACAAAACCACAAAAATGGAGAATAACTCATAACGATATCTCATTAAGTAAATCCAAATTACACGTGAAAAATCATCGACAAATGTAACAAAATAACGATAACCAAGTTTCGACACTACCGGAGACGGACCCCAAACATCGAGAATGAACCAACTCAAGCGAGACCTGAAGCCCTTTTATTGACTCTAGAAAGTATGAAACACGATGGTGTTTAGCATCTTGACAAGCTTCACAATTTAATGTAGACAAAGACTCTAAACTAGGACCAACTTCTTCAAATTCGAGAGACAAGGATGATCCAAGCGACACAAATGAATTTGATGCGGTGTAGGGAAGTGACAACTGGAACATGCAACGGGGAGACGACATCATCCAGCCAAGTAAAGCCCTCTGATTCGTAGCCTCACCAATAATCCTCTTCGTTGTAAGATCACGAAAGACACAAGAATCGAGAAAAAAGAATGAGACGCTACAGTTGTAATCACGAGTTAATTTAGTGATGGATAGTAAATTGAGCGGAAAACCAGGGAGGTAAAGAAGACAAAGATAGAGATGGAGTGATACTAGCGATTCCGCTCCCCTGAACACATGCAACAGACCCGTTGGCTAAAGTGACACTAGGCAATATAGAAGAGGTAAAGGAAGATAAAATACCGCATCACCGGTCATATGATCGGTAGCACGAATCAATTACCCATTTGTGACTCGAGGAGGAAAGACACGCGGTGGGTTTACTGAATGGACAAAAGTGGGCTGAGAAGAGGAAGATGAAGACGGTTGAGAGACACAGGAATGGGTATACCGAGCATACTCTTCATCGACATCATAACCATCTTCGTTCAGGCAAAAGAGAGGCCCGACTAACAGGAGTTCGGGATGAGTAGCGACATTAGCAAATCGGCTACTAGTAGGTTTCCGTGTAACTTCCAACAATTACGCGTTGCGGATGCCCGTGTCCCCATGATGATAACATACCTTGACATCCCGATGCCCCGCGTCCATGGGCATCATCACCTCGTCCGCCACCACACGACCACCACGACCTCTTTACCACCTCTCACGTCCGCCACCACCCGACCACCATGATCGAACCTCACAGGCCCATGAAAGGCTTGTGCGGCGAAGCGAAAACTTCACCGCATCCCGTCCCTATTTGGAGGAGGCTTGGTGATGTGTGTAAAACCAGCGAAAGCCTCGAGACAAAGAGAAAATGTCGATTACCGAGCAAAATCGCGGCGAAAGCGAGCAAACTTCAGTCGCAAGCCGCCTAAAAAATGACAAGGAGGCGCTGTTCACGTTGTGCACGCATCTCCTTAACATCGGCCGTAATTGGAAGCAAAGTGCACCATTCTGAGACATTTTCTTAAAATCCAGCAAAAATCTTGAGTCACGGTGCGATCTCTTTGATTCTGTCGAAACACATTAGTGGACAAGTCATCGGGCGATTGATTATCACGGTGCGAATACAACACCTCAAATACTCCCAGATCTTTGTTGTTTCGGTATGTGAAACTAACTCGACAACATTATCAGTCATGGAATTCATCATCTGGCCAAAGAGTAATGCATCATCTCGAATCCAAACCTTCGCAGATGATCGCCCTTTTCCATACCAATAAGACTCTTACTAACCACCTACGCCACATCATATAGTTTGTACCATCAAGTTTTTTATCTATAAGCTTATTAGGAGTGGTGATCACTGAGCTTGAAACAGGTCTCGGAAGTCGCCATAACGCGAGAACACAAGAATCCCAACAATAATAGGTACCAAGACACCAAACAAGCAGCCGGAGGCAGCATGTCGACGAGCTAACCACATCGGTGAAATTGCGGACTTGGGCGAACGAGGAAGAGATGAAAATTCGTGAAATTCGAGGCGAGGCAGGCCGTATGCTGAACTCGGCGGCAGCGGTGACATTTCCGGCGACAAAAACATATCCTCCGGCATCGCCTAGAGATTGCGAACTCGTCTAGGTGGCACGTGGGTCGCAAAAAGAAGCAGGAACTGGCCAACGACTTGACTCACTCAAAAACCCTGCGAACTCGTGCAGGGAGAACAACGACGACACAGCGGCCCCTTGCGCACTACAGAAACCCTCGGTCACAAACACAACTGGCAAACCACAACCTGGGCTGGCCTATCAATCAAGGTTGCACACTCCGGCAACTACTCAGAGCATCGCACAGCTTGGCAATGCACGAAAGGAACACGACGTCCTTACCTTTGCATGTAGAGAAAGGAAAATAAAAAATAAAAATAAATAATAAATAAAAATAAATAAAATAAAAAATAAAAAATAGAAATGGATCAAACCAAGTTTGTTATGGAGAAACCTGCTCTGATACCATGTAAAGAAACGAAGAAGAGAAGAAAAAAGAAGAATATGATTTGGAAGCCTTAACCCTAAACAGGATAGGCTAGGGTATTTATATATACGTGCATATTAGACAATAAGTTACACATAACACCCTTTTATAATACCCCTTATTCGCTAACAACAACAAACTACATAGATATAATATAATATATATAATATGATATATTAGATATTTATATAATTTTTAGTCCCTACAAGCCTAGCATACACAAGTGCACAGTATACATTACAAATTACAAAGCATTACAAGTGAGTGGTGGTGACAGGCTATACAGGTACAGGGCCGGCAGCTAATAGCTATATTATTTTTATATAATAACACAATACAGCATTCACAATGAAAATATTATTATATTATAAACTATAACTCATTAAGAGTCAGTGTAAGTTTGTAACCAGTCGATAGTATCCACTAAGTCACTAACCTTTGTAAGAACTAAGAAGTCGACGCTGAAGGCTGAAGGCGTGAAGGGCAAAGCTGAAGGCTGAACGCCTGTGAATGGGGAACGACGAAAGCTTTGACGACCGACGTAAAAGAAATACAGAAGAGAAGAACCATGTGAAGCAGCGGCGGTGCCGGTTGCTAGGGCTACGCGAGACGAAGGCTTCGGCGAGGTATGTTCTGTGAATCTGTGCATCGTCTCTGTCGAATCGCTCTCGTTTGAATAAATACCCATTTTTTTGAAGACCAGCAGCGACATCGTATCGGATCGGATCTCAAAAGCTCCAAGCATCCAGGGTTACGTATCCGAGTTCAAAAATTTGTCAAAAGCGACCCGTTTGTCATTACGTACCACGCGTATCCGACGGCGTCGGATACGCAGCGCTGCCGGCGAGCGTATCCATGCATCATAGGGAGGCGGACACCAAAATTTACATAACATTTACCTGAGTAACTCTTGGAATGCCATCATCTTTATAAGCAGTTATTAAGATCGTATATCTCTTGTTTTTTGTTAGTTTCAAGTGCATTTGCATGTTTATGCACTAGGACAGTAGGACACAATATCAACACTGTATTTTTACATTAACAATATGCTAGTTGCAATTAAATGAAGTCTTGAAAGTTATGTCTCCTCCCTACATTAACAATATGCTAGTTATATTCTGTGATGTGAGCTAAAAATATACCATAGTGTAGTGTCTTTGATTAAAAAAAAAAAATTGAAAGTACCCAATTTTTTTTTTTTTGCCCTAAGGCCCCCAAAAGTTCAGGACCGGCCCTGTCCATCACGTGCACCAACATGAGGGCAAATTTTTCTTTGAATTTGTCCGACCATCCCTCTCTATTCCCATTCTTCTTCAACCTCATGTTCAGATCAACATCCTACCCCCACCATCCTCAACAGTCAATCGAAAAAAGGAGCGTTCGTGTGTGAGGGAAAGAGAGGTGCCGTTTGTGAATCGAAAAGGCCAAATCTAATTAAATCAAAAGATATCCCCAAATTTGTGGTTCTTTTCAAAGAAGAGAGCTATAGAGTCAAAGATCGGTCAGATCGGGGAAAGAGCATTCCAGCTAAAGCAGCTGGTGAAAGAAGCGATCGACAAGAACGATTTTACCTCACCACCACCGGCTGATGGAGACAGCTGAATTGACGGAACCCAGTTCAAATACTCCACCACCAGCTTTACAAAAAGTAACCTACCTAACAGAATCACAGATTTCACATCAACAACAGAGATTACTTCATTGCCAGAAGAGATTTCAACTTGGGGTACCCTTCTTCCAAAATGAAAGATCAAAATTTTCTTGAATTTCACCAATCGAAAATCTAAAAAAAGGGGAAGAGAAACAGAAATCAGGAGTAAAACTGAAATAGAAATTGAGATTAAAAAGAGGAAAAGAAATCCCAGGACTAATATACATAAAAAAAAAAAAGGATTATATATCTATTGATCAAATTTTAAAATAAGTTTTGGTTTAAATTTATTGATATGATAAATTTCCATCCTTGATCTATTGATCAAATTTTTTTCAAAAAATCAAACAAATGGAAAGCTCATAGCTATACAATTTTGGGTGGAGGATTAAAATGGGGGAAGAAAAAGGATGCTTATTGTTGTTTGTAAAGAAGAAGAAGAAGAAGACAGTAGAAGAGAATTGTGAGAAGTCGTAACCTAATATCAGTTAGGCAAGTCATATATATATATGATACTGAAAATACAATATACATTAAGACCCCCAAGCATATATCTTAAACCAAATAGGCCCTTAATACTTCTAACACCCCCCCTCAAGCTGGAGCATAAATGTTATGCATGCCTAGCTTGTTACAAATATATCTTATTCTTGTGCCATTTATAGACTTTGTGAAAATATCTGCTAGTTGATCGTTGGTCGGAACAAAACTCGTGGAAATTATTTTCTCTTGAAGTTTCTCACGAACAAAGTGACAATCAAGCTCAATATGCTTTGTTCGTTCATGAAACACATGATTAGATGCAATATGAATAGCTGCTTGGTTATCACACCACAACTGCATAGGCATTGGATTCCCGATACCGATCTCACCAAGTAACTCGCATGTAGCATGAGCCATAGCCCTGTATTTTGATTCAGCACTTGATCTTGACACAACCGATTGTTTCTTACTTTTCTAAGAAACCAAGTTACCCCCAACGAACACGCAATATCCAGAAGTAGATCTCTAATCTGGGATCTTGCCCAATCCGCATCAGCAAACCCTTCTACTCTCATATGTCCATGATCTCGATATAGTATGCCTAGCCTTGGAGCTCTCTTAAGATACCGAAGAATCTTAACTGCAACCTCCCAATGTGTACTCTGCGGAGAGGACATAAATCGACTTACTACGTACGCTAACTGCAAATGCAATATCTGGTCTGGTCACAGCAAGATAGTTCAATTTCCCAACAAGCCGTCGATACTTCTTTGGTTCAACAAAGCTTTCACCCCCCAATTTGTAAGTTTCGTATTCGGATCCATAGGAGTCTCGAGGCTTCGCTTCCCGACATGCTGTCTAACTCGACAAGTCACACACATACTTTCTGCGGGACAAGAAGATGCCTTGCTTGCACTGAGCAACCTCAATCCCTAGAAAGTATCTCAAATTACCGAGATCCTTCGTTTGAAACTTTTTCCAAAAGGAACCCTTTTAATGCACTAATACCTGCACTATTACTTCCCGTGATGACAATATCATCCACATAGACAACCAATAAAATGATTCCTTCACCCCTGCGCTGATAGAATACTGAGTGATCACTCTGACTTCTCATAAGCCCGAACTTGAACACTACCTCACTAAATCTCCCAAACCACGCACGTGGAGATTGTTTTAACCCGTATAATGACCGTTTTAATCTGCAAACCAACCCAGACTCCCCCGAGCAACAAACCCCGGGGGTTGCTCCATATAAACCTCTTCGTGTAAATCACCAATCACCATGAAGGAATGCATTTTTGACATCCAGCTGATAAAGAGGCCAATGAGAAGATGTAGCAAGAGAGATAAGTAAATGAACAGAGGCAAGCTTAGCAACTGGAGAAAAAGTGTCCATATAATCAATTCCATATGTCTGAGCATACCCCTTTGCAACAAGGCAAGCCAAAGAACCATCCGTATTGACCTTAACAGCATAGACCCACTTGCACCCAATAGCATGTTTACCTGATGACAATGAAACCAAATCCCAAGTTTGATTGTGTGTAAGGGCGATCATTTAGATCGATCATATGCCTTCCGGATGACCCACCGCTCGCATTACACGAGACTTAGGAATAGAATGAGACTCAAGGACACTAACAAATGCACAAAGATCAGGAGACAAACCATCATAACTAACAAAGTTAGAAATAGGATGTAACGTATAACTACGTTTACCTTTTCTAAGGGCAACAGGAATATCAAGATCAGAAAGTACCTCTACGGGAGCTGGATCGGGCGACGGTGGTAGGACTAACTCAGCAGGAGCAGAAGGCATATTCCCTTGAGAGCACGTGCGTCGGGTGCAAACCTGTTGAATAGGAGGACGAGGTATATCATGGATAGGGAAAGAAGCGGACTCAACAACCCGATAGAGTAGAAAATCATCATCGGGAACAGACTTAACAGGCGGAATATCTGATGTTAGTACTATGCAGACACAACGAGAACACCTGATTATTCTTGGATTTTTAGCTGGTTTGAGATCCGAGTTCAGTACTGCTCGCTCTCAAATCTTATCGGGCACAATTATTGGCTCTCTTCAGGATGTGTTCTCTCGTGTACTTTGGGCCTCTCTAGAGTCCTCTTCAGTTGGCCCCACTAGCAGTATTGGTGATTCCCCTGCACTTGTGAGTTAGATATTTCACCATCATCGGGTCAGGAGACTAGTGGTCGTGGTGGTCGATCTTCTGGTAGAGGAGGTCGTGATGGTGGTCGTGGTGACTGTGATGGAGGTAGGGAGAGTAGAGAGGTTCGTAGTTGTTATCACTGTGGGGATCGATATGCCCATGTTGACTCTAACACTTAGTCTGCCCCCCCACCCAAACCGTCTCAACCTAGTGAGGGTAAGGTCATACGGATGACTGATGATGAGTTTGCAAGATATACCCAGTATTAGGCTTCTTCGTCTGCTTCTTCCACTGCTACTTTTATCCCTACTGCGTGTGTTTCTTCCTCTACTTGTAAATGGGTTATTGATTCCGGTTCTTTAGACCACAACAAAGGTATTTTTCCTTCACCCCTCCGGCGACTCAAACGCATGGGCAAGGCTGACTGCCCAGACTCATGTCGAACAAAAAACGATAAAAAAAAAGGAAGGATTTGTGAAGAACAATCAGCACAGGAGATTATATGGATTCCTGCTCTGATACCATGTTGTTTGTAAAGAAGAAGAAGAAGAAGGCTGTAGAAGAGAATTGTGAGAAGTCGTAACCTAATATCAGTTAGGCAAGTCATATATATATATATGATACTGCAAATACAATATACATTAAAACCCCCAAGCATATATCTTAAACCAAATAGACCCTTAATACTTCTAACACTTATTGTCCTATCTTGAAACTGAATAGATGTAATCCACCTCCCGATGTCGGGATGCTCGTTGCTTCTTCCCTCCCTTACCGCGCTGCTGCTTCTTTCTTTCCTTACCGTGCTCGATGTCGGGATGCTTGTTGCTTCTTCCTTCCCTTATCACGCTGCTGCTTTTTTCTTTCCTTACGGCAATAAAGACACTTGCATCTGATCCATGAGATTTGTAGAGTTTTCGCTTTTCCTTGTAAATTTTGCATCAATCTCGCCTCTCCTCATGAATGTATAGTACCGGGGAGAAAAACTAATATACAGTGGAGAGAAGTAAGAAGAAAATTAATGAAAATACAATTCAAAGACAGATTTGCCCTCATGTTGGTGCATGTGGGTGAGCACATACTGACTTAACGAAGCTTAAGTAAACGGCGTCACGTCTAGGGACTGGTGTTCAAAAAATGCTTTCTTTGGTCTATGGCGTGCACTTGTTTAGTACTGGGACTGCTCTTGGGTTTTTGCATAGTACAAGGACTAATGATGCATTTAACCCTAAATTGAAGTAAGAAAGGTCTACGCAATCACACCTAGGGTTCTTAAGTATCACACCCAAGAGGTAGCTGCATAGCACATCATAAGATGATAGGCTGAAATATTCTGTAATAAGTACCCTTTAGAAAATCACTACAAGCCATAAATAGGACTGATGAATTCGGGACCGAGAGAACTTGGGGACCAATCTTAAACTTCAATTCAGGGAATAACCTAAACCTAATAGATTGGACCATAAATCAACTACAAAAGAGCCCACACCAATATCATAAAGGGGCAGCACATAATTACAGATTTACAGCTCAAAGCCAAAAATTCTAAAACTTCCATCCTTGAAGAAATTCCAAGATAATAAAAATCAGAAATCAAATGCATAGTTAACAGACTAGAAAATCTCCCAACCTGGTTCCAGGTTATCATTGGACTTCCATATGAGAACTTGGGCCTTGGAATCAACACCTTTCGACCTTCTCTTATATACTTTGTTCTGCTGCCACTGTCTCCCATCAGTTAGTTTTTTAAAAAAAATTTATTGATAGGTAAGTATGGCCCCCTTGTATGGGAATTGGAGCCAATGACCTTAAGGTCTTTGCCTTGAGTGTCCTTGCCATCTTTCCCACCCCTTGGGGGTATAGTACTTAACAACATAGTCTTTTGTAATAAAATATACTCCCTTCGTCCCAAATTGGGTGTCCCTCTTTTGAATATTTTTGTCTCGAAATGAGTGTCCCTTTTTCTATGAAGTTACTACATTCACATTTGCTATCTATCATGTCAACTTCTTGATATAGAAGTTTTTGTCTTGGTATGGTATCATGTGATATGTTGGTATGTAATTGACTTGCTACTTTTTTAAGGCTTGGGATTTATGAATTATCAATTAGGATGCATAGCTTTTAGTAGATTATTAGATAATATGACTTTTATTTGTCATGGATGGATGAATTAATTGGTAGTTTTGGATTTTGAAGGTGACTTGATTTTGTGAAAGTTGGATCACAGTGGGACTCCACTTTTCATGCCATGAAAGGCATTCATCTTTCGTTAGACAATGTGATTATGATTCTAACACTAGTGTTACATCAACATGAAGTCACATATGGGTTTTTTCTTTCTTCATTTTTTGTTTCCCAACAAATCGATAAATCTACTTATTTTGGATATCCATCATCATTTGTTTAGTATCTTTTTTCCAAATCATATGATTCGATATACAGTACGATACAAGATTCACATTCCAGATCACTACATTTACACTTTCACAAATATGCTTACACTGCTTCAAAAGCTAAAAGAATTTGTTGGAAGACAATTTTAATTGAACCTTTAAAGCCACTGTTGATCATTCTTCGTTCCTGGTGGGACAGATAAGGAACCCATTCAGTGTGGAAAAACTAGTGAGAAGGAATTACATGCCTCTCCTTGCAAGGGATCAGCCATCCTGTAGGCCAAGAGCGCACAAGGGCAAAATTTTCTACAATTCCAATTTTGGTAGAAATGTAGTGATAAGTTGCTAGAGGACAAATAAGCATGCTCTCTCTCTCTTTGTATGTATGTATATCTATATGTCGCAGGACTGCCTCATTAGATCTTGTTAGAGTTTTGGACATTCCCCTTTTCAATTCTTTTTTGTTGGAGATGTCTTAAAGCTGTTCTTTTTCTTCCCCCGTATTTTCCAGGTGGACTTTTATTTTCTCTCTTCTAACTTCTTTGAAAAGGAGCCTCATTGATAAGGAGGATGTGAAGTGAGTGTCAAAGTCTCTCCACTTTTTGACAATGATAGAAGGCTACTTACAAACCTGACTACTAATAAGAGTAGGCGTGATAAAGTACCAATATACGCAAACAATCTACTAGGCTAAAATATCTAAGTTCTCTAATATCCTACTGGGGAAACTACTAAAGAGCTAGCCGAGGAAAAAGAGATAAAGAGGAGCATTTCCTGCCTAAAGATCCTCCCAATTTGAAACACCAGAATCATGCCCAACAAAAAAAATTGCATGGGAAAGAATTAGAGGAACCCCTGAGTAATGAATTTCCACGGACCCCAGTTGTTCTACTAGACAAGTGTTCTTGAAAATCAGTTGCTAGTCGTTTGGCCCCCATATATCTTTGCTATCTCATCCCTCCAAGTGACCTCTACCCTGTACAAAGAACAATCACTCCTCACAATTGCTAAGCTTATCTTATAAATGACGAGCTAAGAAGATTTCATGTTTCTTTTATGTTTGTCAGTACATTTCTGTTTCTCCTTATTAAGTTGAATGTTGCAGGTAATGTATCAATTAATTGATCCTCTTTTTTCTTTATTGTTTGCAGATGTTGCCGAGCCATCAAGGAATAGTGAAAACGAAAATGATAGTGCATTACCAAGAAAGGGCAATGAGGTGCAAATTGTATTAGACCCAAAGGATCAAGAGGATGGGAGTCTGGAGCATCAACATGAGAGAAGACTACTGTCAAAGCCCAATCCTAGACTAAGTAATCCTCCCAATAATGTTCATGGTGAGCAAGTAGCTGCAGGATGGCCATCTTGGCTCTCTGCTGTTGCTGCAGAGGCGATTAATGGATGGATACCTCGTCAGGCTGATACTTTTCAAAAAATAGTCAAGGCGTGTATTTCTAGTAAATTTCAAATCCTGCTTCTGCAGAGTTAACTTCTTATTGATTATGGCTTTTATTTTTTGATTAGATTGGGCAAGGGGAACATGGTAATGTGTACAAAGCTAGGGATGCTTTGACAGGAAACATTGTCGCCTTAAAGAAGGTACGGTTTGACAGTTTGGAGCCGAGAGTGTAAAATATATTACGAGGGAGATTTTGATTTTTACGATTAGATCACCCCAATGTCATAAAATTGGAAGGTGTGGTGACATCAAAGATGCGTTATTGTATTTACCTAATGTTTGAATGTATGGATCATGATTTGAATGAACTGCACATGAAACATGACATCAAGTTTACAGTGCCTCAGGTTAGATTTTCTGAGATTTTTCTGAAATTAATTGAATTCGCTTTTGGTTGATATTATTTCAATGTGACATACTTGATTGTCGTGAGGTCAAGTGCTACATACATCAGCTACTGTCTGGCTTGAACATTGTCACAAACGCCTTGTCTTGCATCGAGATATTAAGGGCTCTAATCTTCTTCTTAATAAAGAGGGGATTCTTAAAATTGCTGATTTTGGCTCAGCTTCCTTGTTTGACCCCCATCGCAAGCAGCCGCTGACTAGTCGGGTGGTTACTTTATGGTATCGACCCCCAGAGCTGCTTCTTGGGGCCACTTACTATAATGTAGGTGTTGACCTGTGGATGGTGGGTTGCTTTTTAGCTGAATTATTGACTGGGAAGCCCATCATGCCTGGTCGCACAGAGGTAATTTTAAACTCTTTGGACTTTAATCCACTTCATTGGTAGAACATACTGTATGATGTATCTGAATGCAAACTGCATATTCTCTTCGTCTCAAACTCCATCTACTTGTGAAGATATGTATTTCAAAGATACATAGTCATGTTGTCATGTAACACTATACAAGGTCTGTACAGTCTTAGGCAGGGGAGAAGAGAGAGAGAAAGCTAGAGAGATTTTCTTCTGTTTATTTATTTCTTTCCTTCCTGCTGTATATGCAATATGCTTAATATCATCCAGGTGGAACAACTACATAGAATCTTCAAGTTATGTGGTTCCCCTTCCGAAGAATATTGGAAAACATTGAAGCTACCGCGTTCAACCATATTTAAACTTTCACAGCGGTATAAACGATGCATAGCAGAGATATTCAAAGATTTCCCACCTTCATCATTGCCGTTAATTGAGACCCTTCTTGCAATTGATCCAGCTGAACGTCAAACTGCAACAGATGCTTTGAAAAGTGAAGTGAGTTCTTTTTAAAATCCAAATATTGGCCAATTAGTTATTACCTGTTGTTTCTCTTTTTATTTTATTTCTTCCTTTTTGTTCATTATATATTTTCATGCTATTGGAACCCAGCTTCAATATGGTATATGGTGTTAAATGAAAATAGTTGATTTATGCGTGATCATGTAAGCATGGAAGCAGTGAAGCATTTATTAGTTACTTGAACCTTAACGTTATCATGAGTTCACTTATAGTTATATGGTTGCACTTATAGCATAAATGTTGACATTTTAAGACATCCTTTCTGAAACAAATCTCAAAGATGATATATCTGTTTGACTATTTATGCTTGCAAGTTAAAAGTTTCCCTGGACCCATTTGTTCCTTTAATTTATTTGATAATATTTTGATCATTTAGCTCTGCTGTAATCTTACTTCTGAATATTTCTTTGTTGAAACTCCTTGTACAGAAACTGTTAACTTATGACAGAGTGCGCTTCCTTTCATTAATATGAAACTTTGCATTGCTTAATTAAATCAAGTTTTCAAGCTTTCTTTTGGAGGTGATTGTTGAATGAACAGGTTTGCTGATTAGGAAAAAACAAAAACATGACTAAACCTAGTCCGATCTTACGTTGTGCATTTCTTACCCAATCTTAGGAGGATTGCATATGAGACGTAGCAGGATGTTTTTTTGGTACACGGCCAATCCTACCTCGGTTATTTATACCATAAAATGCTGGTCCAACCTTACTCTTGTTTTTTTTGAAATGAAGCTGAAAGATCTCATTTCCGCCATGTAGAAAATAAAAAATAAACAAACTTTATCTTGCACAAAATAATGAAAAACAAAGACTACAGGGTTTACAAGTTCATGATCTAGTTGCTCGAAGTGGGACAAACCAAATATATATGGATCATCATTTGTCCTAAATTACAATGTTGTCCCTTAATATTATTGCTAACTCGTTGTACACAGTACACTTACTGATCCAACTTCCCAATTATTCTAACATGACTTGTTTAATGAGCCTGAAAATTGAGTCAAGCCTCGATCTGCCAAGAAGCTCAAGCTGACTTAAGTAGTCAACCCAACCCCATAATCGTGATTCTGCTTTGTCCATCAAAGCTAATTCGTATCATGATAAATAACAAATTACTTTGATCTTAGAATGAAGAGGCAATTTCAAAGCATGCATCACACCCGAGCTCGAGAGCCCGAACTGACGGATAATTGTTGGTGCCTAGTGGTAGTGGGTGACCACTTATAAGGCACATACAAGCCCCACATCCAACTGATGTGGGTAAGGGGGTACTACAACTTGTTTCCCGCAGCTCCCCAATCATATTAGAAAGATGTGAAAGAAAAAAAGGTGAAGCATTTGTTTAACTTCATTGTAGGGGAAGCTTTCAAAAACCCATATACTCGAAAAGGTAGAAGGAGAGATGTATGGATAAGTGTGAGTTTTGTCTCCACCAAGGAGGTTTCACATGCATCCTCCATTTCATGGCCAGAGGTAAGTGCTATAAAATTATAGGATTAAAATAAAATAAGACCCTGAAGTGGGGCATTTCCTATAATGGTCGGCCTTTTCTATTAGATTATTTGACTTGCTTTTATGGCATATAGTTTTTTTGATAAGTAAGAGTAATATTAATATAAATACCCACCAAAACATGTGGCGCAGCCTATGTATACATACAAAGAGCACCTACAAAAAATACTATACAATAGTGAATCTATCTAAGAACTCAACAAAAGGACTGTCCACTCTTTGAGCTTCATCTGTACACTAGAAGAACCTGTAGCACCAATTCACATATACCTACTTTCTTTTTCTCAAATTATCTCCGGTCAAAAGGGCTTCTAACGCTGCCTCCCACGCAAAAAAATGCCACCCTCCTAGGCACCCTTTGACTTCCAAATGATCTCCCACGGGAAATCACGAATCTCTCTCTTCGATAAGGCTTCATGGTAGGATTTCACTGTGAACTTTCTGCGCACTGTCCTCTCCCACAAGACCCTATCATCCATTTGTCGAGATCAACATGGGTGACATACAGAATTTCAAAAAGCTGCTCTATTTCTCCAAGCTCCCAATCCTGCACATGCCTCCTAAATAGAAGGTTCTAGCTGACTGAATCTCCTGAAACTTGGACCATCGAACTAACCAGCCCATCCACATCCTCGGCAAAGGAAAACAGGTTCGAAAATCTTCAACTCAATTCCCTACCCTCACACCATTTATCCTTCCAGAACCTAATCGAATTTCCTTTACCAACCTCAAAAGAAATGAATTTACATCAGTTCCTCCACCCTTTGCTAATCCCCTTCAACACGCTAGTTCCGTATCGGCTCGGAACTAGCTTATGAAACCAATGATGCTCTCCTTCTCCATACTTATCCATCACTACTCTTCTCCATAAAGCTTCGGGCTCTACCATGAATTTCCATAACCATTTTCCCATCAGCGCCTCATTTTGAAATTTTTTAATCTTTTGATCAACCATGAAACTGCCTAAAAGAACAGAAGAGTAAGACGAAGATACCCAAGCTGATCCTTATGGCATATAGTTAGTTTGTTCCTAAGCCAACACCGTTAATTGTTCCTTCCAATAAATTACTTATTGACTATTTTACCCCTGAGAATGCATTAGAGTCGCCGGCCCAAAAGCAAAAATTGTGCTTAGTACATATTGAATTTAGGCCTTTTTGCATTGGTAGTATTGTACCTGTTGGTACACAAGTGTGCTCAAATAGAGGCTAGGGGGTGAACAGCCTATGATGCCAATTTTGAAAATCATCAAAAGATATTCTGGAAATAAAAAGGCATAAGCAATCTGCAGAAGAGACATGTCTTCTGATATCAGAACAACAGACTTGGTAATTAATGAGCTCTTGCTCTTGAGCAGAGTAATTAATGAGCTCTGCTGGCAGATTACTGATAAACTGTAAGCCAGTAAGGAAGTATAGCAACGGAAAGATGAAAGCTTAATAGATTTATCAAAGAAGTCTTAAGTAGCTGTACACGAATATATGTTTAGAACAACAGCATACTTAATTCTTCTCCAAATGAAGATTTAGGAAATAATGAGAAGATAGCTTTCAAAGGAGTAAAACAGTTTATAAAAGCTAATAGATTAATTAAGGCTGAGTTTGATAAATATCTTATATTAAAATTCATCTGTAGTTTGTTCAAAGACAAACTTACAAAATATACCAACCTAGACTCACTATTAAATTTATCTACCCTCTTGGTCTAGAACTTTAACCCCTACTTAAGAATTCATAACAGAGATTCTTGAGCACATGTAGTAGTAAGAGACGAGAACGAGGGATAGATATGAGAAGACAATTTTTAGGGTCACTCAGATAACTGAGTGCAGGGCCCTCGACTCCATATGATGATCTATGATTGCACAACCAACAACACTTGCAATAGAGTACAAGTCTGTAGGGATGAATGCAATGCAGACAGATAGCTTTTCATCTTCTTTGGACATCTTTCAAGGTCTATCTTCAACAGATGGATCTGAAGTGTTAGACCTCTAGCTTAAGAATGAAATCTTTGAAGCTTAGTTAAAGATTGAGATCTTCGAAGGAGGTTGAAGAACTCAAATCAAGAAGTAAGTTCTTGATCAAGACACTGATCTCTGTCTTGTTAATTTTCTACACTGATCTCTGTCTTGTTGATTTTCTGATCTCTCTTCTCCTTTTCTCTTTTCTTCCTAGCAACCCACAGAAAGTGTTTTGCTAAGGTTTGGGTTCTTTCACCGTGATCTCTTGTGAAGATCCAAGTTGATCGTTGTTGAAGACGATCTTCCTTACGGATCTCACTGCCTTGTCATTGAGAAAGGATGAAGGGTTTATCTTTTATAGACAGGGGTGTTTAGATTGTTGAGATATGTTGAGTGATTTTCTATCTATTGGAACAGTGTGGATGTTGAAGTCTGTTGGATGAAGATTTTACTCTGGAGATCTTGAATAGTTACCTATGTGTCTATGAAGAATAGGTTTGAGGAATAGTACACTGACAAATGGTTTGTCCAATAAAATATATTCTTTTGACTTTTCGGACCAAGTGTAGAAACATGGATCTATTGGATAATGTAGAACAATATCCAACTAGATCTTGCAGGATTTAAGATGTCAGGCCTCTCTGCTCAGATTGACTTTTTGAAGCTTGAGCATTTTATCGTTTCTAAGGGGTTGCAACCTTTTCTCTGTAGCTCGCACGTGCAGATAAGAGGTCTGGTGAGGCATCTTAAAGAGAGCAATCACGCTGGTGTACTGAAATCGCTAGTCTACTGATCATTATGTAAGAGTAGGACTGAGATAAGGACTCTCTTAGTCTAAGACCTATGTGATGTCAAACAAGTTGCTACACTAACCTGTACGCAGCCCTTTTAGTCACTTGTTAGGACACGTAGTAATGGGAACAAGCAAATCAAAGTGTTCCAGAATATGCAAAGGAATAAGTATTGATTCAAATGACATATTCCAACAGTACCACTGCCTATATCCCCTCCCCCACCCCCCCCACCAAAAATAAATAAAAATGTGTCCACAATGTCTTTTGGGTTAATGTGTCCACAAGCTTAGGGATGAACAAATTTACTCTTGGTCACAGAACCTTTCTTCTATGCCCTTGCATTTGTTGTTTGAACAGCCAAGGTGGATTTAAACTTAGGTTTGTGCTACGCCTCTTGTGCATAATTGGCTGAATATGAATGGTTGGAGTAGAGACATGGCATAATAAAGCATTATGTCCAAACATGTGCTTGATGGGGATGCTACAAACTGAGACTCTTGCATGCCTTTTTCTACATTGTCCGATAGCTTGGAAATTATGATTTTTTTATTGGTGCTTATGGGGAATATATGGTTTCCCTTTTCAGTAGACAAGTGGTTACTTAATTGATTTAAGAGGTTTAGCCTGGGTAAAGATGCATTTAGTGATGTGTTGGTGTCTGAGAACTTGGTGGATTATAGGGTTATCCGGAAGCAACTAGCAAGGGTTATATCATCTTTGTTGGTTTCTGCACAGGTGCTTGGGGGGGGGGGGTTATTGCTCAACAATTATATGGATTTGGAGAGTAGTGCTTTCTTTATGCTTTCTTTTCACCTTTTGTTTGTCTGTGCTCTTTTGTAAGGTGGGCACTGTCCCCCTTCGTACATTCCTTATCCTGAAAAAGGAGAAAGGAAAGAAATTGCTCTGATCGTGTAAGAAATAAATGATTAACAAAGCCTTGAAAAGAAGGTCTTGGACATAATAAATCCTTGTTTTTGAATGTCTAGCATGAACAATATAATAATCTTACTTTTGATATTTAAGACATTCTAATTATGAATACTGATGAAGATGCGAATTGCATGAACTTAGTTTGATTAGTAACTCGTTGTGATTCGTGAAAGTTGTGCATGTCTTTTTGTTTGAAAGCATTTGCTTAGAGCGGTTCATCAACTATTCTGACCATACATGTTTGTGTTTCATATGCAGTTCTTTACAACTGAACCATACCCCTCTGACCCTGCAAGCCTTCCTAAACTTCCCACTAGAAAGAATAGGGGAGAAGCACTACGTGAGAAAGAAGATAGGAGGTGAGCTGGCCTTTTCTGCATATAACTCTACTTTTGACAGTTGTCCAAGTCGAATGAGAAGTTTGTTTTCTCACCACTCATGGAGTAACTTAAACTTTTGCTTTGGAAACATAGCTTTTGCAATGGTATAAAGCATGATTTACGTAGTTTGGCCCTCTTTGTAATAGTCCAACAGCTTAAGCTTTGAGTAGTTGGTGATCGATCTAACATGGTATCCGTGTCAGAGATCAGATTTCAAAGCGTCTTCTGTTCCTGTCTTACTCCAGTTCTTTTATCCCCATTAGTGTGATTTGTACTGCCTCTCGTAATTTGAATAGATGGTGCAATGTCTGACTAAACTTTTGTTTTTCCTCTATGTAAAGGAGTTATGGAATTGATTACAGGCATAAAGAGGAATTGGATGAGAGAAAATTTAATGAGGCAATTCGCAGTTGAGCAAACCGCGTAGAAACAAGAATATTAATATACATATGATTATGTGCAATCCAATTCTTCATGCATGCAAGGGCCAAGGAACAAACCGTCTGATTTAGCCTGGATGTTCATCTTTCGCTGCAAGGGACGAGCAGAGGTCGTGCAGTTGAGGAACAAACCGGGTAGAAATAAGACAGGTATACATGTTACGAAACAACGAATATATGTCTCATTCAGAAAACATTTATTTACCCTTTTCATTATGAATCCTCAATCTTATAAAAGAGAAGTACGTGTCAAAATTGTACAAATGTACGATTCGCTACAGTTCACCCCTTGAGCATTTGTTCTTCATGGAGATAATCACAAACCCTAACTGTACCGATCGTATTGGAGCATATCTGTGACTTAATTCAGAATTATCGTATCTCTATTCTTGGAGAAGTATAGTTCTATTCTTCTTATTTGTATGGCTTTTCTACTCTATTCAATTATTGATTTATATATAATTTATTTGATCTTAATACTACAGTTAGTAAAATATTAAGTTAGTAATGGTTTGCTACTCCGCAGTTGATGCAGGATCCTTTAAGGTTCAGCACTATCTTTAGCAAAGGCACGAATACAGGGTATTTGAGTCAGATTAGATCATGGGAATCTGGTTCAGGGCTATGAGGAAGACTGGTGTCTGGGGAATAAGATCAAACAGGTGGAAGACAATAACACCTAGGGTTCTTGAGTATCATGCCCACGAGATAGATATCATACATATGAATTCATCCTGTTGCACATCATAATTCATACATATGAATTCGTCCCAAATAGGGTGTCCCTCTTTTGATTTTTTTTTTTGGTCTCGAAATGAGTGTCCCTTTCTCTATTTCTATAAAGTTGCTATATTCACATTTGTTGTCTATCATGTCGTAATGTACTCGTGCAATACTCTGATGCGGACACTAAAGGCACTCATGTATATATTATGTTGAAGGAAAATGATCCTTACCACTAATCCTACAACTTTTCTTACAACTAAGCCTTGAATTGGGGAAATTTTTTTTGGAAAAAACAAATTTACTCTTCTTCAAAGCTTAGTTGTAAGGAAAGTTGTAGAAGTAATTGTAAGGCTAGCAATGTTGTATATTGAAATAGTTTAAAAGTCAACTTTCTTAATTTTTGTAGAAAAATTCAAATTTCTACTTTACTTCATTTATTATAGATATAGTAGTTTTTGTCTTGGTATGTTGGTACTAGAGGTGACAATTGGATGTTAATGGATAGCTTTGAGTTAGGCTATTATCAATTATTTCATTAACACCCAAAGCTATCTTTTAACACTCAATTACCATCCCTCGTCGGTATGTAATTGACTTTCTACTTTTTGAAGGTTTGGGATTTATGAATTATCAATTAGGATGCTAGCTTTTGGTAGATTATTAGATAATATGACTTTTATTTGTCATGGATGGATGAATTAATTGGTGGTTTTGGATTTTGAAAGTGACTTGATTTTGTGAAAGTTGGATCAAAGTTGGACTCCACTTTTCATGCCATAAAAGGCATTCATCTTTTTTTTTAGTATATATATATATATATATAGAGAGAGAGAGAGAGAGAGAGAGAGAGAAAAGAAAGCGTCAAAACATGTGACACGTCTTATGTACAAAAGAAATATACAACTAACCTCTACTAGCCAGCAAAGATATTATCCACATTGTGACACCAAAAGTACAAAAGTTGGATTGTTTGCTCTTTAAGTTTATCGCAGCTTCTCTCTGTATTCTCAAACGCCCTAGAATTTTGTTCTATCCAAATAGTCCAGCAAATTGTTGCCGGTGCAGCCATTCAAAAACTACAAGGTTTCTTCTTTTACTTGTACAAAGACAAGCTCATCAACATTTCTTTAACAAATAGTGGGTTCACCCAAGCCACCTTGAAAATATGGAGAACGAAATTCCAAATATTCTTGGCCATTGGACAGTGTAATAGAAGGTGATTAATACTTTCTTCCTCCCTTTTGCACATTAAGCACCTAATAACATAGATCATCATTCTCCTCCTCAAATTGTTTCCCGTAAGAATGACTTTATTTGCGACTTCCCACAAAAAGAAACCCACCCTAGAAGGAGCTTTAGTCTTCCAAACACTGCCCCAAAGAAAAGTGTCATGCCCCGTCAACAACCTATGGTAGAAGGATTGGACAGAGAATTTCCTACTCTTTTCTCCAGCCCAAACTATAGATTCTTCAGCATTTGTGTTCAACTTCTGATTGTATATCAACTCAAAAAATTGCCCCAGAGTGTCTACTTCCCAATCTTGCACATTCCTTCTAACGGAGGGAGTCCACACCGTAGTATCTCCAACAAAATGCATAACTGAGCTGACAAACTCTTCTTTATCAACTGCTATGTTGTACTGTAACGCCCCAAACTCGGGTTTGACCATTTAGACCCATAATTTGGCCACGTCACCAACAATCAAATATTTAAAGCCATAATAAATCTCCAACTCTAATAAATAATCAACAATAATATCTCTCAAATGTAACTAAAATACAACCAGCAAATGTCTAAAACAAAATCCAATATAAAGCTAATTATAATTAATAAAACTTTCAAAGTACGGGTGAATTATAAACGTCTAAAACTTCTTTGACCATCTTCGTTCATCTACTCGAAACAATTCAACTAGCCAAGTTAAATGTCACCTGGAAGAGAAAGAATAAGAAAGGGTGAGCGAACAATGCTCAGCAAGTTCATCTACAGCCCCTCCGGTTACTAAGGAGGAGTTGACCGAAATAAATCAAGGAATCAGAATCGAAAGTTCAAATATCTATAATGCGAAAGTCAAATAGTCAAAGTTCAAATATTCAAATTTCAAATATATTTTCAGGATTTCAAGTGAAGGATAAGGATACAACAAACGACTCGAGTAATCCAATTGTCACCAACCGTCTCATACTAGCTGGCGACAACGGACGAATCACAGATAAATATTTAGGATTCCAAACGAAAGATAATAATGTAAAGGACGACTCGTGTAACACCCCGCTCCTTCGTTATCTCGGTTTGCGTGCTATACTTGCACTTCTTCCTTTGTTGACGGTATGTTTGGTTTGCGAGAGGGTCTAGATATGTATGAGAGACCACATTGAGACCAAAACACTATTAAGAGACTCAATATAGTTATTGACTTGCTAAAGTCACAAGTCGTGACTCGACGATAGTCGGAATGCGACGCGATTGAGGGTTTGTTTGCGTTTTGTGTTCGTGACCTCGGTTTGGTCCTAGACCTCTATATTATGGTTTATTAACATGTTTATATGTGTTAGACTTCGAGTTGGAGGTGTACCTTAAGTCTATCGATGATTTTGGAAGCTTTGGAGATAGTGTTCGTCTCTATCGCGTAGTTCGGGGATTGAGTCGTGTAATCGTCTCTCCTTTAGGACTCTTATTTCCCTAGTTGTTGTTCAACTTCCTAGAAGTATTTAAGCTTCTTCATTAGCCCTTAGACTTGCCTTAAAAGTCTCCTTTCATTGCTCGCTCGATTGCGAAGTTCATTCGTCGCTTCCTGCACGTTGTTGCACCCCTTCCCGGTTTCGTTCCGATTTGTTTCGGGAGTTGTTCGGGTGTGTTTCCAACTTGTTTTGAGTTGGGTTAGACCTTAGAATGGTTGCCCATAAGTTGGGACCATTTAGGACATGTTTAGACCAAGTTTTGAGGACATAAAGAAGGTCCAGAAGCCCAGGCGCCCGCCTCAAGTACTGAGAGTAGTTCTGATTCAGCCCAAGCCTCAGAAGATGAGGCGCCCGCCTCAACATCAGATTCACACTTACAGGATTTTTTCCCCTGTTTTGATGATGAACGACTTATACACCCAAACCCCCTATCTAAACCTTTTCTAAACCCCACTTAAACCTCCCTAACCCTCCTTACTTATACCCTAACATCTCTAAAAAGTTTTATGGGTGGATTAATGAGTGATTGAGTGGATTAATTAAGCCCAAATCAGATTTTTAAGACACCACATTGTGGTGACACTTGTCCCACTCAATTTTAACCCCCTTTTAAGCCACAATCTGAGAGTTTGACTCTCATTTCTCTCCTCCCTTCTCCAAAAACGGGACTAGCTTCCTCCATGGTTCCTCCATGAGTTCTTGAAGCTTTCTTCTTGGTTCCCATAGCTCCCTTCCTCCATTGTTGAAGCCAAGCCATAGGAGTGAAGAGCTTGAAGAGTAGATCATTTTCAACCGATTAGTTTTCTCATTTGCTTTCTTGGGTGTAAAATACTTGTAAGTTACCTCTTCTCTCTTTGATTTTGTACTCATTGATCCTAAGGAAAACAAACTCTATGCTATTTGAGGTCAATGAGTACACATACTTGCTTTGTGTGATTTTTAACTTGTGATTTGAGCATGTGAACTTGTTAAAAGCATATGTAGGATGACTTCTATGATTGTTGAAGGATATTGTTACTCCTCATCTTGTGTTTCTAGGATTGTTAGCATGCTAGAAATCATGTTTACATTTTATTTGGGTTTATTATGAAAGTAGGCATAAGTTTGGGAATTTGGATGTGTGATCTCACTAGATAATATGAGTATGACCATTTAATTGAGATTAGGTGATTTGTAAAATGGGTATAAGATTATGTTGAGTTCTATGGATTTAAATCTTAGGAATCTAGTCCGAATGATTTTTGGGAAAATTGTTATAAATGTGAATGATATGTTAATTTGGGGATTTATGAAATAGGTATTTAATGATGTGTGATATTAAGACTCAATGGAGTTGTTTTAGGTTCAATATATGATGGTGAGCCTTAGGTTAAAATCCTATGTTCGGGTTTGGTTGGTTTTGATTTCGGGTTTGGTTGGTTTTGATTATGAGTACCCGAATTGCATCTTGAATTGTGTCTCATTTGTGACACCCACGATATAGAGGCTTATTGGGGATTTATTTAGGCGTGCTCGTTAGGGCCTGCAGCATTAGAGACCAACCTATGATCTCGTATTACCTTAAGAAATGATTATTTGAATGGGTTCTCTCTTAGGGAATTTGCTCGCGTGCACATGAAAGCACATGCGAGGATATGACTATGGCTTAGTTTGGTACCCTTGAGATTGGCTTTAAGGAAGTCGAATATATACGACGGTTGGGACTATGGTTGAGTCCGGTGTACCGTTAAGTGTAGCTAAAATGCTAAGTCTTGATTTATGGTTGTTCTTAGACTAAATAATAGTCATTGGTTTAATCCCGAGTAGAGGGCTATAGTAGACCTCACATTGTGATTTCTTGAGCTTATATGCTACGTTTGATTGGGTTGTGACTTGAGGGTTATGAATACCTCAATAGGTGGTTCTTGGACTAAACGGATAGGTTGGTTGGATTTGTTAAGTATGTACAAATATGTGCATTGTTAAATTGGTGTGTAGAACTTTATGTCCTACTTGATTTAATATGTCCGCTATGATCGGTCTTGGTTCTTGTTTGAGCATGCGAGTAAATATCTACTTGTGCATTTCATAAAAGCCCAGCTGGCATTATTTGGTTTTTCTGTCAGGGTAGGACGATACAACACCTATACGAATCGTAAGATCCGTATTCGCTATGGATCGCCGCACTGGACCTCACACACCCCTCCATTGTTGGTCGCGATGGGAAGTAGCCCCTGCCGTAACAATACGTGCGACATTGGCGCTAGCTAAATCGAATGATTCTCGATAAAAGTCGATGACACCACAGAGCATCGATGTTGCACGATAAAGTATAACAGTGTGTATTGCAGGAGCAACACAACGACACTATTTGGGTACCTTCTCTATCCCTTATGTGGCTTACTATGAGCACTTATATGAAATATAACGTGCTATGTGATTTATGAAGTTCATGATACTTGATGTCTTAATACAAGTTTATTGTTGGTATACGATTAAGATGCCATGATTCTATATATGCTTGTGCATTATGCCATGTCACGTCATGCTATGCCATACAATTGCATTTAGTAACTTCTGGGTCATTATGGGTCATTATGACTCATTTCGTGTTTTGTTTTCCTTAGTTTTTGCAAGAAGCTTAGTGTCAAGCAGCCTGCCTTGTCGGATAGCTTCCTGCAATAGCTTGGATTATTATTATTATTATTGTATTTTTATCTTGTGAGACACGGAGGTGAAGTTATGTAAACTTTACTTGGGTAGTTATGTTAGTATCTTATTATTGTTTTATTTTGGGAGCCGACTGGTTCGGTCGAGCTGTTGTATTTATTAGAAGTTATTCTGTTGTCTTTCCGAGCAAGGTTTTAGCTCGCTTATTCTAGTATGGTGTTATGGTTATTTCTGTCTCCGACAATTTTAGTCGAGAGACATTGGACTAGTTGTTAGTATTTAATCTCTTATTCCTTTAGTTGATCTGTCCCTCCGGCATGTTATAGCCGTAGAGTTGTTGTTTATCAGGTTGGGTTCTTGTTGCTTCGCCGGCCTTAGGTTGCCGATGGTTTGTTGTCCGTGCGCAATGTTGCGTCACGCGAGTCGTAGATTCGTTGAGAGATAGTCGTCTCTCAGCCTTGTATTCCTTAATTTTTAATTATGAGCTTGGGTTCCACTTATGATTTGCTTCCGCAGATTTTAGTTTTTGGTTATTCGATTTTGCCGTTATGGCTTTACATTCCTGTTTAGAGTTTGTTGGTTCAACTCTTGACTCGCACCACTACGCTTAGCGGGTGCTTGTCCGTCTTTTAGCTTGTCTTGACGGCACGACCTTTGGATTTCGCATTGGAGTCCGGGTCGGGCTGTCACAACTCGAGTAGACCAATTATCACCAACCGTCCCATACCAGCTGGAGACAACGGACGACTCACATATACCAAGATCACATAAGCGGTCAAAGACCTGTTCGAACAATGTTTCAAAAATTCTAAAGACCCATAAGGGTAAAGGTTTCTAAAGGATATATCCGGATAATTAATCATTTGTCCAGTGGTTAAAGGGTTTCGAAAGGTCACATTAACATGTGACTAGGTAAATCGAAAGGTCGCATTAACCGTAACTAGGTAAATCAAAAGGTCACATTAACCCGTGACTAGGTTGTTTGACTTAGTGATCAAGGTAGGAATTTTTTAATAATCAAATACATTTTACAAAACCAGTATGAATGACAAACACATTTATGTATCAAATAGATATCTCACATAAAACATGATAGGTATGTGAGATTTAACGAAGGAGCATAATCATGAGTAATGAAATGAACGAAATCGACGGAGTTCAAAATCAAATACCAATACAAAATCGGCATAAAATCAAATACCAATACAAAATCTAAGCCAAGGAAAGACATTTATCAAAGAAATAAATGAAGCCTAACAATATGGAACGAAGAATTCAAAAGACCTAAATGAGGTATAATCTCTTACCTCGAAATGCTTAGCGTAGATGATTTCACAACACAATCGATCGTCCTAAGCCTGCTTGTCAAATTCTAAAATTACAACGTAACAAGTCGCTACTAACATTATTCTACAAATTAAATTCCTAAGTTAATACCAAATCTTAATCCTCAATAATTAATTATGTCGTAAAAGTATTCTTGAAATGAACTTTAATTAAAACTCCCAACAGGTAATTTACCAAATGTGTTAACGTATTAAAATACTCATTTTAAAAGAACATTAAACATTATAACCTTCAATTCATCTAAACCCCAACTTAATAGACTAACAGTACTATATTACTTATAGGGGTGTAAATCGGAATCACCGAACCAAACCAAATCAAACCAGTCGGTTTGGTTCGGTTTCGGTTTCAAAAATTGGAAAACCACGCGGTTCGGTTCAGTTCACAGTTTTTTTGTATCGAACCGAACCAAACCGAACCGAACCAAACCACCCTATATATTATTTATTTATTTCTTATATAATATATATTATATAACATTTATTAACTATTTTGAACCTTTGATTTATTCATAATATATATATATATATATATATATATATATATATATATATATTAAAGGTTGGAGGGGACATAGACCGTACCCCAACCCTTAATTTTTTTTATTTATTATTTTTAATGCCTTGAAAGGCTACAATTATACGTATATGATGCCTTTGGTATGGCTCGAACAATTGGTGCCTCTGGGGAGGCTTTGAACACCGACCTCTGCTGAGAGTAGTTAAGTCTCGTGGTGCCTCTGGTAGGGCTTGAATACTCAACCTTTCCGTTAAGATAAGTGAGTAGCTAAATGGGGCATTTGGATAAGGCTTGAACAACAACGATGCCTCTGAAGAGGCTTGAACACCCGACCTCTCTATTGAGAGTTGTAAAGTCCAGTGGTGTTCTAGTGAGACTCGAACACCCAACTCTCCGTGCAGGAGAAGTGAGCATTGAGCTTGAGCTGTTTGGTATATATATATATATATATATATATATATATATATATATATATATATATATATATATATATATACACGGATACTAAACCAAACAAAATCTTGATTGTTGGAGAACTATTATTTCTTCCATTGTTTGTGTTTATTTTAGAATTTGTTATGATAATTTGTTGTTAGTAGGTTATTTCCTAATTTTGATGTTAATTCCAAATTAAAATCTTATTCTCATTGTTATTTTTAATATTGGTTAATTTCATTAAAACTAATTTATATAAACCACAAAATCGAATCAAACCAAACCGAGTGGTTCGGTTCGGTTCCAAGTCTTACTCGGTTTGGTTCGGTTTATGATTTTGGCATAAACTAAACTAAACCAAACCGAACCACTTACACCCCTAATTACTTATATATAAACCAATAAATAATTACCAACACACACTCGAACACACGCACAAACACGCACAGATACATAATATAAACTCATTAATCACTCCCTCTCTCTCTCTCTCTCTTTGATTTATCACTTCTTTTCTCTCTTCTACAGCCCCACAAACAAAACTATCACAACCCCCCTCCACAAAAGTCCAAACACCCATATATAAAAATATGATCAACACATATATTGAGATTTGAGAACCCATTATCAGTTAACGCCTTTTTTTTTCTTATTTTATTTATTACAATTCATGATCAAAAGCTTACCTGACTATGGTCGTTTCTCCTAGCTCGTGCACGGCTGCCGAAATTGTTTATACTATGTCGTTCTCTTTCTTTCTTGGCTGCCACAATAATTTTCTATTGTTCTTGGTTACTCTCCTCTCAACTCTATTTATATAAATAAAACCCTATTAGGTTTTTAACCCTAATCGAAATCTTAAAGTTGACTGGACTGAGATTAATTAAGTAATATTAATTGGAAATTAGTATTAAAGTCTTAGTCTAAAGTGGGCCAAGCCCAACTCAATTCAATTGGTTACTAAATACGTCCAAAACAATCAGATTAACCAAAAACAATTATAGTATTAATTAAATAGGTTCAAAATAATTATAATTTTAATTAACAAGAATTAATATTATTTTTTTTTAATTTAAAATTATCAGGGTATTACATGTATAAAGCAGGAAAAATTCTCTGTAGCTCTCTCTCACCACATCACTTATCACTCCAAAATCTGACCGAGTCCCCCTTATCGATTTCAAAGGAAATAAATCTCTTCAGCACTTCCCACCGTTTCCTAACGCCTTTCGAAACTCCAACGCCATGAGAAGAGTGAACCTCATTTGGGAACCACCTATAGTTGTCTTCCCCAAATTTTCCTACCACTACCTTCCTCCAAAGAGACTCTTTCTCACCGATGTATCACCAAATCCATTTCCCCATAAGAGCTGTGTTAAAAGTCTTAAGTTTCTTAACCCCAAGTCCTCCATTTCTCAAATTCAAACAAACAGTCTCCCACTTGATCAAGTGGTATTTTTTATCTTCCGATTGACCCTCCCACAAGAAATATCTTTCTAGTTTTTTTAATCTTTTTGCCACCGTAACCGGCAAACCAAAGATAGACATAAAATATGTAGGTAAGCTCGAAAGGGTACTTTTAATGAGAGTTAACCTACCCCCCCCCCTTTTGACATGTACTGTTTCTTCCACCCTGCCAATCTACATTCAAACTTCTCGATGATTGGGTTCCAAACATCCTTGTTGTTTAAGGGAGCCCCTAGACGAAGGCCCAAGTAAGAGGTTGGAAGGGTACCCGCCTTACAACCGAAGAAATTCACTAGCTCATCAATGTCATCCACACGGCCCACTGCATACAACTTGCTCTTATTAATGTTAACGTTCTCCGTCCCACTTGTGCATATGTGACGACCCGACCCCGACAAGGAATCACGAGTCGGATCGTCCAAATAGGGACTACAAACATGCAAGGACATTAAACACGAAGTCAACTCAGCACCAAATGGTCGAAAAAATTTAAAACTTTTAAAACCCGATTTAGCAGTTTAAAGTAAATAATCAATTCATCGGCGACTATACAATCGGAACCAAACAACCTAGCATACAAAATATATGGGGATTAGTAGCTTACATAGGCCTCTTAAAGGCTATAGAAAATGAAAACGAAGTAGGGATTGTTGCTCTACTCGTCAAGACCTTCGATTTGGTGGTCTCGAATATCGATTCGGGTCACTGGAGCTCCAGGAACCTTCAACACACACACCACCTTGGTCTCTCACACACAAGAGCTTTCAACAATGGCTGAAGAAATATATGGGAAATGGCTGGAGATAGTGGGGCAAGTATCAAACTCCTATAGGTTGGATTAGGGCTTAACCATTGAGGATTTAGGACTAATCACTCCATTAGGCTTATATTAGATTAATTATGGTCTAATATATGGATTAGGGGCTAATTAGGTGGGGCTTGAGTAAGGGTTCCCAAGTAAATTCACCAAAAATCAAAATCTTACAATGCTAAAAATGGGGAGAAGCGGTTGCGCCCCCCATACCACGCGACCGCGTGGCTACGTTCCTCCAGATTTCTTGATTTGCTGCCATATGCACAATAGCCTTTCCCCATTAATGCGAGCGCATTATCTGGAAGAGGAAAAAGGCTTTAAACTTGGTCTAAAAGGTACCCAACTCAACCCCAAACATTCTAGGATGTTTCCCAACTCATAACACGTCTGGAACACGTCTAAAAAACAACCGAAACAAGTACGAACGAGGGTCGAAACTCGCGACGAATCTCAAACGATTCAATCACAAACTAATCTCAGGTAAAGCAAATTATTTAGACTTTAGAGGATGGTACCTTTAGATGAAATTATGCAAATTATTTTAGAATTATATTTAGGTTTCTTTTTCTTATCTTTACTGGTGTACATGGGTGTGATAGTTTTGTCGGGTGATGTGGGATACAGATGAAATACTTGAAATCAGTAAATATGATAGAGTGACCCTAAACGCAACACTAAATTCCCTAAACGCAACACCATTTAATGTATAAAATGACCTAAATACCCCTTTTAACATTTAATAGATAATCACTTTTTGTACACACTAGCGGACGTTTTATAAAACAACCGCTACAAACTAGCGAATATTTTATAAAACATCTGCTACACACTAGCGGCTGTTTTATAAAACAGATGCTAGTTTGTAGCGGTTGTTTTGTCCGAAATTGAAAAAAAAATGTAAATCAACAGTTTTTTGTTCGTAATTGAAAAGAAAAAATAAACCGAATCAAAATCAATTTAATTCACATGGGATATCATGCGAATTAACAATGGAAATCGAATCAATAATGACACGTAATCAAAATTACGTGAAGGGGGGAGGAGGGAGGAGGTAATATAGTTTAAATATAAAGAGGGGTAGCAAAGTAATTTTACCTTTTAAATGGTGTTGCGTTTAGGGATTTTGGTGTTACGTTTAAGTGTTCTGAATATGATAAGGTTATTTTGACTAAGGTTGGTAAACCAGTGTTGTAGGGTGAGGTAATATTAACTTCTACCTGATATTGAGAGTCGTCTTATTTAGAAGGACGCCAATGCACCAGAATCCTTTTGTTTGCAAAATACCGTAACCGATACTAGTGTTTGAAAAATTAATTAATTAATGAACAAAAGAAGATGGCAGATCAATGTTTTTATAAAGGATACGGGGAATAATAAACAATAGAAAAAAGTTTGCTAAAACCGATTAAACAAAGATCATGTTTTTCATGGCAAACAACAATTGTGATCATGGTTTTAGTATATATATAGAATAAACAATTGCAAAGTAAAACCAAGGCAAGATAACCAAAGCAGGAAACAAACGAAGAAAACAAAAACGACAGCAACAGAGAAACAATGATCAAAATTCGATAACATTAACGAAGAAGACATAAGAAAATAAAACTTATCGTAAATGTCGAATCGCTCGAGGAACTAACTAGTCTTGAAGAAATATTGCCCTAGTACTTACTGTTGCAATCAATCGAGTTAGCAGTCTGTCTTCCAGGATAATTCAACATCAAATCCCCGAACTTCAGCACGCTTTTCTAGCTCACTTTTGATCAATGTTTCAATTGCCGATAGAGAGGAGTATGCACTGGATTTAGACTCAATCTATTCTATATCTCTTCCAGCGTGAAAGTTAGGAGAACTCGACAGCAATTTCCTTCTTTTTCTCATGATTACTGTTGAGAATGAGATGACTCGATTACCCAGGTAAGCAGGCCAGTTCCCTCTACAGATTGTCGGGTTTTGGACAAGGCGGTTGCATCATGTTGGTGCTAAGCGACCGCCTTCTCTTTGTTGTTACGGCCCAAGTTACTGTCAAATAGGCGGTCACCTAATTTCGATGTTAGGCGACCGTCTTGTCCCGTCTGGCAGTTTTGACTGGTTTTCTTATTTAAGAGTTTTAGGGTTTCTATTGTATCCATATATATAGTTGTATCCCTAGAACGTTTTCAAGGTTGACTCTAATAAAATTTCGATAGTCTGTAGGCCTCAATCTTTCTCTCTCTTCTTTGTGATTGATCTTGTTATACTTTGTTAATTTGTTTGCAAAGTATTCTCGATGTGCATAACAATAACGGAAAGGGATATACATCCCTTTTCATCTTCCCACTCACAACAATTATCTCCTTAACTTTTGATATGGTCAAATATGTTGCTAGAGATTAATTTAAAAGAAAACAATTTACTGAATTTTGACCCCAACAAAATCGAGCTGACCCGAGACATTTATGTGAAACGCCCACCGAGCCAATTTTATCCCATGTGGGCAAAACCCAATTAATCGTTATTTTTAAAATACTTTCAACTATGGATTCCAACCACTTAATGGACTCAATCTAACCATGAAAGTTGTTCAATTGTGTGCTTTCGATACTCTTCATGTTCATCATATTTCCAACAATCTCCCACAAATCCATAGTTGAAACTCAACTCTGATTATCATAACATGCTTTCAATAATGGCACCTTTCGGTTTGAACCATTATCTAAGCTGACAACCTAAACCCCCATAGGAACTAAGTGAACGGAGTTCTTGTTAAGCTTAGTTAACGCTAGTAATCGATAGATTTCTGCCATTTTTCTTGTAACATTTCTGTTAGCAACACGAGCAAGCAGGAAATGTAGGAATAACTTGATTCGTTTTCAGAGAGAAATTAAGCATGCATCTATGATCAGTTGAAAACACGTTTTGTTAGCTAGCGAGGAGTTTTCTTGTTTGATTTCTGGTATTTAAAGTGAAAAATAGATTGATTAATCACATACAAACTACAGTATAATGAAAATTCCCCATGTTGCGTTTGTTTACAAGTTATCTTGTCAAAACAAACAACACCACTCAATTCAAAGGTTCACATGTTCATTTTTAGTGACCATAGCTAACTCTAAGCCATGTGAATTAAATGGTTGAACGAAACAAGTGAGTTGAAAGTAAACAAACAAGTGCTTGTGAAGCTTAAAATAGGAGGATATGATGATGAGATCATATGTAATGTGTTCCTAATGCAAGCAACACACATATTGCTTCGGGAGACAATGGTGGTTTGATAAACATGTAGAACATGATGGGTTTGCTAACACCCGAGGAAACAAAGGAACTTCAAAGGTAAGTTGTTGAATTATTGGGTAAGGGACAAGTAAGAGAAAGTATGAGTCCTTGTGTGGTACCGGTATTGCTAGTACCAAAAAAGGATGGCTCTTGGAGGATGTGCGTGGATTGTAGGGCAATCAATAACATCACGGTAAAATATCGTTATCCTATCCCTAGACTTGATGACATGTTAGACGAATTGTATGGTGCCAAATATTTCTCAAAACTTGACTTAAAACAAGGGTACCATCAAATTCGAATGAGAGAAGGTGATGAGTAGAAAACCGGTTTCAAAACAAAGCATGGTTTATATGAGTGGTTAGTTATGCCTTTTGGGTTAACTAATGCACCAAGTACTTTCATGAGATAAATGAACCATATTTTGCATGCATATATTATACCGGTTTTGTTATACCCGATTCACATGTATTGTAGCCCCAGATTTGCAACCGTACCAAATTCGTTTAGGACTTATCTGGGGAGACCATGGAAGAGATATTCGAGGATCGTGTTCATGAAAAGTTATCTGGATGGACTGATTGATCCAAAGGGTGGCTTCCATGGGCTGGAAACTATGGTTTGAGGACATTATATTATGCAGAGTACGAGAATAAGGGGAGCGGTACAAATACTGAGAGTAAGGTAATTTGGCCAAGTTATCATATTTTAACGAGTGAAGAGGAGGCAAGCAAGTTCACGGTAGAAAACTTTTAGCCGGAAACTTGTGGATTTCAACAACTGGAGTGCCCTTCAATTATGGTGTATGATAATCACTTCCAATAGGTTCCAAGCCTTTTTCTTTCTAGGATAACAAAGTGTTTCCAGATATGTAGAATACATGTACCTTCAGTAGGTCTTATTTAGGATAAACGACCTTGCTATGCGGCCAGAATGTGGCCGCCATATTTCAAAAAAATAATGATTGATGTAATTTAATTTATAGAGTTACAGTTATGCCCTTATAATGACTTTTAGCTTTTAGTTCATTTTTTCCATCCCAAAACTACTCAGATGATAGTTAAACTATTAAAATCCCAAAACCCATTTCAATCCAATGTCGTTAAACGACCAAAACCCCAAAACTCATCTCAATCTCCAAGAGAAAACCCTTGTTTAATTGATTCTTCCCTCTTCTTCAATTCCTCCTCATCAGTGTAACAACTTTGAAATTCCTCTTCATTTTCTTCCAATTTCACTTCCATTGTTGATCCACGATAAGATCCTAATATTATCATAGTTCTTTATTCTATTTCGACCCGAAAAAATCGCTAACAAGAACCCTCTAACAGTAGCACCTGAGAATTTGAATAATATCAAATTTTAAACAAAACCCATCAACAAACAGATCCAAATCTAACAGCGGTGGAGGGGTCACGTCGACGTCAATGCCGGACCATAACTCTTCTGAACATGGGGTACTGGATCTAGCCAGAATCTAAGGGAAGATGTATCACTAGGTAGCTAAACTTTTTTACCTGAGAATTTGAATAATATCCAATCTATATTACCATAGAGCTCATTCTTATACATATGCAATTGACTAATGCTATTTAGAGGTTGAGATTAAATTATCTTAAAAAATTTAATGGTTAGAATTCACTCTCACATTCACATGTGTGAGAGTAGTTATCCACTTTTAACTCTCTATTTTCTCTCATTCTGTTACAAAGTCACCCCCTACAATTAATATTATGAGCAGTCACACCCTGAGATTAATCTTCTAAACCATTACCCCTCACAAAACATCAATCTTGCATTAATATAATCTCACAACAGAGCTCAATTAATTGACTGGCCATGGGGGTTGATTATGCCGCAAAATCAAACGTTTATCGGTCAGTTACATATATCTCCTTACAAATAATCCCCCTCAACTATAGGTCTGGGTCGAATAGCGCCCCCTCAACTACCACTTGAAGTCATGTGTAACATTTTTTAAAATCGCACCTTCTATTTAGACATTGACGTTTCAATTGACAAAATCAAATATACTGGCACCATGCCATAGGCACGACACGAAGATCTAGTTTTAAACAAAACTCATCAACAAACAGATCCAAATCTAACAGCGGTGGAGGGGTCACGTCGACGTCGACGCCGACCATAACTCTTCTAAACAGGGGTACTGGATCTAGCCAGAATCAAAGGGAAGATGTGTCACCAGGTAGCTAAACTTTTTTTATAGGAGCAAAGAAGAACTTTCCCTTATGCCCGAGGATACGGATTTCATTTTCGGGGACCGCATGGAGTTTAACCAACGGTTTCGAAGGAAAGAAAAGTAGAGATCTATGTAAACCCTTCGATCTCAAATTTGCCGCCTTACCAGTCATTGAAACACAAGTTGGAGACAACCTATCCCCTCATGCGAAACATGCACCAGCCAGTCACCGATGAAGAGAGAGAAAACCCAATTGGAGAGAGGCAAAGAGGGGGACCACATGGAGTTTAACCAACGGTTTCGAATGAAAGAAAAGTAGAGATCTATGTAAACCCTTCGATCTCAAATTCGTCGCCTTACCAATCAGATAGAGAAAACCCAATTGGAGAGAGGCAAAAGAGGGGGAGAGCTATATCACATGCTCTCACTCTTCGGCGTAACGCACTCCCAACTGACCTATCCTCTCGTGCAAAACATGCTTCAACTTGGAATCAAACTCGGGTCTGTACCGTGGTAAGGTACTATTCTACCACTAGATCACTAGTGTTTGTTGAACAAATTCCTAAAATATTTCTTTTTATTAAAAATATAGATATAGAAAATAATTTGAAATTGTAGTGAATTGAAATTCTAGATATCTAAATTCCATGAATAGTATTTCATACCAAATTTTAGGAATAAAAAGATCAAACTTTCAATTTAACAATCGGATTTGCAATCTCTACTCGACCATTAACTCTCTTGAGCCATCAACGCTTTTACACGTGTATTTTCTTCCAAACACTATGTTCGAAGCTCCACCAATAATTGTTAATTGATGAGCTCGACCCAAATCCTCGTCATGAGCTGAGCACATGTGCCTTCACCTGATAAGCACGTGGAGGACAGGGACCAGGAAAAAAGTCACCTGAGCAGGATAACACGGGGTAAACATTCTACATATCTCTCGAGCAGGAATCTTCCTACCGATCTGACCGAGTAGGGAGCAAGGCTGCTCAAATAAACCAGATATTCATTTCAAGCTTAACAGTTGGATAACTCTTGAGCCTGAGATTTAAGCCACGACTCCATCAGTTACGCGGTCAACCCACATTTATGGTCACAAAGGCCTACGATCTCTCCATAGTAATGACTCAACTCGGATTTTACTCCCAAAAGGGCTATATATACCTTACAATACTTCATTTCAAAGGTACGCTCACTTTACACACCGAAACTTTGTCATTTTGTTTTCTACAAGCTAAAGACTTACTCTCACGCCTGAGGGGTTTCGCGAGGCCCTATCTTACATTCTTTCTAAGGTTTTCTTCTTTTGACAGGGTCTTTATAAGATCATACCTTCACATAAGCTCAGATATCCTAAACACCGTAAGGAACGGCCCAAGACCAAATTGTATAACATCACTAATCTTTTTCTGGTATAATGTAGGGGTGAGCAAAAGTTTTTCAAAATTGGACCGAATCAATTGAATCGGACCAAACCAATAAAAAGTGGATCGAACCAGTTTATTGGTTTGGTTCCGGTTCTGAATTTTTGTAGAATTTGATTATTGCTTCGATCCCGATTTTGATACAAATACATTGGAACCGACCGGACCAATAGTTTTAATATATATAATGTAATTATGTATGTATATTAATAAATTAATATTAACCTAAACCAAAGTATAACTAGTAAATTTATATTTCCTTCCTTTTTGATCATGAACATTCATCAACATTACCATGACTTTTAGCATATGGGCTAATCTTGTAAAATACCATGTCTAATTATGTTGTTGACAGTTGTATTTTTTATTTGAAGTATAAATAAGAAACTTCATTAATTTAATGAGAAAGTTCATTACATTTTTACTTTTCATTTTCAATATAAATAAGAAAATTTCATTAATTTCACGAGATAGATAAGACAACTCATAATTAGCCCCAAGATTACTAATTTTGTTGTATTAAGCAGTTAATAACCGAAGTACTGGTTCGGTTCTCATAAATTTTGGTTGGTTCTGAACCAGACCAAAACATTGGTTCTCATGTTGGACTAGTTCTGGTTTTAAATTTCTTAAAAACCAAACAATTGATATGGTTCTGCTTCTTTGATTTTTTTGCAGAAACTAGATCGAATCAGACCATGATCACTCCTACTATAATGTATACTTACTAGATCTTCAAGCACGTGCCTATGATACAGTACCAGTATATCTGATTTCGCCAATTGAAATAAAAGCATCTAAATAAAATGTGACATTTAAAAAAATGTTACAGTGAGTTGAGGGATACATTGCTTCAAGTGATAGTTAAGAGATTTATGTTTTATAAGGGGTGATTGTTTAGAATATTAATCGCATGATGTGACTTTCTAATGTGAAGATAAAATATATGAAGAAGAAAAAATGGTGATTGCTTATAATATTAATTGTAGGAGGTGACTTGTAATAGAGAAAGAAAAAAAAAGAATTAAAAATAAATAATTACTCACATATGTGAATGTAAGAGTAAATCTCAACCATTAAATTTTTTAAAATAATTTAATATCAATCTCTTAATAACCCTAATTAATCATCTAATTGTTTTATAATACAGATTCAATTGTGTTGGAACAATTTAAGGCAATGTTCTAAAAATCGTTAGGCGGTCGCTAGGCGGCACACTAGCGCCTAGGGGACTAGTCGGGGCGTAATCGGGGCCTAGAATTAAGGCATAATTACAATTTTTTTGATAATTTACATCAAAAATCAAACACATTGAATACAAATTTAATTTATTTTTTTATATTTGTCATTTTATCAAACACTTGTCTATATTTGTAAAATGAACAAAAATATACAAACCTACAATTAATCTCAATTCTCAACAACCCCAAAGCAATAAATCAGCCAAGTTTAGAACTAAAAACAAAAAATATATTACTCCAATTCACCCCCCATTACCTCCCTCTCTGCCTCACCATTACCACTTCCCCTTCCTTCTCCAGTTCGCCCCCCTTCCTTCTCCGGTCACTACATGTCACAAAATCAAAACTACAAAAATAAATTAAGGTCGGTAAGGTTTGGCATAGACGTCAACTTGATCGATTAGGCGACGACTAAAAGAGTCGTGACGGTAAAGAGGAGCCTAGTGCTTAGGCAGAGAGTTTTAGAAGACCGAATTTTAAGGTAATGAAAGGTTTGGAAAAGGAGAGTATTAAAATATGCCTTTTGGAGAAGAGGTAGTATTTGGTAAAATCGTGACTTGTGGAAAATGTTTATTGGGAAGGTCAAGACTTTCTGTACATTTGGAGAATCAATTTCTTTCGATGAAAAGGCTCATTATATAGTCCATATAATTTATTTAATTTTTTATTGGTACTTTTTGCTTTGTATGTCCTCTGTTTCTCCATTTTTCTCTTTATCCCTCTATTAATTTCTGATTCAATATTACAAAGGCATAGAATCATTCTGGTTAAATAATCGATTGAACACCATCAAGCTAACAAAGGGTAAGCATAGAAACCCCCAAAGTATTCACCAAACTTCAAAAATAATGATTTGTCATAAGATGTGAACAAGAAACAAAATTGTTTTAAGCCTTTACTTTATGCATAATTGAAACTCTCATAACCAAGACCTTCCTATTTCTTCTCCTCCTTCTCTGCCTCCGCAGCCCTCTTAAGCCTTTTACCAAGATGCCGCTCATTTGTACGCTCAATACGTAGCTTAGCATAGGCGTTGAATGATTTCATTTCATCAGTGACCTTCACAAACTCAGCAGTTGGCTTCTCCCTAACAATGGGTAAGAATTGGCCTTGAACCTGTGTGGCAGTTGCAAGTTCCTCGGCACTAGAATCACCAGCCTAAAACAAAAAATTTCAAGTCACTAAAAGATCCATGAAACAAATGGGGCTAGCTAACTTGGGGAGATATGATACCACCACAGCCACAAGGAAGACAAGATGGCTAAATTAGATTTACCTTGATTTTTCTAGCACGCCTTGGGAAGATAGCTAACTTGGCCTTGTATGTCTTAAGCCTCTGAACATTAGTTTGCAAACCTTCCAAGGATCGGTTTGTGCGGCGATGATCCACAGCAATACCAATGGTTGGAGCAAGCTTCTTTGGAATACCTGCAGCCTGGAAACCAAAAGGTGTGTAAATCTCAATTATATACATCCTAACCCATCTCGTGATATCATGTGAATACAAGAGTCACAAACACATCTTGGCATTACAATAACCTCTCAGTCTTCTTCAAAACTTCCAGAAAATATAAAACATATCAAACTAGAAGATATCAAAACAGAACTTTGGGACTCATAAATACATTTAAAAACACAGTTCCACAGCATAAGCAAAAGAAGCCCCTATAGATGTAACTGATTCTTACCTTCAGCTCTTCAAGAGAAAATCCCCTGCCAGCCCTGATTTTCATGTTATATTTCAGGGTTTGCCCATGAACGATGGGACGGAGAGGCCCAGCAGTTGGCCTTGGGAAGATCTTCACAGCCTTCTTTTGCCTCGCTGGAGACAGTATTGCCAAAAGGATTGGTAAGCACTGGAACTATAGTTGGACACTGAGAAGAATAAGAGTAAGCTAAAAACTTGATCACTCACCAATACGTCTCCTTGTTTTGCGGGCAGGTTGGTTAAACCAAGTCCTAACGTAGTTCTGCCAGTGTTTCTTGAAGTGCCCATTAGGAATAACATTGTTATGCTTCACCATGGCTTACCTGCAAAAAGGTGTCACCGCGTATAATTAATAACAATCGTCTCAAATTTTGAAGTGCCATAGAAAACAAAGATCATGAATCACCACACGCTCATATTAATACAAGCTTTAGAAAGCAAAAACAACCAACCTAAAACAATTGGGTTAAAGAAATTGGGTGCCAAACTACCAGGCTTATTGAAGTAATTAGATACCTTCTTTGAGTTCCCTAATTTACACATGAAATGCACAGACCCAATCTCTCTGTTGTGGCAGTGTTGAATTGACTTAATTCAATATGAACTGATCAGTTCACTGCCACCAAACTAAATAATTCATGTAGCCCTGCCAGTATATTATATGTAGTCTAGAAGATGTCAAAAGGGAAGAGGATTGAATAGTAATAGAGATTAGAAGCTAACAAAGCCTGTATAGCTTTATTGGATTAAAAACATACTATAATAAAATTTTCAAACATTAACCAAAATTTAAAAAATACAGATTTAAAACAAAATACAAACCTGAAATTAAAAATACAAAAAAAACCTGGAAATGGAGGACTGGCAGGAGGTGTTTAGGTTGTGGTACAAAAATCATAGAAAAAGAGTAATAATTAAAAGTTAAAAAAATACAGATTACTAATAAACAAATAAAACAAGTTACTATACCTCCGACAAATCTACTTCAAATTGAAACAATTCAACATGCAATCAGTTATAACACATATACACAACCATATTTATAGACACCAAATGATTAGGGCCTAGGGGACACATGAAATCAATCATACATAATGATATAACAGTGAAAGTAATTAAGTGATTATAACAGTTTCCAATGTTTTCAGCAAACAGTCTTCCTTTGCTAAAATGGGTATGACTTGTGGTGGATTAAAGTAGCACAGATATCTTTTTCAAGTAAACATTTTCAGTGAAGATCCACTACGAACTGATAACCACATTTTCCTACTCCAACTTTCATACTAATCATATATGTAAAATGCATAGAAATAAAGCTCCCCAATAGAGTTCAATCAAGAATTTTCATAACAAACTAGAAAATGATCATTGCTTTAATTTTTAAACAGATCAAACTCAGTACAATACTACACAGACACACAAAATTTATACATTCTACCGTGTGTGTGTGTGTGTGTATATTAATCGACTAAATAGAAAATGAATATATAAATCACAAAATAATCACAAAAAAAGGCAAAAAAAAAAAAGGAAGGGAACTCGCCTGATTGTAGTAGTGGTGGCGGTGGCGCAGGCGGAGAGTGCGGGTTTGGCTGAGATGGAGTTGGCGGCCGGAACTTGGGCGGGGGGATGGGTCTGAAAGGCTTGCCGGTGACGACTGAATCTGAGAGAGATCTGAAGCCGTAACTGGTGTTGGTAATGACGAGGTTGGGCGTTAGAGAGAGAGACTTAAGAAGGCAGCAAGGGAGAGGGAGAGGGAGAGGCCATGGGAGGGAGTTTGCTCGATGAGAGAGATGTAATGGGGAAGGGGTCGGCGGCTGATAAAGACGAGAGAGCTAGAAGAGGTGGATTACCAAATTAGGGTTTAGAAAACTTTACTAATATTATTTTGCAATTATATTAAGGGTGATTTTAACCACACCCCAATATCCTCTTTTTACACCCCATGTACTACATTGTACAACATAGAATACAACATCTCAATGCAGTACATGGGATGTAAAGAGAGGATATTGGGGTGCGGTTAAAATCACCCTTATATTAATGTTATAAATATATGTATGGTTTTTTTTTTTTAAGTTTATCTATATAAACAACTTTTCTTATTCTTATTTAGTGTTTCGTAATATAAATTATCTTTATAAATTATTTTCAAATAATTCATTTTCTTCTTATTTTTTTAAAGTTTATCTATATAAATTATATGTCCTAATTTTTTTGTAATGCATCCCATTTTCATTCATCCTAAAATATTTTTTCAATTTTTGTGAATAGTTAAACTGTTTTAAAAGCTTCAATCAAAATAAATAGGAGTATTAACAAGTTATATAGCGGAAACATCGTTTTTAACAGCTCCGGTAACCTTGGTCCATCTTTAACTAAATTGGGATTCCACCTACAACAATTGAAGTAATCCCTTTTACCTAGGCCTGACAATTAGGGGGTGAGTTTGGTTAGGTTGAACTGGGTCGAAACTCGTCAGAATCCAAATATTAAGCGGGTTGAAATGTGTCAGGCTTAAACGAATAACGAGTTAAAACGGGTTGACCCGATTTTTTCCCAGAAAAAAACATGCATTTTTAGTATGAAAAGTCGTTTCAATACAAAAATATAAACTGGTTTGGTCGGGTTAAAGCAGGTCAGCCCTTTTTACCCGTCTTTACCCGATTTTTTTTTTCCAAAAAACATGAATTTTTAGTATGAAAAGTCGTGGGTCAAAACTGGTAACGGGGGCTGACCCGCTTTAACCCGACTCAACCGGTTTATATTTTTTGAACCCGTTTCAACTCAAAAATGTTAATGGATTGGGTTGGGTGGGTGAGTTAATAGTTAATGAGTTGTAATTTATAGGCCTACTTTTACACATGCAATTGTGTCATATTATGGCATCAACTCTCCATTGTGTCAAGCATATCCGGATATGTCATCAGCACAAGATCATGATGCGTATTTTGTTTATGTGTCAAATCAGGGAAACTAGCAAATCAACAATAAAAGTTGTGATGACCGCCCTAAATGATCCTATACATGAACGTCTTATACTCCCTCCGTCCCTAATTAATCGTCCTGCTTGACCCGGCGCACAGTTTAAGAAAAAGTAATTGACTTGATTATTTATATTAGTTTAATGTGTAGTTTCCTTTAATGTCCATATATATGTGGTCCATAATTAAAGTAGAGTGAAAAAGTAAGGGTAAAGTGGTAAAAGTGATGTTCTAAAAAGGTAAGTTTCAAAGTGGACAATTATTTTGGGATGGACGAAAAAGGAAAGGAGGACGATAATTTAGGGACGGAGGGAATATATATTATGTGTGAATGTTCTAAACGGTTCAGATCTAGAGTTTGAACTAAATTGAACTAAACCACGACAAGTCACCTTGTGTTGCTTCATGTATAGCTCAGTTTCATTGTCAGTTTCACGATTCAATCTCATGATTCGGTCTCAAGGTACAATCTTGTGCATTGTGCAGTCTCGTGATTCAATCTCGTGGTAAAAAACTTGAAGGTACTCGGCTTAAGTCCACCTTGCTTTGCCGTGGAGCCCACTTCAGATGGGTCCCCCAGCAATGAGTAGGAGCTCTCAAACTTTGACCTCACGAAGACTAAAATATCCCAGCACAACGAGGTACTCACTCCTCGACAAAAGTGAATGATACATCAACCCCATCTCCATACCGTATGCATCAAAGAGTCTTCCCACTTGACAATCCCTCAGCATTTCTTACTTGGCTTTTTGTGAGTTTCGAGCTTCTCCAAAATCGATGCTTTCCACGAACCCAATAAGAACAAACCCTCGAACACACCCTCCAATAAAGTATCCGACATACCTTCGGCCTCAGTGTTTTTCTCTTTGTTATTTCTCTCACATTGATAGTTGACTAACATTTCCTTCCAAAATCCTTATATATCACCTAAAATGTTAAAAATGTACCAAAGATCTAAGATATCTTCTCACCAACGAATCCAGCCCTTAATAGCCATGTCAGCGAGTTGTTAACAAAGTTAGACGGCACATTAACGAATTTTGTATAAATTGTTTGTCCGTTTCAAACATTTTGTTTCAAATTTTAGTACATTTGTTAAATTTGTCTTATATAAAGTACATGATCAATTGTGTCACTACCATATATTACGTTGGCACATTAACGAATTTTGTATAAATCTCTCGTTTATTGTCTTTTTGTTTTTGTGCAACTATTTCATTCTTTCTCACCGCTACACTTTTTTCATAACTTGTGGTGCACGTTTTTATTATTGATTTTTTAAAAGTTTATTTTCATACCTAGCATGATGAAAAAAGAGCTAAAACTTTCAAGATCTAATAATTATAGAATTTCATGTTTTTTATACAAACGTAAAATAAAATTAAAATATCATTTTCAAACTCAATGACCTTAGTTTGAAAAATGTAAGCATTCATAGTAATGGTCGATAATACATATTCTATATAGCCATAGTACGGAATAAAATAATAAGAGACACTATAATTACTTTAACGTTAATGTGTAATATAAGTGTTTTTATACATTTTTAAACCTAGGAGGGTCTATATTCCAAAATTTCAGTACCTAAAGAATAGTTAAAATCCTAACAACAATTAGTTGACTAATTAAGGGTTTGTATCTAAAGAATAATGAAAATTCTAACAACAATTATTTAGTTAATTGAATAAGGGTTCGTTAGGTAGCAATATGTTAGTCGTTCATACTACTTGTAGTAGTCCGATCAAGGGAGTAATTAAACTGTACATTTCAGTTTTATTCTCCAACAAAATACATGGATTTATAAATTGGGTTCTCTATTTTTTTTCTTCATCTTTTTGGAAGTAAAGCTATTTTTTGTTACTCATTATATTAACTAGTTATTTAGCCCGTGCTCCACACGGGTACAATGTAGGATATATATATCTTGGTGTTTATTGGTTTTGGGTTTCTTAACTACTTAGTCATATTATATCTTGTTGTTTCTAACATCTTTCGCAGGGATCATTTTCTAAGTTCTTATCTGAACTTTTAATTAATTTAAACTGATTGCTTTCTGCTTATAGTGAATGACTTAAGTAAATAGCAGGGCCGTTCCTGACATTTCAAAGGCCCGGGGCAAAATAACGAATAAGGGCCCCAAGCTCGATTGTTTGCTGGAATGCTGCACCAACAAATAAGAAATAATTTGTAAATTTATAATCTATTATCTACTTAAACAATTTTTAGACTATGTGATTTTGAAAAGAAATTGTGGATCAACAAAAAAATTAATTTACGAGCCCTAAAAACCTTAAACCAAAAGAAATATGGGTTTGAGACTTTGAGGGTTTAGGGTCTGAATGTCTGATTCGTCTGAAGCAGAGAAGGGCCTAAAGAAGGGAAAAATTTTGAAAATTGAAATTGAAATAAGGAAAATTGGACGAGTACCTGCATCATCGATCCTTTGGCTTCGAGGTTGTGGATGAGGAGCAAGAGAGTGACTAAGTGAGTAAGGCTGTGAGAGTTTTTTCTTGCTTTGAGCCTTTGAAATCGGCGAAAGCAGAGCACAAGGTGGAGTGGAAATTAATATGGCGGCCATAGATGCATAGGGAAGACTGAAGAGTGAATCTCGAGGTCGAGTGCCGCCGTTGATTGTTCCATCTCCTTGATCCTTATGTCCGACTGTCCCACTGTCCGCCCTTCCATCTAATCAACCTTTCGTCTGCCGGTATCACCGCATCAAGCTTCTGCTTCCGTTTCTTGTTTCCAAACAATTTTCCATATTCCCTATTTATATTTATTAATATTATATTTATATATTATATATATACTATACATATAAATAAATTTTGGGCCCCTAATTTTTTTGGGCCCTAGGCGGTCGCCCCTTGGGCCTATGCCCAGGAACGGCCCTGGTAAATAGGAGGAGATTGTTGGATTATGTTTGATTTACTTAAAACCATTAAGTTAGATAATTTTTAGGAGACTAAGTTTTTTTAAAATCTTAAGATCCTTCAGCTGGTATTCCTTTTGACATAAATAACGATCGGCTGACACTTCTAATATATCATTTAAAATCAATCTTTTCCAGATTTGATCAAACAAGATATTTCTAATACTTTTCTTGTTTGTGCTAGATAAATATTTTATGTCTTATATCATACGTATAAGATCCCTATGATCTTGTAAGAGTGTTCTCTTATCAAATTAGACTGAATTTTAAATTCAAATCTTGCCTCCAACGATTTGAATCACAAGCTACTTTATATAAATACATTGGAAGCAACAATTGAAAACAACAGAAGCATTCATACTCTCTCTAGGAGAATTCTCTTTTAAAGTGCATCAGCCAAAACATTAGGTAGATAGCCATTGATTTTTATTCATTTCTACTTCTTTGTTTTGATAATCATTGTTTAGACATTGTTTAGACATTTTTTACTTCTTTCATATTCATTAAGGAATCTTTTGATTGTCCCACGAGTGTGATTGTTTTTTCAATCATACTCCATAAACATCGGTCTTTGTTGTACACTGATCCATTAGTGATCACTTATATTATTAATAATATTGGTGCACTTCAAAATCCAAGTTTGACCAACTTGGTAGTAGACGTAGCAGTTTATACTGTGAACCACTTCAAGTCTTCAACTGCTTTGTCATTTACTCATCGGCTCTTACAAACTGTTCTAACACTTAAGTAGTCTTGATCTACTTAAGTATCAACTAGTTCATTACATAAGTTGTTTACGTACTTATTTTATAAATTGTCTTTCAAATCTTTTCTTATAATTTATGATCTTTTCAAAACATCAAACTGTCTCAGCAAGATGATATATTTTCTCGTTCCAGCTGACAACGTCAATAGCTTAAAACCTTCAGTCAACTGACACTATATCAGTTGATTGACAAAAGTTGTATTTTCCGCTTCAACTTTTGAAAATTTTCAAAACGACCTCAAAGTTTTAAAAGGCTATTCACCCACATCTAGCCTTATTTGTTGCAAAATAGACTTACAAATTTACAATATTCCATCCGTCCCAAAATTATAGTCTGGGTTGACTTGGCTCACGGTTTAAGAAACACACATTTGACTGGATTATTGATATTGGAATAGTGTGTGGTTTCCTTTAAAACCCATGAATATGTGGTCCAAAATTAAAGTAAGAAGAAAAAAATGGTAAAGTGGTAAAAGTGATGTCTTTAAAAAAAAAACTTTCAAAGAAGACCATTATTTTGGGACAGACAAAAAAGAAAAGTAAGATAATAATTTTGGGACGGAATGAGTAGTAGATAATTAGATGGTCATATAATATTAGCCCTCACACTCACACATCACACGCCTCTTCTAAAACCGCCTCTTCTTAATTCGTTTCTCATTCATCGCCTTTTCCCAAAAAACTAAATACAGTCAGTCCGTTTGGAAGTTTGTTTGTCATGAAATTCAAACAAATTTTCAAAGATTGATTTAGATTATCATCCAACGCATTATCACTTCATTTGTTTCACTAATTTTTCCATTTTTGTATTTTTTGTAAATACAATTTTAAGGGAAAAAAGAAACTAATACACTTTGCTTTTTAAATTTTTATTATGTATATTTTTTGATTTGTTTGCATTTTAAAAGTTAAAGACTTGTATATTTAAGATCCGAGAAAAAACCATTGGCTTTGGTTGTTTTTTCAAAATTTTCTGCAATTTGTATTTGAATAAAGACTTGTACATTTAATATTTGAAATTCTAAAGTCAAATCTTTAGGAAAAAAAAACACAATTTAAAAAATCTAAACCGTAATTCATTTTTCAAGATCTCTATGATTTACTCGTTTTTGTTTTCAGTTTTTATTGTGATTTATTTTGATTATTTTAATATATATTTACATTATGCCAAGTTAATTGGTAAAAAATATTTTGCTGAAAATACATAAAACAACATGTATATATTTATATGTTATTTTAGAGGAAATAATTAGAAAACATAAACTGTTGTTTTAGTGTTATATTTGCGTATATAACAGATCTAAGAAATAAAAGTCAAACATTTTTGAAAAAAATAGGATTAATAAATACAAACTGTAATTCCAATTTATAAGATTTACTCATTAATTTTTTTCGATAATTTATATTATTTAAATATATATTTAAATTGTGTCAAATAGCAGGCTGTTTAATTTATTTGACAAATACAGTACTCCATATGCATGTGTAAATTTATTTACTCCAAAATCGTATATTTTTTATATAAAAATTGAATACTTATATATTTTCATTAACTAATCAGATTTTATTTGAAAAATATTTTTTTTTTCATTATTTGCGGTTCCTTTATGACATAATTTCGGTTAATAAATTAGGTATCATTGAAATGTGTCTCCCACTACAATTTATCAAGAGATTGACATTTTATCACCAAAACATTCATCGAGTGAACAAAATGTAACTTATATTTCATATAAATGTAGATGCAAATGTACGTTATTATATGTAGTTCATATATATATATATATATATATATATATATATATATATATATATATATATATATATATATATATATATATAGGATAGTTTTACTTTTGTTGTGATGATATTATATGTAGTTCATTTAGTGTGATCCTTTGGAAGTATGTGTTGTAAACTAATGTTGGAATAAAAAAAAATTATATGCATGGGAAACATAAATTTAATATCGATCAAATTTAAACATACTTACTTTGTTTCTTTACCATAACAATATACAATTTCTATTCTATTTCAATTAGTTTGCGAATTGTGTATGTCCATAGAAATCATCATAAAATTCTAATACTCCCTTCGTCCGGATAAATATTGCTACTTTTTATTTTTGGATGTCCCAACTAATATTCCTAAACACTTTTGGTGTACAAAATTTCTATCATTCTTCCTAATGTATCACTTCATTTTTTTCCTCATTAATACTATCATTATTGTACATCCTAGAGAGATAGTAAGTGTAATGAATACATAATTAACGAGAGAGTGTATGTAATGAGTATTGTCGTCACAACATATTTTATACTGAGTAATGCTAGAGTCACTCAATGAGCACTCAAATTTGTGCACCAAATGATATGGTTTCCAATGTGTCATCTTATTTGGCATTTTATGGGCTCCACTATAAGTTAAAAAATTATGTTAACAATATGACACATAAGACGTCATATCATTTGGTACCCAAAATTGAGTGCTATTAGAGTGGCCCTAGCATTACCCTTTTATACTTCATCCTTAATTTTATTTTTTAATCCTTGTGTTTTGTCTCTAGGACGGAGGGAGTAGAAAATATCGTTCAATTCATTTTATTTACTGGTATCATACTTTCTTAAAAGTTTTCTTCAATTTATGCAACACTTTTCATACATCTTCATTTATTTAATATACATGCATAAAATACATAGATGATAGATCAAGTCATGAATATAATTTGATAAATGTAGATGAGTTTAGTTGATGAATGGAATGAACATACATGTATGATATCGTTAAAAAATGTTAATTATATGTGTTGACTTGCTATATCATTTCATAAGAATATTTTGGACATTTATCCTTATTTTAAACATAAGATGCAATTCATAAATTAGAATGTTTCTTATGGATATTGAATTTTTTAATGACCAACGAGTTCTAGTTTAATTGGTACTGTTCAACGGAAAGGTTTGGTGTTCAAGTCTCACTAGAGACACCCTGGATTTTACAGTTCTCAATAGAGAGGTCGGGTGTCAAGCCTCTTCAGAGGTATCGTTGTTGTTAAATCATTATTCAAAGGTCTCATTTAGCTACACACTTATCTTAACGGAGAGGTCAGTGTTCAAGTCCTACCAGAGACACCTTGGTAGTTAACTACTCTCAACCGAGAGGTCGGGTGTTCAAAGTCTCGTCAGATACACTATTTGTTCGAGTCACACCAAAAGCATTATGTATATATATATAATTGTAGCCTTTCAAGACATTAAAATAATAAAAAATTAAAGGTTGAGGTACAATTTATATCCCCTCCAACCATCTTTTTTTTAAAGAATTTTTTTAATGAGGAAAAAATGAAACATGAGTGCCACAAGAGAGAAAATTTAAACATCTCTTTCTGTCTTCCATACAGGTACCATGATAATTATTAAGTCAAAAATGAAACATATCAAGATTCATATGTGATTCTAGATATGATGTCATAGTACTAACCTCAATTATCTTTTCATGGAGAGCCTCCATCAGCCTTTTTGAAGAAGACTCTTGTTGATATCCGTTATTTGTACTCAACCTTTTGTAAATGTAAGATTGTTAATGCTTTTAGTTATTTATAATTATAATGCTCGCACAAATTTTTATTCCATAGTTTTTCGATTGCCAAGAAATGATTCAGCTGTCCAAAAAATCCAAATTTGGTTCTCGTTCATTGCTATGCAGTAAATACGAATACAACATTAAATTAATCTGGTTCCAACGGAAGAAGAACTTTTTCGAAATAAATTAAAATATGATTCTATTAATTAGTTAAATAAGTTATAATAGTGGAAATTCCACTACGGTGGGGTATAAATTATAATAAGAAATTAGAAAATTAACGCATGTCTAATTTGTGAGTGATAAAAAACTTTGAGACTATCAAATTTTAATACTTCTAAGTTTTGAGCAAAAAGTCAACTATTCTATTTTTAAATGTTTTATTTAAAAAATTTACTTTCAAAATTAAGAAACAAAAGTGTCATTTAATTACTAATGTGTTATTACAAGTGTAATTTTCTTTAAAAGTTTGACTTTCGAAACGAAGACTTCTTTACCCGGAACGAAAGAAGTAACACTCTTATGTCTTAATTTTTGAAAGTGAAATCTTTAAAGAAAATATTCTAAAATGAAATAATAGATTTTTTTGCTCGAAACAGATGGAGTATTATTTTTGTTTTAAATTGAGTGGTTATATTTAAAATTACTTGCCCCAAAATGAATATTTATTATCCTATAATTTTACTAATTTCCTTTTGTAAATATCATGTATATTATTTTGATTCTAAAGTGGCATAAAAATCAACTAATTTAATTTTGTGCGAAGCTAAAAAATCACACTAGTTCTTAGAATTCTCAAAAAACAAAAACATTACTACTCATCCGTCCCCAATTTATATTTAATTTAATGAATTATTAATATTGGTTTAATGTATAGCTTTTAAAATGTGTGTGTGCCCATAATTAAAGTAGAGTGAAAAAGTAAATAGAGTGAAAAAGTAAGGATAAAGTAGTAAAAGTGATGTTCTAAAAAGATAAGTTTCAAAGTTGACAATTATTTTGGGACGGACGAAAAAGGAAAGGAGGACGATAATTTAGGGACGGATGGAGTATTATTTTAATAATGAGATTAAAAAAAAGGAAATAAATCCAATGTGACAACACTTGAGGATGCATTTTTTAATTACGTGTCATTATTGATTCGATTTCCAATGTTAATTCACATGATAGTACATGTGAATTAAATTGATTTTGATTCGATTTATTTTTCTTTTTAATTACGAACAAAAACCGTTCTTGTATTTTTTCGAATTATTTTAAAGATTTAACGGATTTTTATAAAACGGATGTTTTATAAACACTAGCACAAAAGGTTTTATAAAACATCTCAGTTTGTAGCATCCGCTAGTTTGTATAAAAGTGATTATCATTAAAAAGTATTAAAAGGGCCGTTTTATCGTTAAATTGTTGCGTTTAGGGAATTTGGTGTTGCGTTTAGGGTTACTCATAAATAATAGTAATAAAATAAATTTGGTAGGGTGAACAAGTTTGTTAAAACTCCCGCCAATCAACCGGCCAATTGTCCCTTGCTCCATGAACCACCATGGCACCATCGCCGCCGGTAAACACCACCACAGCTCTGCCATCTCCCCTTCCCCTCCCCCCCCCCTTCTCTCTACATGAACCACTTTTGGAACGAAGAAAGAGTTTCCAATTGACAATGGCACTCAATCTTTCTCAAAGACTCGGCTATTTGGCTACTTTGGTGGGCTCACTCCCTTCTCCTCGCCGCCATTATCAGGTATGTCGAACATGGAATTGTAACTTCTCCCGATTGTATGAATGAAATTTGTTTTGGATTTGTTAAATTTGGTAAGAATAGGTAGTTTTGATGTCGCCTTCGTAGATAATATCGCCGACTTGAACTAAGAAATTGACCCCAATGTTGATTTAATCGAAGTGATGAATGTACAATGATTATTGCTCACATATTATTAAATAAATTTGAGCTGTACTTGGTTGTACCCAAAAAACAAAACTCAAAAAGAAAAATTATCACCACTGCTCTTTAGATCTTGTCTGAGCTGTTATTACAATCCTCTTGAAAATCCAGTTACACTACCCCGAAAAATTAAGTTTTCAGAATTATGTCTGCAGCAGCAACTGGTGAGGAGAACATATCGTCGTCTTCGTTCCCTTGGGAACAACAACTATGCCGCCGATTTTCACTTGCAGAGATTGAGTCAATGACTCAGAACTTTGATGAGGGTTTGGTCATAGGCCAGGGTGGGTTTGGGAAGGTGTATAAGGGTCCTATCAGAAACAGGTCAGATACTGTTGCTGCTATAAAGCGGTTGGATTCCGGTTCCACGCAAGGAGCCTCCGAGTTTTGGGCTGAAATAGAGATGCTTTCTAAGCTGCGCCACTGCCATCTAGTCTCCCTTATTGGTTATTGCAATGATGGCAATGAAATGATACTTGTTTATGATTATATGCCTCGTGGAACTCTTGAAGATCATCTCCATAAAGTTGGTACAATGCTATCTTGGGTGCAACGACTCCACATATGCATAGGCGCTGCCCGTGGATTGCACTACCTTCATACTGGTACCGGCACCCAGCATGGAGTCATACATCGCGATGTGAAGAGCTCTAACATCTTACTGGACGAGAATTGGGCTGCCAAGATTTCAGACTTTGGCTTGTCCAAAATGAGTCCAACAAATCAGCCAACCACTTATGTCAACACTATCGTCAAAGGCACATTCGGATATCTGGATCCGGAGTACTTCTTGACCGGCAGACTAACCAGAAAATCTGATGTTTATGCCTTTGGGGTTGTATTGTTTGAAGTTTTATGCGGAAGGCGTGCCATAGATACAAATCTTGATGAGGAACAATGGGGTTTGGCAAGATGGGCTCCAGAATGTATTGAAGAAGGAAAATTAGGTCAGATTATTGATTCTCATCTGAGGGGGCAAATATCTAACAAATGTCTGAAGGAGTTCGCGCATATTGCAAACCGATGTGTCTATGGTCGTCCAAAGCTACGCCCCACGATGGCTGAGGTTGTGGTCAGTCTTGAACTTGCAATGACACTACAAGAGAGAGCTGATAATCCCACGCAGCCTGCTGGCTTATCAGCCTTTACTAGGAAGGTGCAAAAGTTGTTCTTTGCCCCAGTTGCGGTGAACTCTGGTAAAATATTCATAGAGTTTGTCTTTGTAATCTGTCTGTCTGTTTAGGTATGCACATGATTTATCGGAATTTCAATAGCAGTAGAGAATTACTTTTGGTACAGGAAACAAACATACATTATATTGATGGATGGATATATATATATATATATATATATATATATGAATGGTCAATTGAGTGAAAAAATAGAATGTAGTGAATCCTAGCTGGTTTAATGTCTTCTGTTGATCAAGGGACTGTATGACCTCCATAGGTCACGATCTTGAATGATTCTTTTGTTCTGGTGTGAAGTGTTAATCAATATCCATCCTGCAGTCATATAGAAGAGAACTACTTGTATTCACAGTTTTCAAATACAAACTGTACGATTCAATACAAGTCACCCCTTCAGCATGTGTTCTCGATGGAGGGAATGACAAACCCTAACTGTACTGATTGTATAGGAGCATATCTGTGAGAATTTTTGTATGGTCGATACACATATCTATTCAGGAAGCAGGAGTTTGATGGGGTTTTAGTCCGACGCAACTTAAGAAGCCTTCTTCGTTTTTGGCTCTTTTTTTGTTTTTGGTAAAAACTCCCCACTCAGCCTTTATAACATAGTATTTCTCTCTCTCTCTCTCTCTCCCCCCCCCATTCCTTCATGTTTTTAGAGTTCCATTGGGTTTTCTTTCTTCTCCTATAGGAACATACTTGATACTACATAGATCTCTACTCTCTTCTACTCTTCTTGGAGAAGTATGATTCTATTCTTCTTCTTCTCATTTGTATGGCTTTTCTATTCTAGTTAATACTTGATTTATATTACTTATTTTTTCTTAATACTACAGTTAGTAAAGCTTGTAAGTTACTAATGATTTACTACTCTGCAGTTGATGCAAGATACTTTTAGGTTCAGCACGATCTTTAACAAACCACAGGAATACAGGATATTTGAGTCAGATTAGATCATGGGAGTCTGGTTCATGGCTATGAGGAGGAAGAGTGGTGCCTGGGGAATTAAATTAAACAGGTAGCAGATGATAATATAGAGATGAGTAAGAAAGGCCTAGGTAAGGTTCCTGAGTATCATGCGCAAGAGATATGTGTGCCGCACATCATACATAAATTCATCCTGTTGGTTATCTGTTTAATTTCCTCAAAAACTTCGCCCACTTCTAGTTGCCATAGTGCTAAGAAAGCTCTAATACCAAAACATGACTTGCAATTTTTAAGGTTCAACACTATTTTTAGCAAACAGCAGGATGCCATGAACACAGGGTATTTGGGTCAGATTGGGTGAGAATAGCTGATGGGAGTTTGGTCCGGGGCTGTGAGGAGTAAGAGTAGTGTGTGGGGTATGAGGTATGAGGTCAGAGAGGGGGTGGGGGATAATAAATGGAAGTAGGAAAGACCTACACGATCACAGCTAAGGTTCAAGGTAATGAAAATCAGACATCAAAAGCATAAGTATCAGACTAAAAAATCTCCCAATCTGGTTCCAGGTTATCATTGGACTGCCATATAAGAACTTGGGCCTCGGAATCAACACCATTCGACCTTCTCTTATATACTTTAGTCTGCTGCCACTCTCCCCCATCTGTAGTACTTCATAGTCTTTTAAAATATAATATACTCCCTCGGTCTCTCCATCCCAAATTGAAGAGTCCTTCTCTATGAAGTTACTACATTCACATTTTCTATCTATCATATCCCAATGTGCACTTGCAATACAATGTATATATACTATTGAAATGGCCTAAAAGTCAACTTTCTTATTTTTTTGCAAAAAAACTAAAAAATTCTGCTTTACATTATTTATTAAAAATATAGAAGTTAATTTAGTATAATATTATGTGGTATGTTGGTATGTAACTGACTTGCTACTTCTTTAAGGCTTAGGATTTATGAATTATCAATTAGGTAGATTATTAGGTAATTAGACTTTTATGTGTCATGGATGGATGTATTAATTGGTGCTTTTAAATTTTGACGTGTTATGTGACTTGATTTTGAGAAAGTTGGATCACATTGGGACTCCACATTTCATGCCATGAAAGGCATTCATCTTACATTAGACAACATGATCATGGTTCTAACACTAGTTTACATCAACATGAAATCACGTATGGGTTTTTTTTCCCCTTCTGTTTTTGTTTCCTAACAATTTGATAAATATACTTATTTTGGATATTCATTATCATTTGTTAAGTATCTTTTTCCAAAACATATGATTTGATTTACAATACGATGCGAGATTCACATTCCAGGTCATTTCACTTCACAATTTTCACAACTATATTTACACTGTTTCAAAAACAAGTGAGATGTCTTTGTGCTGTTCCCACTTTTCAATTCTTTTTGTTGGAGATGTCTTTGTGCTGTTCTTTTTCTTCCTCTGTATTTTCTAGGTGGGCTTCTTCTCCACTTCCTTTTATTTTCTCTCTTCTAACTTTTTTGAAAAGGAACCTCATTGATAAGGAGGATGTGAAATGAGTATCAAAGTCTCTCCACTTTTTGATAATACTAGAAGGCTACATACAAACTGGGTTGCTGATAAGATTAGGCTACATAAAGTACCAATATACGCCAACAAAAAAACTAGGCTAAAGTACCTAAACTCTCTGATGACCTACTAGAGAAACTATTAAAGAGCCAAGGAAAGAGAGATAAAGAGGAGCATTTCCTGCCTAAACATCCTCCCAATTTCAAACACCAGAATCATACCCAACAGAAAAACACACATGGGAAAGATATAGAGAAACCCCTGAGAAATGAATTTCCATGGACCAACATGACTTGCACCCGGATTTTCTCTTGATCACTTCGTGGCAAATGTATTTGGGCTTTGAAGTAAACCGCGACAATCATTTATCTACTAGAGAAGTGTTCTTGAAAATCAGTGGCCAGTCGTTTGGCCCCCATATCTCTTTGCTATGTTTGTCAGTACATTTCTGTTTTTTCTTATTAAGTTGAATGTTGCAGGTAATGCATCAATAAATTGATCTTTTCCTTCCTTTACTGTTTGCAGATGTTGCCAAGCCATCAAGGAATAATGAAACTGAAAATGATAGCACATTACCAAACAAGGTCAACGAGGTTCAAATTGTTTTAGTTCCGAAGGATCAAATGGTTGGGAGTCTGGGGCATCAATGTGAGAGAAGACTGTCAAAGCCCAATCCTAGACTAAGTAATCCTCCCAATAATGTTCATGGTGAGCAATTAGCTGCAGGGTGGCCATCTTGGTTCTCTGCTGTTGCTGCAGAGGCGATTAATGGATGGACACCTCGTGCGGCAGATACTTTTAATAAATTAGCCAAGGCATGTATTTCTAGTAAATTTCAAATCTTACTTGTGTCAGAGTTAGCTTCTTATTAATTAAGGTATTCATTTTTGTGATTAGATTGGGCAAGGGGAATATAGTAATGTGTACAAAGCTAGGGATACTTTGACAGGAAACATTGTCGCATTGAAGAAGGTACGGTTTGACTATTCGGAGCCAGAGAGTGTAAAATTTATGGCTAGGGAGATTTTGATTTTACGCCGATTGGATCACCCCAATGTCATTAAATTGGAAGGTGTAGTGACATCAAAGATGCTTTATAGTATTTATCTTATGTTTGAATATATGGAACATGATTTGGGTGAACTGCTCATGAACCGTGCCATCAAATTTACAGTGCCTCAGGTTAGATTTTATGAGATTTTCTGAAATTAATTGAATTCCTTTTTGGTTAATATCATTTCAGTGTGACATACCTGACTGTGTAGGTCAAGTGTTACATTCATCAGCTACTGTCTGGGCTTGAATATTGTCACAAACGCCATGTCTTGCATCGAGATATTAAGGGCTCTAATCTTCTTCTTAATAAAGAGGGGATTCTTAAGATTGCTGATTTCGGCTCAGCTTCCTTCTTTGACCCCAGTCGCAAGCTGCCGCTGACTAGTCAGGTGGTTACTCTATGATATCGACCCCCAGAGCTGCTTCTTGGGGCCACTTACTATGATGTAGGTGTTGACCTGTGGACGGTGGGTTGCTTTTTAGCTGAATTATTGGCTGGGAAGCCCATCATGCCTGGTCGCACAGAGGTAATTTCAAACTCTTTGACTTTAATCCGCATCATTGCAAGAACATATTGTATGATGTATCTGAATGCAAACTGCATATTCACTTCATCTCAAGCTCTATTTACTTACATGTGAAGATATGTATTTCTAAGAAACATAGTCATGTTATCATGTTATGCTATACAAGGTCTCTGCGTTCTTAGGCAGGGGAGAAGAGTGAGGGTGAGAGAGAGTGTAGAGAGATTTTCTTCTGTTTATTCATTCCTTTCTTGGTGTATATGCAAAATATACTTAATGTCATCCAGGTGGAGCAGCTACATAAAATCATTGAGTTATGTGGTTCCCCTTCCAAAGAATATTGGAAAACATCACAGCTGCTGCATACATCTGTATTTAAGCCTCAACAACCGTATAAGCGTTGCATAGCAGAGATATTCAAAGATTTTCCACCATCATCATTATCGTTAATTGAGACCCTTCTTGCAATTGATCCAGCTGAACGTCAAACTGCAACGGATGCTTTGAAAAGTGAAGTGAGTTCTTTTTAAAATCAAAATATTGGCCAATTAGTTTTTACATGTACATGTGTTTATGTGTTTTCAATCAGTCCATGTTGCATCAGTTTTTATTTTTTATTTTCTGTCTTCTTTTTTGTTAATTATATATTTTCATGCTATTGAAACCCAGCTTCAAGATAGCAAATGGTTTTAAATGAAGTTCTAACCTGAAAACCTTTTATTTATATGTAATCATGTAAGTGTGCAAGCTGTGAAGTATTCATTAGTTGCTTAAGCCTTAGCATTATCAAGAGTTCACTTATTGTTATAAGGTTGTACTTTTAGCAGGAATGTTGACACTTTAAGACATCCTTTCTGAAACAATCTCAAAGATGATATATCTGTTAAGACTATTTATTCTTGCAAGTTAAAAGTTTCTCTGGACCCACCGGTTCCTTTTGATTTATTAAATAATATTAGATCATTTACTTCAGCTGTAATCTTACTTCTGAATTATCTTTTCTGAATATGCTTTTGTTGAAACTCCTTGTACAGAAACTGTTAACTAATGACAAATTGCTTCATTAATCCTTATTCTCAAGCTGCCTTTTGGAGGCATTGTTGAATGTTGAATGAACAGGTTTGCTGATTAGGAAAAAACGAAAACATGACTAAACCTAGTCCCATCTTTGTTATCTGTTGACATTTGACATGGAAGAGTCAACTGTAAATTGTGCATTTCTTTCCCAATCTAAGGACTACAAATGAGACGTATCAGGATGGTTTTGGGGTACACGGCTAATCTTACCTCAGTTATTTATACCATGAACCGCTGGGGCAAGCTTACTGCAGCCCTAGCTTAATCTGGTTTTTTGACAAGAAGCTTTCGAATGACTTAAAAAGTTGAAAGATCTCATTGCCACCATTATTAAAAAAAACAGTAAAACTTTATCTTGCACAAAAAATAATGCAAAACAAAGACTACATGGTTTACAAATTCATGATCCAGTTGCTCGAAGTGTGACAAATTAAATATGTATGGATCACATTTTTTCCTAAACTACAAGGAAGTCCCTAAATCTTAATGCTAGCAGTTAATGAGGGCATTATAGACAGTATGCTTAAGGAATCTTTCTAAAAGTGGAAGGGACAATTATTCTGGGATGTCCAGAAAAGGAACAAGGGACACTTACATTGGAATGGAGGGAGTATAAAATATGGTCACTTTTTCTAGGAACAGAGTATTATGAACTTACCACTATACCATGCAACAATCAAAATATGAAGAATGAAATATTATTGGGTTTTTATGCAATCCTATGTAGTCCTATGCTTATTTTACCGACACAATGAAGTGAATTAAAGCTAGCATTTTGTTGTCATGCTGGAAAATATTTGTCTTGGGCATTTGGCCATGTCTTCCAACAAGCTTAGGGATGAACAAATTCAGTCTTGGTTGCAAACCGCCTCTTCTCTGCCCTTGCCTCTGTTATTTGAACAGCCTTATGTCCAAAATGTGCTTCATGTGCAGTCCCTAAATTTAGACTCTTGCAGTCTTGCAAATCTTTTTCTTTGCTGTCCAGTAGCTCGGAAATTGTGGTGTGTATCCGTTGGCGCATGTGGGGAATATATAGTCTGCGCCTCTTTGATAGAGGTGTGGTTACTTGCCTGAGTTTTAGAGGTTTAGCCCGGGCAAGGATGCATTTAGGAAGTGTTGTTTTCGGAACTCTTTGGTGTCTAAAATGGTGGATATGATTATGAGGTCCAAGAATTGTGTTCTACAAGTGGCGAGGCTCAAGTTCCATGTTTGGAAACCTAAGGGTGAGTTTGGTAGCAACAAAAGGGCCAAAAAAGACTCCAAAGTGCAAGTTTCAACCCAAATGGGTTCCAAATACGGGATTTTGATGTTTTCCCTATTTTGGGTGATTTTTTATTCCTAATTAGCTTAGGTAACTTATTTAGTTGTTTCTTACTTAGTTTAGGTAATTCTCTAATTGCTTGTGTTTATTTTAGGTTTTTTTCCCTTCAAGTATTAGGATTTCAACTTTGTAATAGTTTTTGGAGTTGATTAATTATAGAAATGATTTTTTTCATAGAAATTGTGTGTTCTACACATTGAGCGTTCGGGATTGAAAACTTGTGGTGTAAACATTCGTGGATTCGGTGTTTGCATCACAAATTCGACTTATTAATTGGAGATTCATCCCAATTGTGACAATATAAAGGTTCTTGATTGCATCAATCGTGTATATGCCAAGGATCTTGTTTGTGTTAATTCAACAGGTCGAGATGTCATTCAACATTAAACCTATCTAGGAACATCTCGGGGTGCGATTTTCGCGTCAGTGGGGATGGTAGGATTATCTAGAAACAACTTGCGAGGGGATTGCTTAACATTTATAAGGATTTAAGAGCGGTGGTTTCTTAAAGCCTTCTGTTTGCCATTTGTTTATCTTTGCTCTTTTGGAAGGTGGGGACCTAGTTCCGGGTTCCCCTTGTTGTACATTCATTTCCCTATAAAAGGAGGTGGAAAGTCTGTAAGAATTATGATTAGTAAAGCCTTAAAAGTATTTCTAGGGCATAATGAACTCTTGTTTTTCTCTGTCTAGCATGCATAATCTATAATAATGTTGCTTTTGCGATTCAAACCATTCTAATAATCAATTTACAGATGAAGACATTTCGCCAATTTGATTAATAACTGATGTGATTTGTAGGATTCATGGATGTGCTTATGTTTGAAAGCATTCACCGAGTGTTTAAGCGACTATCCTTTCCTGATCATACATGTTTTTGTTTCATATGCAGTTCTTTACGACTGAACCATATCCCTGCGACCCTGCAAGCCTTCTGAAACCTCCCTCCAAGGTGGTAGCGTGCTATGATTATACTGTATTTATTTGTCTATTGCAAATATAAGTTTGCTTTTGTACAAATCCATCTCTCCTTTATCTTATTTGTGTTTTTGTTCAATTCCTTCTTCCTCACAGTCTACCTTTTTCTCATAGTTTCAGGGTGATGAACCCGAGAGGAGGATTTCATTAAGTGATAGGAGGAAACAAAGATTACTAGCGCAAAGCGCATGACAGATAAACTCAAGAGGCACGCCTACAAAAGGCTAATGCCTAGGACTAGGAATCACTGCTACGATTGTGTACAATCTAACTCTGACAATTGTTTGTGGGTTGAAGTTTTGCAACCTTTTGGCCACCTGATCCAGCCCGGCTACAAGGAACTTCCCATCACATACATGAGCAAAAGGGGTTATTAGAAATGAAAAAGATAGGTGGTGGTGGTGATCATACATCTGTAATGGTAGATGATTGTTGAATTGAAAAAGCTTTGAAGCATATTTGCGATGGAGTGAGTAGAGAAGATAAGGGCACAACCAATAATGTTCGGCTTTGCGATTTTATAACTTTGGGTTTGTGGTTTTAAATTACTTAGTAAAAAGCAAGAGAGAAATAGCGAGAAAGTTGGTGAGATCAAAGAGAGAAGTCACGAAACCAAATTCACTAAATCGTGATATAGTACTAGCCTTGATATTAGTACTCCCTCCAAGTGGAGTCACATAACTTTGGAGGGGGAGGAGATTAAACCAACCAACGTCCATCAAATTATTGAAGAAACACACAGGCACACACACTATAGCTCTCTCTCTCCATTTCCAAATTCATATGTTATTTGGAAAGATGGTGTTTTAGGTAATGGAAATTGTTTCATTATTATAGGATTTTAAAGAAAAAGAAGTGCCAAAATATTAAAACAATTAGGAAGTTAGTGATTCTCTTGGGCGTTGGTGTCGAAGAAAGATGATGTTGTTGATCAAATGAAAGAAGGGTGGGGCTATCTACACCCTATTTTCTACAATGAAGAGAAGTATGAAGTGTGGAGAGCAAACTTTGGAGTTTAGAATACGAATAGCCCTGCCCATGAAAGAATCCCCCAAAAAAACTCGTGCTTATCGATGGCTAGAAGCCTGAGTAAGAAAAGAGGACAGAAAATTACCAGTCTGAGGAAACATGGCACTTCACAACTCGCATGCGCCCCTTCAAGGAAGCTATGCAAGCTCTCGAGGAAACACAAACGGTCACGAGGAGGAACATCATTTTGTTATAGCACACCACACACACTACCTCCTAAAAAGGACTTCTAGTTTCTGAACAATTTTACACGCACACACACACACCTAGAAAGGAAGTGACACAACAACGAGCTAAAAACTCTTGCAACAAAGAAACCATGATTCCACTACTGCTATAACCACAAGGCAAGGTTTTTTCCAGTAGTACAGAAGGCCACCATAAGAAAAACACGAATGAACAACACTTTATCCAACTTTGCAAATGTTGACAAATTACCAAACATTAAACAGTGTGCACATCAAGAGAGTTTTAAAGACAGGAGATTAAGAGAAACGTCTTGAAAAGCCATTTACAATGACGAAAATGAAACCACAAAAGACACTTCACATCAAAGCCATCACCTCAGAAACCACCACGGAGACGAAGGACAAGGTGAAGTGTTGACTCCTTCTGAATGTTATAGTCGGCCAGAGTCCTCCCATCCTCCAGCTGCTTCCCAGCAAAAATCAACCTCTGCTGGTCAGGAGGGATTCCCTCCTTGTCTTGTATCTTGGCCTTCACATTGTCGATGGTATCCGAGCTTTCTACCTCCAGAGTTATGGTCTTCCCAGTCAATGTCTTCACGAAGATCTGCATTCCACCCCTAAGACGAAGCACCAAGTGTAGTGTAGACTCCTTTTGAATGTTGTAATCGGCAAGGGTGCGTCCATCTTCAAGCTGTTTACCAGCAAAGATAAGCCTCTGTTGATCTGGGGGAATACCTTCTTTGTCCTGGATCTTGGCCTTGACATTGTCGATGGTGTCAGAGCTTTCAACCTCAAGGGTAATGGTTTTACCAGTGAGAGTCTTTACAAAGATCTGCATGCCACCACGTAGACGAAGGACCAGGTGCAGGGTTGACTCCTTCTGGATGTTATAGTCAGCAAGTGTGCGGCCATCCTCGAGCTGCTTCCCTGCAAAGATCAACCTCTGCTGGTCCGGAGGAATACCCTCCTTGTCCTGGATTTTTGCCTTGACATTGTCTATGGTGTCTGAGCTTTCCACCTCAAGAGTGATGGTTTTACCCGTTAGGGTTTTCACAAAGATCTGCATGCCACCGCGAAGGCGGAGAACCAAGTGCAGGGTTGACTCCTTCTGGATGTTATAGTCTGCAAGTGTACGGCCATCCTCTAGCTGCTTCCCGGCAAAGATCAACCTCTGCTGGTCTGGAGGAATACCCTCCTTGTCCTGGATTTTTGCCTTAACATTGTCAATGGTGTCTGAGCTTTCCACCTCAAGAGTGATGGTTTTACCCGTTAGGGTTTTCACAAAGATCTGCATACCACCACGAAGGCGGAGTACCAAGTGCAAAGTAGATTCTTTCTGGATATTGTAGTCAGCAAGGGTGCGGCCATCCTCAAGCTGCTTCCCGGCAAAGATCAGCCTCTGCTGGTCCGGAGGAATTCCTTCCTTATCTTGGATTTTAGCCTTGACGTTGTCAATGGTGTCTGAGCTTTCCACCTCAAGAGTGATGGTCTTTCCAGTAAGGGTTTTCACAAAGATCTGCATACCACCGCGAAGGCGGAGTACCAAGTGCAAAGTAGATTCTTTCTGGATATTGTAGTCAGCAAGGGTGCGGCCATCTTCAAGTTGCTTTCCTGCAAAAATGAGCCTCTGCTGATCCGGAGGAATTCCTTCCTTATCTTGGATCTTTGCTTTAACATTGTCAATGGTATCAGAACTTTCAACTTCAAGGGTGATTGTCTTTCCAGTGAGGGTTTTCACAAAGATCTGCATCTGTTTATAGACAGAACAATCAGACTGCGACAAAAATACAGGAAAGAAACCCAAAACCAAAAAAAAAAAACATGTAAAAACCCCAAAAATTACATGTATGGGTCCAAATAAACAAGATAAAAAAGATTAATCTACTATTTATACTCTTCCTCTCAAAAGAATACTGCTTTATATTGTGGGTAGTAAAGTATGCATTTGCTTATATAAAACCAAATCCCAAGGCAAGTATTTAAACAGATTGTACATAGATCAGGTTTGAATAAACAAAATTATATCCCAAGTTCACCATTAGATAGTTCTATGAAAGAATGAGGGTAAATATAAATCATTTCTAAAAACATAGTCAAGCAATCTTCTTGAATTCATGCATAAATAAACTTAAATAAATCAAAAAAGAAAGTTAAAATTATCTTAATTGTTCATCAACAGTCAACCATACAAAATTCACGTGTAATAAACCTATCATTTAGAATCAATAACTTGTGCAATATATCAACCAATCATATTCGGAATTCATGTATGATAAATAAGCCTAATAAAACAATGTTTTAATCAGATGAGCTATAATCTAGAATCAAATCATTTCTACATAAGAGATGCAACACATCAATCCAGCTATCCGAAACTCGTGAATAACTAAACCAATCTATAAATCGTGTAAAAGGGTTAAAATTAGGTCAATTTCTTATCAATAGACTCATCGGAAATTCATGTATGGTAAACCTATTAATCAGAATCAATCAATTATGCAACATGTCAATCAACCAATCTGAAATTCATTAATAATAAACCTGAAGGTCTAAATTAGGTCACTAAATTATGATCGATTCATGTATAATAAACCTATTAATTAGAACCAAACACTTGTGCACTAATTGAATCAACCAATCTGAAATTCATGTATATACAATAAACCAACAAATCAATCAAAATCAATCACATGCGCGATCTATTAACCAACCAATTCGGCCGATCAAGAAACGAAACAAATGAACATGAACTAATTACTATAATATAAAAAGTAAAAAGGAAAAAGAATCATACCTTGAGAGGATGGGGAGGAACAGAGAGATTTGAGCTACAAGAAGGAAGAAATTAAATGATTTGGGATTTGGCAAGGGGTTGTATTTATAGGCTGTCTCTTGAGATCTAAACCTAATCACGTCTCTGTAGGGGCTACGAAATGAACCCACGCGTGACGCCCAAGTGTTCGGTTGACGTCGTTGAATGCGTGTCACAATGTACATCCATCGACTAACGCAACCCCAATCCCAACCCCCACGCCCACCCACCCACGCCAAAAAAAAAAAAAACCCAATACAAGTTACACAACCACCCCTACTAGAAAAATGATCATAATGCTCATCAAGCCATCAACCCCTTGAAAAAAAGAATCAACATGGTTAAAAACTCAAATGGGCAAAATAGTCATTTGGGAGGGATGGATGTATTGGGAAAAGAAAGGGTTGTAGTAGGTTGCTCCCATTCGATTTTGAAGTTACCATCTAATCTAATGTATTATTCCCATCGTTCTAAAATAAATATTCTTAGTTGATAAAATATAAGTATTAAGAAACGAAATAAATGAATGAGTCATAACATATGTCATGACGAATAATATTTATTATATTATTTTTTCTTTTATTAATTATGTATCAATTACATATTTTTTATCTCTTTTTTCTCATTAATTATTTAATATCCTTAGTTAAATTTGACAATTACAACCCATAATCCGTTAACCCACTTGACATGAGTCACATGACCTAAAAATTACCTGATCCAACTTAATTTGTTAATATTTTTTGGTCGAAACGGATAACATGTTTCAATCCAAAAATATTAACATGTCAAGCCGGGTTAAAGCGGTGGTCAAACTTGTTACATTTTCAATTATTAGTTACTCTATAAATACATGTTTGGGGGGGGGGGGAATACGGGTTAAGACATGTCGATCCGTTAATCTCTATAATCCCAACCCGATTCAACTCAACATATTTCGACTCGTTGATATTTGAGTTATAATGAGCTTTGACTCGTCCCAACCCGACCCATACATGACTCAACACACCCAATTGATAGGCATATTCTTGATTAATAGTATTAAATGAATTGGTATATTGAGAATAATGTTAAAAATTAAAACTAAAGCTCCTAGTATACGAAAGTTTTAGATTTTTCATAAATTTCTTTAATTTTGGTTATACCGTATTCAAAGTTTTCAGCAAGTTGATTATTAATATTTGTTTGATTTGTAGTTTTTAAAAAAATCATATATATATGTGGCTCATAATTAAAATATGATGAAAAAATAAGGATAAAGTGATAAAAATGTTACTTTAGAAAGAAAAGTTACAAACAAGATAATTATTTTAATATGAACGAAAAAAAAACACGACAATAATTTTGAGACGAAATGAATAATTTTGAAACAATACGTCAATACCTAGGCTCAGACCACTAGAAGTCTAGGAGGCCAAGTCGATAGAAGTTAGTTACCTTGTATTTGTAACGGGCGTCAGATATGGCGAAAGACAAAGGATGCGCTATTTTGTTTAGTTTAAATGTCATTTTGTTTTTTGCTTGTTTGTTAATTTAATTAATTATACATCAATTCTTGGGTCATATTTAATACCAGTTTTAGTGTTAGGTTTGATGATTAAATTGGTGGTGATTTGGAATGTCTACATCATTATTTAAAAAATATTGTATTTGATCTAACGGTATAATTAAAATTTTTTCCCAAGTTTTGAACTTTGATCTAACAAAGACTTGACCATTACACAACACAATATTGTTAAATCACAAACTCTAACTCGTAATATCGTAGCTCTTTGTTTTTTGCTTATTTGTACATGAATACTATTAAAGGTATCTTTAACGATGAAAGTTTGGATTAATATATATTTTGGTCCTTGAACTTCACCCTTCTTTCGATTAAGGTGATAGATGTTTTTCATTTTTATATTGGTTCACTTTAGCTAGCATAATAGTTCTTCAACCCGTTATTTGAAACAGAATCGTTAAAAAAATTAAAATAACTAAATTGCCCTTTCTTGAAGATGAGTGAGATGTTTAGGTAGAATAAATCAATGGTAATTTAATTTAATTTAATTACAGAAGGATGCTTATAAAAGTCTCGTTTAATAGGAGTAATTTCAATTATTGTTTTTTATTGTGACGTGTCTCTTCCAATTTTATTTTATTTTTTGTTTAATTTGGGTTTTAAAATAATATTTCCTTTATCAAAACTCAAAAATGCTTATAATTAATGAGAACTAGAGCTATCAAAATGGGTTGGCGGGGCGAGCCAGCCCACAACCCACTTCAACCCACCATTTAATGCAGATCCCAAAAACATGACGGGCCTAAAAATACCACACCCCACCACTTTTAGGTGGCGGGGCAGGTTAACCCAAAGAGCCTAAACCTTTTTGACAACTATAGGCGGGCCAACCCACAACCCACTTTAACCCGTCATTTGGCGACGCGGGACGAGCCAGTCCAAAAAAGTGGCAGGCCTAAAAAATACCAACCCAATCCACCTCTTTAGGTGGCGGGGCGGGCTAGCCCTACGGACCCAACCTATTTTGACAGCTCTAATGAGAACTGAATTGATTAGGAATTTCACCTTATTGTAATAAAAAAACATAAACACGCATACGTGAGTATGCTAATGTGCCAAAACAAGGAAGAAAGTTATGAAACTCCTTTGTTTTCTTTTCGCAGTTTCTGAGGAGGCTCTATTTTATGGACGAGAAAATCAAGGAGGGGCCATGGCTGATGCCATGGTAGTGGGAGATGTAGAGATACATAAAAAAAAATGAACTGGAGGAATTTTGATTAATTGTGGGGTTTGGCATTTTGTTGTTGTCTACTGGGAAACTATATTTAGAGACTGAGAGAGACGTACGTATTTAGCAGTGATAGGTTTCTTGGTAGTATTTTGAATCCAATAATAGAGGTGACATTTTTGTTTTTCGTCACTTTGGGTTCATTAGTTTGATGAATATTTTGAACTTAAATGAGATGATGGCATTTTATATCCAATTATTCTATTGTTTTCCCATCAACGGATCACTGTAAATCATGTGATTCTTCTTTCGATTCCACCCCAAATGACAATACCCTCGACTTCAGATTTGGTTTACCTTTAAATATAAGAGCAGTGAATATCCTATGGACCCACACCCAAAGCAAGAAAATTAGACTCTGTTTGTTTTACGGAAAATGACTTTCGGAAAACGTTTTCCTCATTTTCATGTGTTTGGTAACCTTAGGAAAATATAGTCAACGTAAAAGCTTTTCCGAGTCAATGAAAAATGAAGCCTTCTTTTCCGGAAAATGACTTACAGATTCATTTTCCGTAAGTCATTTTCCAAAAGTTCGAGTACCTCTCCGCCCCTTCCACAAGTACACATTCACTCAACAAATAAATATATTTAGAAATATAAATGGAGTTTGTACACACTATTTATAAATTATAATTTTAATAAATACTCACTACGTCCTAAAATTAGTGTCAACTATATTATTTAGGGACGTCCCAAATATTGTTCATTTTCTTTTTTAAAATGTTTTTTTTCATATCAATTGTCAATTTTTTATTTGTATTTTTAAGATTGAAAAATGATGGACCTTATTGATTTGACACGACTAATGATAAATTGAGATTACTAATGGAAAATTACTTAAATCTCAACAATATCTTATATTCAATATGAGCATTAATATTAGAATATATTTTTGTATTTATTCATATATTGTTTTTCGTACCATTTTTCGTACGTTTGCCAAACACCCGAAAATGTTTTCCGGCTTATTTTCAAAAGATTTACCAAACACCTGAAAACAAAATCTTTTCATTCCAGAAATCATTTTCCGTGAAACAAACGGAGTCTTGGAATTGATGAGTAATACATCCAAAATATATATCTCTATCATCCATTCCCATCATCTCTTTCTTACCTCGAATTTCCAGATGTTGTTGTTGCCGCCTCACTTGCACCCATAGCCCAATTAGCATCACCATCCACATAAAATTCCCCACTCGAATCAGTCCCGACCTGCCACCGAAAAAGCGTAAGCAATTGAAGGCCCCATTGAGACATGTCATTATCTCACTTTTTCACTACTTATATATTTATCTACTAAATCACTTTAATTTAAAGGGTTACTTCACACTGTTATTTTTTTCTCGGTTAATGACAGTGGTGGTGGTCAAAGAGGAAGAGAGATGAAAGAAGGTGGGGAAGAGAAAAGGAAGAAGGTGGATGGGTGTGGGTGGGTAGGGTTAGGTGGAAATAAAAATAAAGTCATGGAGGGGGGGGGGAGCGGTGAGATGATAGATTTTTTTTTATTTATTTTCTTTTTTTACTTTTAAATTCAAGATGGGAGGAGTTAAATACATTTATTATTTTTTGTTAGTCCAGCTAGATATCTCACTCAACATCTTGTAAGGGCAAATTTTTCATTCTAATAAATATTTAACGATTATGTTTAACATAACGGTACGAGGTACTAATATGTCAGTTAAAGTGAAATTCACCAACCAATATAGAAAATGAAAAACAACTATCACCTTTATAGAAAGAAATGTGAAATTCAGGAACCAAATTATATATTAATCCTAAAAGTTTATACAAGCTTCATATATGGTATGATTTGGTTTATCCAAAAACCTTTCTATTGTGAAAGATTCATAAAGGCTAAAAAATAGGAAAAATAAACAAACATGGGGACCAACATTAAAACATCTTTATTGTAAAATTATTTTATCATTGTGAACAAAATCCATAAATATTGAATAGATGAGTTTTTTGTTTTTGATGTGACGGATGATGTGAAACATAAGAAATTGTTGAAAAAAACTTTTTTAAAAAAATTCACCTTTGGAGATGCCTTAAGATCTACATATAAGTTATAGAATTAGAAGTCTACATAATGATACGTATTAAATGTGAAATTAGTAAGCCTATATAAAAATAGAAACCCATCTCCGCATAAAAAACTACTCCCTCTATTTTGAAAAAAGAGTCAACTATGTTATTTTAGGATGTTTCTCTTAAAGAGTTCATTTTCAAAAATTAAGACATATAAATATCATTTTATTACTCATTGCTACTAAAAATAACATTTTTTTTTATAAAGTTTAATTTTCAAATGAGGACTCTTTAGCTGAAACGGAGAGAGTATCACGTTGTTCCTCCGGTCAATTAACGGCTTGATTAAGTCTACTTTACTTATTTTAATTAATCTTTAAAATGCCCTATTTTGGTTAATTTAAATTAAATAATTCGCTAGAACCAGGTGACGAAAATATAAATTTACTTTCTCAATTTGTATTTATCATAGTGCTAAATTGCTAATGTGATAAATGGGATTCAAAAACTTTGGATACAAATCGTTATCAACTACTGACTGGTTAATTTATTAGTGATTGGGGAAATACTTTGGGCCTGGGAGGTGGATTTACAACTCGGCTTTGAAATTTGGATTCAAGGTCAGACCTGGATATTAAACCACTAGGCCCAAAGCCTTCCTGTAAGGGCCAAATTGAGCAATAAAATGGGGCCAAAGGTATCGAAAACAATTTTTATCATTATATTGATGTATGTATTTATGTATTATATCTAAATAAATCTATATATATATATATATATATATATGTGTGTGTGTGTGTGTGTGTGTGTGGTTTGTAAAAGGTCTAACAAAATAAACTAATCTAGCATATACAATACTAATATATTATAGAAATACATATTTCAGCTTAAAATATTATATAAAAATAATTAAATGAGTCGTCCACGAGCATGTTCGCAAGCCTTATTTTAATTGTCAATCTCAACTCCATTAGCAAACGACCTAGAAGTTTTGCTCAACCTCGATTCATTAGTAGTTAATTGAGTTAGAGTCAAGCCTTCAACGAGCCGAGCACACCTTCTTCGTGAACAACTTGAGCATGTATCCATGATTGTCACAAAAATTGTAGTCATGATCTTTAGAACGAAAGAAGTATGTTGCAGTGCTTATCAAACTATGGTATACTATAATGTAATTTCATGGAATATGTTGGCAGTCAAAATGAGAAGTTATACGCGATTAAGAGCGACTAACGAATAAGGAGGCTTGAGATCTTTTATTTCACTCATTGTCACATTTTCCATCCCATTAAATATTAGTTATACACGTATCATTGTAAAAACAAGCTGGGTAAATAGACAAATGATCATCCCAACACACATAATAATTGGGATAAAGCAATGCAAGAATAACTCAATATGTGATCGTTGGATTATAAATAATATTCCCTCCGTTTTAGGCAAATAATTCACTATTCTATTTTGGGATATTTTAATTAAAGAGTTTATTTTCAAAATTTAAGATATAAAAGTGTCATTTTATTATTAATGGACTACTAAACGTACCATTTTTTTTAAAAAAAAGGGAATACCACATTTTCGACCACCCTATAAATTTGGGAAATCCAATTTGGCCAACGATATTTCATAACGACCAAATTAACCAACCAACTTTTAATGTGGTTGCAATGTCGTCCTCCCATTTCATAAAGACCAAATTAACCAACCAACTTCTATCAATATCTTCCTTCTATGACAATTTCTTGGCCCGATATTGACAAAAGTTGGTTGGTTAATTTGGTTTATGAAACGTCGTTGATCAAATTGGATTTTTCTAATTTATACGGTGGTCAAAAAGATGGTATTTCCTTTAAAAAATGACTTCGAAATAGAACTCTTTACCCTGAATGGTGACTCTAATTGATAACAAATAGGTGTTTGAAAACAAGATACGACCGCTACTAAAAATATCATTTTTAAAAATAAAATAATAACTTTCACACGGGAGTTTTGCCCGAAACGAAGAGAAGGAACTAGGGAGTATTACTTATGTCCGGGTGGTAGGCCAAGTAGCAAATAATGATGTTTCTTGCATACATGGACCTACCCAAGTACTCCACATTCCAACCGAAAGTTATGTAACACTTTCTTCTAAATCTAAACCACAAATTCAACTACCCAGTTACAAAAACACTAAAATAAGCCCGTAATTATCAAATGCGTTTTACAGTTAAAAAGAAATTTAAAAAAAAAGTTGAGAATTTCATTTGCTCAACAAAGGACACCATCAAAATTATCAATTCCAAAGAAATTAATCCAGTTGCTCAAGACCAAAGATGATGAGGTGTAGTCTATATTATTAGAAAATAATATATTTTTATTATTCTAATTTATTTGTAATTTGTAATTTGTGGTAAATTATATTGTATAGTTCTTTCCTTATTATATTTCCTTGTATAGGTTTTTTGTTCTATATTCCAAGTATAACCCTAATTGTAATTCTCCCTATAAATAGGTGATTAAATCAATGGAAAAACTATGTTGTTATTCCTAAACTTTATTAGTTTGTATATGGTATCAGAGCTTTGCTCCTAAAACCCATCTTCTTCCTCTAGCCGCTGCCCCTACCATCCTCTGCCATGACTAACGAAAATCACACCCTCACCATTAAAAACCCTCTTGACCCTACATAAACCTTCGACCTCATCAATATCTCTGACCACAACATCACCAAACTCATCTCCACAAACTACATAATTTGGAAACTCCAAATTGAGGCCATCCTCATTGGCTATGACCTCTACAAGTTTGTAAACGGCTCACACTTATGCCCGCCTCCCACCGTCCTAGCCAAGGATGCTCAATCATCCAAGGACGTTTCCAAACCCACACTACCAACCCTAGATCTAGCAAGACAAACTTTTGTTCAGCGCCCTTGTTGGTGCATAGGCCATTTCTTGGAGAGAGCCAAACTAAGTACAGTTCGGATAGTAGCTGGCTTAACCAACGGGGAAAAAGTTTCTCCACAATCTACCCCAACTTGTTGGGTTTTCCCGTCACAAACAAGCCGTGCCTTATGTCGCTCAAACGATCCGTCCGACCCGTGTTTAAGAGTGAAAATCCACATGGAGCGAATAACATTAGTCCCAGGTGGACGGGGAACCAACTCCCACGTCCTATTGCTAATAAGAGCATTATATTCGTCGGTCATAGCCATTTTCCAATTTGTATCATGAAGTGCCGACACGAGATTAGAAGGTAATGGGGACTCAGTAGTGCAAGTATGGAGATTAAACAATTGTTTAGGTTTAAATATTCCTCGTTGACTACGAGTGACCGGTCCTTGAGTCGGAACATAATGAGAAGGAGGCGGAATGGGAGGAGGGACAGGAATATGAGGACTGATAGGTGCATGAGGACTATCATGGACAGAAGGTGGGCTGTGTTGGTGTTGGCCAGTGGGCCGAATAGGTGGAGAAAATAAATGGGCCTTGATAGAAAGATGGGGCTCATCATCTAAGAAAGAGTAGAACGGAGTGGATGGTGTATGTAAGGAAGCAAACGAAAATTGTTTTTCATCAAATAGGACATGACGATTGATTATAATTTTCCGTGACGACAAATCATAACACTTAAAACCTCTATGATTAAGAGGATATCCCAAAAACACACACGGAGTTGACCGTGGTTGAAGCTTGTGTATTGTAGTGGACGGGAAAAGAGGGTAACAGAGACACCCGAACACTTTGAGGTGGGAGTAAGTGGAATCCTTTTGATAGAGGATTTTGATAGGGGAATTATATTCAAGAAGTTTACTTGGAATAATATTGAGTAGGTATGTGGCCATTTGGAGTGCATGATGCCAAAACGAGGGAGGTAATGAGGCATGAACCAAGAGAGTCCGAACAATATTATTAATGGACCGAATTTTCCGTTCCGCTTTTTCGTTTTGAGAAGAAGTATGAGGGCACGAGAGACGGAAAGCAAGTCCATTCTTTTTACAGAATTCCAAGAAATTTCTATTATCAAATTCGGTACCATTGTCACTTTGAATATTCTTAATATTACGGTCAAATTGGGTTTGAATATATGCTTGAAATGAGAGAAAAGTGGGATAAACATCTGATTTCTTAGCTAAAGGAAAAGTCCAAAGAAAATTTGAATAATCATCTAAGAAAAGCATATAATAGCGATGTCCCGAAGAACTCAACACAGGTGATGTCCAAAGATCACAATGCAAAATATCAAATGGTAAAAAGGTACTAGAATTTGAATCAACAAACGGTAATCTAATGTGTTTCCCCAAAGAACAAGAATGACAAATATTAGATATACGAGACGGACTATAGTTTATCATTTTATTCTTCCTAAGTGTTTCTACCACAGGTGACCCCGGATGCCCCAATCTTTGATGCCATAGAGTAGGAGTGATAGAAGCAAAAACATATGATTGTGTATTATTGGTGGTGACATGGGGAGTGACAGGGTAGAGCTCGCCACGACTTTCACATCTCATTAGACGCACCCCCGTTTGGAAATCCTTCACAGAAAAGCCAAAGAGGTCAAACTCAATAGAAACAGAATTATCGGTTGTGAATTTACGAACAGAAATGAGATTCTTAATTAGGCGAGGAGCATGAAGAACATTCTTTAATACGAATGGGGGATGAGGGGAATGAAACGTATAATTACCAAAACCATGTATTAGAATGGAGTGGCCACTCCCAACAAGTATATTACGATTTGTGTTCATATTAGAATAGGACGAGAGAATACCTTGTTCGGACGTCATGTGAGAGGTAGCACCCGTATCCATGTGCCAAGGTGTAGTTGGTGGTGGTGTAAGACCCAGAGTGTACATGGCTGCTTCTATGTCAATCGGTGAGGAAGTAGTGGAAGCAACATGTGCCTGAGGCCGTGACCCAAGGATGCCGGGCTGAGGCTGAGCATAAGAACAATTTGGCCTAGACCAATACGCCGGTGTGGATGGGTATGGGCATGGTGGAGGAGCCCAAGGCCATGACCAGTTCGGCCCCCAATGGCCCTGTTGATTTCCAGCTTGTGCCCATGGTTGAGAGAAACCATTGGAAGTATTACCACCATTATTACCTCTCGGACTAGCACCCGCAGAAACTTGAGAACCCTTGCCGCCACCCTTACCATTATTCTTCTTGTTTCCACGATCAGAATAACCACACCCTTACCTCGATTGTTTCCCCGTTGGCCACCATTGGAATTCCCTGTAGCTGAGGCACGATCTACCACTGAAACTGGATTAGCAGTCTCTCTTGCCATCATTACCGAGGTCATGGAGGCCTTTTTATTCAGGCCTGCTTCCTCCAAAGTAAGCATAGATCTTGCCTTAGTGAAGCTAGGCAGCGAATCGTGTTGACGTATGAGGGTTGCAACGCCACTGTATGCCTCGGAGAGGCCAGCCACCATCTGCAATACCAAATGCTCGTTTGATACCGGAGCCCCGACATTCTTAAGCTAATCGGCAAGTTGCTTGAGGTGTTGACAATAAGGAAGAGGTGTTGGGAAAATCCTCCATCATGGTGCGAGAAAAATCTTGCTCAAGAGCCACGGCTCGAGAGTATTTGTTGTCTTGAAAGATGTCTCGCAGGCTATTCCAAGCCCCCATAGCCAAGCAATCAGGTTCCATAATGGTGTTGAGAAGGTCAGGTGATATAGTGGAATAAATCCAGCCCAAGACGGTGGAGTCAAGGACTTGTGACGACCCGACCCGGATCTCAACACGAGATCCCAAGGTCGTGCCATCAGGACAACTAAGAGACAGACAAGCACCTGCTAAGCATAATGGTGCGAGTCAAAAGATGAGCCAACAAGCTCAAGACGGAAAGACAAAGCCATAACGGCGATACAGGAAAATAAAAAAACAAAACCTGCGGAAGCTAAACCAAAATGGGACCCGAGCTAACAAGCTCTTAAATATAAACAACCAAAGAGATGGTAAATCTCTCGGCCCAAAAATTCGACGCGCGTGACGCAACATTAGACACGCACAACAAACCATCGGCAACCAAGGCCGGCAACAGACAAAATCCCAACCTGATAAACACCACTCAACGACTACAACATGCCGGAGGAACAATTCAACTATAGCAATATAATTAATGCTAAACCACCAACCAAATCTCACGACTAAAACTGTCGGAGGTAGGAACAACAATAATACCAAAACTAGAATAAACGAGCCACACATGCTCGAAATGACAACCAGAATAAATTCTAAGGATACAACGGCTCGGCAATACAACCGGCTCCCAAATACACAACCATAAAATACTACTACATTCTACCCAAGTAAAGTCTACATAACTTTACATTCGAGCCTCACAAATAAATGACAACATAATAATAAATAACTCCAAGCTTATAACTTGGAAGACCACCTGCTAGAAGTCGGATTATCAGAAGCCATTGCGTACTTTAACGGGATCACTGCACACACTAGGGAAAACAATCACACGGAGTGAGTCATAATGACCCAGTAAGTTTCTAAATGCAACATGTGGCATATTATGACATGGCATGGCATAAATGCACAATCATATAAAATCATGGTATCATGCTAGTATACCATCATGAAACATGTACTTGATTTTTAAAGCACATAAACTCATATAAATCAAGTAGCATTTTATCTTTCATATAAATGCTCATAAATAAACATGTGTAACAGTAAACGTATTCGAACCGTTACAATCAAATCCGGGTTCAAAACCCAACCAACTTACCATGAGATCAAATCTCAAACCAAGATCCGGGCTTAATACCCAATCAATCATACCCTGGGGTTTCCTCCCCAAATAATCTCAACTCATCAGTTTCCCTTAATGAGTACTCGTTACATTCATCCGATCTCGGATGAGAAATGGGAGCTTCGAAAGTAGGCTAGATGGCTCTCTCGAGACCACATCCCACTATTGGCCAAATAGTGAGAAGAAAAAGGACCCAATACAACGATTCATAGCGATTGTTTCCAAAGACTATGAATCGTCCCATTGCCGACACAACAACCAAACCCGCCAGCTGGACTTTAAACCAAATGATCAAGTAGATATTTACTTGTATAAACCAATGAGACCAAGTTCATAATTATCGGACTCATTAAACCATGTAGGACATAATGCTCTACAACAATCTCATAAACCATGCACATGATTGCATATAAACAAGTAGGGCATAATGCTCCACAAAATCCCATAATCCATGCACATATTTGCATATAACCACGTAGGACATAATGATCTACGAAATCTCATAAACCATGCATATAATTGCATAAAATCAAGTAGGACATAATGCTCTACCAAACATCATGAACAATGCATATATTTGCATATAACCATTGTGTTCAACTAACTTACAAGTTTAGTTCAAAAACTACATATTGAGGTACTCATTATTCCTCGAGTCATCAACCAAGTCAAGTATAGCATACAAGCTTAATAAAATATAATGTGAGGTCTTCCTTAATCCTCAACTCAAGTCAAACCAAAGACTACTACGCTAGTCTCAAAATATCCACAATTCAAGACTTATTATTTTAGTCTTTATTTTAAGTACACCGGACTCAATCATAGTCCTAATCGTCATACATGATCGATAACACCAACACCATACTCAAAACATCATGACTACTCCGTAGTCACTTTCTCACAAGTGCTTTATAAGCACGCAACCAAAAATCCTTAAGGAGAGAATTATTTCTTAATATTCTCTTAATTATACACGTGATCATACGTTGGTCTCAAATGTCCATGCTCTAACAAGCATGCTCAAAACTTATTTCTAATAAGTCTCCATACCAAGAGTGTCTCCATTGGACACAAACCAAAAACCCCGGTGTGCATAATCATAACCCAAACAAACCCAAACATTGTAGGGTTTCAACCCAAGGCTTTTCATCATTTTATTGGCCTTATAACGACTCCGTTGAGTCTTACTAACACATTTCATTCTTTATGTGTTTTATAACTTCACACCGAAATAATTCATTAAAGTTTACAAACAATTCCCAATAGTCGTTCGGGCTTAATTCCCAAGACTAAAATCCACAAAACACATCACAATCACCAACCATTTAAAGTTTGGAAGTTATGTTTTTCCTTCCATTAACCAAACGAAATCCAATCGTCGTAGGATTTCAACCCAAGTTCATTTAGCACATACTCGAACTTATAATGACTCCGTTGAGTCCGATCTACCCTTTCTAAAATTTTAGGGCATAGAAGCCATGGTTCTCAATATCCTCTATATTCGCAACTAACATCGATAATCATCTTCCCAAGTTCGTTTAACTCACATAAACCCGACAAAACCTTCACTAATACAACATAGAATAAATTCATCATTTTGAGCACAACTTCATTTAGCTCACCTTACCAATCATAATTCCCAATTCATGATTAAATCATACAACATGGTTTAATATACTCTATTAAGCATATAAAACATAGTAATCAAGCTCACATCAATAATTTTGTAAGCTAAAACAAAATTTGGGCAAAACACCTTCCAAGTATCTCTACCAAATCCACTTCAATACTCATGGATAACCAACATAATCAAGTTCAATAGACTATTTAGAACATGAATTTCACCTAAATCATGGTCTCACATAGGTTCGATCAACTCTATCATCAATTTGAAAACCTAGGGTTCATGGCATCTTCTACAAACCCTAACAATGGCTTCCTTTGACCTCACATAGCACAAATGATTGTTTCCCTAGGGTCAATTGAGCCCAAAAGAAGGAGAAATAGGGTAGAAACTTACCTTATTGCAGACTTTAACAAGCTGCCATACCCGAAATCAAATAGATGAAGTCGATTTCCTCAACCTTCACTTCAATCTCACGGTGTAGTTTGGGTAAGGAAGAACCCTAGCCATGGCCTCCCAAGATCGAACCATTCAAGCCCTAGAAATCGCCCCTTTCTCAGCTCTCTCTCAAGCCTTGGTCTATTCGCAGAAGACGGGAGAAAGAAGTCGCACTCTATTGGCCGAACAAATGAAAGAATGCGGCTGATTTGATTTATATATGGGGGATTAGTTCACTAATCAACTCACTAATTACCCCTAAATCTCTTAATAGATGTTTAGGACTAGTATTAGGCTAAGTAATTGGGTTTAGGATAGGTTTAAAATGGGTTTAATGGGTTAAATTTCGGACAACGCACAAAACAGGAACAAAATCCCGTAACAGGGCTGCCAGGGACCCTTGCGGTCGCATCCCTTCCAAGTGATGCGAGCGCATCACTCAATTTAACACTATACACTCCTTTGTTGATTCCTTGTTCGGTCCCGGCCTCTCCCGCATGCATCCTCGAGCCTTCAAGCTTCGAAATGGCTCACAATTGAACCCTTAAAGTCCTTAAACATTAAACTAATACATCCAAGTCTCAAACCAATTTTAAAGTAGGTCTAGACTTCCAAAAAAAACACCCGAAACAACCCGGGGCAAACCCGACGCAAGACGCAACAACTTGCTATCTAAACGTCGAATGAAACCACAAACCGACGGGTAATAACCCATGATTATAAGCACCTATAAGGGCTACAAAATAGGCCTAAATGCCTCTCAAATGATAAACAACAGATAGGAGAAATAAGCTCCCGAAAGACGAGACGATTGCCCGGCTCAATCTCGAACTACGCGATAAGGAGAATTGCTATTCTCGAGGCGTCAAAACTTCACGAGACTTATGGAATGCATCCAATTAGAAGTCTAACACATCTAAACATGTTATTTAATCATCATGTAAAGATCTGGGACCAAATCGAGGTCAAGAACACAAAACCCGCATAAACTCTCAATCGCGTCGCATTTCGCCTCTCGTCGGGTTACGACTTTTGACTTTAACAAGTCAACCACTATAAGACATTTCTTAAAAGGGTTTTAGTCTTAATGTGGTCTCTCATACACATTTAGACTCTCTCGCAAACCAAACGAGCAATCAACCAAAGAAGAAATGCGAGCATTGCACGCAATTCAAGCTAACCGGGAATCGGGATCTTACAGGACTTCCCACAACTCAAGTTCCTCGTCGGTTTTAGGAGCTTTCTCCTTGCCTTTTGCCGAAGGAATGATGTGGTGAATGACCAAATGGGATTTGGCATGAACTTTAAACAATTTCGCCCATGTAGCGTATTGTGCGTTTTCCAATTCGAGGGTCATTGATATGTGGTTCTTGATGTTAGAAACAACAAGAGCCGGGTGAATGGAACGAGAAGAAGACATTGTAGAAGAAAGAAGGAGGTGACAGAGCCAAGGCGCAGCGGAAAAAAAAAGATGTGGTTGAAGAATTTAACCTAGGACTCGTGATACCGTATAAGAATATCTTCCCCCATCTCTATTATTCATTAAGGATAGTATATATACAAATGATGTTGAGCTCATCACGGCTCATTCTGTTGCACTAATCTAGGAGCTAAACTAGGTATAAGATCCCTATACAATCAACTAATAAGGAAGGGATGAATATGCAAAAGATACAACTAATATTATCTAATATTCTAACAGAAACTTTAAAAACGGGACCAGCCAGAATTTTCCCCTTAATATATAAGGCCCATTTGAGTGACATTGAGCCCAACCAATAATGGCGGTGAAATCATTTCCTTTGGCCCAAAACCGGGTACAATATGATAAGAATAATACAATCTATATATAAATAGAAACCTACCTAACCCTAGTGATCCACTCACATTTTACTTTCCTAATAATTTACAACCGCCTCTCACCCTCCCTCTCAACCAATTATTTAATTCGAAATACAACCCGGATCCTCTACAATTTCATTCACTATTCTTCCTTCAATAAGATACATTTACATATGATAAACCGATTATATGTTATTTATATCCAAGGATTTGACGATCCAATTGAAGGTATGCGAGAGATCTATACTTGGTTCCAACATTGCTGCTTCGGTGATTGACTAAATAAGGTAATATTTGTAGAAATCATTTGCAATTTTATTTCGTGTATAGATTTGAAAGAAAAAATTACGTTTTGTGTTCCAGTTGCAAATTTGTTTTAGATGTGTTCCGGATCTGTCGATTTGTTCCAAATTTGTCATTTTGTTCTAGATCTATTACATATTTGTTGCGGACTTGGTCCAGATCTGTTCCAGAACTACATAACTGAATGAAAAAATAGATGGGTGACGGACAAATGTTTGTCGGTATGTATTTTTTCATCGTAATTATATTTTCTGATGTGATTCTATTATTTTGTTTATGTTACGGAGCTTAACGATTGATTATGTGTTTCATCTGTTTATGTGATTCGGTTTTTTGTGCTTTTGATATTTAGCTTTTGTTCATGTTTGTAGTTTCAGATAGGCTAAAATCGTGTATTTATCGTATCTATATTTTTTTGATATTTTAGATTCTCTATCCCGATCTAATCAAACTGCTGCTAGCTGTAGTTATAAAATTTATATGAATGAGCTTGTTTATGTATTATGCTTAAGTAGATATTATTGATTTGTAGTTTGCTTAATTTGATGAGCTAAGTGGAAGGTATTATGAAATTAATGTTCTAGCTTATTATGTAATCTAGTCTACCGATTTTAAGTTTTGTATAAGCCTTTTAGATTGAGTTCATTTTGATGTTTCTCTTACATTACATAATATGTTTCTTAGAATTGTTTGTATTGTTAAGATGTTTTTCTATGGAAATAATTTTTTATTGATTGAATGTTGTCTGTTTATGTTCATTGAGTATTTCCTTTTAGAGATAAACTATATAGGGGTGCTCACTCAGTTCTCCACGGTCACTTTTGCAAATTTTCATAAATATGGATTAATTTTTTGTCCTAGTTATTTCAGTTTATTCTTGTCGACTTTTTCATTACACTTTGTTTTGCAATTCTTAGGTAGTTTTCGTGATTAGGTGGTTTTTTGAAGTGATTTATGTTGTATTTTCAAAATGAATTATTTATTGGTATTGACATGAGTTCTGGTTGTGGTGTTTGGACATCATGTGATTTTTTTGTTACATATATGTTTTTGTAATGATTTTGTATAAATTTTTTGTATAACAATAAATGGGTAAAACCATTTTGATCAAGTTGAATGCTACTAATTTTTTGTCTCAATGTACATCCATTGACTAAAGCAACCCCAACCCCACCCACACACCCCAAAAATAAAAAATAAAAAATCCCCAATACAAGTTACACAACCACCCCTACTAGAAAAATGATCATAATGCTCATCAAGCCATCAACCCCTTGAAAAAAAGAATCAACATGGTTAAAAACTCAAAAAGGCAAAATAGTCATTTGGTAGGAGTGGATGTATTGGGAAAAGAAAGGGTTGAGGTAGGTTGCTCCCATGAGATTTTGAAGTTAACATCTAATGTATTACGCCCTTCGTTTCAAGATAAATATTCATAGTTGATAAAATATAAGTATTAAGAAACGTAATAAATGATGAGCTATAACATATGTCATAACGATAATACTCTCTCCGTCCCTAAATAATTGTTCTGGTTGATCCGGCGCACAGTTTAAGAAAAAATAATTGACTTGATTATTTATATTGGTTTAATATGTAGTTTCCTTTAAAGCACATGTGTATGTGGCTCATAATTAAAGTAGGGTGAAAAAGTAAGAGTAAAGTGGTAAAAATGATGTTCTAAAAAGGTAAGTTTCAAACTGGCCAATTATTTTGGGATTGACGAAAAATGAAAGAATGATGATAATTTAGGGACGGAGGGAGTACTTATTATATTATTTTTCTCTTTTATTAATTATGTACCAATTACACACTTTTTATCTCTTTCTTTCTCATTAATTATTTAACATCCCTAGTTAGATTTGACAATCACAACCCATAATCTGTTAACCCACCTGACATGACCTAAAAATTACCTGACCCAACTAAAATTGTTAATATTTTTGGGTCAAAACGGATAACATGTTTCAACCCAAAAATATTAACAAGTCAGGTCGGGTTAAAGCGGTGGTCAAACATGTTACCCATTTTGACCAATTATTTGTTACACTATAAATACATGCTTTGGGGGGGGGGGGATACTGGTTAAGACAGGCCGATCAGTTAATCGTTATAACCCGACCCGATTCAACTCCATATATTTCGACTCGTTGATATTTGAGTTGTAATGAGTTTTGACTCGTCTCAACCCGACCCATACACGACACAACACACCCAATTGATAGGCAAATTCTTGATTAATAATATTAAATGAATTGGTATATTGAGAATAATGTTAAAAATTAAAACTAAAGCTCCTAGTATACGAACGTTTTAGATTTTTCATAAATTTCTTTAATTTTGGTTATACCGTATTCAAAAGTTTCAGCAAGTTGATTATTAATATTGGTTTGATTTGTAGTTTCTTTTAAAATACATGTGTATGTAGCTTATAATTAAAGTATGATGAAAAAGTAAGGATAAAGTGATAAAAATATTGCTCTAAAAAAATTACAAACAGTCACAACCCGCGTCCTTCTCGCACCCAGTCTCTGCCAGTGTTGCTATCTCAAGGAACCACAGCTCGCATACTTGGCACTCCTCGCAAGCTCGGACAGCTTCCGCTCAACCTCAGCAACCCTCATAGCAATCCTCGGCTTCTACTCCCCGCTAATACCGACCTTATCTTAGTAAGTGTCAGGGCTGCCGCCAATAGGGCAACACGGCTACTCGCTGCCCCAACTTTCAATTGGTCGCCACCACATCTCTGCCCGCTGACTACAACTCGGCCAATAACTACACCAGGCACCCTCGGGCACATCTTGCGACCACATCGGACACCGGGACTCCGAGCTGGCTTCTTGACAGTTGAGCTTCTCACCATGTTACCAACGATCTTGGCAACCTCCATCTTCACTCCAACTATCCGGGCACGGATAACATGGTCATTGGTGATGGTACAGGCCTACATAACTCCAAAACTGGTTCTTCTATCCTTCCCACCCCTGCACACACCTTTACTTTACAAAATGTCATGTTTGTTCCTAGCATGAAACGCAATCCCATATCTATATCTCAATTCTGCATATCAAATAGCATGTCTATTGAGTTCTTACCATCTTCTTTTCATGTGAAGGATCTACTGTCAGGGAGAATACTCTTGACCGGATAGTCTAAGGATGATGTGTATGAATGGCCAACCATAGCTCCCTCTCCTTGCCCCTTTGCTTGCGTCAGTTCCAAAGTCTCCCACCAAGATTGGCATCATCACCTTGGCCATCCGTTTGGCCTCGTCCAAAGTCAGATACTCTCTAGCCTAGGTTTAGCATTAGACACTGCTCGCAATCATATTCATTGCAATCATATTCTCTGCAATAAAAGTCATAAACTTCATTTTCATCAAAATACTATTGTGTGTACTTTTCCTCTTCAAACTATTTATACTGATGTTTGGACCTCCCCTCTTCCCTCTATTAATGAGTTCAAATACTATGTTATCTTTGTTGACCACTATACCCATTACATTTGGCTTTACCCACTCAGACTCAAGTCTGAGGTCGCCACCATCTTTCCCAAGTTTAAAGTCTTGGTGGAAAATTATTTTAAAACAGCCATTGTCACTCTTTACTCGGACAATGGAGGTGAGTACACAGGGCTTGCCCAGGATTTTGGTTTGGCCGCCTACCTGTTCGCCCATGGCATCTCTCACCTCACCTCGCCCCCTCACACCCCGGAACATAATGGGTTCTCAGAACGTCGTCATCGCCACATTGTCGAAACGGGTCTCTCTCTACTCTCTAGAGCATCTCTTCAGCTGCCTTTCTAGTCGTTTGTCTTCCAAACCGCGGCCTATCTCATCAATCGGCTACCAACACCCACTTTTGCTCACCAGTCTCCCTACCATAAACTTTTTGGCTCTCCGCCCAACTACTCCAAACTTCATGCCTTTGGTTGTCTCTGCTACCCTTGGCTCTGCCCTTATTCCGCTCACAAACTCGCTGCTTGTTCCACTCCGTGTGTCTTCCTTGGTTACTCACTCACTGAGAGTGCCTATCTCTGTTATGATCCGAGCACCACCAAGCTGTATATTTCACATCATGTTCGTTTTGTCGAGTCTACCTTTCCAATGTCCACCCCGGCCACCACCCCTGCTCGCCTAGATACCTATGCTAGTGTTTCTTGGCTACCCCCTTGTGATCTGCGGCCACTCATACACACCGTCGATTGCTCGCTCCATTGCCTCCCTGTCAGTTTCACATCGCCTTAATCAGAATGTGGTTGATCTCAGCTCGACTATACCCCAGCCTCACCACTGCCCGCTACTAGGAATTTGTTGATTGTTCAACCTTCCTCGCCAACCAGCTCCATGCCCGAGAATAGCACTACGCCCACTTGCACCATGTCCGTTGACCCTGTTCCTGTGCCCGCTGAACTTGGTCATGTCCCTGTGCCCGTGTCTGATGACCCTGTTCCTTTGCCAGCTGCTTCTGGAACTTCAACCATAATTACTCGATCTAAAAACAATAATATCTACAAACCCATCACCAAATTGAGTCTTTCGGCTCAACTGGCAGTGGACATTGAACCAACATGTGTCACTCAGGCTCTGAAAGATGAGAAGTGGCGTCAGGCCATGTCTGAGGAGTTTGATGCACTAGCTCGCAATGGAACTTGGGAACTGCCCCTTCGGTAGATGCTCGCAATTTTGTTAGTTGTAAGTGGATCTACCGCATCAAAAGACATGCCAATGGCACTATTGATCGCTACAAAGCTCCCCTAGGGGCCAAGGGATTTCACCAGCGCCCAGGGGTTGACTATCACGAGACTTTCAGCCTGGTGGTTAAACCGACCACTGTTCGCCTTGTTCTCTCACTGGTCGTTTGTCAAGGATGGGATCTTCGACAACTGGATGTGAACAATGCCTTTCTTCAAGGCAATCTGTCCGAGGAGGGTATTCATGGCTCAACCACATGGGTTCACAGATAAGGACAACCCTCAACATGTGTATCGACTTCACAAGGCTATTTATGGTCTCAAGTAGGCTCCTCAAGCATGGTATAATGAGCTACGTCAGTTTCTACTTGCCTCTGGCTTCAAAAACTCGATGGCCGACACATCACTGTTCATCCTTCGTACTGCGGGCAACATCATCTATCTCCTTGTATATGTGGATGACATCATTGTCACTGGAAACCAGCCCGTTGCAGTTCAGACTTTCATATCTCTGCTCGCTAATCGCTTCTCACTCAAGGTCCTTGTTGATCTTCACTACTTTCTTGGGGTTGAAGTTGTTAAGCGCCCAAGTGGTCTTCTGCTCTCCCAGCGTAGGTACAGAGCTGATCTCCTTGCTCGCACTGGCATAACTGATGCTCGCCCAGTAGCTACGCCCATTGTTACCTCGCCTACCTTGACTTTTCACACGGGCACTGCTCTCACAGATCCGACATAATTTCAAGCAATGGTCGGGAATCTTTAATATCTATCTATCACTCGGCCTGATGTTGCCTTCGCTGTCAACAAACTCTCTTAATTCATGAATAGGCCGACCACTGAGCACTGGAATGCGGTCAAACGAGTTCTTCGGTATCTCTGTGGCACTATTAATGCGGGCATCCTCCTTCATCGCGAGTCTCCTTCTGCTCTCCATGCCTTTACTGATATCGACTGGGCTGGCAACAAGGATGACTACACATCCACCAGTGCCTACATTGTCTATCTTGGAAGCAACTCGATCTTTTGGAGCTCTAAGAAACAGCGCACTGTAGCTCGATCCTCGATTGAAGTTGAATATCGGACAATGGTTGCCACTGCGGCTGAGGTCAGATGGATTATGTCTCTTCTTGGCGAACTCGGTCTCACCTTCTCGCCTCAACCAGTCATTTACTGTTACAATGTGGGCGCCACGAGTCTCTGCTCCAACCCGGTTTTTCATACTCGCATGAAGCATGTGGCCCTGGCCTTTCATTTCATTCGACAACAAGTTCAAGATGGGCTCATGCGAGTTTGTCATGTCTCCTCGGCCGATCAATTGGCCGATGCCTTGACCAAGCCTCTTGCTCGCCAGCGGTTTCATCAGTTACTCCACAAGATTGGTCTCTGCTCTCAAACGTCCATCTTGTGGGGGCATATTAGAGAAATAATATTTTTTGATTATTCTTGTTTATTTGTAATTAGTAATTAGTGGTAATTACCTTGTATAGTTCTTTCCTTATCATGTTTTCTTCCTTGTATAGGTTTCTTGTTCCTTATTCCAAGTGTAACCCTAATTGTAATTCTCCCTATAAATAGGTGATTAAATCAATGGAAAGGCTATGTCGTTAATCTTAAACTTTATTAGTTTCTACATATATATGCATGATTGATTCATAACTTGGTTGACCAAAACTAAGGCCTCGTTTGGTGTGGCGTATTCAGCTTTTTCAAAACGCAACGTTTTCAAAACAGAATGTTTTTAAAACGTAACGTTTTCAAAACGCAACGTTTTTAAAACACAACTTTATTTTTGTAAACACGTTTGAAAGACTATTTCAAAACACTATTTTTTTCATAAACAGAGTAGTTGTAAACGCAACGTATTTTTAAAACGCTCCATATTTTTAAAACGATGCGTTTTAAAAGCTGCATTGAAACACTTTTAAAGAGAAAACACTGCATTTTTTTGCCAGTGTTTTGACTAAAACGCTCCACCAAACAAGCACTAATATTCCCAATTGGAAAGAAAAGTAGGTTTTATGTAAGACGTTTTTACGTATCTAAATTCCTAAAACGGAGCTATTCATGTTAAATTGGTCAATAACTCAAAAAATGCAATGCTACTGCTCAACTTTCAAAAATTACAGTATCACCCTATTTTTTTATAAATAAAAAGAGTCAACTTTTTGATTTATTTGTGCCACTTTTGCATTTAAATGTATCACTTTTGCGGCTTTTTTTGCCTTTAGATTTGTCCATTTTAGTCCTCAATGTGTAACTTTTGAATTTAAATGTGTCACTTTTAGTTTATCAATGTATAAGTCATTATATATGAAAGTGTGTTATTTTTATGTTTAAATGTGTCATTTTTAGTCCTTCAATGTGTAAGTTAGTATGTATGAAAGTCTCACTTTTTGGCCTCGAATGTGTCATTATTGTACTTAAATGAGTCACTTTTGTCTTTAAATGCGTCATTTTTAGTCTTTCAATATGTAAGTTATTATGTATGAAAGTATCACTTTTACTCAATGTATAAAAGTCATCATTAATGAAAATGTCACTTTTAATCTTGAATGCGTCACTTTTGTTCTTAAATGTATCATTTTTGGCATTAAAAGTGTTAATTTAAATTAAAAATGAAGTTGATCGAAGTTTGAAGATGATTTAAAACTAAAATACAAAGTTTGAGCACTTAGGGACTTCGGAGCACGATCTAGAAGATGGATGACACCGTAGCAATTAACAGACTAACTTTATTAATGCGGTGGTACATTCCTAGCGTGTCATGTGTCACATGTCACGTGCTCCACCCTCGACCTACGCTCTTTGTATCTAGACCTGGGTTGACCCGTAAACTTCATACCATTTTGCCCCATTTTCAGCTAATTTCTCTCTCTTATTTGGACTCTTTTTTTACTGGATAACCCGCGGTCTTCCACAATGTGTTATCCGTTTCAACAACTTCATTTTTGTCTTTTTGTGACTTCATCTTACGGACCATAAATCTGTAAGACGTTTTTTCACAAGTTTTTGCCACGAAAAAATAGTCTATCTTTCTTCTTTGATTTGTTTAAAAAATAGTTTCATTCCTAAAATCGTAATAAGTCATAATTTTAATGTAATTTTAAAAAGGTACAAACCGGTAAAGTTATAATTTTAAAAATTAATCTCTTTAAGAAGTGGGGAGTAATTAATGATAATAAAAATAATACTCCCTCCGTCTCTAAATTATCGTCATTCTTTTTTTTTTTTCCGTCTCAAAATAATTGTCTACTTTGAAACTTACCTTTTTAGAATATCATTTTTACTATTTTATCCTTACTTTTTCACTCTACTTTAATTATTGGCCACATATACATAGATATTAAAAGAAACTACATATTAAATTAATATAAATAATCAAATCAATTACTTTTTTTAAACTGTATATCAAATCAATCTGGACGATTATTTAGTGACTGAGGGAGTATGATTCATCCCCACATATTGAAATAAATGCCAATGCAGCTTTGAAGTACAACTTCAGAAAGGAAATAGTAACTACCAATGTGGTCCATGTGGACATACTTTTTTCGTTACCATAGAAGAATCTACATCTTAATAGTAACAATATATAACACTTAAATATTTACATCCCAATAAACAAATTGTAAATAAAAAAATTACCAATCGATTTAATCGTAAATATTGGAATCCACTCTCTTTCTAAATGCATGTACATATGTTATTAGTCAATTGATATTATGAGCTCAAACTTTGATATTTTTACAAGTTTTAATGTTAGTGTCGTCATTAAATTTACTTAGGTCTCTACACTGTAAGAGCATCACTTAAAAATGTCAAATTTAATCTGAGTGTGTAGAATTAAGTATATTTGATCTGACGATACTAACACTAAAACGTGTAGAAAAATAAAACAAGTTTGAGCTTATAATATTAAACCTCATATATATATATATATATATATATATATATATATATATATATATATATATATATATATATATATATATATATATATATATATATAACGTAAAAAATTATACTCCTTCCGTCCCTAAATTATCGTCTTTCTTTCCTTTTTCGTCTGTCCCAAAATAATTGTCAACTTTAAAACTTACCTTTTTAAAACATCATTTTTATCACTTTATCTGTACTTTTTCACCTTACTTTAATTATGTGTCACATACACATGGACTTTAAAGAAAACTACACATTAAACAAATATAAATAATCAAGTCAATTGTTTTTTCTTAATCTATGCGTCGGGTCAATCAGAACAATAATTTAGGGACGAAGGAAGTATAAAACAATATTATGAGTATTTTGTGTAAGACAAATTTTCTTAGCCAATAGACCGTATATTGATGGATTGAATAATAAGAGAGTGTTTTACGAATTAATATTAGTACGATAATTCTAAGCTTTTTAATAAGTTTTAGGATAATGATAGAGTCACTCTTATTTTGTATTAAAATATGAATACTTTATGGCATAGTACATTTTTATTGGTTGGAGTGGTGAGATCCATAAAATATCCAACTAATAAAAATACATCACGTTATAAAATATAAATATTTTGATACAAAATAAGAATGACAGATATTACCCTCTTAATAATCGATGCCATATTTCTAAAAACTACTTGGAGATGCCCTTGGGTTGATTATCGAGCCTGAAGAGGCCTGAGCCTGACTGGTTCAGATCCATTGGCTATCACGAGTGGGTCCTTCTTTGAATAGGGCTTACCACTCTCACCAAAAGCTGGCAGCCCAATTGCACCAAATTCAAAGCCACCCAGACTGACTGCCAATCTGCCATCAAAGCATCAACCATATCACACCCACACAAAAATATGTACTCGCTTATGTTTGGACTATCACACTACGTCGTGTTGCTGACAACCGATCCCTCTAAATCTAAGTCTCATGCATTTCCCACTCCACGTGTAAGCATATTATTGGTGTATCATAGCAAATTATCCGAGTAATTTGACGTGACTTTGTCGTCCATCGGAGTGAATTGTCTAAGCAACCAAATTCGGACCCATACGACGCAAGCAACAGTAGATAATAGTCAATCGACGTCAGGACAACCAACCAGTCGGCATCAGAAAAGGCCCGTAAAGTAGTGTCGGGTAAAGAAGATGATGTCAAGATGAGATTAGTAGTACCTTTGACATACCGAAAAATGCATGTGACTGCTTGCAAGTGAAGTATACAATAGGGAGAATTAATGCATGAATTGACGTACTTGATTAACTGTAGACGTTCTTCTTAGAGACTATATAGTGGAGACTATATAATCATTCAAAAATTGATTAAATTGATCAAAAACTCAGAACGTTCTTCTACGAGGAAAGGGTTACCAATTTGGAAAAAACTAAGAAAAAATGTTTTATGAGTGTTTTCTGTAAGATGAATTTTTCTAATCTGATTTATCATGTGTTGGTAAGCTGAGATGTAAGTGCAAGGAGATTTATACAAATAATTTTTGTAACGACTGAACACAGAGCCATCCGGCCGTGTGTATGCGACAATGAAGGCAAAAAATCACTCAATAAAAGCCACGATACCACACTTCAGAAAATTCAATGATATTGGTCCCAAGTAGCATGATATCTTATAAATCAAACACAAGTCTCACATCTACCCGATGTGGGATTTGGGTATTACAATTTTAGATTTCGGTATTTAAGGTAGTGAGCATGGATTTTAGTAATCACCTTTTTACTAGATTCTTGTTGAATTTATGTAGAGTCTAGATCTTCTGTATCAATTGTATATATCACTAGTGTATCATTTTTCATCTCAATCATTTGTTGAGATGTAATGATTGAGATACAATGATAAAAATAAAAAATAATACACCAATAATACACACAAATGATAGAAAAATCTGCACTCATTTATGTGAGACTTCATAGCATAAATAAGCTTTAAATTCACTACCATGGACGGGTACCCCACCCCCACCCACCCAGATTACAAAAACCTAAATACAAATTACAATACCCTCTTCTATCTCTCAACCAGAGAATTTCCCTTCCTTCAACCAAAGAACCTAGTTTGAAAAGTATAATTATTTAAGAGATATATTAATGTGATTGAATTTAATCATAATTAAAAAATATATTTAAGTACAAGTAATATGCTTTCAACACAAATGGATAATAAAAATGAAATGTTAAACAAATTATAAGCATAATTGTTAAAAATAAATTATTAAATGAAACATTACAAAATAATATATTTGACTTTTTGCCTGAAAAAAAAAGTATTTACGATTAATTTTACAACAATAACAAACCATCTATCAAAACAATGCAAGAAGCACTTTTGGGCCACCAAACTAGGCATCGTAATTAGGTGGGGTTGGGTTAGAATGGGTAATGAGTTAAAACATGTCGAAACTCATTAGAACTCAAATATCAAACATGTTGAAATGGATTGGGTCAGAATGAGTTGAGTTGAAACAGGTAATGGTTAAAGCGGGTCGACTCGTCTCAACCCAAAATTTTCCCCAAAAAAACATCAATTTATAGCATAAAAATCACAGGTCGAAATGGATAACAGACCCGACCCGCTTTAACCCAACTCAACTCATTAATATTATTGGATCAAAACGGGTTACTTGCTTCAACCAAAAAATATTAATAGATTTGGTAATTAGTAAATTAGGTTAGATGGATAATGGGTTACAATTGTTATGCCTAAATAGATGAGTCCAGATTTCCTGTACCACTTGTTTGTATCACTGGTGTACCAATTTTCATCTTAATCATTGCATCCTAACTATTGCATCTTAACCAATGATTGAGATGAAAATGATACATCAGTGATACACATAAGTGGTATAAGAAATCTAAACTGCTAAATATACCATCGTACTAAATTTTCGACTTCAGTTTCCCCCTTTTCCGGACAACATTTATTTTTTTTTTTCTGTCAACTAAGAGTGAGGTTCCTATCTAAGTGAGGGCATATTTATCATTTACAAAGGGCAAAATAGAGACTCTGCACCCACCTACCAAAAATATCTAACTGCCGTCCCAAAAAGGGCAAATATGATGGCCATTTGCATGAAGAATTAAATTTTCACCCACAGTTATAGAATATATTTTATACAAATGACCTTTAAAACATAATAGATGACTAACCAAAATATATAAAATAAAATCAAGATAATAATTATAATTGACATGTATCATATACCAAAAAAACACTTGAGTAAATATATTTTAACCGGTTGATGAAAATTATACTCTTTCCAATTGGCTGCCATTGGCGGATCTAAGATATAGTTGAGTGGGGCTTAAGCCCAAGTCAACATTTTGTCGATATAGTTTTATTATTTTATTAATCTTAAGCTCTTTTATAATTATAAATGTAATGTGTATAGTTCATTAACTCACAAACAATATAACTTTTGTTTTCGATTAATGACATTTTACACGGTTATAACTTACAATAATATTTAAATAGTTCACGTGTAATCAAAATCTTGGATCCGCCCTTAGTGAAAAAGTATTTATTGAAGAGTAAAATTTCATCCACCATTGTTGTGAATATTCTTTTTGCAAGCGGACATTACATCATAACAACGGGTAGCAATTTATTATCCAATCAATTGGATAACCGAATATATCCTCTATTAAAGACTTATCGGGTTTAACCATTTAAAACTTAGTCATTGGATCATGACAAGGGTAGCAATTTATTATTTAAGATTTGAGTGTCAATGGATAATAACCATTAGAGACCAATAATAAAATAAATAACTATAGGTTTAAACATGGTTATCCATTGAATTTACCCACTAATTCTACAACCATCACCCCCACCTCCGCCCACCAAAAGGTCCACAACCCCCCCCCCTGCAACCACTCCCCACTACCGCCAGTAACTCCCTCCGACCACCACCGCCTCCCACCACGAAGTTATCGTTGATATGGGCTTGCCCCTACCACCTCCGACCACAAACCGTCAACAATAACTCTTTCTAACCCATCACCGCCCGCCACACTATCACTGACCACCTCCGGCCACCACCTCCCACCACGAACCACCATTGTCACCCCCACCACCACGACCACCCACTACTTGTTGTTAGGAAGAATAGAATTTGAGACCACATTGTCTATAGCATGACTAGCTATCACTAGACTAGATTATTTTTTGAAATGTTTTTTTTTTAAAGGTTAATATAAAACTAGTAATCATAATTCGTTTTTAACGATTACCGTATTTTTATTTGTTTTTGATTAAGTTATATTTGGTTATTATTTATAATTATAAATTTACAATTAACATAAGTTTCAACAAAAAAACACTCTTGTATTTTGTAAAAATCACATAGAAATTTCATCAACCTATTGTACCATACAATACTTCAATATATTTATAAATAGTATTATTGAATAATACCCAAAATTACTCATTAACTATATTGAATAGATAATTATTTTATCTAAATTTAACCGATCGTACCCAATTGTCACCCCTAGTCATGACGTGTCAATCACAATTTTTGATTATTTTAGATTTTAATTGTCCATATATCGTAATCCAAAAGCCACTCATTTAAAAAAAAAATTTGTTGGTGTGAAAATTTAATTCTTATTCAAAGCCTAGGATTTCCTACTTTACCCCTGCCCCGACGTTTTTACTTATTGCTCTCCTTCAACAAAACGGCTGTAATGGTTAGGTTATTTTACGTTCATGTCTCCACGTAGCTATAATTAGATCTCTAGTTGTTAGTATTCAAAATTGTAGCATATTCCACCATTCAAATTACTCCCAATTAAATATTACTCTCCCGTACCACCATATTGTTCTTAATTAATTTTACAGATTCTTTTATTAAAAATTAAAAAAAGTTAAAATTTATACATTTTTTTCTTTAAAAACCTCTCGTAATTCTTCGAAAAATTAGTCCTCAAAAAGATGATACTTGTAGTAACTCATTAGTTATTAGTAATAAAATTAAACTTTCGTACTTTAATTTTTAAAGTGAATTCTTTAAGTAAAACATTCGAAAATAAAATAATGGATCATTTACCTGAAATAGAGAGAGTAAAATATTATGGACAATTGCTTAGGACGTCTTCTAAAATTAGAAAGAGAACAATCCTAAACAAGAAAAAATAAAATGCTCCCCAACCTTGATATATAGATGGTCCCGCTCCTAGTCCCTCCTGAGGCATTCAACCTAGTCCTGGGTTCCTAAACCAAAATTTTCCTCCAAAAAAACAGAGATTTATAACATAAAAAATCACTAGTCGAAATGGACATCAGGTCCGACCCGTTTTAACCCAACCCAACTCATTAATATTATTGGGTCAAGACGGGTTACCTGTTTCAACCCAAAAATATTAATGAATTAGGTTAAGTAATTAACAGGTTGAGTTGGGTGGGTTAATGAATAATGAGTTAGAATTCTTATGCCTACACCAAATTATAAGGGCAAGTCCAATGGTAGTACTTGCCTATAGGTATCAAAACCAAATTTTAATACCTATTGGTTATTATTCATAGGTATCAAATGATCATCTCTAACCATACGTATCAAAATGAAGGGTATTAAAATTAGATGAGGTATTAAGGGAGATATCAAATTTGGTACATTCTCTAGTACTACACTTAATTTTAATACAATTTACTTTAATCATTGAAAAGCTTAATACTCTTATATAAATATCAAAATTTAATTTTGATCCTTACCATTGGACTTGCTACTTACGCAAATGGATCATCGTACTAAATTTACGACTTCAGTTTCCCCCTTTTCTGGACAACATTTAATTTTTTTCTGTCAACTAAGAGTGAGGTTCCTATCCTAGTGAGGGCATATTTATCATTTACGAAGGGCAAAATAGATACTCTACACCCACCTAGCAAAAATGTCTAACTGCCGTCCCAAAAAGGGCAAATATGATGGCCATTTACATTAAGAATTAAATTTTCATCCACAGTTATAGAATATGTTTTATACAAACGACTTTTAAAACATAATAAGTGACTAACCAAAATATATAAAATAAAATCAAGATAATAATTGTAATTGACATGTATCATATACAAAAAAAACCGATTGAATAAAAATATTTTAACCGGCAGATGAAAATTATACTTTTTCCGATTGAAAGTTTCGTGGCTGCCATTGGTGGATCTAAGACATAGTTGAGTGGGGCTTAAGCACAAGTAAACATTTTGTCAATATACTTTCGTTATTTTATTAATTTTAAGCTCTTTTATAATTATGAATATAATGTGTATGGCTCATTAACTCATAAACAATATAACTTTTGTTTTCGATTAATGACATTTTGCTCGGTTATAACTTACAATAATATTCAAATAGTTCACGTGTAATCAAAATCTTGGATCCGCCCTTAGTGAAAAAGTATTTATTGAAGAGTAAAATTTCATCCACCATTGTTGTGAATATTCTTTTTGCAAGCGGACATTACATCATAACAACGGGTAGCAATTTATTATCCAATCAATTGGATAACCGAATATATCCTCTATTAAAGACTTATCGGGTTTAACCATTTAAAACTTAGTCATTGGATCATGACAAGGGTAGCAATTTATTATTTAAGATTTGAGTGTCAATGGATAATAACCATTAGAGACCAATAATAAAATAAATAACTATAGGTTTAAACACGGTTATCCATTGAATTTACCCACTAATTTTACAACCATCACCCCCACCTCCGCCCACCAAAAGGTCCACAACCCCCCCTCCCAGCTGGCAACCACTCCCCACTACCGCCAATAACTCCCTCCGACCACCACCGCCTCCCACCACGAAGCTATCGTTGATATGGGCTTGCCCCTACCACCTCTGACCACGAACCGTCAACAATAACTCCCTCTAACTATCACCGCCCGCCACACTATCGCTGACCACCTTCGGCCACCACCTCCCACCACGAACCACCATTGTCACCCCCACCGCCACGACCACCCACTACTTGTTGTTAGGAAGAATTGAATTTGAGACCACATTGTCTATAGCATGACTAGCTATCACTAGACTAGATTATTTTTTGAAATGTTTTTTTTGAAAGCTTAATATAAAACTAGTAATCATAATTTGTTTTTAACGATTAACGTATTTTTATTTGTTTTTGATTAAGTTATATTTGGTTGTTATTTATAATTATAAATTTACAATTAACATAAGTTTCAACAAAAAAACAAGTTTGTATTTTGTAAAAATTACATAGAAATTTCATCAACCTATTGTACCGTACAATACTTCAATATATTTATAAATAGTATTATTGAATAATACCCAAAATTACTCATTAATTATATTTGACAGATAATTGTTTTATCTAAATTTAATCGATCGTACCCAATTGTCACCCATAGTCATGACGTGTCATCCAAATTTTTGATTATTTTATATTTTAATTGTCCATGTATCGTAATTCGAAAGCCACTCATGTAAAAAAAAAATTGTTGGTGTGAAAATTTAATTCTTATTCAAAGCCTTGAATTTCCTACTTTACCCCTGCCCCCCGACGTTATTACTTATTGCTCTCCTTCAACAAAACGGCTGTAATGGTTATGTTATTTTACGTTCATGTCTCCACGTAGCTATAATTAGATCTCTAGTTGTTAGTATTCAAAATTGTACTTCTAATATTCCGATAGGTCTAAGGGTAACAATTCTTACTATCGTGTTGTGTTCGTGTCTCATTATCGTGTGTTCATATTATCTATCTTACTTGATAATAAATATAACAATAAATATTAATTTGAATATATTAACAATTTCGTATCATTCGTGTCGTGTTGTGTCGTGTTGTGTTGGGCTTATCGTGTCATTTATCTCTGTAATCGTGTTTTATAATCGTATGGTATGTCGTGCTGATCCGTGCTATCGTGTCGTGCCAGTCATTGTCACCCCTAGATAGGTCCATGCATATTCCACTATTCAAATTACTCCTAATTAAATATTACTCTCCCGTCCAACCATATTGTTCTTAATTAATTTTACAGATTTTTTATTAAAAATAGTTAAAATTTATACATTTTTTCTTTAAAAACCTCTTGTAATTCTTCAAAAAACTAGTCCTCAAAAAGATGATACTTGTAGTAACTCATTAGTTATTAGTAATAAAATTAAACTTTCATGTTTTAATTTTTTTAAAGTGGATTTTTAAGTAAAATATTCAAAAATGAAATAATGGATCATTTACCTGAAACATAGTGAGTAAAATATTATGGACAATTGCTTAAGACGTCTTCTAAAATTAGAAAGAGAACAATCCTAAACAAGAAAAAATAAAATGCTCCCCAACCTTGATATATAGATGCCAGATGGTCCTGCTCCTAGTCCCTCCTGAGGCATTCAACCTAGTCCTGGGTTCCTAAACCAACATCAAGCCTAGTCTGCGACCACTTAAGACAAAAACAAAAAAACAAAATAGCCATTAAATTCTAAGATTAAATTCTATTTGTAATATATTACTTAAATAGGCCAATTACAAAAATACACACATACAAGTGTTATATTATCATTCCTCATGTGGGCTACTAAAAGTATTACTCCCTTCGTTTCAGATAAAAAATTCATTATTCCATTTTAAAACGTTTCATTTAAATAATTCACTTTAAAAAATCAAAGCATAACATTATTATTTTATTACTAATAAATTACTAAAAGTATTACTCCCTCCGTTCCTCATTTATTGTCCTGGTTGACTCGACGCGCACCGTTTAAGAAAACATATTTGACTGGAATATTAATATTGGTTTAATATATAGTTTCCTTTAAAGCCCATATGTATGTGATCCATAATTAAAATAGGGTGAAAAAATAAAAATAAAATGATAAAAATGATGTTCTAAAAAGGTAAGTTTCAAAATGGACAATTATTTTGAAACGGACGAAAAATGAAAAAAAGACGATAATTTAGAGACGGAATGGAGTATTTTTAAAAAAGTTTTAACATTCATTCGGAAAGGAGGGAGTATACTTTAATACAAGTACCCATTGGGATAGAGAGAGGAAAGAGGGAAGTGGAGCAAAATTTCATTGGTGTTGACCACCGTTGACCAGCTGCATGAGGTGGCAAAAGGGGGAGCAAATACTGGCCATGGCTTGTTGAGGATAAGTCTGACCAAGGCAAGGGATAATACTTATTGCATATTTGTTGTCGATTTACTCTGGTGTTCAAAATATTTCAGAACGTAAAGGTCTAAATGCAAAAAAAAGTAAGAATTGATCGGAAATAGAGGAGACGGAGTTGATCGGAAGTTGGCCACTTGGGTCAAAACTGAAAACATACCTCTGACTTAAAAAACAACAAAAAGCCACCCTCGATTTTAAGGTTTTACACGACACCCCCCCCCCAAAAAAAGAGTTTTTTGATTGATTGTTTTATATGCTACCCGTTAAAGAAAGAGTCACGGCCCAGGCACATGCTAATCAGAGGTAAAATATAATTCAGGGTGTTTCAGCAACCTTTTTCCCACTAATTTTCATATTATAAAAAGGGTAAAGTGGTGGTTCATTATTTTATTCAGGAAATTTCAATGTTCAAACTATGAAGCTCATGGTACATATCCCCAGGTATTAACATTGAAATTAAATACATTAAAGGACAGACAGCATAATCAACAAAGGATCTCCCCCCAACCCCAATGTGTCAAAATTGGGCAAGACATTTCAATTCACTAATTTTGTCTTTATATCACACTACTGCCAGGCAAGTGGATTATACTGGATAGCACCACATGCCACAAGTGTTGTACCTTGCTTTACAATAAAAACACCTATCTGTACCACATTAGTAAGTTGGCTTTTCAGACCAGAATTCCTACATAATATTGGGGTTAGAAGGCAAATATAGCAGCACATGTGCACACAACCATAATTGAAAAAACATGCCAAAACTGAAGGGCACTAATACCCATACAAGAAAAGGGCAAAACACACACACAGATGGAAATATTTAAAATATGATAGCGCCCAGTCACTGAAAGTGAAAGGAGTGTTTGAGCTGAAGATACCATTCAAATTGGAGGGGAGTGTGTCAGTGACCCATGTGACAATGTGGCCCTATCCCATTCCATGTCCACACTTAAACAAACCAGGAAATGAGACAAAAAAGTCCCCTAAAGTAACCTTTAATCACATAAAAATAACATCATTTGCTTTCACCTAGTAACTTTTCTTTTCCCCCCTTTCATATCCTACTCACTTTTTTCTCCCCAATTCCCTCCCCGTATGATGAGAGAAATCTAAAAAAGATTATTACACCATGGCTATGGCAATTGAAGGAGTAGGGAGGCATTAAAACTAAAAAGGGTGGCAGAAGTGAGCAGAACCCCAGACAGCTTTACCTCCTCACTTCTTACCCTTTTGGATCTCAAATTCTTACAAGTAGCAAGGCTTCTATTTCAGCTACATCTGAGTTATACCGAGTCAACTCTACCTGTACACAGGTCAACATCAAAAAAAACACCTATCCACCAAACGCACCCAAAGAGAGAAAGAAGGTAAAAATATGAGAAAATTACTACTAGTATAACAAAAGTTACTACTAACTAGTACTAGCCTTTGGTTGTTATGATGCTATTGTTCCTTGAGTGTGTGGTCCAGCACACAACTAAAGAGAGAGGGGGGTACAAAGTAGTAAACAAAGGTGATACCCCACACCCATAAAATCAGTTCCTTCATCTGTCCTTTACTCAGTATGCATTATGATGTATTGTTGTAAGTAGTATGGTATTGATGATGACAATAATCTTGAGGAGATCTTCCTTACAGATCTTTTTTCTTTTTTTTTCTTGTTCTTCTTGTTGTGGGTACTAGTATTGGTTGGTCTTTTGGCTATACAGCAGCTAGAGGATCCTCCCTTTCTTCCTTCCTTCCTGGTATATGCATGCTAGCTACTCCAATTTCTGCTGCATCAATGGACACAAAAGAAGGCAAACAATACTATAATTCATCATTATTAAATAACTTTAGCACATGTAAGCATATTTAAAAATGGGGTAGCATGATTCAATATATATATTGCAAGTGTAGAATTTAAGAGTCTTACCAAAGCTATGTTAACCTCCATGCTGGCCACGGTCTACCTCTACCACCTACATTTCAATGGCTTCTTGCCCAGAAGAAAACCTGGTAAATAAGAAATCCCAAAGTGGATAATTCCCCCATTCTTGTAACCAAAGAGAGATGAAAGATTTGTGTTACAGCTGTGTTCTTACCTTGGCATTTGGAAGAAGCAAGAATTTAGAGAAGCCCTGTTCAGGGTGGTGGATGCAGCGGGCAGCAGCTGGGTGGTGGAGCTAGCAGAAGATGTCATCAGTGCACTATCATCAGCTTCTGCCGAAGCAGTGGAGAAGATAGACCGACGATCAGCGGCTGATTTTGTAGGTGAAGCAAACAGATTATCAGGAAGGTGGAGCTCTAAGCTGCTAGTTACCACAGAGATTCAATTAGATCCTTGGCTCCTCTATTATTAATACCATAACAATAAAACCCGACAGCAAAATTCAAGTGGTTAACCTTTGATTTTCATCAGAAGTTAAAGTTGTATATACCTTTCATGGAGATCAGCATCTTGATCATTGCAGCTCTCTTCCTCAACATCAACATTGCCACCACTATCATGCTTATCATTAATATCATTGGCACTGCCAACTTCAATTACTTCAAGTGTAGCATTCTGATCAGCTTCATCAGTTGCAGCATTAACAGCATTTTGGTCACCATTATTCTCTGCAGCAACATTTTCATGAACTTTTTTTAAAATTAAGAGCGAGAATCATAAACCAACATTATGCCACAAAGAGAAAGTTTATGGAAGTTGACCTCTGGAGAGTTCTTCATTGGCCCCATCACATAGAAGCATCAACTGAGAATGAGACTGAGTCGGTGAGGGAATGGGAACGCCACCAACAAGATTATGATGATGATGATTCTTCAAGTCATTTAATTGAAAATTCATCATTCTTCTACCCTGGTAATCAATAGCTTGTTGCAATTCAGCCCTCTCTTCCAATTTCCGTCTCAACATCATCTCTTGGGTATTGTACAACATTCTAGCACCTATGTACAAAGCAAAGATAGAAGCTTGAATACATGAATGAGATGATTTGGGGTGAAAATAGACAGAAAAAAAAATGTGTCTGCTTATTTCTTACCAAAAGGGATATGGTCAAAGGGATCGGCAGCTTCAAGCCCAGTTGGACTTAAACAAGCAGAAAACTCCCCTCTATCCATTTGATGCTGCTGCTTCCTGAAGACAATTCAATTTGTGAATTACAGGAATGAGCACCATGCGTAAAAAATAGAGAAACAAAAGCAAGTGTTATTACTTGTCTGGGACTTTTCCTTTCTCCTTGTATGGCTTAACAAGCACGCGGGAGTCGCAAACAAAATGAGGGTTCCCCTTGGCCAAAATTTGCTTCACAGTTTCCGGGTAAACAAAGGTTACAAACCCAAACATCCGCTTCTGCTGGTAGGGAATCCTTACATCTTGAACAGGTCCAAAGATGCTTCACAACAGAATAAACAAAGAACCCAAAGTAAATTCACTGATTACAAACTAAGGGTTTGAGCATTCATCATACACAGTTCCGTTACCTAAAGTAATTAGAAACGTCCTCCTCCTTGAAGGTACTATCTGCTGGAAATGTCAAATAAATCTGTCTAGAACTAGAATTAGCATTTCCTCCTAACCCCATAGCTGCAAAATCATTCCTTTCAGGTCGGCACCGACCAAACTTATGAAATTCTTCCCCCATCATCAATGCAGCTGCAGCAGATCTACAATGCAGCATAATGTCGGAATAAGAAGTAATATACAGGATCAAGATATTCCAGTCCACATACTCCATAGCAAACCAAAGTCCAAAAAACCAACTTAGCTGGTCCTACTCTATTTAGAATTTACGAAAGGTTCCAACTTTATCAAACATCTTGCAGTTACATATAAAATAAACATAAAATTAAACTGCAAACAAACCTATACAAACTAAAAAAAAAACCCAGAAATTCAAAACTAAGGACCCAAATAAGAAATGTACCAAACCTAAATTATTTGGTCTGCAATTTGCCAAATTGAAGGGGCGAAATGGGGGATTTTTAACTTTAACAACAAAATACCTCTGATTGTCATTAAGAAAGTTCATGCATCTGTTGTAAGGGAAAGGAGCCCCAGCCATGGCAGCAAATCGCTGTTGCTGAAGAGCCTTCATCCTCAGCAACTCTTCAAACCCATCAATCTTGCTAGGTGAACCCACAATTGCAGGAGAACCATCCGGTGAATCGGCAAAACCCCCATGAAGGAACTTGCAACTGTTACCATTCTTACAAAACCCTCTAGCAAAGTACATGCAAGGCCTCCACCCAAACCCACCACCACCAAGATCATCATTACCGCCATTTACACCGCCTCCTAGAAAAACATCATTCACAGAACAACTCCGGCGGTGTAGGTGGTGGTGCCCATCACCACAATTCCCCAAATCGCCCCAATTACTACCACCACCACCACCATTATTCCCGGGTGGAAACAAAATAGAATCGCTCCGGCCACCGGGACTCATAATCGGATCCATGAAATCAACATTTCTCGACTCATCGAGAAATGAAAGCTGATCTTGAACTTGCAAATTACTGTACTCGTCACTGATATCGTTACTGTTAATGCTACCCATGAAAAACGGAGGAAGAGAGAAAGAAGCGGAACCGCCCCCAACAACCCCATTTGCGGAAGGACTTCCGTTGTTAACTACAGCGGCATAAGAAGCAGGGCGAGGGCTTATCATCCGGTGGTTGTTAGGGCTCCGGTGATCGGAAAACCCAGAAACCGACCAAGGAGAAGATGGAGAAGATGGGTTCAAATGAAACCCATTATTCGGAATAACGATTCTGGGAGATGATTGAGGAAATGGATTAGGTCTGTGAGTCGGGTTAAAGGGAGAAGGAGACGAAGGGGTTGAGGGTGCAGACGAAGTGTTCGACGAAAGTGCTAAAAAAGGTTTAGCTTGATTAATTACTGAAACTAAAAGGTTTTCGGGGCCAAAAGCTAACCTTATCATCTCCTTTTCGCCTTGGTCTTGCATGAGTATGTAACCCATGATTTTGGAAACGTTTTCTGGATCTATGTTTTGGATCCTTGACATAACCATCTTTGTAGCCTCACAGGCATCCATGGCCGAGTCTGTGTCACTCACTGATAAAGAACACTCACTAACCCTGTTTTGGGTTTTTTCTTAATTTTCTCTCTCTAGAGAAAGGGCTTCAGTTTTAGAGAGAGAAAGTGGGGGGAAGAGGAGAGGTAGGGTTTTAAATAGTGAGTAAAACCTTACTTATCCCTTTCTGAAGAGAGGAGAGAGGAGAGAGGAGAGTGGGGAACTGTGGTGAGGGAAGGGTTAAAGCGGTTCGCTTATTTTGGGAATTATTTGGCAAAAATATTGGCAATTTTTAAATGTAATTATAAAAAAGGGAAATGGTTAATTTTGTCATTATACTCCCACTAATTTTTACATTTTATAATTATATTATTTTTTAAGCAAATTGTCATTGTACTATCAAACGGAATTTAATTTCATCATTATCCTTAAGTGTTATCTAATTTTTAACATAATTAGTTTTAGCTTTAAATATAGAAAGATCATTAATGATAGTTGAAATTAAAAATTAAATATATTTTGGCTTAAATTATAAGAAATTTTTTTCTTTTAGAGGTTAAAATATATATTTCATGAACAAAAAAAATAAAAGAACGAATGAAATATAAAAATACAAATAAGAAGAAAGATATATTGTCTAAACAAAAAAGTACAAAATATCTATAATACAATAGAGGTCGCTTACAATTGATAAAAGATAAAGACCGGCTGAGATTACTATTTTATCAAGATTCTACAGTTACAAGAAGGTTTACCAAGTTTACTGTTTTACCAAGTTTACAATACGGTTTACAGTTATTATCTTTTACTAAGATATTACAGTTTTACATTTAATATTTTACGGTTTTACAGTTTTATAGTTGCGAAAATTTGTATTTGTATTTTTTTTCTTTTTAATTTTTATCGTAATTAAGTTAATCAATTTAATTTTTTTCCGATCCGTAATTTCATATACAAATTTTAAAAAATTAAAAAAATCTTAAGTTTTATACTTTGAAATATTTGTTTTTCTTCTTCTTAACAGTTATCGTAATTAACTTAATCAATTTAATTTTTGTCCGGCCAGTAATTTCGTATATAAATTATTAATTAATCCCTCCGTTCCGGACAAAGAGACTTTTTTTGAAAGTCAATTTTTTTTAAGAAAATAATAGTTGTAGTAGTTCATTTACATAATATCTGTTTCATTTATTGATAAATTCTCAAACTAGTATCGTGTCATCGGTACGGATAAAAGTACTAGTGTATAAAACAATGGCCCTCAGTAACTCACTCACAATTAACAAAAACTATTTATCAATTGAGATTAAAAATCATTTTAGAATATTTAATAGATTAGATTCACCACATGAGTAAAGGTGTTAGGTGGTTATCATTTTTATTACAAAAATATTTAATATTTAAAAGATTGTTAAAAATTTATTTTGTTTATTATTTGAAATAGCCTCAAAAGAAAAGGGATTTTTTTTTCTTATATAAAGCACATACATAAGGGCATCCACTCAAAATGTTTATCCATCTTTTCACCTACCAGTTTATAAACATTTTTTTATAAACATTTTTTTCAATATATATAAAACATATAAAAACTTTATAAAATAGACCCACAATTAAATATTTTATTTATTTTCTCATTATATATTCATCACTTTCTTCAACCAACAAATATATATACTCCCTCCGTTCCTAAATTATCGTCCTCATTTCTTTTTTCGTTCATCTCAAAATAATTGTCCAGTTTAAAATTTACCTTTTTAGAACATCACTTTTACCACTTTACCCTTACTTTTTCATCCTATTTTAATTATGGGCCACATACATCTTGAGCTTTAAAAAAATTACACATTAAACTAATATAAATAATTAAGTCAATTATTTTTTTTAAACTGTACGTCAGATCAATCAAAACGATTATTTAAGAATGGATGAAGTATATATCTAGTCAGCATTTATCAATCAATTCAAATCCCTTTTTAAAAACCTCCTGCTAGAGGTGCTCATAGACATAGTCCGTTTAAGTTGTCGTCCAAGTAGAAAATATAAACACGTTTTCTTAAGGAATTTACGTTTAATTATACTCCATTCGTTGTTGTAATGGTACAAACTACGTATTTTATAATTTTAAAAAATAATTAATTTGATAAAAAAATAAAAAATAAAAATAATAAGTGTGCACGTGCGGTTCAAACCAAACCATGTAAATGCTGAGAAAAATAAGTGTATATAGGGATAGTATATACTGTAGTTGGAAGAATATGAGGAGATGGGTCGGAGTAGGACCCAGTAGGACCCAGTACGGTGCTCTTTAATCTAAGGGCAGTTACATTTGGTGGAAGGAGTCAAAGGGGTTGTTCAAGCTTTTCTAACTTTGCGCTCTCAAGAAGAAGCGAAAGAGTTTTGGAATGTGTGATTGTGAAACTCTTTTGAAATGATATTTTCATAAACAAATTATTTGTAAACGCATCATATTTTTAAAATGCTTTAAATTTGAGTGTTTTTTAATGTTGCATAATTTCAAAACGCTACATTTTTTATCATTATTTTGATCAAAACATTCCACCAAATAAACACTAAGTTATTATTCTATTTTGACGCATAATTATAAAAAATAACATATTAGATGTTTTATGATCTCATAAAAAAAAAATACACCAATGTTTTATTCAAATAATACTCAATTTGACCCATAAAACCAAAACAGAACAATAATTTAGAAACAAATAGAGTAATCTTAAAACTCCTTATGTTCTTAAATAATTGTACACTTTGTTTTTTCGTTCGTATCAAAATAATTTTTTTCTTTCAAATTTTCACTTTTATGAAAACTTTTATCATTCTATCCTTACTTTTCTACTTACTTTATTTATTTGGTCACAAACACAAGGACGTTATAATAAAACTACACATTACACAAATATTTATAAGAAAGTCAATTACTCCCTCCGTCCCTAAATTATCGTACTCCTTTCCTTTTTCGTCCAAAATAATTTTCCACTTTGAAACTTACATTTTTAGAACATCACTTTTACCACTTTATCCTTACTTTTTCACACTACTTTAATTATGAGTCACATACATATAGGCTTTAAAGGAAACTACACATTAAACCAATATTAATAATCCAGTCAAATAGGTTTTCTTAAACGATGCGCCGGGTCAACCGGGACAATAAATCAGGAACGGATGAAGTAATTTTTTCTTAAACAGTATGTCGGATCTATAAGAACTACTCCCTTCATTCCAAACAAAGTGTCCATTAGTATTAAAATAATATTTTTATGCATTAACTTTTAAAAATAATCTCTTTAAATAAAATATTTCAAAAAACTATAACATGCAGATGTGTGTGTTAAACTTAAAATAGGTCAAAAAAAAACTATGGAAAGAGAGTTTTGCTTTGATTGCTGTGGTAAGCCTGCAAAGGGTGGGGGTGTCTTAAACTTACAACCACAACTTTTTGTATCAGTGTACAGTCTTGGGGGATGGTAAAAAATGTTTCTTTTTCATCTCTCTCACTCTCTCTCTCTCTCTCACACTCTCTCACTCTCTCCACCCCACTCTAGTCTAATCTCTCTCTCTCTCTACCTTTTTTTTGTCTTTATTTTCTAAATCTTTTGGTATATATTGTGGGGTAGTCTTTTTACATAATTGGACAAAAACAGTGCTGAGTGGATTCAGATCTGTTCCAAAGGGGAAATATTCATGTGCCCACTCTTTGTTTCATTTTCACAACTTAATTATACTCCCAAAATTGGAACATAACTAAGCATTTTGGGAAAATGGGTCGGGTCAACATGGATCCATGGGTTTGTGTTTTTTTTTTTATTATTTTGTAGTATATATCACTTAAATGTGTACCTTAATCCTAGATTAATATAAGCTGGATAAGATTTTATCCATTATAATTTGAACACCAAAATATGAAAACACCTTAAAGTATTCCCAAATCTCACCTTGCACCCTCAAAAATGCATCTTACTCACACCATGTTAAACTTCGTCTCGTATACAATAACACATTATTAAAAACATCAACAGAAGTTGGTCATGTGCATTGCATGCCAATGTGGTTGTACAAGTGTTCTAAAAATAGCTTAGGACACTTAGGCTGGATATATGCTGGGAGTTAAAAATAAGACATAATTTTCAGTTTTTTAATTATAACCTAATTATTATGCATTGATTTTTTAAATATTGTTGGAGCTTGCTAAGTCAAATAGATTTAGTTAAAACCATTAAGACAACTAGTTTACTTTGTCTATATTATTAAGTTGTTTCTCTTAGACTTTGTAGCAAGTTTAAAATTCTATCTGCTGAAATCTTCACCAGATAAGATACTCACTGTAGCTTAATTAGTTACTGATAACTGTATCAGCGCCTGTTTACTAATTATAAATTTTATATTGTTGGAAACTTGTTTCCATAAAACTTGAATAAGTGAGTTATGTAAGTATATATGTGGGAATCCCACATTGGGAACAAAATGAAATAAGCTCCCACCTTATAAGGTGAGCTGAGGCTTTACTTTCGCCTTGGGCCACTACACTTTGTGTAGGAGGAAGACCTACCTGTGTAGGTCCAAACACACTGCTGCCCGCCCCGCCTTCCCCGAGGCCGGTTGGTGGTTGGCCACGGCTTGCCTAACCTATCTTTTGCTACCGGCTTCATTTAGTGTGTGGACCCTTTTCAAAGCATGAACCTTTGTACAGTTCGAAAGTCCACCGCCACGCATGCTAATCGCTTATGAACATTGTGTCTCTTCGGACGACATAATCGCTTGCTAATATAGCCTAACCGCTTCAACCGCTCCCAACCGTCATCCCCAACTACCACTTAAATACAGCCAAAAACTGAGTTTTCTGGTATTGAAATTCTGCTCGATTTTACACCCTTTCTGCCTCCTATACAGAGATTACAGCAGTGTGGACCTTGATTCGCCGGTGATCGAAGAACTGAGGATCGCCTCTTCAATCACGTAAGTATCCCGAAACCCGGAGACATACGATTATCCCGCCCAGCCTCATAACGGGTCGGCTTTTTTGTCTTAAGGAAAGAGCTTAATTGCTCGAGGATATTAACGCCTCTTTCCTATACAACTGAAATCAAAATCGCCTTACACTTCCTAACAATCTTAAGACAAAGTTCATTTTGCCTTGATTTTCGCTTTCCAACATCTCGTTATAATCTTCTCAGATGCTTAAGTCCCACAAAATCGCTTAAATACGTATTCAGCAATACATATAACTTGTTTATTACGCACCACTTATCTAACTGCTACAAATTCTCGCTTATTGATCACTAGTGTTCACAGATTAAAACAAGTTCCAACTGCTTTGTTAGATTAACAAATTTAATTGTACACATTCAAAGCCATACATTTTTACATAGTATGCCTCGGTCAGCCTTCTAGTTCATCACGTAATCAAACCGAGATAACACCGTTATATTCTCGATCCCGAAATCCGCATGTAACAAACTTAAACCCGATTCTGCATTAAACCGAATTTTGCTACTGCTTTTATGTCTTCAGATAGCCAAATCAAGCATCGCATGCTACATAATTCGACATTTTCACTGCTCAAAACTTGTTCCCGAAACCGAATATAACCCGATTGCCTTTCATTTCAGCCTCGCTTTTGACTCTACACCGAATTTGCTTCAAGTTACTTTCAATCTAAATCTGTTATCAGATATAGTCTGTGAAACTAGAAATCTGCTATCGAAAAATTCTACTCCTTGTGTTTATAAGACTGCTCACAGATTTTGCAAACCTATAACTCTGATTAAGCATCAATTCTGTTGCATGTTACAGAATATAAAGTCTGTTTCTGTTTAAGAGACAGATTCAACATTGTTACAGCCTGTTTCAGTTCAGTTTCTGCCTTGCTTCTGCACTGAATTTGCTTGTCTATTTCAGTTTTGCTACAATTGTATCTCACTTCAGTTTCTGCACAGTTTCTGCATACTTAGCAAAAACAGAAACTGCATGTTACAGAATATAAAATCTGATTCTGTGCTTTAAACTGCTTTTGGTTACTGCATGAAATCACACCTAAACCTGATTCTGTGCTTTAAACTGCACATTAAAATCTGGACTTTCAACTTCAGGTTTTTAATCTGTTTGGTATATTTCCAAATAGAAATTACAGATTCTGGTTTCTAATCTGATTCACGTTTAGGTCATAATCTGGTTAAGAACAGTTTCTGTTAATACTGTTTTAAACTGTAATAGATTCAGCCTGGGTTTTGGCAAAGGCATTCAAACCTATTAAGGCTATTCTAATTAATACTTAACTGTATTAATAATAAGTGTTTTAATAAGACTACATAGGAGAGTCTATTAAAAGCAGTTGCTAATTATATAGAAACAATAGTGTTTCATATAACTTAGCATAATCTTGTTTGTGTGCAGCATGGCTTCCAATTCGGAAAAGGAACCCGCTGCTGTACAACCGCCCATGGCAGAAATCACGCATACCACCGTTCACACTCACGGTGAGCGCCCCGAAAAGTTTGTAGGCAAAGAGTTCAAGAGATGGCAACAAAAGATGCTCTTCTACCTTACGACGTTGAACCTGTCTAAGTGCCTGAAGGAATCAACCCCTATCTTGAAAGAAGGGGAAACGGATCGCACCACCGTGGCCGCTGTCGAGTCATGGAAGCACTCCGACTTCCTTTGCAGGAACTACGTTTTAAATGGACTGGATAACTCATTATATGACGTATACAGCCCATTTAAGACGGCCAAGGACCTTTGGGAATCATTGGAAAAGAAGTACAAAACCGAAGATGCCGGCTCGAAGAAATTCGTAGTTGCTAGGTTTTTAGAATTTATGATGAATGATTCCAAAAGTGTTGTGACACAGGTTGAACAACTCCAACTTATCTTGCACGAGATAGCAAAGGGATGATAGTTTCGAAGCATTCCAAGTCGCGCAATGATCGAAGCTACCTCCGCGTGGAAAGACTTCAAAAGCTATCTCAAGCATAAACGCAAAGATATGTCATTGGAGGATTTGATCCTAAGGCTACAGATTGAGCAGAATAACCGAGTTGCCGACAAGAAGCAGCTTCGCCCCATAGAAGGGGCGCATGTGGTCGAGCAAGACGCCAAGCACGGGAAGCGTAAAAGCTCCGGGGAAGGGACGTCTACGCAAGGAAAGAAGTACAAGTTCAAGGGCAAGTGCTTGAACTGTGACAAGAAGGGCCACAAAGCTGCGGAATGCCGAGGCAAAAAGCGGGTCAAGCGTGAAGCCAACATGGTTGACGAAGAGATCAGCATGGTATGTGTCGTCTCCGAGACAAACATGGTTGGCACGGGCCGCGAGTGGTTCGTGGACACCGGCGCGACGCGTCATATCTGCGGCGATGCCAAGATGTTCTCAGCCTACAACAAGGTGAAGTCCGGGGAAAAGCTTTTCATGGGCAATTCATCTACTTCGGGAGTGGAAGGCAAAGGCCAAGTGACCCTGAAAATGACGAGTGGGCGGGAGTTGGTGCTAACCAATGTCCTTCATGTTCCCGACATTCGCAAAAATTTGATCTCCGGTTCTCTTTTAGTTAAACATGGGTTTAAATTGGCTTTTGAGTCGGACAAATTTATCTTAAGTAAGAGTGGGGTTTTTATTGGTAAAGGTTACCTCGATGAGGGCCTTTTTAAATGTAATGTAATGGTGGTTAACACCGCGTACAAGATTGATAATAAAAGTGCTACAGCACCATCTTCTTCTTACTTGCTTGAGCATTTCAATATTTGGCATTATCGATTAGGTCATGTTAACTATGACTCTATGAGACGATTAATGAAAATGGAATTAATTCCTCCAAGTCGCATTAATAAAAATAACAAATGCCATACTTGCGTTGAAGCTAAGCAAACAAGAACGTCCGCTTTAAGACAATCGGCGTGACACAAACACCATTAGATATGGTTCATAGTGATCTATGTGACTTAAAATCCATAGAATCTTATGGCGGAAACAAATACTTCATCACCTTTATTGATGATTGTACCCGGTTTTGTCACCTCTATCTCTTAAAAAGTAAAGTTGAAGCCTTCGAAGCTTTTAAACTTTATAAAAACGAAGTCGAGAATCAACTTTCGAAAAAGATAAAAATTCTTAAGTCTGATCGAGGAGGTGAATATGTTTTTCCCTTCAAAGACTTCTGTGCTGACCACGGGATTATCCACAAAGTTACACCCCCATATAGCCCACAATCCAATGGGATTGCCGAAAGGAAAAATCGAACCTTAAAGGAAATGATGAACGCATTACTGCTTCAATCCGGTCTACCCGACGAAATGTGGGGGGAGGCGGTGCTCACTGCCAATTACTTGTTAAACAAGCTTCCCCACAAGAAATTGGACAAAACGCCCTATGAATTATGGCATGGTCGAAAACCATCCTACAAATACCTCAAAGTGTGGGGGTGCCTAGCTAAAGTAGCTGTCCCACCACCTAAAAAGGTTAAAATCGGTTCCAAAACCGTGGATTGTACTTTTATTGGTTATGCAACCCATAGCAGCGCCTATCGGTTCTTAGTCCATAAATCTGATAATCCGGAAATCGAGGTGAATACCGTTATGGAATCAAGAAATGCCACGTTTTTTGAAGCTATCTTTCCTCTAAAAGATGATACTTCAGTAAAACGCTCATTTCCTTGGTCAATTGACGAACAAGATAACACCTCACAAGCAATAGTCCCTATGGCTATTGATCAAGGTACTCATCAAGATGAAGACATTGATGAACCTCGTCGAAGCAAGCGAGCTCGCACGAGTAAGACCTTTGGACCAGACTTTGTGACCACGTTTCTCGTGGATAATGAACCACGTACGTTCAAGGAAGCAATGTCTACTCCCGAGGCTCCACAATGGAAGGAAGCCGTCAACGGCGAAATATCTTCCATTATGCAAAACCACACCTGGGAGCTCGTCGACCTTCCCAAAGGTTGCAAACCCCTAGGGTGTAAATGGGTCTTCAAGCGAAATTGAAACGATGGGTCCATTGATAAATCTGAGGCCCGGCTAGTCGCCAAGGGTTTTAATCAAAAGGAGGGTGTTGATTATTTTGACACATATGCTCCGATTACTCTCGGATTACTTCAATTCGCCTCTTGATTGCCGGCACTACACGGTCTCGAGATACATCAAATGGATGTCAAGACCGCTTTCCTCAACGGTGAACTTGAAGAAGAAATCTATATGAAACGAGAAGGCTTTATTGCTCGAGCAATGAAACTAAGATCCGCCGGTCAAATCTTTATACGGTCTAAAGCAAGCACCAAAACAATGGCATAAGCGTTTTGATGACGTTATACTTGCTAATGGCTTCAAGACTAATGAATGTGACAAGTGTGTATACGCTAAGAATACACAACAAGGTTACGTCATTATCTGTCTCTACGTTGATGACATGTTAATTATTGGTAGCAATAATAACATGATCAAAGATACTAAAAGATGTTGGCGAGTAGATTTGACATGAAAGATTTAGGGTTAGCCGATGTCATCCTAGGTATTAAAATATCTAGAACATCCGAGGAGACCGTTTTATCACAATCTCATTATATTGAGAAATTGCTAGAGAAATTTAGCAACGGTGATACAAACATTGCTAAGACTCCAATCGACCCTAACTTTCATCTCAAAAAGAACCTACACGAGAGCGTATCTCAAATTGAATACTCTCGAATCATTGGAAGTCTTATGTATCTTACTGACCGCACGCATACGACCTCGCGCAAGCTAACCGATTGAGTCGGTTTACAAGTAATCCCGGCCCCGATCAATGGAAAGCCATTGTAAGGACTCTTAGATATCTTCGATACACTAAGGACTACGGGTTGCATTACTCCAAGTATCCGGCAGTTATTGAAGGATACAGTGATGCTAACTGGATTTCTGATACTAACGACTCCAAGTCAACAAGTGGATTTGTATTCACTCTTGGTGGCGGTGCCATTGCATGGAAATCTTCCAAACAGACTTGCATTGCAAGGTCTACTATGGAATCAGAATTTATCGCCTTAGATAAAGCAGCTGAGGAAGCTGAATGGTTACGTAACTTCCTTGAAAATATTCCAGCATGGCCACAGCCAGTGCCAGCCATATGCATCCATTGCGAGTCAAGCCGCAATTGGAAGGGCACAAAATAACATGTATAATGGTAAGTCCCGCCATATAAGGCGACGACACAATACCATTAGGCAACTACTCTCAAATGGCGTGATCACCATCGATTATATTCGATCTAAGGACAACCTAGCGGATCCATTAACTAAAGGATTGTCCAGAGAGTTAGTATACAGTTCATCGAAGGGAATGGGCCTTAAGCCTATGAAATAAAGAGAACCTTTAGCGGAAAACCCCACCTAGTTGATTGGCAACCCCATGGTCTAGGTTCAAAGGGACAACCAAACTAATTGATCTCACTATTAACACTAACGGACTCACACTCCTACTCATTCCTATGGTGAAAACACTAGTGTTACTGTCACGGTTTAGGATAAGCACTGCTTTTAATGATTCTTGTGACTTGATTTGATCAAGCTGGTACGAGATACACCCTTTATAAGAAATCACCTATGTGAATGTAAGGCGGCGATCTTATGGAAATTTTGAGGCAAAATTTTCTAACAACATTCACGTAACCAGAAGCGCTTCAGGGCCAAAATGAACACAAGCGTAGAATCAAACGCCGTTGCGGCTATGTGAATACTATTGTCTTGGTTGACATCAAACACCGGTCGGTTCAAGACACACCACCACCGATTAGTAAGTCTTCCGATAGTAACTCATAAGGAAAGGTTCAAAGCCAAAAGCCACCTCTTCCACTCTAGCTACTCTCGGTTGTATCTCTCAGTAAATATCAATATGTCATCAACTTACATGATATCTTATTCAATGTGGGGATTGTTGGAAACTTGTTTCCATAAAACTTGAATAAGTGAGTTATGTAAGTATATATGGGAATCCCATTGGGAACATTGGGAACAATGAAATAAGCTCTACCTTATAAGGTAGAGCTTTGAGGCTTTACTTTCAGGCCCTTGGGCCACTACACTTTTGTGTAGGAGGGAAGACCTACCTAGGTGTAGGTCCAAACACACGCGCGCGCGCCGCCGCCGCCCGCCCGTCCCGACCCTACTGGCCGGTTGGTTGGTTCGGTTGGCCTGGCCGGCTTTTTGCCTCAACCTATCTTTTGCTACGGTTCATTTAGTGTGTGACCCCTTTTCAAAGATGAACCTTTGTACAAGTTCGAGAAGTCCACCGCCACATAATCGCTTATGAAGCTTGGTTCTTCTGACATAATCGCCAATCGCCAACGGTTGTGTGCTTCTGCATAGCCAACCGCCTTCAACCGCTCCCAACCGTCATCCCCAACTACCACTTAAATACAGCCAAAAACTGAGTTTTCTGGTATTGAAATTCTGCTCGATTTTACACCCTTTCTGCCTCCTATACAGAGATTACAAATGGTGACCTTGATTCGCCGGTAAGGATCGATCTTCAATCACGTAAGTATCCTCGAAACACGGGAGACATACCGATTATCCCGCCCGCCTCATAACGGCGGCTTTTTTGTCTTAAGGAAAGAGCTTAATTGCTCGAGGATATTAACGCCCTCTTTCCTATACAATCTGGAAATCAAAATCAGTCTTACACTTCCTAACATATATCTGCTAAATTTTACGCTTTTGAAACTTTTGACCTTCACGCGCTTATTTTATATTATTAGTTGGCCATATTTTTCAATCAAATATAATTATTCATATGTCTTATCAATAGAAAACTTTCGTGTAAAGTCTTAAATGTTCTTCATACTTATTCAAACATAACTAACCACTCTCATTATTATTTCATGCTGGAAAATGATCTTTGTCTCTCACTCTACAAGATTTTCGGGCATTTAATAACAGATCTTCACCATCATTTCTTCAAGCAACTCAAGATCCAGCTTTGTTCTATTAAACGGCTACAATCATGCAGATCTCTATAAATCGTTTGAAGAAAAGGTTGAAGAATACATCTTAGAAGAAAATACATGCTATAAATTCAAAAATCTCAAATCCTCAAGGTATTGAAGAAGACAAAGTTGTTGAAGCCTACATTCAATTCAAGAACCGCAATCCTTCTTTAAAGAGTTTCTTCTCTTAAACACCAATTAGATAGTCTTGCTCATATTAATCTTTTCTAGTCCTTATTTGAACAATAACTGTTTCATTTGTTTATTTATACTTTCTAATCTTTAAGGAACATTTGATTGTTGCACAAGTTTGATTATTTATTAATCATACTCTTCAAACACTGATTTTTGTTGTACACTAATCCGTTAGTGATCACATAAAATTTTATATATTTAGTGCACTTCAAAATCAAAGTTTGACCAACTTGGTAGTAAGCGTAGTAGTTTTTACATTGTGAACCACTCCATATATTGTGTCCTGTATACCTGTTATTTTCACTGTTTATACACTTAAGCAAAGTTATCTACTTAAGTATTCAACAGTTGCATTAATGAATTCTTTACATAGTTGATATTATATATATTGTCATTCAATTCAGTCCCTATACTTAAGTGATCAAAATAAAACCAAATCAAACAGTTTTAAGTTCAACAGCTGTTACCTATTGTTACATTGGCTACTAAAAACTTATATTTTCCACTGTAATTTTTAAAGGTTTTCAAAACAACTCTAAAAGTTTTTAAATACTATTCACCCCTCCTCTAACCTTATTTTGTTGCCAACTTAACTTGCAAATATAGTAGTAGTAAATATCACCTAGTAATTTAAATATAATGATTACATTATAAAGTTAAATTTTGAAAGTAAAATTAGAAATTTAATATCACTTAAAGGTTCAAAATATTGCAAAAATAGTCAATAGTTCAATTAATATTTGAAATTACAAATTTACAACAATAATTTAATAATTTGAAATTTATATTTATTATTAATATTTTTTAAAAAACCCAAAACGACATATTTTGGGCCAATTTTTTTTAAATATGAAAAATCATCGGTTGGCACTCTATGCCTAGAGCATCTAGGCGCCGCCTAAACCGTCTAGCCGATTGTTTCTCCGATTTATCGAATTTTTAGGCGCTTGGGTGACGTCTATGCCGATTTGTAGAACAATGAGTTGTAGTTAAGCTTCAGTTTTTGGAGTTGTAGTTAAACTTCTTTAGCTTAGAAATTGAATGAATAAGTGCTTATACGAGAGAGTTAGGAAAAAATGGGGATGACGACAATGAAGAAAAGCCACAATTTCTAGCGTTTGTTGTAGCCATGGTGTTCTAGTGAGACAAATTTTAACATGGAATATGACTTATCATTATAGGGCGCAAAGTGAGATTTGGTGGATATTTTGGGTTGTATTTTTCTTCATATAATTGCCTAATTTGAATCAATGTTAGAGGAAATTCGAGCTGTTGGCAGAATTTCAAACACTTTAGTCATCTAATATTTTTTTTCAAATTTCAAACCGCTAAAAAGTACTTTTACGCATCGTAAAACATCATTTGATAATACAATATTATGTATCGTTTTACATCAAATGATGCACACATTTGTCATCGTGATGCATCGATTTTGTGTTGTAATGCATGAAATTGCACTATCGCTTTGAAAAAAAATATCAAAATCTGCCAAAGTGCACTGGCCGTAATTTTCTTATCAATGTTTGACGTAGACCCGATAGATATAAGACGAAATTGTTGGTCGGTCCACTTTCTCAAGTTTTTAACCGCTTTTGTACACACTTTTTTATTATTATTACAATCAACGAAGGACACTTTGATAATAATGTTCCTTAAATGCCCCGCAATAACATATGCCGTAGCTTCTTCCTAAAATTTCTACAGTGAATCTTCTTTTCTTCCTAAAATTTATTTGATGAATCTCTATTTCCATGCTAATAGCTCGTAGCAAATAAAATTTATTTTCATTGATATACGGGGGTGATCAATTACTGGGAGTCAAGGCTATCTAACTTGGAAGTTAAATGTGAATAAAAAAATCAAAGCTGATAGACAAACTGATGCATCGTGTTGCATGATTTTGAATTATGTTTTTATCACGATGCGTGATTTTTGAATTATGTTTACGTTCCAATGCATATTTTTGAATTGCGATGCAAGAAACTTCTTCCTAAAATTTCCCTAGTGAACTTCCTTTTCACTCCACAAGTGTATTCAGCCAAAGAACTGAAAATAAATACTTCGAAATAACATAAAACAAATTTTATGATCACTTACCATATTAACATAATGAATGAGCTTGTCCATCTATTGGTGTTGGTCCACAATAATGCTCAAATATGCTAGAGGGGGGGCGAATAGCCTATGATGCCAATTTAAAAACTTTTCTTTTGGATATATATAAAGCATAGTTTTAGTGACAATTGTAGTTTATCGAGTTGAGCATGTTTGCCGGTAGAGGCTATCGGTAGACTTGCTCTAAGCAGAAGTATCAACTCTGCCGGTAAACTGCTAGTCAAATCAAAAGCCGGTTAAAAAGAATTAAAGCAGCAGAAAGTAAAGAGACTTTAGATTTGGAAAAGTCTTAAGTGGCTGTACACGAATATATGTTCAGAACAACAGCACACAAAATACTTCTTTCAAATGCAGATTTAGTAAATCAATTAGAGAATAGTTTTTATAAATATAAATTCTTTTGTAAAAAGCTCATAGATATATAAGGACTGAGAGATAAAGTATTTAAGAACATATGAATTTATTCAAAGATAAATTACATATTACATCAATCTAAATATACTATGTACAGTTTCTGGCTTTGTCCACCCAAACCTCAATCCTTACTTAATTATCAATTCATGAATATTTAAGCAGTAAAGGGCAATAGGAGACGAAAACGAGAAACTAATATGAGAAGAGGATTTTCAAGGTCGTTCAGATAAAAGATATCTGAATGATTGAGTGCAAAGCACTCGTCCTTCCATGATGAATGATTATTGCACAATCAACAGCATTTGTATTGGAATACAAATATGAAGATATGAATGCAATATCTACAAACAGCTCTTCATGTTATTCAGACATTATCCAACATCAATCTTCAGATCTTGAACTATGTATATTGAATTTTTCGATCAATCTCTTATTTTCTCCAAGCTTTTCTTCCTAGCAATCCACTGAAAGTGTCTTGCTAAGATCTGGATGAATTTGCAATCTTGTGTGGAGATCTGAGATACGTTGGTGAGGACGATCTCGTTATAGATCTCTTTTCTTTGAAGCTATTGAGTAAGTTCAGTTACTTGTTGCTCATCATCTGATTATCGTCGTCTTGATGATCTATATCTTGTCTTGGGTAAGAGAGAGGATTTATATAGACGGGAATCAATATGATCGTTGAGAGATGAAGACTTGAAGTTTATATCCGTTTAGAGATATAGCTGTTGAAGTCTATCGGATAAAGATCTTTGTCTATAAGATCTTTTGACTATTTAGGGCAAAGATTTAGTCCTGTAGATCTTGGAACTTGTTGTGTCGGGGCGTGTTGATAAGTCTCTCGAAAAGTAGGTCGATGTTTGCCTTTGTCGGGTGGTGCGTTGATAGAATAATTGCTTTTTGACTTTATCAGACCACGTGAGTGAGAGAAAGTCTTGTAGCTTTAACTATGTCAGGCTTTCTGAGGCTTGAACATATTTGACTTGATTTGAACTGCTTCTAGACTTTTTTCTGTAACACGTGCAGAATTGAGTCTGCCGGTGGAATGCTTCGAGCCAATGGAATAGGTCTTCCGATTCAGGAGAACTGATATCTGCTGGTACGAACAGTTTTACTTGTAGCATGTCTGACGGTGGTGAGTTTTCAAGATGTTCTGATCTTATCATTGAAGGCTTCTTGACATAGCTGCAAGTCTTCCGGTGCTTAGTGCATCTGAAGTGCTGGTCTGTTCAATCATCATATAGACATATAGGAAGGTAGGACTTGATCAGGTCGCACCTAATCTAAGACCTATATGATATCACACGAGTTGCAACACTAACCGGTACGCAGACCTTTTAGTCACTCGTGATGACTCACTTGTAATGGAGGCAAGTAAATCAACATATATAGAATATGCAAGGTGATAAGTAAATTATCAAGAAACATATTCCAACAATTAGAACCATGTGTTTGCATATTGATATTTGAAATCTTCCCCCATGGTCCACATGATATGATTTGTTTGAGTTATATTAGCATGTATATATGGATGATAATGATTGACACAACACGATATCACAAACCAGTACGACACGATTATAAAACACGATTACAAAGACAAATGACACGATAAGACCAGCATGACACGACACGAAAGACACGAAATTGTTAATATATTAAAAATAATATTTATTGTAATATATATGATCTAATAAAATAGATAATATGAAAACAAGATAGTGAGATACAAACACGACACTAGAATAATGGCTATAGCGGAGATGAGAAGAGAAAGCGGTGGTAGCAGCAATGGTTGTTGGATGTAGATGAAAGGTTTTGAAACTTATAAAAGAAAACTAGTTTGAGAATTAAGATAATTCCCAAATCCTCCATCATTGATAAAAATCCCACCGGAACAATGGCTACAACGGAGTTGAGAAGAGAAAGCGGTAAAAAGTTAAAGTTACAACGTGATGCATACATTTGGATTCGCAATGCACTTATTTAAAATTATGATGCAATGCGATGCATGATTTTGTAACGCTTCGTACATATTTTTCATTTATTAAAAAACTAGGTTATTACCCGTGCAATGCACGGTTGACTTAGTGTTGTTTCTGAAATTTAATTTTATAGATAGAATTTGCAAGCTATTTGAATGAACCAACAACAACAAGATGTCCACATAATTAATAAATAAATAAATAACATGAGATCACGCCTAATCATCAAACCGAAAATTCATGCGAATTTTGTTGATAGAATTTGCAAGTAATTTTGTAGTGGTTGTTTGAGGTGTCGGTGGAACACGTTTAATCAAATTGGATAAAATTTATTTTAAATTGACCGAGTTATGGTAAAATAATAAAAATTAAAAAACTTCTACCATGAGAATTGAGGAGTTTTAAATCAAATATGATAAAATCTATCCGCAAAAAAACTTTTACCATGAAAATTTGGAGTACTAATCAAGTGAAACACGTTAAAATAAAATGTGATAGAATTTATCTGGTATTAACTGATTTTGACAACAAAAAATGGTAAAAAAAATAAAATCTTTTACCATGTATAAAGGAGACACCGGTTTGAAAATCTATCAGCTTTTAATTTTTGGTAGGAAAAAAAAAAAGAACTTATATAGATATATTTAGTACCATATGCATGATTTTAATATTGTTTTTTTTTTTGTGCAAAAGTTGTTTATAATAATATGTTTTTCTAAACTTGTAATAAATAAATAATTTTTAAAATTACAATAATTTGAAAAAACTGAAAAAATAAGGTAAATATTCAAAAATGATCATATAGTCATGTAATTGAAAGTATTAATCACATGTTACCATGTATAAAGGAGACATCGATTTTAAAATCTATCAGGTTTTAATTTTTGGTAGGAAAAAAATATATATAGTACCGTATGCTCGGTTTTAATGGTTTTTTTTTTTTTTTTTTTGCAAAAGTTGTTCATAATAAGATGATTTTCTAAACTTGTAATAAATAATTAAAATTTTTAATTAGAATAATTTGACAATAAATAAATAAGGTATTCAAAATTGAACGTATGAATAGGTAATTGAAATATTAAAATCTATGGGCACGGGTAAAATCTATCTGGAAAAAAACACTTACTATGAAAAATTTAGTGTCCTAATCAAGAGAAACACGTCTAAATCAAATGCGATAAAATCTATAAGCCCTAGGCCAGTTCGCAGGGCCGTTCCTTAACTTTTAGGGGCCAAGGGCAAAAATGATAAAATAGGCCCCTATTGATATAAAAATAAAATTTTGAAATAAATAAAATTTCAATTTTTCATCGTTCAAAGTATTCAATTGGTATAACATCTACGACCATACTAATAGATAAACATATGGAATAATTATTTAAAATTACTTCGTTTGCATATTCCGGTACACTAGTTATTTTCTATCTTGATTTAGTAATTTTCTTATATATTAAAATATACAAAATGTCTATAAAGCATATCTATAAGATATTTCAGATTTATTCACTCATCCAATATCTTTTTCAACTATATCATCAAATTATATTACTTTCTCTCATTTTTTGGCTCATTCGTTACATGTTCATTTGGTTTTTTTTGTTGATTATTCGATTATTGTAATTCATTAGTCCATATTCTAAGATAATTATGTTTTTTTGTTGATTAGATGTGTTATTTTATTATTAATGAGCTACTAAAAATGTCATTTTTAAAATTAGTTTGACTTTCAAACGATAACTCTTTACTCGGAACGGTTGGAGTGAGTATATAATACTTGATAATTCACAACTCAAAAATAAAATAAATTTTACATAAATTTCAAATAGTTCAAAAGTAAATAAAATTAAAATGGCTTTCAAAGAATCGAACTTATGACCTCTCAACTAAATCAAAACACCTTATCCAATGGGCCATTAAAACATATGTGAAATTCAAATGACAATATAATATTTATATCTATAAATGGCTGTATTGTAAGTTTGGGCCTCTCAACATTGGGGGCCCAAGGCGGTCGCCCTTCCAGACCCCCCCTTTGGGCCGGCCCTGCCAGTTCGAGTGAACTTCTTATGTCCATGTGACTTCTTCTCTTCCTTTATGAAGGATATGCCTTGAGTTGGTGAATTGATGCTATTTGATCCTAGGCTTGAATGCCCGAGAGAAGCCTTTTGTTTATAGGGGAAGCATTACCAAAACCCCCATTCAAGCTTCTGTCTGGAAGGCGCCGATAGCTGGTATTTGGCCTGGTCACAAATACATTATCCGGAACGTTTACTTCTTGAGTTTGCACCTTCTTCTTTTCCTGAAAGGAGATGACATCTTTCAAAAAGTTGTATATAGCTGTACAAATAAGGGCCATTGTGAATTTTGAGTTTATTTCATGGGAATAGGGTTGTTTAAGAAATTGAGTCGGCTCTAGCTTGTCCGGCTCGTGCTCGGTTCAAGTTGAGCTTAAATATAGGCTATAGGTGTAAACAACTCCAGCTCGAATAAGCTTCGCAATCACAAAATACATACAGTTTATGTATACTTTATTAGATTTATAGCATTGTTTTGATTTAGGTTTGAGTGAAGCTCAAGCTCAGCTCTCTTATAACTTATTTTGTGTGGTAATTGAGTTGAGCTTGGACATTGGCTCCTTGGCTGAAGTAAGTTGAAGCTTGGTTAAAAATGAATGAGTTGAGCTCGTACACTCAAAACTTGGCTTGGCTCGTTTACAGCCCTACCATGATATTGTATTCTGATTTCAAGAAACACTACATGTTGAGAAGTATAAAGCAAGAAGACCACAATATTTGCCTCTCTTGATTTTTAGTTGAACTTAGTTTGCTTCGTAATGCAAATAATACTAATCCTCAGTCTCTGCTTCTCTTCTTCTTTTTCTTGCGTCAGCATATTGTATTCTTCCATCATTGCAAGAAGAGGTACCTATGATGCAGAACAATCATTTCCATGTAAGTATCTATGGTTCATCATTTAAAATATAACTGAATGACAATTAGGAAGAATTGTATGATACAAACGATAATTTATACAAATAAATTAGACCAATGATATTTGCTTATTTAGGATTCCACTTTTTAGTATAAAAATGAATCATCCAAATAATATTTGCTGAGATGCTTCACATTGATGGGAAACACTCCGATATTATCTCAACATTAATAAAATTATGGAATCTACCTCATCATATAAGAAAACTTTTGTTCTTTCTTCTTCCCACTTCTTGGTCTTGACTATCAGCGAATCTACCAGAGCTGCATAGAAAAATTGATTGCCTCATAACATATGTTTTTCAAGTAGTATATGAAAACTTGAATACTTGATCTCCTCTTTTCACTATTACTTAGTTTCCAGAGTTGACTCCAACGTTGGAGTTGAGTTGGAATGCCTTAGGTGTTTGCAATCTAATAGAATTTCCATTAATATGTCCGCCATTCTTTTGAGGTAAGAAGATTAGTCCCATCAGCCATGCCAGCATGAGTACTTTCTGCATTTTTGTTAATGTGATAAAATTTATTTTAAATTAATTGTTGACTTTTATCAGTAACTTTTTATTTATATTGTAAACTAATTTATCCTAAATTAAATTAGAAGAGAAAATTAAGAGAGAAAATGTTAGTTAAATTAACGTAAATTACTATTTAGCTGCTTCAACCGTCCTAAAAAGTGTAGCATTTTTCAAAACTCAGTCCAATGGATGTTATTTGATTCTATTAATTAAAATTATCTGTAGTTGATGGCTATCTCATCTTAAAACACACTTAGCATTTTCTCAAACATATAGAAAACATTTATGAGATTGGGAATGTGAAATCTATGGAAGCTTCTAGAGTTTCCATGGGACTATTTGCCATTGCCCCCTTTACCCCAAGAAATTACTGTGCATTGGACTATATCAAATTATGTACCAAAACCAGAATACTGTATAATGAAGCTGACTTTTTGGAATTTATGGTTATTTGTGTTTTGCACTGACAAAGAGATTGAATAAAACTGTCAAAAACAAAGAATTTTGTTTTCTGGAGGCAAAGAACAAAAAAGAAATCAGAATAAGAACATCAAATTTATTAAGCAGAAGAAGATCAAAGAAAGAATCCTAGAAACAACATTACCTGCACAAGCCTTATTCTTGCCGCTTCAATTGTTGATTCAAATGATTAGGAAGCCCAGGTTTGCATGAAACTAAAAGAAGAAATAATTCGCATGGAGAGAAGAGAGAGAGAGAGAGAGAGAGAGAGTACGTATAAAAAGTGAAAAAAGGGTTAACTACTTTATAACTACGATTGTGATAAAATCTACTTTATAACTACAAATGTGATAAAATTTATCATAAATTAACTGTAAACTAATTTATTCTAAATTAAATTAGAAGATAAAATAGAGAGAGAGTACGTATAACTACAAATGTAATAAAATCTACTTGATAACTATAAATGTGATAAAATTTATCCTAACCTACTTGATAATGTGATAAAATCTACTTGATAAATATAAATGTGATAAAATTTATCCTAAACTACTTGATAATATGATAAAATCTACTTGATAATTACAAATATGATAAAATTTATCATAAACTAACAGTAAGCAGTAACTTCTTATTTATATCGTAAACTAATCAATTTTGGTAAAAAAAAAAAGAATTTTTTTTATATAATTCATATAGAGTGACACGTGTCAGCACCAAATTCCTTACAAAAATTAAGCAATTAACAGAAAACCGCCACATGGCAGCAGCGGCTTCTGTTTTAGTTATAGTTAATAGAAGGGACCGGCCTAAATTTATACCATCTCACTAACATTAAGACTTTGAGGCCCATTTATTTAAGACTGGTTTGACTTGGGCAAGTAACTCAAGTCATGGGCCGGCAGTCCATAAACATAGAGCTCACTGTCTGCATTATGATTTTGTTTTGTTGTAATCTTCATAAGGTTCATGTTGTAGTTCGTATTTAGATTTTTTAAGAAAATCACACATTTCACCGTTTTATTCATATATTTTATACCTGTTTTAATTATGATCACATATTTAAGGGTATTAAAGAAAACCACATATTTCATGAACATTTATAATATTTGTCAATTAATTTTTCTTAAACGGTATGTCGGGTCAAAATAGACAATATTTCGAAAACAGAGGGAGTACAATATACTGACTAGAGTATGCAAGAGTTTGGCTAACACGTCCACTAAAAACACAATTTAAGAACCAAAGTAAGTGTTTGTTTGGTGAAGCGTTTTGATCAAAATGTTGACAAAAAATACAGTGTTTCCTTAATTATTCCAATGCAGCGTTTTTAAAATATGTTGCATTTACAACTACTTTGTTTATGAAAATATCGTTTTGAAAGAGTTTCCAAAATATGTTTACTAGAAAAAAACTACGTTTTGAAAACGTTGAGTTTTAAAAATGTTGCGTATTGAAAAAAACTACGTTTTCAAAATATTGTATCAAATGAGGCCTAAATTAATACTTCATCCGTTTCAGGTAAAGATTTCACTATTCCATTTTGAAATGTTTCACTTAAAGAGTTCACTTTAAAAAATTAAGGTATAAAAATATTATTTTATTATTAAAAAATTATTAAAAGTGTTGTCTTTTTAAAAAAAATGAATTTAAAATAAAGAATTTTTGTCTGAACGAAAGGAGTATCTTGGTCTTGTGCATAACTTGTACTTATTCATCGATGCCCAAGTAAAAGAATGTCTATTGGTGAAAGTAGGAATCAAATTATGAGTAGAATGATAATAAATGATCTTGAAAAAAAAATTGAAAAATATTACTTGTAAGTAAATTATACTCACTCCATTCATAATTTGTATTGCTTTTTCATCTGTTCCAAATAAATTGTTTTGTTTTTGAATTTTTCTTTTTAGGAAAATATTTTTATCATTTTAACCTTATATTTTATTACTGCTCCCTCCGTCCAAAATTATTATCTGATTTGATTTAGCACACCGATTAAGAAACATGTATTTGATTCAATTATTAATATTGGTATTTGTGTATTTTCCAATTTTGCTCCTATTTGAAATGAGTAAGATGCCAATTTTCCCTCATAAATTTGAATAATTGTGAATTTTTGAACATGAATTTAAATGTTTCAGATTTCCTTAAATCCATGCAGTGGGTCCCATAAATAAAAAAGTAATACTTTAATTGTCTTATTTTGCAAAAAACTTTTCTTTTTAGTAAATACTTTTATAATTTTCCCTTACATTTTCTCATTTTAATTATGGTCACATACATAAGGACATTCTTAAACTATGTATTGGGACAAAAATAACAACCTCATTCACTTGGGGTTTTTAAGGAACCACTCCCTCGTCACTCCCAATAATTATTGTCCCTTTTTTTTAAGCGTCTCCCAAAAAAAGTTTTGTTTACAAGTACTCCCTCCGTACCTAAATTATCATCCTCCTTTTTTTTTCGTCTGTCCCAAAATAATTATCTATTTTGAAACTTACCTTTTTAGAACATAACTTTTACCACTTTACTCTTATTTTTTTACCTTACTTTAATTATGGATCACATACACATGGGCTTTAAAAGAAACTACACATTAAACAAATATAAATAATCAAGTCAATTATTTTTTCTTAATCTGTGCACCGGGTCAACCAAGACAATAATTTAAGGACGGAAGGAATATTATTTTTAAGCCAATAATTTCACCATTTTATACGAGGCATAAATTTGTATAAAAGGGCCTTTTAGATATTATTTAAGGAATTATTCTTTTCTAACCTATTGTGTTGGTAAAAACTTTATTTTGCGAACTAAAATCCGTAGAACCATTTTAGAGAAGACCGTTAACTTTGTATGAAATATTGACATTTTTAATTAAGAACGATGGAGTTAGGTATGACGCGTAGTTGAGACGCGAGTGAAAGGAGAGTATGATTGGTATTATGTGGGGGCTTTTTGAGACAGTGCACGTTCACTTTCACAGTAAAAAACACTGACAAAACTTCGTCTATTGTACCCTCTCCTCTGAATTATCACTCTGATCTTACCACAGATTTCCCATCATCTCTTTATCCACTACCAGCTTCAATTATTGACCGTTGGATGCATCGCAAAAGTAACATTTACCCGTCCATGATGAAGATGAAAAGTAGGGTAGTGAAAACTAAGTAATAATGTCGTTCTAGGGGTCAAAGTACCCGCCAAAATTAATAAGGACGGAGGATTCTTGTCATAGTTCTAAGAGACATCATTCATACTTTGATAGCCATTACCCTCTAGGTCTCTACGCTCTAATCTACTCTCGGACTAGTCCCCCCCCCCTCTCTCTCTCTTCAAATCACACACACTACCTCCTCCTCCCTCAATTTATCTTTTTTTTTTTAATCTGTTGTAAAATAATACTCTCCATTCATAAATTATTATTTCGGTGGACTTGATGCACAATTTAAAAACATATTTCCTCTGTTCCTAAATTATGGTCCTTCTTTCCCTTTTTGCCATCCCAAAATAATTGTCCAGTTTGAAACTTACCTTTTTATAACATCACTTTTACCATTTTATCCTTACTTTTTCACTATATTTTAATTATGAGCCACATACACATGAGCTTTAAAGGAAACTACACATTAAACCAATATTAATAATCAAGTCAATTGTTTTTTCTTAAACTGTGCGCCGGGTCAACTAGGACGATTATTTAGGGACAGAAGGAGTATTTGATTAGATTATTAATATTAATTTGATATATAGTTTACTTTAAAGTTCATATGTATGTGACTCATAATTAAAGTAGGATGAAAACGTAAGGATAAAGTGATAAAAATATTATCCTAAAAATAAATGTTTTAAATACGACAATTATTTTAAGATGGACAAAAAATAAAAGCATGACAACAATTTAGGGACGAAGAGAGTAACTGTTTTCTTTTTAAATAAACATTTTTATTATTTTATTTTTACTTTTCTACCTACTTTAATTATAATCACATGCTCAAAAACATTAAAAAATCATATATTTTACAAATATTTATTATACAATCAATTTTAAACTATGTGCCCGATCAAATAAAAAAATTACTACTCCTTTCGTCCCCAAATTATTGTCCTATTTTCATTTTTCGTTCGTCTCAAAATAATTGTCGTCTTTGAAACTTTCTTTTTTAGGACAATATTTTTACCACTTTACTCTTATTTTTTTCATCATACTTTAATTATGAGTCACATACACATAGACTTTAAAGTAATTAAACTACACATTAAACTAATATTAATAATCTAATCAAATGTATTTTCTTTAACAGTGCGCCAAGTCTACTAAAACGATAATTTAAGGACGAATGAAATACTTTAATTATGGTCCCCACATGCACATGAAATATAAAAAAAAAATTACAAACCATAGTAATAAATTTGTATGCTCAGACTAATAGTAATTAATACTAATTATTTCAGCTAACTAACTAGTAACACGTAGTTTTTTCTTTCAAATTGTTAGAATGTTGAAGTTATTTTGATTTGAACTAGTTTCATTAAAGCATGGATTTCTTTTAAAAATTTAATTTAATTTTTTTTATTGTTTTATTGATGTTGGAAATTTTGAAATTTTCATCAAAATTGAGAAAAATGATTAATTTGTTCTTTTGTGGAATGTAATAACATTAATGTATGGTTTTTATCATCAAAGTCATTAATAAGTGTTTATCTACTAAGGGTAATGTTCTCAATTACCTTAATTTCCTCATTGCATTCTAAATTATTTTGTTTCTTATTAAATAATATATAATAAAAATTTGTACTATATTAATACTATTGGGTAAGGCTAATATACATTTTTTAGAAATCATATTTCTCATATATTTAAGTAAAATCTCATTACTAAATACTAATAGTTCGTTCCACACAATTGATCCTATTTTGCTATACCAATGGTGGCCGTAGAAGTGTCATTTCATTTATAAATTATTAACAATTGTTACAAGGTCATTTGTTAGCAAAATGCATTTTTCAATTGTGAATCATATCTTTAACACTCTTTCTGTCTTAAAATAAATGTACTTTATGGACTACACAATTTTTTAAGAACTGTGTATTTTTCTATTGTTTTTTTAAAACAGTAACATTTTCATCCACGGTAGTTCAAAATATCTTTTACACAAACGACCATTTGATCTTGATACGTGTTAATCATAATGTTCGTCTTGATTTGTTTTAAATTTTAGTTGGTCACATGTGGTATTCCAAAAGTCATTTGTGTACAAAAAAAAATTACACCGTAGATGGTGAAATTTTAATTCTTATAAAAGTCTTTTTGTTTAACTTTGTACACATATTAAGAAATATTATTCCCCACTTTGGCCAACTGAAGATTGTCTTATTATAATTTTATGTACAGATTAAGAAAGAAAATTAAGTAGAGTCTATTTCTGAACAATGTTATCCGTAAATGAGTTATAACGTTACAAAACTAGGTAATTAACGAGGAATATATAAAAAATTAAGATACTTCAATCTGTTCCCACTAAATAATTCATGTTTAAAAGTCATATAATTAAAGGATATGTAAATATATAACTAGTATTAAAGTTGTTCATAATTACAATTTTTTTTTTTTTTAGAAAATCAATATGTTAATATCAATTAAGTGGATAAGATTTTTCGTTATGTTATGAAGATTGTTAAACACTAGAACTTTGTACCCGTGCCATAGGCACGGTGACAGTATATCTTGGGGTGTCAGTATATATTAACTACGTAATTGAAGAGGTACGTAAATTGCTTCAAGTGATAGTTGAGGGGCACTATTCGAACTCGACCCATAGTTGAGGGGATTGTTTGTAAGAGAGTTATTCGTAACTGATCCAGAACCAGTCGGATATTACGACCGAGATCGATCTAGACCGTCGAATAGCTTCAGTCAATTGAATGAGTTGTATTGTATAGCTAACTAGATCTTCATGTCCGTGCCTATGACACAGTGTCAATATATCTGATTTCATCAATTGAAATGACAGTACCTAAATAGAAGGTGCGATTTTAAAAAAATGTTACAATTAAGGGATATATTGTTTCCAGTGATAGTTGAGGGATTGATGTTTTACAAGGGGTGACTGTTTAGAAGATTAATTGCAGGGGTATGACTTTGTAATGTAAAGATAAAACATAGGGAGAAGAAAAAAAATAGGTGATTGCTCATAATATTAATTGTAGGGGATGACTTGTAATAGAGAGAGAAATAATAGGAAAAATAGGGAGTTAAAAATGGATAACTACTGACACATGTGAATATAATGGTGAATTTCAACCATTAAATATTTTAAGAGAATTTAATCTCAACATCTGAATAGTCATAATCAATTATCTAGCTATTTTATAATATAGATTCTTATTCCATTTATAAGAAACAAAGAAAAAGAAAGGAATTTAATAACGGCTAACATAAGTTAGAAATTAATATCATTAATTGGTCCACTTTTAGAAAGTGGAAGTAGGGGTGTACCTACTTTTCTACCTACTTTAATTATGATCACATGCTCAAAGACATTAAAAAAATCATATATTTCACAAATATTTATTATACAATCAATTTAAACTATGTGCCCGATCAAATGAAAAAAAAAATACTACTCCTTTCGTCCCCAAATTATTGTCCTATTTTCATTTTTTGTTCGTCCTAAAATAATTGTCTTCTTTTAAACTTTCTTTTTTAGGACAATACTTTTACCACTTTACCTTATTTTTTTCATCATACTTTAATTATGAGCCACATACACATAAACTTTAAAATAAATTACACATTAAATTAATATTAATAATCTAGTCAAATGTGTTTTCTTTAACAGCGTGTCAAGTCCACTAAAACGATAATTTAAGGACGAATGAAATACTTTAATTATGGTCCCCACATGCACATGAAATATAAAAAAAAATTACAAACCATAGTACTCCTTCCGTCCCTAAATTATCGTCATTCTTTTATTTTTCGTTCGTCTCAAAATAATTGTCCATTTTGAAACTTACTTTTTTAGAACATCACTTTTACCACTTTACCCTTATTTTTTCACTCTACTTTAATTATGAGCCACATATACATGGATATTAAAGGAAATTACACATTAAACCAATATAAATAATCAAGTCAATTACTTTTTCTTAAATTGTGCGCCAGGTCAACCCAGACGATTATTTAGGGACGGATGGAGTAATATTTATAGTATAGTCAATTAATATATTTTTTTTCGAGAATTTGTATGCTCAGGCAAACAAGACAATTACTTATGACATATGGAGCATGTTGTTAAATGTTAAGACATAAGTTAGCAAAACTGTATTTTGAATACAATATTGTTAGCTTTACAGTTTACAACCAATGTTCTTTCTATTAACATAATAGTTGGAATCCATGTTAACCGATAATTATGAATTTATAATAGTTAGAATTCATGTAAAATGACATGTATATCATTTTATTAGTTCAAGTATTTGCTTTATATAGATAATTTCATTTGGTCTCAACTATTTTGCGACAGTTCCTTTTTACTCCTTCTTGTGGCTATTGTTCTTCAGTTCTTTATAGTAATTATTTTAGCTAACTAGTAACACGTAGTTTTTTCTATCAAATTGTTAAAATGTTAAAGTTATTTTGATTTGAACCAGTTTCATTAAAGCATAGATTTCTTTTTAAAAATTAATTTAATTTTTTAAATTGTTTTATTGATGTTGGAAATTTTGAAATTTTCATCAAAATTGAGAAAAATGAATAATTTGTTCTTTTGTGGAATGTAATAACATTAATGTATGGTTTTTATCATGAAAGCCATTAATAATTATTTATCTACTATAGGGTAATGTTGTCAATTACTTTAATTTTGCCATTGCATTCCAAATTATTTTGTTTCTTATTAAATAATATAATAAAAATTTGTACTATATTAGTACTATTGGGTAAGGTTAATATACATTTTTTAGAAATCATATTTCTCATATGTTTCGGTGAAATCTCATTACTAAATACTAATAGTTCGTTCCACACAATTGATTCTATTTTGCTATACAAATCGTGGCCGTAGAAGTGTCATTTCATTTATAAATTATTAAGATCAATTACAACAACGGTTCTTAACAAATGCTTAGGAGATTCTTTGCGATTCTCCCAAACAACAAAGGCTCCTAAATATTGTTTAATAAGCAAAAAAGTAATTTGGGAGCTAAATAAGCTCATCCGCTTAAGAAAAATTTCTAACAAAAACGACATAGTTTTTTTTTAAAAAAAGTTTCAAAGCATAGCAGTTTTGGGAGTAGGCTTCCCGACAATACCTACCCCCTTCCTGACTCTTCCTCCTTTCCACATGTCATCATCATTTTCTTTTTTCGTCAATTTTCAGCCATAAAATATATTTTTTAAAATAATTTTTTTCATGTATTAAAGTAAATATTTTTATCTACAAATAGAGACTTGGTTTGTTTCATTTGGATATCATAAAAAAATTCTATGAATTTTTCAAATTTCTAGCCATTTTTTTGTAAAAATATTAAATTAGTGGAGATAAAGATGATGGAGTATGTAAAAGTGTTGGAGTTTGTGTATTGTTAGAAGAATATTTTTATTGGGAAGCTTAAGTGTGAAGCTTAATGACATTTTTATAATAAAATAAAAAAAAATGGAGCTTAAGCTCCCCAAGTGGGGAGCTTTGTTGTTCATGCTCTACCAATTGTTACAAGGTCATTTGTTAGCAAAATGCATTTTTCAATTGTGAATCATATTTTTAACACTCTTTCTGTCTTAGAATAAATGTACTTTATGGACTACACAAATTTTTAAGAACTGTGTATTTTTCTATTGTTTTTTAAAACATTAGCATTTTCATCCACGATAGTTCAAAATATTTTTTACACAAGCGATCATTTGATCTTAATACGTGTTAATCACAATGTTCGTCTTGATTTTTTTTTTAAATTTTGGTTGGTCACATGTAATGTTCTAAAAGTCATTTGTGTACAAAAAAAATTACACCGTCGATGGTGAAAATTTAATTCTTATAAAAGTCTTTTTGTTTAACTTTGTACACATATTAAGAAATATTATTCCCCGCTTTGGCCAACTGAAGATTGTCCTATTATAATTTTATATACAGATTAAGAAAGAAAATTAAGTAGAGTCTATTTCTGAACAATGTTATCCGTAAATGAGTTATAACGTTACAAAACTAGGTAATTAATGAGGAATATATAGAAAATTAAGATACTCAATCTGTTCTCACTAAAGAATTCATGTTTTAAAAGTCTTATAATTAAAGGATATGTAAGTATATAACTATTATTAAAGTTGTTCATAATTACAAAAAATCTTTTGAGGAAATCAATATGTTAATATCAATTAAGTGGATAAGATTTTTCGATATGTTATGAAGATTGTTAAACACTAGAACTTCGTACCCATGCCATAGGCACAGTGACAGTATATCTTGGGGTGTCAGTATATATTAACTACGTAATTAAAAGGGTATGTAAATTGCTTCAAGTGGTAGTTGAGGGGCGCTATTCGAACTCGACCCATAGTTGAGGGGATTGTTTGTAAGGGGGTTATTCATAACTGATCCAGAACCGTTAGATCTTACGATCGAGATCGATCCAGACCACCGAACAGCTTCAGTCAATTGACTGAACTGTATTGTATAGTTAACTAGATCTTCATGCTCGTGCCATGTCACGATGCCAATGTATCTGATTTCGTCAATTGAAATGACAGTGACTAAATAGAATGTGCGATTTTAAAAAAAATATTACAGTTAAGGGATACATTGCTTCCAGTGATAGTTGAGGGATTGATATTTTATAAGGGGTGACTGTTTCGAAGATTAATCGCAGGGTGTGACTTTGTAATGTGAAGATAAAATACAGGGAGAAGAAAAATGAGAGTGATTGCTCATAATCTTAATTGTAGGGGGTGACTTGTAATAGGGAGAGAAATAATAGAAAAAATAAGGAGTTAAAAATGGATAACTACTGGCACATGTGAATGTGATAGTGAATCTGGTTAATCTCAACCTCTGAATACTTATAGTCAATTACCTAACTGTTTTATAATATAGACCAGTACTCTTACCCGTGTCGATGGCACGACGTCAGTTTGAGAATTTATCAATGAATTAAATAATGTGAAAATGAACCCAAATACCTAACAAAATAAAACATTTTACTTCGATATTTATTTTATAAGAAAACCAAGAAATAAATATTTTAATCGTAACTACTGTTAAAATACAAAAAAATATTATTGTTTTCTCAATAACAAAAACTCAGTCTTCTTCTTCTGGGAGTTTTTGCTTAACTTTGTAAATATGAGATGCAATAACTTTGTCTATTATTTCCACCTATACACGTGACAAAGAAAATTCAAACATATTCAATTAACCAAATTTTCTGATTCATCTACAAAACTCGAATCCTACAACATATTATCATACAAAATCTAACAGGTGAACAAAGATGCATTTGATCCAAATTAATCAACCCTAAAAGCTAAAAAAAATGGTAATTAAATCAATGGAAACTAATACACATACCACAACAAACGAACCCACAACAATGAGAAGATGTCCAACATTCTATAAAAATAAACTCGTGCCCGTACAGATGGCACAGTACTAGTAAGAGTGTGATCAATGTATGAATCGAGCATGATGAAAAAAATTAATTAAGAAACTACAACTAAATATTTGTAAAACCGTAAAGGTCTCTTTGCCCAGAACGAAATGATTAATTAATAATTTGTACACAAAACTGTGGGCCGACCAAAAAAATGGACCGGACAAAACTTATGAATTTTTATTATTTGTATAATAAATTACGGGCTGGAAAAAAATTAAATTGTTGGACAAAAATTAAATTTATTAAGTTAATTACAATAACAGTTAAAAACAAAAACAAAAACAAATATTTCAAAATTAAAAAACATACGATTTTTTTTATTTGTATACGAAATTACGGGTCGAAACAAATTAAATTGATTAAGTTAATTAAAATAATAATTAAAAAGAAAAAAATTAAAATACAAATATTCAAAACTTACCGCTGGACTAAAATTAAATTGATTAGTTATGCACGTTAAAACAATAAATCTCAGTAAAACAATATCGGTAAAACCATAAAATAATAAATGTAAAACTGTAAAACCGTAAATAATAAGTAAGCCGTAAAATATGCATTTATTGGAACAATTATCTATTTTTGGGAGAAAAAGAAACAGTAAAATTGGAAAAAGTAAATGTCTTTCACACGTTTACAATTTAGATTAAATGTAGAGCGTAGGATTGCAGTAAAAAAATTAATCTCAGCCTATAATTAGTTTTTACCAATTACACACATGTTTTGGCATCTCTGTGCCTATGGCACGGTGCCAAGTATATATGATTTCGTCAATTTAAATGACTGTATCTAAATAGAAGGTGCTATTTAAAAAATATTACAGTTGATGGGTACATTGCTTCAAGTGATAGTTGAGGGACTGATATTTTATAAGGGGTGATTGTTTAAATGACTAATCGTAGGGTGCGACTTTCTAATATGAAGATAAAATATAGGGAGAAGAAAAATGGGTGACTACTCATAATATTAATTCTAGGAGGTTAAAAATGGATAACTACTTACATATGTGAATGTGAGGGTGAATCTCAATCGTTAAATTTTTAGAAATAATTTAATTTCAACCTCTGAATAACCCTAGTAAATTACTTATTTGTTATATAAGACCATTACCAACAAAGGATTATTTGGGTTGCTTAATCAGATTCTTTCAGATTCTATCAAATAACAAATCTTCTTCAAAAATACTTGATAAGCATAAAGTAGATTTGGGAGCAAAAGAAGCTCCCGAGATTACCAAAAAAACCCCTCAAAAAACGACGTTTAAACCACATAAAGCCTAAAACACTGCGAATTGAACAAATGAAGCCGACAGCTTCTGCACCACTACCCACATCAGCAGTCAACAACCTGCTGCTGTCACTTTCCACATGTCATCCGAGGAAAACCCAAAATTTATTTTTCTCACCTTGCTGTTTTTGACACATTTTAAGCCATAAAAATGTTTTTTTTAATTTTTTTCTGAATTAAAGATCGCATTTGTATCTTTAAATAGAGACTTGGTTTGTTTCATTTGGATATCAAAATAAATTTCTATGATTTTTTGAAGTTTCTAGTTATTTTATTTGTTGATATAAGCAAAATATTAAATTTATGGAGATAAAGATGGTGAGGTATATAAAAGTGTTGGAATTTGTGTATTGTTGGAAGAATATTTTTGTTTGGGAGCTAAAGTGGGGAGCTTAATGGTATTTTTGTAATAAAAATGAAAAACATGACATTTAAGCTTCCCAAATGGGGAGCTTTGTTGTACATGCTCTAAGGAAACCTAATTCTAACAGTATAAGGAAATCCAGAAGAGGAGGTTACCCAAATAAATAACAGCAGTAAGATGATAGTAAAAAAAAATTAAATCCTAACCTCTGAATAGCCCCAGTGAATTACCTAGCTTCTTTATAATATAGATTCTTATTCCATTTATAAGTAACAAAGAAAAAGGAAGGAATTTAATAACGGCTAACATAAGTTAGAATTTAATACTCCCTCCGTCCCTAAATAATTGTCCTGCTTGACCCGGCACACAGTTTAAGAAAAAGTAATTGACTTGATTATTTATATTGGTTTAATGTGTAGTTTCCATTAACGTCCATTTATATATGACACATAATTAAAGTAGAGTGAAAAAGTAAGGATAAAGTGGTAAAAGTGATATTCTAAAAAGGTAAGTTTCAAAGTGGACAATTATTTTGGGACGGACGAAAAAGGAAAGGAGGACGATAATTTAGGAACGGATGGAGTAATTACTCCAATTTTACCAAGTGTACATCTAAAACCTTGTGCAAGTAATTGACTTGTAAATTTAACATTTTCTATTTAACAACGTCCAAAATACTTATCCACTCTCTAAAAGTGGCCCAATTAATGAAACTCCCTCCGTCCCTAAATTATCGTCATCCTTTCCTTTTTCGTCCGTTCCAAAATAATTGTCTACTTTGAAACTTACCTTTTTAGAACATCAATTTTACCACTTTATCATTACTTTTTTATCATACTTTAATTATGGGCCATATATAAATGGACGTTAAAGGAAACTACACATTAAACCAATAAATAATCAAGTCAATTACTTTTTTCTTAAACTGTGCGCCGAGTCAACCAGGACGAGTGTTTAGGGATGGAGGGAGTAATATTTAATACTCTCTCGTTCAAGTTAGAGAGTCCATATTTAACAGTTTAATAATTAATTGATATAACTAGTTTTAACTTTTAAAGTTGATCATAATTATAAAAAAAATATTTTAATATAATCAATACTCTCTTCATTTTAGGCAAATAGTTCATTATTTTATTTTGAGATATTTCACTTAATGAGTCTATTTTTAAAAATTAAGGAATAAAATTATCATTTTATTACTAATGAGATACTAAAACTATTATTTTCTTAATAGTGTCATTTTATGAGTCTTTTTACCCAGAACGATGTGTCATATTAAATGTGGATGCTAAATATATATATATATATATATATATATATATATATATATATATATATATATATATATATATATATATATATATATATATATATATATATATACATATATATATATATGAATTCTTTATAAAGTACTCCCCCTTTCTCGACCTTTTAAACGGAAACTTTTAGTTCGGAACGAATGGAGTAAAAATCATCTCTATCATCTTAATTAAGTATATAATTTTATTTTATAAAATATGTTCCAACATTCTTTAAAAATAGAAGACAAAATTTACTCAATGAATCTCCATTTGAAAGTTATTTTTTTTAATTAAAAAAAATGATATTTTTAGTAATAAAATGAAACTTTTATTACTATTTGGGAAATCCCTATTAACATTTTATTTTTCAAATGCAAAACTCTATTGATGTCTTCTTTTGCTCATACCAAAACAAACTAATCAGAATCAGAATAGATAGATAGATAAAAACCAGTGTGTGTATATATATATAAATATAATTATATATCAATCAATTTCATGAATTTCACACTCTCTTGTGCAAAAGACAGACAAATCACAATCCACAAACTCCCACCCAAAATGAATAAAATGGAGAAAATTACATAAGAAATACTATTTAAATTTAATAAAATGAAATTAAACTTGAAAAGGCCATGGCCAATCCTTCAACTCATCCTCTCCTTGAACCACCTTAGCACTCCTCTTCATCGAATAATTCGTACCGCCATTGTTAATCCCATCACGTTCAACATAATCATAGTATTTGAGGAAAAATGCAAGTGTGAGCACAACCCATTCCAAGCAGAACATCAACACACACAACCCACCAGCCAATTTCAATATCATCTCACCATCTTCTTCTCTCACATAAGATTTCAGATTCCCCAGAAAATCGCCGGTTCTGGTGAATATAAGCACAGAAACAGAGCCTTGGAATATTGCGGTCAGGACTGTGGCCACCATGTGAGCTACGTACCATTTTCCGCGTCCGGAGGAAGCGGCGGCGCAGCCGGAGATTGCACCGGCGATGGTGAGTATGTGGAGGAGGATTAGGAAGGAGCCGCAGAGGGAAGGAAGTAGGCGGAGGGAGAGAGTGAGGAAGATGCAACTAGAGGCGGCGCCTAGTAGGATGTAGTTGCAGAACAAGAAGATTTTGTGGGTTTTGTCGTGGGATTGAGTTGGGGAGTTGACGATTGAGAGGCCACCCATTTTTGAGAAGGAGTTCTTGAAATTGATTGTGGTTGATCGAATATTCGAATTCCGGCAAATGGGATGGTGGGCTTTGCTGGGATTTTCAAGATTCCGGCAAACAAATCGGCGGGGGAGAGAGGGAGAGAGAAGTAGAGAGAGAATGTTGAAATGTTTGAAGATCTGTGAGAGGGAGTGGTGGGGGGACGGAGATGTATATGGTGGAGATCCAACGGTCATGTTTGACTATGCCGGGAATATGACCGTTGAAAATGCGTAACGGCTAGTTTCTCCGGCGTAGTGATTGCGGGATTAGAATTTAAAGCAACAACACCCTTTGACATTTTAAAATGACAGCAGTCTCCGTGTAGTTTGAGAAATGGCAAGCAGGCTCCTTGGTTTTAAATGAATCTTTCCGGCGTGTTATGGCCTTATAGGTAATGCTATGTGCACTCAAAATGTGCACTCAAACTAGGGATGTAAACGAATCGAATTAAATCGAATATTGCAATATTCGATTTGTATTCGTGAATTTATTCGAGTATTCGTATTCGTTTATTATTCGAATATTAAAATTGATTCGTATTCGATTCGAAATTAATACTCGAATTATTCGATTTGATTCGAGTATTCGATTTGAATTTTTTTTGATTTTTTTTAAAAAAATCTTTTTAACAATCAATGATTCGAGTATTCGATTCGAATACTCAATTTTTCAATATGAATTAATATGAATAAAATATCAATTACATCGATTATCCATAACAAAAACTCACAACATTAAATATCCATAACAAAAACAAATAACATCCATAAGATCAAATATCCATAACATCCACAATAATTATTAAATACATAAATAGATATCAATTGTCAAATTCATAAAAAAAACACTGAATAAAAATTAGACCAGCATCCGCCATGCAATCATCATGTTCGCAATATGACATGAATCGGCTCGTTCTCCTTCTAAATAAAAATAAAAATCAATTATATATCAATTTTATTGTCATAAATCATAATCATGCAAATATGCAAATATCTCAAATGAATTCTACAAAATAAAACTCACATATGACATAATAGACTTCTTAATCCCATGAAGTTGGCGAACCCAATCTGCTTCACAAATCAAAACTTGTACCATATCAGAAGTTAACCTTGAACGATACGGATCTAAAACTCGGGTTCCAGCACTAAATGTGGCTTTTAATGCCACACTACTAATAGGAATAGCTAACACATCACGAGCTAATTTGGATAAAATTTTGAACTTCAATTCTTGAGATTTCCACCAAGCTAAGGCATCAAACTCAGTAGCTACATCTGCATCCCTATCTTGACATCTAAAAATCCCTTCCTCTAAGTAAATGTCTAACTCTGATTTTAAAGGAGCAACATCTTCAACAGAGTTCAAATACTCATCAAACATAGATAAACCCACAAGCACTAATTTTCCTTTACATGAAGAGTTTACAATACAAATAGAAGAACATGTTTCTGAAGTGGAAGAACTACCCTTTCGAGACCTCACTTGATCTTGTTCAACATACTCAAAAAACAAACTATATAATGCATCTCGAACCTTCATAATGTGTGTACGTGCATCAATCTCATTATATATTTTGTTGAAAGTGAAATCAACCAACCTCATTTTGAACTTAGGGTCAAGTATTGCTTCAATAGCCATCAAAAGATTAGTATTTCCCCAATATTTGTCAAATTTTTGCTTTATGCTTTTAACCATCCCTCTGATAAACTCATTAGCATGATTTTCTTTCTCATTTAACACATGCTTGACTTTCCAAATAGTAGCGAGGAAAACATTAGAGGTAGGTTAATCAACTCAATAAATTACATGAGTAGCTTCATAACAAACCTCTAAAATGTCAACAACATCCTTAACTTTATTCCAATCTTCAAGGCTAGGACAACTCCTATATAAAGTCTCTCTTTCTGCAAATATAGGAAATGTATCCTTAACTCTATATGCCTCAACTAACATCTCATAAGTAGAATTCCAACGCATTGGACAATCAATAATCAACCTTTTCACATGGATTCCTAAATGATGCACAATATCAGAGAATTTCAACAACCTAGACTCTGATTGGTTAATAAACCACACACTACTTTTGACATCTTCAATAATGCTGTGAATCTCAGAAAGACCATCTTGAACAACAAGATTCAATATATGTGCAGTACACCTAACATGAAACAACTTACCATCCAATGACAACTTACGACTCCTAGAGAATGTTTCTTTGGTGATTCGAATTGCAGCATCATTGTTCGAAGCATTGTCCACAGAGATAGTGAAGACTTTGTGTTCTATCCCCCAATCTTTTGTACACTTCATAAGCCCATCAAAGATATCAACACCTAAAAAATGTCAATAATACTTATCAAATTAACAAAAAAATGTATATAATTACAAATAATAAATGTAATGTAAGAGAAATAATATTACCAGCATGTGGAGGAGGGAGAGGCATGAAGCTAAGAACTCGCTTGTGAAGTTGTCATTGTGAATCAACAAAGTGACCAGTGACACACATATAAGAAATCTTTTGCACCTTTGACTTCCAAATGTCAGTGGTCAATGAAATCTTATTGATCCCTTTCAACATTAACTGTAACTTTTTCTTCTCTATGTCATAAACACTAATGACATCTTTCCTTACCGTGGCACGCGAGATCTTCTCAAATTGTGGTTGATTAATACTTAACATGAAAGAAAATCCAAAGTTTTCCACAACATTAAACGGCTGCTCATTCATTAGAATCCAATGGGCAACGGCCTCTCTTTACTTCGCATGATCATATCGACCATCTGATAAAGGATTCATCTCAAACTTGGATTTGGTAGGCTGAAATTGCAACGTCTTTTGTTTTTTGGTATAAATTTTCTTTTGCAAACACCTCTTCATGTGATTCAAAAGATGACTTGTTGTACCAGTAGTTGTCTTCAAAAGAAAACTCTTACAATGTATACATTGAAATTTTGTAGTTCCATCATTTGAAGTCACTTCAATGAAATCACTATGAACTTTTGAATTCTTTTTTCTCTTTTTCCTTTCAAATTGACCCTTATCTTCCTCATGTTCACCATCGTTTTCTATATTATCACCTCACTCTTCTATATTATTACCTCCATCTTCTTTATTATTACCTCCATCTTCTATATTATCACCTCCAATTCCATCATCATCTATCTCGATCGTAGGGCTCCTTACCTTTCATAATACTCTGTTAATTATCAAACTTATTGTTCAGTTTAATTTTTTAAGTCAAACTAATTGTTATTCAAGTAAAAATTTGACACACACACACACACACACACACACACACACACATATATATATATATATATATATATATATATATATATTAAATCATAAAACATGAAATTCATAATACTCTGTTAATTATACGAATTACATATTCTCTGATTTTGAAAGAAAAATACTTCATATTTTCATGTGAAAAAGTCAATCACGACGATAATTTAGGGACGGGAGCCAGAGCCTAGAGGGAGTAGCTAACAAGTTGAAAGAATAAATATTTCTATTATTTGATCCAATGCTATTATCCACAGCAGCAGTTATCACAATACACGCAGTAATTTTATTGCTGATTTTACAAAACAAATCAACTTTTCACACTGTTCAAGAAAAGGCAGCCGATGAAAGAAGAACCTGAGATTATACATTACTCGTATTTAGACCACATAAACAAACACTATTGCACAGCCAACTCATATTTTTTTCCATCTAAGAAGGCTAGAATAAAATTTAAATTTGGCAGGGGGACGAGTTTCATATGAAGTAAAACTAGACCTGCAAAAAGTTTGCATACTTGGCTCCTAGGAATAGCCTTTGGATGCAGAGCAAGGCGTTTTTCGTGACCTCCGCATTCTCGTGGTTCATCAATTTCATCACCCGTTCCTTTGCTTTGAGGTCAGTCACGATCACCCGTCCAGCAGGATGGTACTGAATGAACTGTGACAGATCAAAGCATGCAACAGCCAATGCCCTTGGATCAGTTGATGAGTCCAAAATTGTAATCAGGACCCTTAGAACCTGTGGCAGCATATGGCACATTATTAGTTTCTCCATAAAGGGCAAAAAAATAAAATAAAAGCTCCCTCTATCCCGTATAAAATAATCTCATTTGATTAAGTTAAACTATAGTTTATAATTTGATCAAGCAAAACAACAATTTCTAGCTACACCCTCATCCCAAAACAACACATTCTCCTCCCCTTTGGACCACCACCCCGAGTTTCTCATAACACCCCACCGCCAGTAGATTGTAGTAGAGCTTTGCTACCTCTACCATCAACCCCCCACCCCATTCCCCAGTCGTCCCACTTTGAAAGTCAAAACCTTTCAACAAACGTTTTTTTTTTCTTCAATTCCATATACTGTATTCCATTTAAATTGCTTAGGGGATACTGACCTTGTTCTGGAAAAGCAAGAATAAATTTGAAAGAATAATGGGCAAAAGAAGATTAAACTTTAAAATTGGACACGTCCATAGGATGAAAATTAATTGAAATGTATGACTTCTTTTAAGCAAAGAAAGAGGTAGTGTAGTTTTACTTGCGTCGACATACTGTCCCCTCTCTGATCCAAAATAATAGTTCTCTGTCGATTTACATGGGTTTTATCATTCAAGAATATATTTCACTTCATGTGCCTTTTCTTTAATACCCTCTAACAATCAAAAAGAGAAATATAGACAAACAGTTTTCAAAATAATTAAGAAAGAAAAAGGGACTATTTTTTAAGGTTGTTCCAGAATGAAACAGGACACTATTATTTTGGGACCGAGGGAGTATGTCTCTATACGTTAACCATTATTTTCATTCCTCAGCAATACAACATTTAAGCACATTTCTTAGCATCTCTCTATCTGGTTCTGGTATGAGACATGGCTCATTCTGTGCTCCAGCGAAGCGCTGGAGGTCGGTCAAGGAGTCGCCTCAGTTAGAAAGTGACCTCAACAAAGGCTTGCCATGGCATTGGACAGCTCTTCATGAGTTAACAGAGTGAAACACCTTTAGAAGGAAGCCGATAGGCAATGAAAATCTGGATTCATCACTTCTCTTTTTAGTTTTGGGTAACAATTAAGGAAGTTGACTTTTAGGCCTTTTTGGTAGTATATTTACACTAATGCCCTTAATTTCCACATTGTAGTATTGCAAGTGCACATTAGGACATTATTTGATAGCAAAGGTTAAATTAGTTACTTTATGCAAAAAGGGACTCATTTGACTACTTGAGAGAAAGGGAGTGATCCATACCTGAAAATCATTCTCTTCAAAGTGCGTGATATTATCTCGCCAAAAGATAGGATCTTTGTGCATAGGGGACCAGTCGAGATGGCCAAGAAGGACTTCTTGCTTGTACTTGTCAAAAGAACTCAGTTTCTTGATGTTATCTTTCAATCCTTCTTCCAGCTGATTGAGAGCCTCCAACAGATCCTAAAGAGATCAACAACCAACAACAAGAAAAAGGAAAAGATTTAAGACTGTCAGTACTAAGAAACACATATCCATCTGGTTAGAGTACCACAAAAATCAAGTAAAAGGGGGCTTGAATCAGCTATCTCATCTTAGCTTGAGGGACCATGCAAAACTTAATTAATGGTAAAATATAAAAGAATTAGAAGCAATCTAAAACTTGAAGCAGGAAATCCTAATTGAAGTTTTCTCAAGTGAGATTAAATCTCATTCAGCAAGTTTTACTTGGAATGAACACAGCTCTCCTCGCCTAACCTGAAGCAAATAGGAGCATAAGATATTAAGATGCAACGTTCATTTTTTCTTCGTGCACTCGAATACATTATATTTCTATTTGTTTAGTGTCATTTCTGGTAAATTACAGCTGAAAAGCAATATAAACTATAAAGATTAATAACGTCATCTTGTGATATTCCAGGATACGTCAGACCAAAATAGTGAACACAAGGAAGTCATCCTACGGGAGTAGGGGTGTATATATAAGTTGAGTCAATTTAATACTGTGGTTGCTAAAGCTTAACTCGCTATTTAAACGAGTTTGATGAAGTTTGACGTTTGCATTAATCTACCAAGCTACTCCAGAGTGAACCAAAATATCCAATCCCGAGCAAAGCTTAAGTGGTGTGGTCTTTTATCTAGCCGATCCCAAGAAGGCTGGTGACTCAAAATAGCGTTCAAGATGTCCAAAACTCATTGAGCTTGCTCCCTTCCAGCTCAAAATTTGTGCTCCAAATTTGGCTCATTTAGATCACAAGTCAATTTTTTAAGATGAGCTTAAACCAAAAGCAACCCATCCAATCTTGGGTAGTTTTTGATGACTTTACATCCCTAAAACGTAGAGAAAGAGAGTCTGGTGGGCAATAGAGCACCAATGCGATTGGAATGTAGCTTAAGGCGTTGCAGCAAAACCTAACAACCAGCTTTGGCCATCCAAAAAGCATGGAAACAGGCCCAATCTTTGAATAAATGTGCCTTAAACCTCATTGAAATGCTGATAATTACAACTATGAATGGTGCATAGGGGACTAAAAGGTAAGTGTAAAACTTTATTTAAACAGAAAACTTACAATGAAAACAAGAGTGTCTTAGCTGGACCACATAATATATTATAGAACTCCTTATAACACATTCGCAGCACGCATGCCAATGTCAAATTAAAACACACAAAGGCAGACACACAAATGCAGCTCTTCTCAGCAAGAGGCAAAAAGAAGTATTACGAGGTTAATCTAGACAAAAATGAACAAAAAATATATGAAGATGATGAAGATTATGGAGATGATGATGAGATAGATGCTGAGGATTTGTTGTTGTTGTTAGTTGTTAATTATTACATTTCATGACTTTAGTTCTCTTTTGCATGTATTTATTTTCATTTGCTTTAATGACTATTTATTTTCTTGTTTGGAATTTAAGTTAAGTTCATCTAATGCTTTGGAATTTCAACTATGAATGACGAACTTTGTGTTATTAATATTATGTTGTTTACTTAGTTTCATCACTCATAACATCTTTTATTGAGATTTGTTAAGTTATATATATATATATATATATATATATATATATATATATATATATATATATATATATATATATATATATATATATATATTTATTTATTTATTTATTTATATTTATTAATTTTTCCTTAATAATTGTTCCGTGAGCGCCTTTTTTGCGCCTCGCTTCTCGCCTCAAATTTTGACCTCTCGCCTTCCGCCTTTTTCAACTATGAGAAAAACAAAAAATAAATAGAATTGCTAGAATCACTGCTGGTTCAAAGCTGATTCTCTATCAACACAGATTTTCTGTTTACGTTTTGATAGATTAAGCAAAAATCACTTTTGATAGCCAAACACTCTTAAAAGTGATTTTGAATTCCATAAATGATTCTAACCCTCCAAAAAGCAATGCCAAACTTCTCCTATGTCCTACATTAAATGCTCATACTACTTTCATGATTTCTGAGACCAAATTTAACTTTAGAAATAACACTGAACAACAACTCCAAAAACAAAAAGCTGTGCCAGGAATGCTAAATGAACATGGCCCAAAACTATTGTTAAGAAGCACATAAAACAGGTCAGTGACTTTGGTCACCATGAAAACCCAAAAACAACTGTTTTCTCACCTCATCACTCCAAGCCCGAGCCTTCAAACTCTGCACAATTTGCGGGAGTCCAAGGTCTACCATCTGAGCACCAAAAGTCCCTTTGGAAAGCATGTTCCTGAAAGTCAAGATAATGACCCTGACTACCTGCATTCATTGATGCTCCAGATGTCTCAAGTTCCAGTTAGAAGTGTAGAGTAAATGAGAGAGAGAGTAGTCCTTGCGACAGACAATAATGATAGCTTCAAAAATGATCACGACCACTAAGCGCACATTGGGAAAAAGTTATAAACATGAACTAGACATACAAGGGGGGCCTAGAAATCACCTTTTCCTTTGTGGAACCTTTGACAACCTCTATTAACCGTGGAAGGGCTCTAGAAGTAGCCAGGTACTCAATTGCAGGTTCATAGTAGGACAAAACCCAAACACAGAGACACGTCTCATAGAGGAGCTGTTTCAAGGACAATTGAGAAAGGAATAATTTAGATTAATAAGATGAAAATTGTCAATTCATAAGATTTACTAGTTTGTGAATAGATGGTTTGCGATGATTCCTTGGCATTAAAAAAGAAAAGTCACCTGAATGGACTGCTGAGTAGATGCTGGAGAAATTAGAGGGACAAGCAGTTTTACACCATCTGCTTGAACAAACGAAGATCTCACCACAGGTTCCTTCAACAAAGTTGCCAGGCCGTTAATATAATAGAAGTTGGGATGCCTCGGCTGGATGGGAAGGCCTCTTTAGTTGTACAGTATTCAAAGAGCTCTATAATTAGGATCGTTAAAGATTTATACAACCTACATGGATAAAGATACACACATTTTAATGGAAATGGCATACAATCTTAAACCAAATAACTTCTCTTATTAAAAAGATAAGGCTCTTGTAGTTTGCAATCAAAATTAAACAATCAGCAAGTGTATCATGTTTAGGAATGTTTTGCAATAAACAAGAGAAGTAAAGTTTTCAGGTAACTCTGATCGCTCAAGAAATTCTAGTCTCTTTTCACGTGTTACATAAGGAAATTTTTCATAGTTTTGACGGAAACAAAAGGAAAAAGTGTACGCTCTTTATGACATCGAAACAGCAGATAAACAACTTAAGATGCCTAAATGATAGGAGAAAATCATCACAACTATACTAGAGAAGCAACCACGTAGATTTACATAAAGATTTGCCAAAAGGCTTAATGTGCAAATCGAAACAAAGCAGAGATGTACAAAAACCCGAGCACAAAGCCATTCCACGAGTCCTTTCGAACATCATGAGTACTTGTGAGTGTATTTTTGAATTTGATGCTTCTCCATTTTCAGTGACACCATCCTGCTTTGACATAGCACTCAAATTACAGGAATGATTCATCACAAGTAAGTCAAAAAAATCCTCCTGTGTTGGTCTCCCAATGGACTATAAGTGAGGATCACGGTTTAGGTACCTTACTATCAGAGTTAGTATCTTACAGCTCTTCTCTTGTACAAACCAATTACCTTTCCAAAGCAATCTGAAAGGAAAAAGGAATTTGAGTTAATAAACTCTCCTTACCCTAAAACAATTTCATTGCATCATTCTCATGTATTCGTATTTTGACAAAATTACTAACTGTTGCAAGGAAATGTATGGAGTACTCTGGAGGAACATCATTGATTCATTTATTGTGCAGAAAACCGATCGTTACAAAAATCAATTTCAGAGACATCTTCAGTGTAACCTCACAATACATAGTTTTCTAGTCAGCGGAAAATGGGAAGAGCTCTACCAACATTTGGCGGTAAGAATTAGCATTTAGCAGATGATAACTGAATTCAATCTGAAACAGCGAAGTCATAAGAGTAGTTTCTGCACCATCATTTTGAATGCAATCTTTTATCTATGTGAATGATGGACAATAAGTGTCTATTTTAATAGATGCAAATAATGATTCAATATCAAGAACCAGAGACCGAAACAGCCCCAAAGAGCAGTATCCACGCTTGTTACTTTTCCTTTTTTTTTTTTTTTTCTTGATAGGCAAGTGTGGCCCCTTGTTCGTATTTTCCTATTTATGCACAACATTATGCTTCCAAAGAATTTAAAAGCATGTTTTACCAGATCAATGCATGTGAAACACTCGGCCTCATCTCTTTAGCCGACAATGACTTGTTCAGCAGCCTGATGCGTAAATTAAAAGGGTCAGCGGGCAAAACTACTAAAAAAGATGTCTGGTGTCGTAGAAGATATTAGGTAGACTGAGAGGTAAAAAAGATGGCCTTTTAAGATTGATTCTAGAACTGTCCTTCAATCTCACTCCGCTGACTAGAATTTATATGCAGAGAAATCTATAGCTTATTGTCAAAAGTCTTTAATGGGAATATCGGTTCATTAATGACCTTCTGCAAGCTACGAAACAACTCCACATACATACCCAGCAAACTTGTTTACGTGGTGCAGCAAAAGGCTCATTTCACCATTCAACTGCTTTAATTGCCAAGGAAAGTGTGGCCCAGATGTTAATGCATATAAAGCAAAGCCAGCATCCGTTCACTATGAAATAAATAATGGCAAAGAAAAATGCAGTAACCTCATGCCCCAGAACAAAGTACTAGGCGGTGAGACGTGAGAGGGATTGCTCGGCCAACTTTTCAAAGATACCTTATGAACATCGACAAAGCCTTTTGCACTTGTTTCCTTGCAAGTTTTAAACATGTCTGAAAGGACTCAATAGTCCGCTTCCCACGTGGGCTACATGTGGCAGCCAGAACGACCTGGTCGAGCCGAGGATTACCCTTAGTCCGAGCAAACTGAGCACGATCAAGCCGACCAAGGTCAGTCCGAGCAAATTCATTCCGAACAAGCCGAGCATTGCTAGGCCGACCGGGACTGGCCCAACCTTGATTAAGACAGACCATCATAATAAACGAGGATGCGAACCCGACCGACCAAGCAACCACGAGAGCTCATGATCGACCCTGTGACTAGACCGACCTGAACGAGGAGACGTCATCACAGTACAAAGCACGCCAGGTGGCCTAGCCTAATTGGAGAGACACCAACGTGCTCTGCACCCGCTGCACCACTTACAGTTGACTTCTTTCCTGATACTCTGACATGTCTGACAAAAGTGAAAACCATTGAGAATTAGCCAACTCGGCCGACCAACAGATTTGGTCTCCATCGTGTTGTCCTACACTGTCTTGCAAGCCAAGCCTGGGGAGGAGTATAAATAGAGGACATGGCCACCTTCCTAAGGTACGACACTGTTCATACTAAGCTATTACCTTGCACAAACGCACTGATATATTCACGGTGATCCCAGGGAACGCTTGTGCTCACCTTTGTTAACCCATCACTGACTCTCACGCCGGAGGGCTTTAGCTGGGATAACCTCCCAGCTCCCTTAACGGTGTTTCTCTTGTCTCTCAGGTTGCAAGTCCAGGAAATCACAAGGATCGGGGCACTCACACGAAACCCAGCCAAATATCCGAATATCAGCTTCAACCATAGTAACCTGTCATCCAGTTCAGCTCCACGTGTATTTCCAAATATAGTCACCCATTATTTGGCGTGATCAATGTCTATACACAAAAGAGTTTACAGAGATACAATAAACTAACAAAAGAAAGTAAAATAAGGGTAATATTCCAAGCAATATAACGGGCCAAACTGAACTATCTAGAGGGAGGCTAGCCATGGTAGGTATTGACATTTACATAAGCAAAGAGCTTATATTAATCTTCTTCAGATCTTCAATTGATAAGTATAAGAAAGAAAGTCAAACATTGCCTGAGAAAGACAATATAACCTTAAGCTACTCTCAATACATTGTCACACCAAGAACTTACATATTTTAAATCATCGGGAATTAAACCCCGAAGTCCAAGCTGGGGGATAAAGTCAAATTTTAAAAGCAGAAAAAATTGTCAGTTATGGACATGGAAATGGTAACCATTGTTCTAAAATGGGGCAAGTATTGTGACCTATTTACATGTATATCTGCATCATGTAGGTGTTTGCCCAACATGGTGGTTGTGGAGGTGGTGGCCAGAGACCAGAGAGCCAGAGAGACTAACTTAAATAAAATAAACATACCAACTTTTATCGGACGTGATACGAGGCACCATTGATATTCAATTTTAGAAATTAAAATAATTCATTTTTTCTAAAGAATACCTGAGGAAAGGTTCGTAAGTATCTTCACTTGCAAGAGATTTGTCATGGAACAACTTCGCTCTTTTTGGGTTTGCTGCCAAAAATAAAGCAGGTCAAATTATCATAACATCAAATGTAACTAGTGTAATCAAAACTCATTTGTTAATGAGTCCACAAATATGGGAAAAATTCAAAAAAATTGTGAACCGGCATACTTTGATGGATTATTAACTGCTTTAGTCCGCAATATTTTTTTCAAATCACTAAAGTTTGATGCATATGTGGTACATCATTATATTATGCATCACGATACATCATTCGATAAAGTGATGAATCGATTGATATCAGACGATGTAAACATCTGTGCATCACGAGGCATCTAAAGTGGACTTCAACGGTTTTCAAAAAATATCGTGGACTAAATCGATTGATAATCCACTAAAGTGTACCAGCCCGAATTGCTCCGAGAAAATCAAACGCTGTTATTATGGGCCATATTAGACCTAGCCGAAAAAAGAAATTGAATAATTGCAGGCCGGTCTCATTTTGTGAATTTGTAACCTCTCCACTACTCTATTTTTAAAAAACCGTAAAAGTACTTTTCTGTTTTTTTTTCTTCCTAAAATACCCACACTACCTCTTCCCATCATCGTCATCATCATTATCTTCGATAATGAGCTTTGTGAACTACTTTCTTATATCCTGAATTCATTTGTTGATTTTTTACAATGCACCTCACGAATCTCCCATGATCATAAGGGTTAGACTACTCTTCAAAACAAAAGCAAGCTCAAACTTGTTCAACATGGGAAGTTCAAAAATTCGAAATTGGCTTTGCAAGGTAGGTTGGATTGACATCTCTGGGCATGATAAAAACAATCTGAGGCAACATTTCTGGCTACAATAGGTGAACAATCTTGCTCGATGGTAGTGGAGGAGACGAGCGAAGACTATGATGTGGGTGTCAAAGACTACGATGTGGGAGTCGTTGCCTATGATTTAAGTGTCGTTACCTATGATTTGGGTGTCGTTGCCTATGATTAGAGGCAACGACGCCCAATGTTTTGAGCCCCACAGAAATGAACGATGCCCAATCATGCCTAGGTGTTATTAATTAGGAATCATTTCTTCAAATCATACCTCGGTGTTATTAATTATGCGTTGTTTCTTTAATATTGTGACAGACTTCGCCCAAATTAGAGGTAATGACGCCCAAATCGGAGACAACGACGCTCAAATTGGAGGCAATGACGTCTAATGTTTTAAGCCCCACAAAAATAAATGACGCCCAATCATGCCTCAGTGTTATTAATTAGACATCATTTCTTCTAATCATGCCTCGATGTTATTAAATAGGCGTCGTTACTTTAATATGGTGACCGACTTCGCCCAAATTAGAGGCAACGACGCCCAATGTTTTAAACCCCACAAAAATGAACGACGTGGTGTTATTAATTAGACATCGTTTATTCCAATCATGTCTCGGTGTTATTAATTAGACGTCATTTCTTTAATACGGTGACAAACTTTGCCCAAATTGGAGGCAACGGCGCCCAATGTTTTAAGCCCCACAAAAATGAATGACACCAATCATGCGTCAGTGTTATTAATTAGACATTATTTCTTCCAATCATGTCTCGGTGTTATTTATTAGGCATCGTTTCTTTCACAAAAGTCAACGGCGCCCAAATTTTTTTATTGGCGAACAATTTGGGACAGTGACTTTATGTGTGCGTCTTTCTTTTATTAAGGGTATTTTCGTTATTTTCCCCCAAAAGTACACTGTAACAGTTTTAAAAAATAATATTCCCTCCGTTCCTAAATTATCGTCCTCCTTTCTTTTTTCGTCCGTCCCAAAATAATTATCCAGTTTCAAACTTACCTTTTTAGAACATCACTTTTACCACTTTATCCTTATTTTTTCACCTACTTTAATTACGGGCCACATATACATGGGTTTTAAAGAAAACTATATATTAAACCAATATAAATAATCAAGTCAATTATTTTTTAAAACTGTGCACCGAATCAATTAGAACGATTATTTAAGAACGGAGGGAGTAATAGATTTTTGCGGTTATAATTCAACCGCATGGTACCGTCCTGTTTTCACCCAAAGGCAAATTAAAGATTGGGTTTACAAACTGGGCCAAAGTAAGTAGCCCATTATTTCAGTGTGAAGTGCAACACTTGAGGACATATCCGCCCAATCCCTGATAAAGTAAAAACCCTAGCTCTCGTCTTTCTGTTTCTTATACTCTCCTAAACCCTAAAGAGTGCTCCTCTGCTCTGTCCTGCCCTCCTCCGCAGCCGCAAGTCAGGTACCATGTTCTAGGATTTCTCATTATTCAATTCAATCAAAATTATGTCAACTGTGGATTTCTATTCAATCTTTCAATCATTAGTCTTGATTTCAATCCGTTTCTTCGTTTGTAGGAGCTAGGTTTGCTGCATTAGGAGCGAAAATGGTGTCCGGCAAGAAGACGAAGAAGACTCATGAGAGTATCAACAACAGGCTGGCTCTTGTCATGAAGAGCGGCAAGTACACACTCGGTTACAAGACCGTCCTCGAGTCTCTTAGGAGCTCCAAAGGTCAATTATTTGTGCTAAGTTTTCATCGATTGTCGTTAGTTTTAGTTTTTTTTTTAAATCGCAGAGAATGAATGTGTTTTTGAATGCTGTGGAACTGTAGGTAAGTTGATTATCATTTCCAACAATTGTCCACCGTTGAGGAAGTCCGAGATCGAGTATTATGCTATGCTCGCCAAGGTTGGAGTTCACCACTACAATGGAAGTAAGTGCACCTTTTTTGAGCTCAAGCTATCTATGATTTTTGATGAATGTGTTGTCTGGTCATAACTTTTGGTTATGAAAAGCCTTTTGTGGTACCACAGTGCTAGTACTGTGGTTTTGATTGTTATGATCGTGTGATGTGTTGGCTTGAGTTCTGCATTAGTTATGGAGATCATCTACCATTATTAAAGTTAATGTATGATATCTTATTAGAAATAGCTAGCTGACATTGTAGTTTTAATTAATTGAGATATTGTCGAATTCTCCCTTTATATGAACTCTACTTTATTTTCGGATCTTTCACTTATAAATCATTGAGACATTGTTGTTTATTCCCCCTCTTCCATGTTAATAGTCTGCTAATTTAGTTGGGGATCTTCTTAAAAGAGTCTATTTTATAAAAGTTTGCCTTTATCTCCATAACCTTTCAACTTTAATGATACGGATCAAAAATCTGAACACCTCCAAATCTGTTCCTGCAATTTGGACAGCCCCTAGGCTGAACAAAACTCCACCAAAACAGCCTTACAACCCGTCACAAACCCTCCCACAATCTGCTCAAAATTATAAAGTTCCCTTAGTAAATTACTACCCAAACTCCCAGCTTATTTTGGACAGATTACAAGAGCAAAAACTGCTCCAAATTATGAATTAACTTCAGCCCTGAACAGTTGATACGGCGTCAAAAATCTGAACCAACACCACAAATCTGCCCAACTATTTCGGATCAGCTCTTGGCCGAATTAACCCTCCAAAACAGTCCTATAAACCCGTTAATAGCCTTCTAAAAATCTGTTCAATTAATTAACAGTGTCCCCCTTACAACTTGACCCAAAACCCAACCTTATTGAACAATTAAAACAGCCACCAATCTGCTGCAAAATACCCAAACAGATTACTTCCCAATCTGCCCAAAACCTACCTTGGCCGAAATCTCAAGGTAATTCAAACAGTCCGAACTTTTCCTGAATAACAAGGCTGCCCGAAATTCTCAAAGAAATAAAAAAAACAAAACTATCATAAAATAAAAGGATAGGCGGACTCACCAGTCGAGTTTCACTCGCTCGACGTAAAGAAATCCGACGAAGAAACCAACCTAGGCTTCACTCACCTTGGTATGATTAATCCGGTTTTTAGAGAAGAACGAACTTGTTCTTTGAGGGTTTCTTTGCGTTCAAAATCAGATGTCATTCAATAAAAGTAAATGCCTTATAAAGGCTACAAGAATTCACCCTAATTTACTTACCAAAATAAAAAGGAACTCCTAACAAACTAGGAAAGTAAAAGTCCTACTTTAATTTAGAAAAGGAAGTCCTAAATTACTAGAAAGAAAAGACTTAATTACACAATCCTCCTTGGACTCTATTCCAGCAGCTTTTCTTTTTTTTAGAGCACTAATCCTAGAAAATCCTTATGTCTCAAGGATTGAGTCAACCGATTCCTCTTGCACCAATGTTGCCTCTCTTGAATCCGTGCCATGCAAACCCTTGGGCCTCCAAGTTGGTTCCTCCTTCCCACGAGCCCAACCCGACCACCACTCTAAGCCGTTGTGTGTAGTCCATGTAATTATTATTTTTTATAAACCCAACCAGTTCCGTGCCTTTGCGAAGCATGAACCATTTAGCCTTGTCCCATGTATCCCTTCCTCTCTTGATCATCCCTAGGCCGACTTGCGTTCCCAATTTGGAACGTTCACTTCCCCAACCCGTATCAAACTTCCCTTCGTCGAAAAGGATTGTCCTCAATCCTTGATTCTTCTCACTGTTTCTACCCCATGATGAGTCTTTTTCGCAGCCTTCTTGAATTAACTCAAGACCCAACAAAGTGGCACTCCCTTTTGCTAATTTTAGTAGCTCCTTTATCAAAGCACCTGTATATACTCCTCCTTTCGTGGCTCTGTTCTTGTGTGTCATAAACAAAATGAAGTTGTTTAAAAACTCCATCCATCGCCCAGCTTCTTCCTTGTTAAATACCACAAGCTGATTCGGTTTTAATCCAAATTTTTCGTATGAAAAAATCTGAATTGATGAGTTTATAACAGACTCACTTTTCTGGAATCTCATGGCCTGTTTGAGGAGTTCAACTTGTGTCTTGGCACCCCCTAACCCGCTGTTCACCTTCTTCTTTGTCCCAAAACCGAGACCCTTCTTCATCTCCCCTTCTTCCTTCCAATTCGATCCTTCCTTCTCTTCAAGTTGTTTTTGTTCAGGCTTCTCTCTTGCAATTTCCTCTTCTTCAATTTTCTTTGCGAGTTTCCATTCGGCTAACTTCAACTCTTCCTTTTCGATTATCTAATAAAGTTCTTCTTTTGTCAATACTCTTCCAAAGAAACAATCGGATGGACGATGACCATTACCTTCACATTTATAGCAATCGACAATATAAGAAGAGATGATAGTGCTTGACCTTGGTTTGTAGCTACAAAAATCGTTTGAATCTGCGGTCCTGTAACACGTTTTGGAGCCACGAAATTCCATAGAAGCTGCTGCCCCTCTTCCCATGTTTTTTTGTAGCTGCTCCTTCAAGCGTTGCGCCGCACGCCTCAAATTTTGAATTTCTTGATCAATCCATGCTCCCTTGTCCTCCATGATCGTCCACGAAGTTAGAATCCGTGGATGCCATTGCTCTGATACCACTTGATACGGCGTCAAAAATCTGAACCAACACCACAAATCTGCCCAACTATTTCGGATCAGCTCTTGGCCGAATTAACCCTCCAAAACAGTCCTATAAACCCGTCAATAGCCTTCTAAAAATCTGTTCAATTAATTAACAGTGTCCCCCTGACAACTTGACCCTAAACCCAACCTTATTGAACAATTAAAACAGCCACCAATCTACTGCAAAATACCCAAACAGATTACTTCCCAATCTGCCCAAAACCTACCTTGGCCGAAATCTCAAGGTAATGCAAACAGTCCGAACTTTTCCTGAATAACAAGGCTGCCCGAAATTCTCAAAGAAATAAAAAAAACAAAACTAACATAAAATAAAAGGATAGGCGGACTCACCAGTCGAGTTTCACTCGCTCGACGTAAAGAAATCCGACGAAGAAACCAACCTAGGCTTCACTCACCTTGGTATGACTAATCCGGTTTTTAGAGAAGAACGAACTTGTTCTTTGAGGTTTTCTTTGCGTTCAAAATCTGATGTCATTCAATAAAAGTAAATGCCTTATAAAGGCTACAAGAATTCACCCTAATTTACTTACCAAAATAAAAAGGAACTCCTAACAAACTAGGAAAGTAAAAGTCCTACTTTAATTTAGAAAAGGAAGTCCTAAATTACTAGAAAGAAAAGACTTAATTACACAATCCTCCTTGGACTCTATTCCAGCAGCTTTTCTTTTTTTAGAGCACTAATCCAAGAAAATCCTTATGTCTCAAGGATTGAGTCAACCGATTCCTCTTGTACCAATGTTGCCTCTCTTGAATCCGTGCCATGCAAACCCTTGGGCCTCCAAGTTGGTTCCTCCTTCCCACAAGCCCAACCCGACCACCACTCTAAGCCGTTGTGTGTAGTCCATGTAATTATTATTTTTTATAAACCCGACCAGTCCCGTGCCTTTGCGAAGCATGAACCATTTAGCCTTGTCCCATGTATCCCTTCCTCTCTTGATCATCCCTAGGCTGACTTGCATTCCCAATTTGGAACGTTCACTTCCCCAACCTGTATCAACAGTTTGTGTAAACAGAATTTCTCCCTACAAAATTAGCTCACCAATTAGCAACCAACTACCTAGCAACTACTCTTACTCCATGCCTAATCACAGCAGGTGTTAGGCTGCCCAAACAACCTCCCAATCCCAACAAACTCACGCACCAAGATCTGTCCAAACCCGTGCTAGATTCACGTCCAAACTGCCTTCGAAAACAGCTTCGTTTCTAGAGCTTTTGCTACCCAAAACGGACCTGCTATCAAAGACGAACAGGCTGCCACGAAATGAAATAAAAAGAAGAAGAAATAGAGGATGGATAGATCGGCCTCACCGGACAAGTTTCACTCGCTTGTTGTAAAGAATGCCGTTTGATTTGACAACAAAGCTTCACTCACTTTGTTCGAAGAATCGGGAAGAAGAACAACCGTTCTCTTGTTCAGTTCACACCAAAAATCTGCCGTCTTATTCCAAAAGAATGCCTTTAAAAAGGCTTACAAAAATACTCCTAAGTTTAAAAGGAAAGAAACTCTAAAACTTGGAAGAAAATAAATTACTTTCCTAACTAAAATAAACTTCCTAAATTATCAAAAGAAACCAACTCTAATAAGGAAACAATTAACTTCTATCCTATGGCAGAATTCCTAGTCTATCCTTCCTTTATGAAATAGGACTCATGGTGGCCGGCCTAGCCTCCAAGAAAAGCCGTGGTCATCTCCTTGCCAATCACGGCACGTACATACCCCGTTAGTATCTCTCTTCCACGAGCCAACTTGGTCCAGCCCCTTGTGGTTCTCGGGTCCCTTTTCTTCCAACCCAAAACAGTCCAAGAAGCCCTCTCCGTTTGCGAACGTGCTGCCCTTGTTGTTGCCCCCTTGCTTGTTCCTTTCCCTTCCCGACCTAGCTTCATTCTCACTTATGATCAGCCCGAGTACTCCCATGTAACTTGTAACCTTCTTCCTTGCAACCGTAGCATTTACCCCTGTATTTGATATAAGCATCTTGTACCACTTAAATATCATTTAATTATAACCAAAATTCAGCCATTAATTATTAGAATTTTCAAACATGGACTTTTTGTTTGGAATGGAGTGTGTATTTGATTTTCTGTTAGAGAGACTTCCAGTTGGGTTAGACTGAGTAAAACTTCAAGAAAATAAGTTACTAAAAGTTTCCAGTAACCTGTTGGGTCGTAGGGGAGCCAGAAGAAAGTAAAACAACAGAATAATTGATAGTGATACTGAAATATTCATAATCATTGCCCGTTGGATCCTTACTTAAATACCCAAATGTCACATTGCTAATCTGTGCGTCTCCTGATGAACTGAGTAAATTCCACCCTTCTTCGGCCGCAACCCTCCACATGATTGCAACTCCATATTGCAGCCTTACTCCTGTTGGCAAACACCATATTTGTTTCTTCTGTGCATCACAATCTTTTCAATTAGTTTACTTTTTGGATTTTCAAAGCCTTATTTGGATGTTATAACTGAGTACTGATATAATTTTTACTGAACAGAATGATTGCTTGAATGAAATTTAGTTTGTTACTAATTATTAAATTTAGCATTTCCTTGATTCTGTGATTTTCATGATGTGAAATATAAAATAATTTGTTATGTCCTTAGTCTGATAGTTAGGGTGAGGTGGGTTTTTTAAAATTGTTGGTTCTTTCTAAAGATTTTTTTCTCATCTAAATACTTTAATAGTACTTACCTGATGTAGCTAGACATTCTTGTTCCCATTGGGCTCATTACGTTTTATTAATTTCGTGAGCTAGGGAGGATGTATCACGTCCCAATTAATTAATGGATCAGTAAACACATAGGTCTGCAGTAGTTATCTCAGTTATTGAAATCTAGTGATATTAGATAATTATTATCTCATTTAGTGTACACTTTCATTCCAACCTATTTTAGCTATTCAAGTTGCTTTTTTAATTTGGATTTTCATGTCACTAAATTTGCCCATCTCGCACCCATGGGCTGTTTGATTCATGTGATCTACAAGTTTATGGCAGAGCTGATTAAATGTTTTGTGATCAGAGAGCATGTGTTTACTACTTTCCTCTCCTTTATCCCGTCTTTACTGCTGTATTGTCTGCATATGAATGCCTTTGTCTGTAATGTTTTTGTCCTTTTTTTAAATGTATTTTTCTGGTTCTGAAACTGAATTGCTTGTGCCTGATCAGATGTGGTGCTCTTACCATCTTCTTGATGGTCTTTTTTGTGTGCAGACAATGTTGATCTTGGGACAGCGTGCGGAAAGTATTTCCGTGTGTCATGCCTTAGCATTATTGATGCAGGTATAACATTTGGTTTATATGGGGGTTTTCTGTTATATGCGTGTCTAATGATTGTTCACTCTAGCTAACGTTTCTGTTCTTAAACATCTCAGGTGATTCTGATATCATCAAGACTCTACCTGGAGATCAGTGAGAGACATTTTGTTACGTACTTGTTATTGTGTGTCTTTAAACTAATAGAATTATGTGCCTTCTAGATGGTAGATCAAAACCCCCTTTTTTTCCTTGTTTAGTACCTTCAGCCTGCTGTTCTTTTTGGAAACATTGTTTTGTATGAGCTTGCTGAACGCATGGTTATCAAATTTACATTCCTGAGATTTAAAAGTTGAGGCTGGATTATTTTAGTTCAATTTATCTGTTGGTTGTGCTTGACATATGAATCTGAATATGCCCTTTTCGACTGTTTTCTTGGTTATTATTGTTAAGATGCATCTTATTACCCTTCTGAAATAAAAGAACTGTGGTCGAGGAACAATAATTTAGAGTGAAATAGACGATTGTTTGTTGGGAGATACTGAGCTGCTTCTGATTACTGATGTGCCATTATCCTTTGAAAAATTGAATTTTTGTTTTGGATAGAGGATAGATTGATTTTGTAGCCACCTGGTGTCCCCCTGCTTCCCTGATTGATATCAGGCTTTCTTTCTTACTCATCCTTCCACAAATGTTGGCTTCAGGTGTTGTTGCATCACTCTTTAATCAGTTGATCATACTTCTATCGTAAGTTGTGATTATGCATTTAGCTTGTTGATTCACTTGGAAGCATGCCATCTGTTGACACTAAGGAGTCATGCTCAATAGCTTATCCTGTTAATTTTCTTTAGAGGTTGTAGATTGGTGCTGACAGGGTCAGCTGCCAATTAAAATTAGTCAGTACCTTCTTTATTGTTGGCATTTTCATCACTAGATCTTTGGGAACCATGTCCATATATTTCATCAATGTGTAGCCTATCATCATCATCATCATCATCCTAGTAAGTTACTATCCATGTAGTTGGCATCATTTTCATCTTCAGGTGCTTAACCATATTTACTTTTAGCATCATTACTGAATAGATTGTTTTCTTCTTAACCTGGAATTTTGTGTGTTGCTCTATTAAAATCTCTAAACCAACCTCTTTTTATTTTGCCACATGACATCTTTTGAGAGATTTTAAGTGAGTACTAAAATTGCTTGGTACCAATTGGCAGTTGTAAGATAAGTAATTGAAATATTGAAAAGGTTTTTATGGAACGACCTCATTCTAAGAGGAAAATCTGCAGTTCATTGGTTAATAGTTAATGCTATCCTCTGCGTAGCTCTCTAGATGTGTATGTACTTGATTTCATTGTGCAGTAATACAAATGATTGAAAGTGGGGTCTCCAAAGAAGGGAGGGTGCTGGCAGAGCCTTTTATTTAAATGGTGGCCTGAATGCGTGCTCTCCATGGATGCTCACAACAGTAAAGCTCCTCTAAAAACTAGGAAGACAGTTGCAGAGATGGAAATTACCATCTAAGATGGTCAAAATATGATTAGTGAACAGTGCTGAAAGTAGTCTTTTTTTTTTTTTTTTTTGTTTTTGCATTTGCATTTGCAACGACCTAGAAATGAATTGGGACACCAAATCTCCTGTAATATCTGTGCTATACAGCATGACTTGTTATTGAGTAAACGACTGCCAACACCCACTCTCTTAAGGTTGGTAAAGAAGTGTAGTGTTACTGGGCATTGCCTAGCTAGATAGAATGGTAAAAGTAGAGTATACCGGTGAGTCGCATCTTGTTGTGGCTTACTCTCAACATTGCCTCTACACCAAGGAATTTTCTCCCAAGTTGAAACCTGCCTTTGATATTTCTTGTGTATAAAGGGAAATAGTCATCAAATTGTTGATCATCTATTCATTTCTTTACACGATTTGGCATCAACTTGCATAGTTCCCTTTACCTTATTACCCTAAGTTTAACTTTTTCTAGTCTACTTAGTGAGACCAAACGGAGTTGAAAGGCCTTCAAAGTCTCATTCATAAATTAGTCATATATCTATTTCCATTTATCACATGTGG
>CM028382.1:7659246-7756083 GCA_013146195.2 Codonopsis lanceolata
TAAAAAACTTTGAAATAATACTCACTGTTGCCATCTCCATTATGCTGTATGCGTGAGTTCTTTGTGAAGATGAAACAGGTAAATTTTGATTTTCCATTTCCAAGTATCGTTAGTGTGAAGAACTCCTTTTTTTTTGACGAATATCGTATTAAGGATAATCTGATTTTGAATAACCTATTTTTCAAAATTGCTAGTGTATATATATTTTCTTGTATTTGGGGTTCATTAAAAATGTATATTCGTGTATATCACGAATACAAAAAGCGGTGAAATGTCTGATATTTTCTTGATGCGGACCAAGCCATCGGGATTTTGGCGGTATAAAAATTAATGAACCAAATTTTACGATGCCAAGGCCGGCATCGAAATATTAACGATTAAATGCCTAAAATGACAAAAATGCCATTAATTCAAAAACTCGATGCCAAGACGGCATCGGGATCAATACAAGCATTATACGGGATCAAATTTTATTGAAAAACTACGATGCCAAGACACGGCATCGGGATGAATTCAAGGCATTTAATTAATACAAAAACTTCGATGCACATGGTGGCATCAGGATGGATTTCAAGGCATTTAATTGACTTAACGTTTTCTGATGCCAACAATAGGCATCAGGACTTCAAACAAAACATTACATAACACGGCACACCCAATTTCAATACAAACCCTAAAATTTTCGAAAATACCCATCTGACCTACTTTTCTTCACTAAACATTACCCAAATTATGGCTACAAGAAAGATTTCACGAATCAATAAACATGCTGAAGGCAATCGAACAAAAAACAATGTTCAAGATCAATACGCAGTTGAAGATGCTACAGGTACCCTAATAACTAAAATTTTATTAACATTATTACGATTGTTTTATATTATGATTGTTTTATATTATAATTTATATTATAATTGTTTGTATGATTGTTTTATCAACTTACCTATAAAATTTTAAATTCTTTTATATTATAATATAAATTGTTTTATATTATGGTTGTTTTTATGTCTAATATAGGAAGTAATGTAAGAAGAACTCTGATGCCAACCCTTGGCATCATGGTCAATTTTTAAGCATTATGCAGGATTAAATTTTTTGAAAAACTCGATTCTTCAAAGCTTTTACGAGGATCAAAATTAATACAAAAACTCGATAATTGGCATCAGGATGGATTAATACAAAAACTTCGATGGACACGGCATCATTTTGGAGGACCAAAATCAATCCAGAAACTCTGATGCCTGTCATTGGCATCAGGATGGATTTCAAGGCATTTAATTGACTTACCTATAATTGTTTTATAATATAATTGTTTTATATTATAATTGTTTATATGATTGTTTTATCAACTTACCTATAAAATTTTAAATTCTTTTATATTATAATATAAATTGTTTTATATTATGGTTGTTTTTATGTCTAATATAGGAAGTAATGTAAGAAGAAAGTTGAAAATAGTATTTATTTATTTAATTATTTTATGTGCAGATACAACAAAAAAAGTCTGCAAATACAGATGTAGCATTCAACTGCTACATAAGCAATTGAAATCCGTTCAATTTACAAAGAAACAATTAACTGCATTAAAAGAAACACCATTCTGGTACATTATTCAGGAAATGACAAATAGCAAAACTGAAATCAAAAAATATATGAAAGACGATGAAGCGATCAATCAGATTATAAAATGCTTCGTCAAAGGACAGAAAATTTTCAAAATTGGAAGGAATACAGTTCAGCTGAAACCAAATGATGCAAAGTTGGTTTTTGGAATAAAGGATGGTGACAAGGAAATCAATATTGGTAACCCTCAATTCCAAAGGAATGACTTTATAAAGAAGTGTTTCCCGGATAAATTTCAAGCATTCTTTGCAAACATACGGCGAGTCCAACGATACTTACCAATGCGGACAATGGTAAAAACCAACAAAAAAAAAGATTTGAGCGTGTTACGCTTGACAACTACTGCTTGTTTTGGCAACATTATTGGTACCAACAACTTCCTCTTATATATCATGGAAATATGCTAGCATAGTTTCTGATGGAAATATGCTAACATACAACTGGTCGAAACACATAGTAGATGTTTTGTTGGACAGCCTGGAAAACATGAAAGAAGGCTATCCTGATAGATGCGTGCTTCTATTACCAGTAAGTTTTAAACATTCTAAATATGTTTATACATTTGACTAATTGTTAATTGTAATTTATTAATAAACTTTTTTTCACGATATCTACTACGTGAAAAATTGGACATTCTTCAAGTTTACGGAAAAGAAAGCTTCCCAAGATTTGCGAAATGGGACTTATCAAAATTATATCCCATAGTGAGGGATATACATTTTTATCAGTTTGAAAAAAAGGTAAGTTGGTACAACTTGAAAACCTATTACGATCTGCATAATACATCCTTACATTAGTCAATATTTTTTGGCGAGAAAGTTTTTCGGAACTAGATCCCACAAATCTTGAAAAAGAAAAACTTTGGAATGTCAAGAAGAGGAAGAAGATAAAAACGAGGAAGATGAAATCAAGCACATTGAAGAAGGAAATCGAGAAGAAGGTGCGGAAGAAAATACGGGTGGGCTGCCTTTGTCGTTGCGGCAATTGAAAACTTTAACAACCACGAAGGAGCAGATGACAAAAGAAAAAAAGATACAAAATGAGAGCAAAAAAGGAGGCTCGAGAAAGAAGGAGCGTCAAAAAGCGACAACCAAATGAAGAAAAGAACAAGGCTCAGAAAGAAGAAACCTCGAAAAGAAAGATCAAAACAGATCAAAGTGAAGAAATGAAGGGAAAGAAGAAACAAAAGATTGAAAAAGAGATTCAAAAAAGTACAAGAAGGTCCGGAAGAATCATGGCAGTATCATATAAACAAAAATGTAAGAAAAATGATGGAGTGGTTATTCACATAGACTGATGGAAACAATATTCACACAACTGCTGAAAACAATGTTCTAATTTGGAAATTTGGGAGAAGTGTTTGGGATGTAAACATTATGATGGTTTATTGTTTACTTTTGACATTGTCCTGCTCATTTGTATCAAATTACAAATATTGATGGTCTTTTTGTAAAAACAGATCGATGGCCATGTGCAATTTGTTACATAATACCATCAGGATACATTTGACATGATTTTGGAGGACCAAAATCAATCCAGAAAGTCTGATGCCAATCCCTGGCATCAGGATAATTTTGACAGCAATATACAGTACCAAAATTAATCCAGAACCTCTGATGCCAAGCACTGGCATCAGGTTGCATTTGAATGGATTTTGTAGGACCAAAATCAATCCAGAAACTCTGATGCCAAACCCTGGCATCAGGATGCATTTGACTTGATGTTGGAGGACCAAAATCAATCCAGAACCTCTGATGCCAAGACCTGGCATCAGGTTGCATTTGACTGGATTTTGCAGGACCCAAATCAATCCAGAAGCTCTGATGCCAACCCCTGGCATCAGGATGCATTTGACTTGATTTTGGAGGACCAAAATCAATCCAGAAACTCTGATGCCAACCCCTGGCATCAGGTTGAATTTGACTAGATTTTGCAGGACCAAAATCAATCCAGAAACTCTGATGCCAACCCCTGGCATCAGGTTGCATTTGAATGGATTTTGCAGGACCCAAATCAATCCAGAAGCTCTGATGCCAACCCCTGGCATCAGGTTCCATTTGACAGAAATTTCAAAAAAAATTGATAACAAAGATTCAACAGTTTTTTCAGGACCACAAAACAAAATCCAATTTCTGTTCGTCAATTCCAATAATCAAACTCATAAATTCTTCAGTTCGTCAACTAAAATATAATCAACATTACACTGAATCTCTACATGTCCTAGAATTGTGATTACAACATTTATTACATCTACTACATTTATGTTTCCTTGTACTACTCTGAATTTCACCCTTGGATGCAATTCGCTTCTTCTTAGGCCGTCCAGGCAATTTCTTCATTACTGGGGGTAAGATTACTGAAGCTTCTGATGATTTTTGAATCTCATACTTATAAGTTGTTGGAATTGGAATAAGGCTTCCCTCGTAGCACTTGACATAATAACTATTTAAAAAGTATTTATCAATTATGTCTTCAACTGCTCTCTGTGCTCTGACAATAACAACAACAGCATGACAGCATGGGAAGCCTTGAATCTGCCATTGATAGCAAGAACATGTTCGACAATCCAAATCAACTCGCACAGTAGGATTAGATACAACTTCATAAATAGAGTTAGTAGCTTTCATAACCTGCCATGACATACCAAATTTCAAATTCTCTATCCACTTTTTATCCATCTTAGCACAAAGAAGCTTGTTCCATTTCAAACCATTATTCAGTCTTTCGACAAACCATACCATAAGTTTTTTTCTTATACAGTCCACCATACAAGTGATAGGAAGTCCTCGAGCATCAATAATCCAATTGTTGAATGACTCTGCAGCATTTGATGTAAGTTCAGAATAACGATTATCAGAACAATGTGCAATGGCCCAATTCTGAAAAGGAAGGTCAACCAAAAAATCTAAGGCAATCTGTCCACCAACTCCTTTAAATACCTCAAGCTTCTTCTCAAACAACTCAACTGTAGGCGCATAAGCACATTCTTTAAATTTTAAACAAATATTCTTGCGAAAGGAAGAACGCTTGCCACCACACATATCTTTCAAATTACGACAAAGATGAACCAAACAAAAAAATGCTTAGAACTACCAAAAACATGCGGAATCGCTTGCATCAACCCAACATTTCGATCTGATACAATAAGCACATCACGACCATTAACTGCTTCTTTTACTTTTGAAAGAAACCAATGCCAATTATCATAATTTTCTGAACTTACAACAGCAAAGGCAAATGGAAATAGTCCTATATAAAAACAAAAATGAAATATTCAAATTAGTAAAACAACAACTTTCACATCAAAACACATAGAAAACACAAACCAATATAAGTGTCACGTACAACTTACCTTGATTACCATCCTTTGCCGTGGCGGATAAGAGAGTTGACTTACATCGAGATTTCATAAATGTCCCGTCTACAAACAATATAGGCCGACAATAATTAAAACCATCCAAACATGCACGAAAACATATGAATAACCGGGTGAAACATTTTGAAATGGAATCGATTCAATAAATGCCAAAGCTGCGGATTACTCTTCTTCAAAGCTTCAACATACCACCGCAACTCATCAAAGCGATTCATCATAACTACCAAATACCTTATTACGAGCAACCTCAACACTTCTCCATCTTTGTCATATATGATATCTCAACCCCATAATGGATCTAACATACTCAATTACATCCTTCGCGAGAATAATTTGGTGACTCGAACATTATCACAAATAAAATCTGCAATTACATTATAACCCATCCTTTTTGATTTCTTAACTCCATCAATAAAAGAAACTTTGCAACTGTGTGTAAGATTGCACTTCTTTATAATTATAGAATTATCAACATTAGAAACAACACACTTGATGAACCAATCACATTTATCAATGAATTTATTACCACAAACAACAGTAGCCCTCTTACTCTCATTCCTAGCAAAAACATATTCAAATCCAAGTTTCATAGAATATTTCATAAGTTCGATCTGAAACTCTCTAATGCCACCTTTAAATATTTGTCCAGATCCGGTGATAATCTCTTCCCAACCAACTGATAACAAATTACTGGAAGATGTAACAGGAAAAAAATCATAAGCAGGATAACTTTCATTATCAATTTCAGCAAAACCAACATCAACAGATTTACCATTATGAGAAGAAGAAGCATCCAAACTACTCCTAGAAGGACCAAAATCACCCTTTGACTTATAAGAAGAAGAAGCATCCAAACTAATCCTAGAAGGACCAAAATCAACCTTTGACCCCAAATCATTCTCTACACCATCAACAATTGCACCCAAAACATCAATAACATCTACTGAAATAACATAAATGCTTAGAATTTTACCCAGCACCAACATATTCAAAAAATCTTCATCATTTGATAAAATACAATTTTGATGAGGTCCAAGAGAATATCTCAATCTCAAAGTTTCAACATTAACATAATATTTGCTTGTAATTGATAACAGCAAATCAGAAAACTCAAAACCATCTGTAACCCTTTTCACAATTGTCTCTCCCTAAATTTCAGCAAAATCATAACAACTTGGACTCCATTAACAATAAGATCCTCTTGCTTGCTCAACTGTTACATAAGGAAACAAAATCATTTATGATCAAGGAGAAAGGTGAAAGTGAAGATATACACACTTTGGACAATTCAAAATAAATCTATCACTTAGGAAAATGTTCCCCAATAATATATTTATAGTCTTAAAGCCTCAATCTCAATCGCAAGCCATTATGCAGGAACAAATCAATACAGAAACTCTGATGCCAAGACCTGGCATCAGGATGCATTGATAGCAATATGCGGTACCAACTTTAATGCGAGAAAGTCGATGCCAAGACACGGCATCGGGATGCATTGACGATATTTTGGAGGACCAAAATCAATCAACAAACTCGATGCCAAACCACGGCATCGGGATGAATTTGACATTATGCGTACCAAATTAATCCAGAAACTCTGATGCCAAGCCCTGGCATCAGGATGCATTTGACAGTATTTTCGAGGACCAAAATCAATCCAGAAACTCTGATCACAAGCCCTGGCATCAGGATGCATTTGACATTATTATCCAGTACCAAATTAATCCAAAAACTCTGATGCCAAGCCCTGGCATCAGGATACATTTGACATTATTTTGCAGAAACAAAATCAATCCAGAAACTATAATGCCAAGCCCTGGCATCAGGATATATTTGACATTATTTTGCAGAAACAAAATCAATCCAGAAACTATAATGCCAAGCCCTGGCATCAAGAAACCTAAGGCATATAATTGAGAATGAAAGAATTTTTAAAGGGACATACCTTTCAATTGAATTCTGGAATGGAATTCTCTCCGAAATCGTCAATTCAAAATTTTGGGGCGTAAAGGCGGCGTCGGCAAAGAAAGCGAACTACGGCGGCGTGAGAAGCGAGGCATAAACGAAATGAAGCTATGAGCGGGGTGGGCGGGAGACGACGTACTTTTTCCCGATACAAAGAAATAAAAGGGTCATGCGTAATTTTTCCCTAAAATTGTATCTAAAAGATATGTCTAAAAAATAGCTGGATTTATTTGAAAACATGTTTTAAAAGTTGTACCGACTTGTAATTTTTCCATTTTGTAACTCTCTCCGAGTGAGAACCATACCACGTACAAAAGACTAGAACCAATGCTCCCACCTTTCTAGCCCATGTTATCCATTACAATTAGTTCAACTCTAAATAATGAACAACAACAGCCTACAAAAAGAAATACTCTCTTTGTCCCTAAATTATTGTCATGTTTTCTTTTTTCATTCGTCTCAAAATAATTATTTTATTTGAAACTTTCTTTTTTTGAACACCACTTTTATCTTTACTTTTTTATCCTACTTTAATTATGGACTATATACATATAGACATTAAAAAAACTACACTTCAAATTAATATTAATAATCTAGTCGAATGCATTTTTTTAAAACGTGGGACAAATACACAAAGATGATAATTTAGGAACAGAGGGAGTAATAAACATGAACAAGTAGCCCCTAAGGGGGTGGCCCAGTGGTAGACATGGGGCTTCACAAATTGTGAGGTCTCAGGTTCGATCCCTTCCCATGCCCCCCTTAGGAGTAAAAAAAAATTACAAAAAAAAAAAAAAACATGAACAAGTAATAAGAAATCAAACAACACCTTTAAGTGTACTTCAACCCAAAACCCAACTTGAAGTACACTCTTATTGGTGTATATTTTAAGTATTTTTTTTATATTTGGGTATTTCTTTTTTTTTTCTTCAAGAATCCTAACAATTTTCGACTACCTTAAATATTCTTTTTCCAAATAAACATTAAATTAGACTCAATTATTTGATCCATAATAAATTCTTATGTTCTTTTAATTTATTAAAAAACTTGAAAGGCTAAAATAATGAATTCATTAATTAATAAGAGTACAAAAAATTCATATTGATCAACTATGATTCTAAATATCGTTATTTGGTTAATTAGGTAAAGAAGAATATCAAGATTCATCAAATTAATAAAACAAATGATTTGATCATAACAAGAAAAAATAAACTTCAAATAAGAAATTAAAGAAAATTCATATACAAGACATAAAAGAAAATAACAAAAATCAAAATATGACATACCTTTGACTCCATCACATTGTTGTTTGAATCATAGATGACACTAATTTTCAATGAGAGATTACCCCGGCTCTGTTATGGAAGTTTACCCAGCAGTGATGTTTACTTTGCATTAAGACTCCATTTGTTTAACGATTTTTTTTTGGAAAACGTTTTCCTTATTTTTCGGTATTTGATAAACTTAGGAAAATGTAATCAACGTAAAATTTTTTCCGAGTCAACGAAAAATTAAGTCTTTTTTTTCCGGAAAATGACTTACATATTCATTTTTCGTAAATCATTTTCCAAATGTTTGTGAACCTTTTAGCCGCCTTCCACAATTATACATATTTACATACATGTACAATATTTCACTCAATAAATAAATTATTTAGAAATATAAATGGAGTTTGTGCACACTATTTATAAATTATAATTTTAATAAATACTCACTATGTCCTAAAATTAATGTCAACTATATTATTTATGAACATCTCAAACATTGTTCATTTTCTTTTTTTATATCAATTATCAATTTTTTTATTTGTATTTGTGAGATTGAAAAAGATGGACCTTATTGATTTGACACTACTAATACTCCCTCCGTCCCTAAATTATCGTTCTCCTTTCCTTTTTCGTCCGTACCAAAATAATTGTCCAGTTTGAAACTTACCTTTTTAGAACATCACTTTTACCACTTTACCCTTACTTTTTCACCCTACTTTAATTATGAGCCATATACACATGTGGTTTAAAGGAACCTACACATTAAACCAATATAAATAATCAAGTAAATTGTTTTTTCTTAAACTGTGCGTCGGATCAACTAGAACGATTAATTAGGGATGGAGGGAGTAATAAATTGAGAGTTACTAAAAGAAAATGACTTAAAGTTCAACACTATCTTATACTCCATCCGTTTTTAAATAATCGTCATTTTTGATCCGTTACACAGTTTAAAAAAAATAATTGATTGTATTACAAATATTGATGTAATGTTTGGTTTTCTTTAATGCCACTGAACATGAATCATAATTAAAGTGGTAGAAAAAGTGGTATTTTTCTAAAACAAAAAGTTTTGAAAGAGGACAATTATTTTAGAACAGACAGAAGGACAATTATTTAGAAACAAAGGGAATATTCAATATGAGCATTAATATTAAAATATGCTAGTTTTATACCCGTGCGTTAAACGGACAGGCATATAAATTTTTAATTAAACAATAATATACAAAAATGGAAACGTCAAATAAAATAAAAACAAGAAATTTAGGATAAGTAATGTTGAAAGTATTTCCTTATTCGTGATGACAATAGCAAAATAATTTGAAACATCATCACGATGTATTAAATCAATGATTGACAAGTTACTTGAGCCTGTGAGCAATGGAAACCAATATTTATTTAACTTTTTAGTACAGTAATACTTGAATAAATTTTTATTATTTTAAATAATAATATATAAATAAATTTAATAAAATTCACTTTAAAAACATTACTTTAACAAAATTATCAAATAATCGTTCTATAAATATTATTAGTTTGATGCATTGAATTAAATAAATTAATATACCCAAATAATTTTTACACAAGGAAATAAGAAGTAATATGAATTGGGAATTTATATTAATCTATATTATACTAAACATTCATTTTTTTAGATACAAAACTTATGATAATTAAAGAATCATTTAAAAATATTTTTTTATCCATCGGCGATGTATAAACGTTTTTGCACAAGCGGCCTTTAGAACATAACACGTGGCCAACCAAAAATCTAAAAAAGTAAGAGTAATTTTTTTCATCCGTAGACGGTATAGAATATTTTTTTAATGACACTTTTTGGTGTATAATACAATGTATAATATGATCAACAATAAACTTGTATGTCATTTCATATTCCTAGGTAAACTCATATTCCAATTCATTTACGGCTAAATTAATCTAGGGCTAAATGAGAGTAATAATTAGATTTGTATTTTTGATAAATTCATTTACTTATGTTAGATAAAGATGACTTTATATTTTTAGTAAGTAGATTTAGACGGGAAACTGCTTTATTTGACAATGTTATGTACATTATATACATGTATGTATATATATATATATATATATATATATATATATATATATATATATATATATATATATATATATATATATATATATATATTATTCATATATTCATATATTGCTTTCTGAACATTTTTTGTGTGTTTGTCAAATAACTGAAAATGTTTTCCGACATATTTTCAAAAAAAATATAAAACACTTGAAAATAAAATCTCTTCAATTTCCATAAATCATTTTCCGTGAAACAAACATAGTCTAATATTCAAAATTTTAATGTTAATTTAGAAATAAATTATTTAAGGTAGTTGGATTGTCAGAATTCTTGAAAAAAAGAAACACCTAATTATAAAAACAATACCTAAAATATATACCAATAAGAGTCAGTGAACAAATTCGGACTCGAATGCGAACGCCTCAGTCCTGTTATACAACTGACGGTTCAAATTGATTCACAAGTATGTGAATGTATACCACTTTTCATCTCAACCATTACATCCCAACCAATAATTGAGATGAAAAATAGTACATCAATAATACACACAAGGGATACAGAAAATCTAAAATCCTGCTATTTTCCTGTTTGTATCAATTTTCTGATGGAATGATCGATTAAGGAAAGAGAACAATAAAATTGCTCTCAGTAGTCGCTTTTATTTTTCCTCTAATTTCCGTCACTTTGGCTTTGATCGGTTCCGGTCTTCTCTCTCTCTCTCCCTCTCTCAACATCATAAATTTGTTCTATACTTCCATTAAAAGGAGGATTGCTAAAGTGACCTTGCCACTGATTATAACAAAAAAACCCTTCCAACAACAACACAAATTTTAAATTGATTACCGACTAGGTTTGCTTGGTTATACCATAAAAGGCTCAAGGCTACTTAAAAATCAAACAACAAACCAAACACAACATATTAAAAATCAATAAAACAATCAATTTGATACTAATTTGATTTATAACCGAAAAACCTTCCAACAGTGATAAAATCCAATACTTTTACATACCCCCACCATTTTTATTTTCAAAATTGGTTTGGTGTCCGAATAAGGTAAACCAAGTAGATAAAAATGTGTACCTTTTATACAAAAATATTTTTTTTGAATTGCAAGAATGACAAAAATGAGATAAAAATCAAAAGTTGGTGGATGATTTGGTTTGATATGAGTATCATAATATGATACTCAAATCAACCAAATCAAATTTGATTTACTTTGATTTACCATTGAAAGTTATGATTTAGGTTTGACACCCATTTGATTAGTTGTTGTTCTTGCTATTAGGGCATCTGTAACTCCAGTTGGCAACTAATAAGGTTGGAAGGGGGGTGAATAGTCTTTTAAAACTTTGAGGGTAGTTTTGAAAAAAATTAAAAGTTGCAGCAGAAATTGTAATTTTGTCAGTCAGTTTATATAGTGTCAGCTACTCAGCTGGCTGATGGTTTCAAAAAAGCTGATGTTGTTGGCTAAAAAAGGATTTAATGGGATTAGTTGGCTGACCCAATTTTAATGCTTTTGAAAATAAATCACAAGCTATGAGGAAAGTACTGAAGTATATAATTTATAAAACAAGTAAGTTAACAATTTATGTAGTGACATTTATCAAATATAGCCATTTGACCCGGATGATGAATATATATAGCCTTTGACTGACCAAAAAATGGATCTGACGAAATAGCCCCCGGTCGACTAAACGACCACAGTGGTCGACTAGACGACCACAATGGTCGACTAGTCGACCGCTGTGTTTCATCTTCATCTTCTTCATCTCCGGCGACAATGGCGTCCGGCGACAATGATCCCGCCTCCAGTCGACTGGGTGGTCGTCTAGTCGACCACAGTGTTTCATCTTCGTCTTCTTCATCTCCGGCGAAGGAGGAGATCGACGGCACCGGCGGCGAGCTCACCGTGTTGCGGGGCAATACGTAAACAGAGGAGGAGCGGACACGGAGCAGCAGAGTAGAAACAGGGAGGAGATCTCGGTAGGTGTTGCGAAGGAGGAGCGGCAGAGAAGTAGGTGCCGCATTTTGAGTGGTTGGTGCCGTAGCCGGGGGCATGAACACGTAAATGGTAGGGAAGGGTATTGATGACATTTTTAGATTAAAGTAGCTATGAAAATATATTTTTTTTAAGTGAGGTTATAAATGACCAAGTCATCTTTGACTTGACCATTTGTGTAAATCTCCCATTTATGTAAGATATGGCTGACACTTATTTTTACTTAGCCGCGCAGCATAAAGATTTAAGAAATCTCTTCCTAAATTTCCCGCAAGTTCCTCTGGTTCTCAAAATCTCAATTACTAGTATTCTGTGTTTAGTAGCGCACAACCAAAATATTTGTCTCTCAAAAAATTCCGCTCCATTCTTCCTCAAAAACTTTCGATCTCTAGGTTTGCGAGTACCAGATAAGTGAAACGCAGTCGGAGGAGGGAGAGAGTTAAGCAGCTTGATTTTGACGAAGGAGGGAAAGAGTTAAGCAACTTGATTTTGACGAAGAAGTTTAATCAGTCGGATAAGGTTATCAATTTTCAAGGTAAGAATCTCTTCACCCAAACCATAATCTAGTGTATTACAGTGTTATGAACATATCTAATGGGTTTGATTGTGCTTGAACTCGTTATTATCCTGTTCTAGGGTTTTGTTTTACGTGCCATTTTTTGTTTCAGATTATTTAATTAGGGATCGATTTTGTGGATTTTTTTTGCAGTTATTGCTTGAATTTATTGATCCTTTCTTATTATTAGGCAGTTCAATTTGTTGTTATGAAGATAGTATAGGATTGCTGAGGTTAAGATTAACAATTAGGGTGCATTTGAAATTTGTACTGTAAACGTGATTGACTTGACAATGACGCATATCATGACCTCCGTTTGGGTTTGGTTAACAATGTTGTGTAATTCAAATTGTGTCTGATTTCGTGATCTGAATGTCGGGGAGGGGTTTTTGTAGTTACGAAGTTTTCAAAAATTCGGTTAATTTGTTTAAATTTAGGGGCATTAGATTATGATAATGCTTAACTGTAAGTAGTCATCACATTTTTGCTTTGAACTGATGGAAAGCTCGATTTATTCCATCCTCATCTTTCTGATTCCAGCACTCGATATCTATCTTGTCTTTGGTAGTTTCTCCCTAGTCCCTGTTTTTAGTTCCCAAAGGACTGATTTTTTTGGTTGTGTTATACCATAAATTGCACACACAGATAAATTTATTTTCCAGTAGTAATAGAAGGGCTTATTAACAAGAAAATGAAAATGGTTACACAAAATAAAAATAACATTGTAGAATATGGGACAAGTTTAAATCAACAAGATAGGGAAAATGAAAATGGTTGTACACCTCAATGTGGTAGAGATCAGTTGTTTGGGGGACATTATTTACATTTTCTAAGTTACATAGATTGAGGATGTTAGTGAAGCTAGGGATGGGCTTGGTCTTGACAATAGCCTTGGCAGTGACACCAGGGTACATAAGAGCCTTCATTACCCAAGCAGGATAAACCTCAGTTGCTATCAACTGCAAGCATGTCACCTCTATTGGTGTTCTGCATACACCAATTAATCATGCAATTATTATTATATATCATTCCAGTTCACTATTTTCGATTCTTGACCATCCCAATTTTATTTTTATTTTTTTCTGTAGAAAGATGGTATTTGAATTCAAATGCGCTTCATTTACAGTACAGTTCTAAGCTTGCTTCGTTATATACCGATACATGTACTAGGTATCAGTGCATTTTCATCATTAGATATGAATATCTTGCTTTCAATTTTCAATGGATGGAATTTTTTATGACAACATTGAAAGGGAGATTATTTTTAAAGCACATCCTGAAATGGGTTCTCTATCAGATGACGTAAGAAACAAAAAAAAAAAACACGAACGAGTAAAGTCACAAGAACTCTGTTACCATTCCAGGCAGCATATTTCAGAATTCAGATATTGTTTTTATCACATAAAAAATATGAAAAAGAGGAAGAAATAAAACAATGGAGGAGCATTAATTGTTGAAGAGAAAATGCAAATTTAGATGATTAGTTTTACCTGAAAAGAGGAATTTGTAGAATAACGAGGAGAGAGTATATGTGAGAAGCATATAAAGACCACTTGTTTGATGTTAAAGCCATGGCAGCTGTGAACTAGTGAACAACACAAGAACCAGCAAGGAAATATTGATTTTTCTTGATCTAAAAGAAGCTTATAAACTAGTCCTACCATTGCCAAATAAACAGAAGCAGAAGCAGAACCAAAAGCAGGTCTAACCTACAATCTACAAACCTCGGATTGGGACCTATCAACAAACAAGAAATATGTGGTTAACTATCAGAAATTCAAAATCACAATTAAGTAACATTCATTTAAGAGGTGTAGCGCTCTAACCTACAATCTACAAACCTCGGCGTGGTCTGTACATCAATGAAAATGATAGTACTAATTTATTGTGGCAAATGCATCCTGATCTTCATCATGACAATGAAATTTTGTGTGTTATGATTTGAGTGGGGGATGGGTGGTAGAGGACAAATAAGAATGGGTGGCACTCGTCTTTTATCTGGGCAAGTATAAAATATGCTTAGAAGTAGAGTGGAGGGGAAAATACTACTCACATTGTTGTTAGATGAATGCTGATACTCAGTTGTCACCATGCAGAAGGGGAGGAATAGCCTTGTGATAAGCACGTCAGAAGAGAAATATACTCTGAATAATGTCCAGTTCACAGAACTTAAGTTGTTGCCAAGGTTAATTGAATTAGATTACTGATGTTGCTATCTTAGCAGAGTTCAACCCTGACCCACTGTCAAATCAATAAGGTGAAAAAGATAAAAGAAACCGTCCACCCGGCTTAAGAGAGACTAAGAGGAGACCTAACTGGTGAAAGTGGATTTTTAAGGGAAGGTCATACCCTCTGTTTTCTTATGTGTTCCTGTATTTGTCTGCTCAACTTGCTTTGTATAGAAGGGAACTCTCCGCTATCCAGGCTAAGAACAACTTAATTAGTCGAATTTGACTTATTTAGAGATCAAGGAAAGGGGGATATTGTAAAGACGGAGAGAGAGAGAGAGAGAGAGAGAGAGAGACTGAAAGGAGCAACCTTAATTTTCACATAAGAAGTGTTTTGGAAGAGAAATCCAATACATGCATAACACTATAACAACTATATATTTGATTATGTTCACATCTCTCTGTCTGATTCACTTTTATTTGCAAGAAAAGTAACCTTAATTTTCTGGAGTTTAGACAGGACTTGGGTCATGTTAATCCTCTGTTCGGGCGAATCACTTGTACATTCTATGGCCAGATACAAGATATATTAAATCCATTGCTTTTTAAGAAAGAAACCCTTATCGTCTTGTATCAATTTGGTATCTACGACTTCATTTAACGAACCAGACAATGCATTGTTCACCCATTGCTTCAAAGTTAGATCCCCTGTAAACATTTCATTGTTGCATTTCACAAGCGGTAACCTTGGACTATCTTCACCTGACAGATGCAAGCAATCGCCTTAGAAGATCTTCACTTAACTATCCGAACAATATAGTTACCCCTAAGGCCTCAAAGAGATTAAGTTTCTTTAGTTTCTTCTTAAAATTCTTCTTTCTTTATGCTAATAATCTAGAAAAGCAATCCTTATTGAAGATTAGTATAGGATTTTCGAGTGGACAGAGGTGTCTATTGGTGAGTGCATTCTTATTCAAGATCAATGGACTATGAACTAAGAAAAATGAGCATTTACCTTGACCTGATTGCAATCTAATGGAAGGTGATGGAGGAGTGCTCTGTTATTCAAGTGACACATTACATCAAGCGTCACACTTAGAGATTGTAACAAGGAAAGACACAAATCGATGAAGTAGTTAATGGCTTTGTATTACTCAGACATTGATTTGAACATGAACTACCTTGTTGGGAACATTGTTGTTGTCCACTTTAAGATTTAGAGTAGTGGATGCATTCGTGACTGGATCCACCACAGTTGCTTCATATTGTCCATGAAATAGCGAAGCTCTAGAGGAACTTTTGTCGTTTGCTACAAGTTCCAAGGTCCCAGTTCTTCATTTCGTCATCAGTGTGTCAATCAAATCTCTAACTGGAGTATTATTCAAGTTTTCATCCATCATGCACATTACATCACAACCATCTATTGCTGACCCAGTCCATATGATGACCCCCTTCACAGTAGCATGAGCGAAGTGCTCCCTTAGTATCTCCTCCAAGCAGTAAACCTGCCAAGAGAAAACGGGATAAATATATATGAAACCTAACCAAAATCAAATAGTACCCTGCAGATTTTGAAGCAAATATGATGATACCTGTAGTTGAGTAGCATTAGGTAGATTTCGGTCTACCTTAACATCTAGCTCAGTAAGCCAAATTGGGGAACTGACCTTGCTAAGCAAGGACAGTGACTTCCTAATATAAGGAATGTCTATCAGCTCAGGTCCATAGTGCGACTCCAACCCTATTCCTGTTTTCTAATATAAGGAATGTCTATCAGCTCAGGTCCATAGTGATATCGAGAAAGGGTTCCCACAGTTGGAAGACATTGATCAATAAATCCCTTAATCCTAAGGTTTCTTCTCACTGAATTTGGCCTGAATTGTGTGAAAACAAAACATTTCTTTGTCTGCACAACGGAAGATTTGGAGGCTTTTTTTTTTAAACTTTTTATTGGAATTTTCTTTTTTTTCTTGGTTCTTTTGTTCTTACTGTTTTTGGGCCATCAATGAAAATAGGCCTCTTCTAGACTTTTCCTTGTGTGCTTTTGGAATTTAAAAAGAATTTTTGTTCTTTGTTGAATTCATGCATGGAACGTCCACTCCAAACTGGCAAGCTATTTCAGCCACCAGAAATGCGGCTGCTAATCGTTTTGGCAATCAGCAAAGTTTAGGCATGCAGCACGCACAGCTTGGTCGTGATGCCTCTGCTGCAGTAAGTAGCTCCAATTATATTTCTTTTTGATTAATATTCTTATACATCTATCTTAATATCACTAATTCTTTGGCTGCTCCTTTTTTACAGCTCTTGCTGGCGCTTTACGTGACGGGTCTTATTTCTTTGGGACCTTTTTGGCAACTACTGAACTCTCATCCAGATTAGTCCCTCTCTTTCCCAATCTTAGAACACGCGAACTACTAGTGGCAGATGATTCTGCTGCCTCTTTACCAACATTTTTTCAGTTAACAACAGTTTTTTTTTGTTTCACAGGTGTGTTTGAATTAGTGATTTGTTTCTTCATTAGTGTATCATACTATGTTGTTTATACTCTTCATCCCTTGCTTGTAGCCTGCTATTAATAGAACGGAAGGAACAGTGAAGAGGTTAGACGATTTTCTTATTTGTGTTTCTTTCCTTGTTTCAGATGCTTGAATAATGAGAAGACAGAGAAAGAGATTGAAGTGAAGGTAATTCAAATTTCAAAAGGCATTTATATTGTAAAAGGCATTTCTTGGAGATTTAATCAAGATTATTTGTTATTTATGCCAGTGGTTCATCTTAAAACTGAACTTGTAGAGGAACAAGGCGTGTACCTTGGCTTGTTGGCTGAACTAAGGTTAAAGGAGGAAACTAATGTACAGAGTCGTTAGATTTCGTTGTTTCAAAGAATGTTTTTGGTGTTTCATTATTCATTATTCATTTTCAAAATAGACCCAACTAAAAATGTACAGTTAACAGTAGTTAGTTGTGCATATATTTAAGGTCAAACCAGTTAACAGTTAACTTGAGTTGAGCCTAGTAATTACAGGCTAGATCGGTTCCTACAGTAGTACATGGATTAGTGAGTAGATCCTACAAGTAAAACTGAATCTATTAACTCATCTTAGGCGAAACAGAACAACCCAAAGCATAAACACGACAACCTAAAAATATATAGTGTATTCTGAAATTGTGAAGTACAATACCAATTCAAAACCTTGAATAGTGCTGTTCCAAGAATGATGTAGTATAGAGCCTACCACTATAAACATATCAAGATACCCAGAGTCTAATGAATCCATAAAAACTACACTACAAATTTCAAAATTGAATTCGAGTGCACTCATTCGCACTTTTTAGTCTTGTTCTCAAGCTTATATAATATGTAAGCTTATGTGTTGTGAATATGATTTGTATTTTAGGCTGAAGCTCAACGTAATTCTGCAAATCGTAAGCAACTCGAGTTCCCACATAGGACCGGAAGGACTTCACACGCTAATATTCGAGCAGAGGTAAGCTACATAACTAAAATGCTTGTTGGGGTGCCCTCGTTTGATGAGTGTGCACCATTGTTTTGTTGTTGTACGTAAATACTTTGTTGGGGTTGTAACGACCCGACCCGGATTCCAACACGAAATTCCAAGGTCGTGCCGCTGGAACTAACTTAATAAGAGGACAAACACTTGATAAACAGTAGTGCTAGTCAAACAGTCGAGCAAACTCGCTCTTAAACATGAACATAACACCGCACTAAAATACGGTATTTCAAAAATCGAATTAGCGGAAGCAATATAAGAAAGAAGTCCCAAGTTATGAAGCTCGAAACCAACGACAATGAAACCAAGAGAGACATTATCTCTCAAAGGAGGAAAAACAAAACTCGCGTGCCGCAACACTGCAGACGCTAATCAAACCATCGGGCGGCTCAACAGAGAACCATCCTCGATATAACAATTACCCAACGGCTAAAGCATACCGGGGTCAACCAACAACTATAAAAACTAGAATAAGGAAATTCCCCCAAAGCTACTGCGTGCCCGGGTGACAATTGAAATAAATACTAAAACAACAAACAAGGCACGACACAACACGTCGGCCCAAGAAATAACCAATACAAATACCCAAGTATTCTACCCGACTGTAAAGTCTAAATAACTTTACAAAATGTCGATCTCACAGGAATAGCAAAGCACATGAAATCAATGACAATGCTAAAAAGGAACAAGACTCCACAAGTTGCTACTCAGAAAAGTCGGCTGCTACAACCACGAACCACACGATCTAACCTCGCCTATCGATCACCGCGCCATGCTACACGATCTACTCGACCTCGGCAAATATCGATCGCAACTAAAAACAAGTACGGGATGAGTCATAATGACCCAGTACGCTACCACAATATATATGCAACATATAATTATGTAACATAAACATAACCATGGTGTCATTTTATATATGTAAAAAACCCATGATCGCTTCGATACTCCACAAGATATCCAACTTACTAAACCGTCCAAATGACCAACGAGCTCTAGCTCAAGTCGTAGGTTGGGTGTTCGAGTCTCACTGTAGACTCGACTTTACAACTCTTAGTAGAGAGGTCGGGTGTTCAACAATCGTTAAAGCCTTATCCAAAGGCCCCATTTAGCTACTCACCTATCTTACGAGGTTGAGTATTACTAAACTACTCTCAACCGTCCAAATGAACCAATTGTTCGAGTCATACCAAAGACATCATATATATATAATTGTAGCCTTTGACATTAAATATAATAAAAAAAAAAAAAAAAAAAATTCCAAATGAACCTGTAATTCCTGTTCACACACAAATCAAATGAATTAGAAGGTAGTTCCCACAAGACATCATATGCAAGTATACATATCATTATATATACGAATCAAGCTATTCACACTGTTACCACGTGTAAGAGTGCATGTTTATATATATACACCTATATCAGTATGTATATCTCTAAATATACATATCAAATCTCCCATAAAATCATCATGCATAAGTGTGCATATCTATATATATATACACATCAAGACTTTCATATATATCTCATATACAAGTATGCATATATCTATATATACATATCAAATGTCTCATATATCATCAGCCAATACAAACATGGTCAATAAGATCTCATGTTCAACTAACACTTTGTTATCACATAAGTGCCCATAGTAAGCCACATAAAGGATAGAGAAGATACCAAATCACTTTCGTCGTATTGCTCCGCAATCACAACCGTTAATCATATCGTGCCTGATACCCGTGTTCGGTATCAAAGTACCGAGCTCTCTTCTCGGTCTGAGCTCTCTACTCAGGAAAATAGCCCTAACCAATGTGCTCAATTGGTTACGACAAAGGGGCTACTTCCCCACTGTAGCTAGCAGTGGAGGTGTGTGTGAAACCCGAATCCGGTACGACGATACATTACAATCACGAATCCCATAATTCGTGAAGACAATGCATCGTCCCACCATCATCATGAAAACTCAAGTAATGCCAGCTGGACTTATATGCAATGCACAAGTAGATGTTTACTTGCTAATTCTCAAGTAGATACAATGACCTATTAAACTCATACGATTATGCACATTGTTACATAAATCACAAAACCACAATAGGAACTCATTTAAGTCTCTAAATCATAAGTGCCAAGTTTGTTCACTCTATTCAATTCAAGTCCCAAAAGCTAGTAATCTAGTCAACTGGAATATAATTGTCATAGGATCTCACCACGATCCTCGTAAGGTTCAATTGTTCCTTAAACTCGACTCAGTTGAGTCTTTACTACAATTCCAACCAAATAGAGTTTGAACACTATATGTGTCCCAAGACTCTTTTCTATGTTCTCGTTTGAGGCATAGCAAGGTTCTCATTCCATTTAGGAATCTTAGTTCAAGTCCCAAGTCAATTATATAAGGGAAGCCCAAGTTGATTATTGTGAAATCAAGCTTAGTTCGATTTTGATTCATAATTCCACTTAATAGTAGAATCCAAGTTCACCACAATTCATTAACTGTAGAACAGATCAGGCACGAAGGCAAATACATTCAATATGCTCATAAGTCATATCATAGAAACACATAGAAGAATCAATTTTTGACAAGGTAGGAAATCATGCATTTAGTCATAATATAAAATATACACAGTATTCCATATTCACCTATGAAATTTAACAGAGTCACAACTTAACCATCAGTCCATTAAGTACTATCCAAGACTACTCCGTTAGTCTCGGATCATGAAGCCATTTACTAAACTCTTCCTAGAGTAGTAACTCATTCAATAACACAAAAGTCGATGGTAGTCAAAGACTTAAGCAACACTAGAGTGGTAATAACCCGTAAGGTCAAACCATACCGGTGAGTCTTAGATAACAACATGGTCATCCTAGCGACTTATACAAGTAGACTCCATGTATAGAGTACTAAGAAAGCCCCAATCCAAATCTTCTCATAGAATAGTCCTCAAATTCATTATTCAACAAGTATGTGTTTTTACTCATTAAAGAATCAAGTAGGAATTCGACAAGAGCGAATTCAACCCGTCATGTAGATACATCATTCTACAACATGCTCTCAATTGTGCATTTGCTTCACACAATCACATAAACCACATAAGAACTCGATTGAGTCTTATAATCACTCATATCAAACATGCCCTTCAATCCATCCCAAAGTCACGTAAGCTAATATATTAGTCTAACGCACTACAAACGTCGTAGGGATTGAATGTGGAGTCGGTATTGTTTAATAACTCCCTAATCTCAACTCCGGTGAGTTTTACTAAAATTCAACCAAATAGAGCATTGATACTCTATGCATCTCATTGCCCTTTCCTAAGTTCTCCTTTCATTTAGAACTCGATAACTAGGCCGTTCATGATTTTAAACTAACCTTAAACACAATCCCGAGTTTCAAACCCTAGAATCGGAGATTTTGTTAAACCTTGAATTGAAACATAATCTTTCACAAGAGTTGTTCCTAAGCTCATTATAAACAACATTCATGCTTTGCATAAAGTCAAAATCACAACTTCAATAAAAATTCATAAAATCCTACACATATTTTATAGGTTCAATTGGTGGTTTATTCTTCACAAAAAGTGTTCATAATCATCAATAGAACAACTATAATGAAGGGGTCATGTTACTTTATTGAACGTGAAAATCTCAGGGATTTCTCAACGTACCTTAGTCCTAAGATTAATGGAGGAAAGGATGATCAAAGCAAGGATTGTTGTAGAGAAGATCAAGGGCTTCGATTTGGCGGTCTCGAATCGCCGATCGGACCACCGGAACTCCGGGAAATGGTCTCTCAAGCTAGGGTCTCCTCCATAGACGAAAATGGAGCTTGAAGCTCTGAATCTCTGGTTATTGTTGATCAACAATGGCTGAATTTGGCTGAAAATGGTTTATATACTTACCATTTAGACCCTAATCCAAGTGAAGGGGGTTATAAGCCTTTCTATTGGCTAAGGGAGGATGGCCTTTGATAAGGGTTGATCCAAGGGCTTAGAAGGGTTTGACTAAAGTCAAAAATGGTGTTCTAGGCTGAAATGGTCGGACTTTGGACAAGGGGCAAGGGGCAAGGGGGTCTTCAACCATAACAAGTCAAAAACCCAAAATCTGGAAAACAGACAGTCAATCTTGTAAAATCGACCATAAATAGCTCACACCTCCAAATGAGGTGATTATTGATTTTTATGAAACTAGACTCTTTAAACTATAGTTTAGAATTTTAAATTACTCAATTTGGACTTATATTCATCAAAATATGGCTACTACAACTTCAAGTACAGAAGCTGATTTCCTGAAAACATAATTCTGGCACAGCCGTAAGTCAAGAGCTAAATGAGGTACTTATACACCTTGGAAAAATACCATATTTTACATGGAGTATCCTAACATATTTAGGTAAAACATACTAAAGTTTTAGAAAATTCTCTTTAGTAGATTGGTACCAGAATTTTCCCGAAGTTCGCCCAAAAACAGGACTGAATCTGTGAAGTGATATGTTGGTCATCTTATTTCCAAATGCAACAAATCTATGAAAATTGATTGTGCAAGCATGAGAAATACTAGTACACTTGGTCTAGAACTTAAATGAACTTCTCGCAAGTTGAAAGCACAAACAATACAAGCAACGAAGGCAAACACGAGAAACCCTAAGACTCATACGAAGCAACAAAGCTTCTAAACTTTCAACCAAGCATACTATGATCAAGATGAACATTATAAGTCATATATGCAAGGCACTAAGACTCCAATGAGACCCAGTTAAGTGCTAACATGCTAAGACGAACACTCAACGCATTAACAACAAAGAATGCAACACGAGAAAGTCAAATACACGAAGGTTCGGGGTCTTACAGGGGTGCCCTTGCTTGATGGCTGTGCACCATTGTTTTGTTGTTGTACGTAAATACTTTGTTGGAGTGCCCTCGCTTGATGGGTGTGCACCATTTTTTGTTGTTGTACGTAAATGCTTTGTTAAAACAGTCCCATGATGTCCTTTTAGAACAACTTTATGTCTTTGTTTGTAATAGCCCCGTATGATACTTTCCTTTTGTCTCATGAACAAGTAAAAGGCAAGTTAAAATTCTGTCCAACTTATAATCTTGCCAACTGATGGTCCAGCCCTCCTACATTGAAATTCCAGCCCTGTTGTGATTACCACACAAGGTGAACTTTATGAGAAATTTAGTCCAGCCTATAGCTTCTTCCGTTCTTAGTAACATGAATTGATTGAGTCTAAATCCAGCCCCTCATAAGAAAAATATTGGACTGAGAGTTTTTAAAACAATGTTTGTCTCAAAATTTTCAACCTCTTTTTTTTTTTTTTTTTTTTGATATCTCGGTCTTGTTGTTCTCCTTGCGTTATCACAACCTCAAACTCGCCGCCATCTTCTGAAATTGTTCCATTTTTTCTATCTTCTAAAATTGTTTCTTCTTTGTGTGTCATGAACAAGGCGAAATTGTTCCACCCAATACCCAACTTCTTCCTTGCTAATTACCACAAACTGATTGGGCTTTAACCCAACTTTTTCGTACGGAAAATTCCGAGTTGAAGAGATCAAAATCATGTTACTTGTATGGAGTTCCATGTCTTGTCCTTGTTGTTTAGCTTGCGTCATTGAAAGGACCAACGAAAGGAACATGCTTTGTCAGTACTAAGTTGTTACGTATAACTTCTAATTCCTAAATTTTGCCTTGGAACTAAGAACATAGATATCTAATTTAGTTAATAAATAACTGTAGAGAAAACATGAAAAGAAACAAGAATAAATATGCTTAGTATGAGTTTATGGTCTGGAAAACTGGGTTGCAAATGGTTCGACTTATGAATATTCTGTGTGCGCAAAATGTTATCTTCTTTATAGAAAATTGCCAGTAGTTGTTTAAAATGAAAATGAGCTTATAATAATTTTTCTTATATTTCCTTGGAAAATGAAAATTATGTGATTATTTTTCAATTGAATGTTTTATTTCATTTATTTTTCCAGGTTGCTTTTGGGAATATCGCAAGATGTCGTTCGATGCACATTGGTCAAAAGTTATCATCAAGCTAGCCTTTGCATTTGTTTTTTATGATCTAATTTATAGTTTAAACTAGTTGGGACGCTATTTTTATATTTCAAGAAGTTGCTTGTAGGTTGGTTAAATAATCTTAGGATCTAGTAGATTGATTTTTTTGGTAAACAATCAATTTTATTAACAGATTGATGTAATGATTATATTTTATTATTAATGATATCTTCTTTTTACTAAAACTTTTGTTTGTTGTATTGATGAAAATGCTAAATTTATAATTTGTTAATATGATGCATATATCAATATAAGAAATTATTTTTTAGGACGGTGGAGGTTGACCTTAATACGTTTCCCACCAATTTTTTCAATATTACCCATCACTATTTTTTGTAATGTCTCACCAAAAGTTTTGACGCCAAAACATTTAGGACGCCAACAATCGGTCTTTTTTGTTTTCCCACCAAAATTTTAGAACCAAAGGTGTTGGCGCCAAAACATTTAGGACGGTAACAATCCGTTCATTTTGTTTTCCCGCCAATTATTTAGAACGTTTTGAAATGTATTAGGGTCGACAAAAATTTCGTCCTTAAAAACCTTTAGGGACGGCTCGTCATGTCACTAAAACATTTAGCACTAATTATTTAAGTCCCCATTTTGCCGTCCCTATGACCGTCCTAAATACTATTAGGGATGACAAATGGACTTTTAGGGACGGCAAATGAGCGACCCAAATACTCTCTTTTCTTGTAGTGCCTGCAACGGTACAAAAAACTTGATGTGTTAAAAATTACCTTATAAGTGCACAAGACTATTGTAGAATAGAAAGATGGTAGCAATGGTCGAACGACAGAAAGAACGAAATTAAAATAAATTTAATCTAAAACTAATTAAAATGCAATTAAATAAAAAAGAAGGTTTTTGTTTTGAGATAATTTAAATTACTAAATTAACTTTTAAACTAATCAAGAAATTATTAATTGCAGAAAACAGAATTTAATCAAAACTTTATGGATGAGAAGGATCTAGGAATTAGGATTCACTTGTATCGCATTTTATGTGTATCAGTCTTAAATATCTGTGAATCACGGGTTCGTTCACTAGGCTAAAGGATTGGGACTTACGAAGCGAGATTTGCAACCCTTAGTACTCCGCTTTGGCTATGCTTTCTTGATCCGTCCACACAACAATTAAGAGTCCATTACGCACTCTAAGAACTAAAGTAATTAGGAGTTCAATCTGTACTCCTAACACAATGTGAACCTAGAAATAACCTTAGCCCGATCAGAAAATCAGAGAGATCTATTTATTAATTAGGTTGGCCAATGTATACTTCGCACACAAATCATGCAACTAATTATACCCACGAGCCTACACATTCACTAACGCAGCCATTATGCGATAGCTTCAATGCAGACCGATGATAGTCTAAATTTATAAACGATAATTTGATAGAATGAAAATTATATTAAACACATAAAACTTGATACAAAGTTACCTCCAATCCCTAGAATGGAACGGTTAGTTCATCATAGGCCATGAACACAACATAGGAAAGGAAGAAATCATCATCTGTCTTCAACAATCGGTAATAAAATAAAATTACAAAGTGTTTCCGTCTTGAAAGTGCTCAATAATGGCCTAAGAAACTGTAAAATTCGGATCCCCTAAAGCTGTAATGCTATGGTTTTATTTATACTAGGCTAAGGTTTTTGAGAAAAGACAAAAGTGTCCAGGCTGAAAAATTGAGCTGAGCGGTCGCCCAGTATATTCACCGAGCGATCGCGAGACTTTCTGAAGAATGCTCGCTAATGGATTTTGCGCGCTCGCCCATGCCTCAAGCTGAGCGAGCGGTCAGTCTTCAATTCAGCTCTTGTGCCTTCAGCTTTCAACAGTTTGCATCCAGGTCCCTGAAATCATCATTTTGATGCTTAATTGCCCGAAATTCATCCTTTTTCTCAAATTTAACCTGAAACTCATAAAACACTAAAACATATATCAATAGCTTTAGAAAACTCGCGGAGAAACACAATCTAAGTAGGAATATATACACAATAGATGCGTATAAAACACATCTATCACCCAGCAAATGACCCATGGGACACTAACTGGAATGATCTGTGCTCATGAAAAGGAACGACTTCCTTCAAATAGAAGCACATACAATGAGTTCCTAGCACAACACTATCCAAACCAAGAAGAAGTTGTTTGGTCATGCTACTCGAACAAATCCCAGCCAAACATTTCACCCCAACCAAAAGGAAGGAGGGATCAAAATCAAAGGCATTATGATTATTTGCCTGCTTCGAGGTCAATGATCTTCCAAACACTACGGGCCTATGGACAACTTAAGCCGATCAAGAATTATACACTCCAAATCTATTGTCTGGCACATGGAACCATGCCTAGTTTTGTGAGTATCATTGCTGCAGTGGTCACTCCACTGATAAGTGTTATCTGCTCAAAAAATGCCATCCAGGACCTCATCGACAATAAGATCATCACAATAGCAGATACCAGAGAACAACCCCTTATCCCAGATCAAACAAAGAAGGTTTGATAGGATAAAAAATGTACACTTCTACTCAACTAGAATAAAGAAGTTGCATCATTTCCTTTCAAATAAAAGAGCTTAGCTGCAACATGCTCTTTTGGGACACTATCTTTGGCAGCGGTCAAACTATCAGTAGCACTAAGAAAACCAGTTGAATTGGTGGGGATGTTAGTCACATAACTAGATCCGGTCGGGCATATCAACCAAACCAGGAAGGTGGTAATCACTCTGGGAAAGATAAAGAAGTTGACATTGGGGCTAAAAATATGGAAGATACCCTGTTAGCTCAGATGAAGAAAACCCAGGCTAACATATCCATCTGGGGCTTACTATGTGCTTCCAAAAATCATCGCGACACACTGGCCAAATCCTTGAGTCAGGCAATCATCCCTATTGAAACGTCTCTAAACGAGTTAACTCAAATGATTGGAAACATACACTTTGGGAATGTGATTATGTTCACCGATTTGGATTTGCCAAAGGAAGGAACCAACCACATTGACGCTCTTCACATCACTAGGGGAGATAGTAAATTAAAAGTTTTTAATATTTTCCGTTTATTGCAAATACAAAAATAATAATAAAAAAATATATAATCTATTTGTCTTTTAATTTTTAGTTTTTAGTTTTAGTTGATTGTGTAGTTTATGCACGGTCGACGGTCGTTGAATCCCTCTTTGGCGGATTTTAACGATAATATTAATAATTTAGGAAGAAATCCCCCAGTTGAACAAGTTAACCCGATGGCCAAAAATCAAAGAAACCAAAGAGCAGACCCACTTGCTCCTGCTGAAGCAGTTGTAGCTGCAAGGGAAGAAATGGAAGCCCCTAGGACGATGAGAGACTATACTCGTCCTAATATCGACTTTTCACCTTCGTGCTTAATCTTACCTGACCGAGTCAAGAACTTTGAACTTAAGGGACACTTTTACAATATGTTCCCATCTTTTCATGGTTTACCTACAGAAAATGCGTTATCCTTTATGCAAGATTTGTCATATGGTTGAAACTTTTCCTAAAAGAGGATTAACAAAAGATGAGTTTAAAATGTGTTTTCTTCAATGTACTTTAAAGGATGTTGCCAAAAGATGGTTTATGACTTTAGAACCTAGAAGTATATTTACGTGTAAAGAATTATATGATTCATTTATTTCTAAATTCTATCAACATTCGTCGCTTTCTAATCATAGGAAACAAATCATGTGTTTTGCAATGGAGCAAGGCGAATCTTTTCATGAAGCATGTGATCGTTTTAAATCTTTATTGATAGACTGCCCTCATCATAATATTCCTCAAGATGTTTTGATAAATCAATTTTATGACTCACTCTTTAATCACCTGCAAACTATGGTAGATAGTGCTGCTGGAGGGTCGATTCACAGATTGACCCCGGAGCAAGCTCAAGACCTATTTGAGATGTTGGGATCAAATTTGCAACAAAAGAGTGTGAGAGGAAAAAGCAAAATGGTATATGAAGTAAAATCAAATGTTAATGAATCTAATGCGTTAGCTACGACTAATGTTAAAATAGAAGCGTACGAAGCGATGATGGTTGCTGCTAATTTAAAATTTTCAATCATGTTCTAATTGTGGTAATAATTCACATGCTACTAATAGTTGGCCCTCTAGTGGAAATATGCCTATTTTTCAGGAACAGGTAAATTCGATGAATTCATATCCATCACGTCAAAGGAATGACCCGTTCTCAAATACTTATAATCCTGGTTAGAGGAATCATCCGAATTTCAGTTGGGGAGGGAATAATCCTTTACATCCACAATCGTAACAATCGCAAGGGTATGGGCAAGGAAACCAGATTTTGGAAATTCCATGCCGAATAATTAGCAAAAAGATGAGGATGGATATCGGTAGAAAATGGAAAACAGTATAAACTCAATTAATACCACTCTGCAAAAGATGATGACTATGTATGGGCAATTGTGTGATGATATGAAAGAAGTCAAGGGACGAGATTATGGGAAATTTCCAAGTCAAAATGCGCAAGCCAAGGCTATTACTACTCTAAGAAGTGGTAAAACTATCAGTGAAGAGGTAAGTACACTTGTTCCTTCTACTTCATCTGATTTGTTAAATGATGAAAAGGATAAAAAGCAAAGTGAAAATTTAAATAAATAAAAAGAAAAAGAGATTAATCCGGAAGAAGAAGAAGAGTCATATATTGCTCCTCCTGCTTATGTACCCCCTATTCCGTTCCCTGGTCGTCTAATGCAATTTAAAGCCAACAAACAATTTGTTGAAATCTACAATATGCTATCTAAGGTGAATATTAATTTGCCTCTGTTAAATGTGATCAAAAATATTTCTGCTTATGCTAAATTATTCAAGGAATTAAGCTCTCGAAAACAAAAGTTTCTGAAGGACGAAAAGGTAATCATGTCTAAAAATGTTAGTGCTGTTTTCCAACAGAATCTTCCACCAAAACTAAAAGATCCTGGTAGTTTTAATGTTGACATCACCTTAGGAAAATCTAAGAAAATTAAAGCAATGTTGGATCTTGGTGCAAGTATAAATATGATGCCTTTCTCTGTTTATAAACAATTAGGTTTAGGCGAGTTAAGAGCTACATCGATGACATTGCAATTAGTCGATCGATCTGTGAAACACCCGTTAGGAGTTGTGGAAGATATTTTAGTCCAAGTTGAAAAGTTAATTATGCCTGTTGATTTTGTGGTACTTAAGATGGAAAATCGAGCTAGTGCTGCACATAAAATCACCCCTTCTTGTTCTTGGAAGACCTTTTATGGCTACGTCCAATACAGTAATTAATGTTAAAAATGGAAAATTATCTATGACTACTATGGGAGAGACAGTCGAAATTTTTGTGTTTAATGCTTTGAAACAACCCGATGATATGAGTGATTGCTTTTATGTTGATGAGGTAGAAAGCATAGTAGTGAAGGATTTAGTTAAATAAGTAAAAACTGATAAATTAGAGGAGTTTCTAACTGGTCAAGAAGATGGTGAAAATAATGAAGCTAGTGAACTAACCAAACAATTCGAGGAAAAAGAAGAAATAACAACAGAAAAAATAGTTCACGAACCATTAGGGAATTTTAATGAGAAATTAGTTCCTTCAATTGAATCACCTCCTGTTTTAGAATTGAAACCCCTACTGCAAAATTTAAAGTATGTTTTCTTAGGAAAGAATGAAACACTGTCTGTGATTATTTCATCAAAGTTAACAGGAGAGCAAGAAGACAAATTAATAAAAGTGTTACAAGAGCACAAAGAAGATATAGGATGGACCTTAGTTGACTTAAAAGGGATAAGCCCTACAAAATGTATGCATAAAATTCATCTCGAAGAAGGAGCTAAACCTTCTAGAGAACATCAGAGGCGTTTGAATCCCTACATGGAGGAAGCAGTAAGAATATAGGTCCTTAAACTTCTTGATGCATGTATTATTTACCCCATTTCTGATAGCAAATGGGTAAGTCCTGTTCAGGTAGTCCCTAAGAAATCTAGAATCACAGTAGTTAAGAATGACAAAGATGAGTTAGTGACAACTAGAACCGTTACAGGATATAGGATGTGCATCGATTTAAGGAAGCTCAATGCTGCTACTAAGAAAGATCACTTTCCGTTACCATTTATAGAGCAAATTTTAGAAAGATTAGCTGGTTATGAGTTTTATTTCTTTTTAGATGGATTTTTTTGGTTATAACCAAATTCCATTTGCCCTAGAAGATCATGAAAAGACAACGTTCACATGCCCCTTTGGTACTTTCGCTTATAGAAGGATGCCTTTTGGTTTATGTAATGCTCCAGCTACTTTTCAAAGATGCATGATTTCTATATTTTCTGATTTAATTGAATAGTGTGTTGAGGTTTTTATGGATGATTTTTCTGTTTTTGGTGACTCTTTGACAAGTGTCTTAATAATGTGACATTAGCACTCAAACAATGCTGTAAAACAAATTTAACCCTTAGCTGGGAAAAATGTCACTTTATGGTTAATCAAGGAATTGTTTTGGGGCACATAGTGTCAAAAAGAGGAATTGAGGTTGACCCAGCCAAAGTAGAAGTCATTTCCAAGTTACCCCCTTTGGTTTCTACTAAAGGTGTTTGAAGTTTTCTCGGGCATGCTGGTTTCTATAGGCGCTTTATTCAAGATTTTTCAAAAATTTGTAAGCCTTTATGTAATTTGCTTGCCAAAGACACTGAATTAATTTTTGATAAAGATTGTCAAAAAGCTTTTAACCTGTTAAAAGAGAAATTAACGACTGCTCCAATTCTATCTAGTCCTAACTGGTCTTTACCTTTTGAAATTATGTGTGATGCATCGGATTTTGCCATAGGAGTTGTCCTAGGTCAAAAGATTGATAAGAAACCACGTGTAATTCATTATGCTATTCGGACACTTAATGATGCCTAGTTAAATTACACAACAACTGAAAAATAATTCTTAGTAGTTATTTTTGCTCTCGAAAAATTTAGGTCGTATCTGTAAGGTTCCAAAGTAATTGTCTATTCTGATCATGTTGCATTCAAATACTTGTTAACTAAGAAAGATGTTAAACCTAGACTGATTAGGTGGATGCTTTTGCTTCAAGAATTTGATATTGCAATTAAAGACAAGAAAGGTTCTGAAAATATTGTAGCAGATCATTTATCTAGATTGGAACTTTGACCTTTATTTGAAAAGCATTTATTTGATGACAATATTCCGGTGAAAGAAGATTTTCCAGATGAACAATTGTATACTGTGCGAATCAAAGAGCCTTGGTATGCGGATTTTGTAAACTTTATAGTGGCTGATGTAATAAATCCCGATTTTGGATATCATGAGCAGAAGAAGTTTCTTTCTGAAGTTAAACTTTATTTTTGGGATGAACCTTATTTGTTTAAACGTGGCCCAGATTTAGTGATTAGGAGATGTATTCCTAAAGAAGAACATCAAAGCGTGTTATCCTTTTGTCATGGTTTTGCTTGTGGAAGTCACTTTAGTGGAGAAAAGACCGCAAGAAAAGTTTTACAATTTGGTCTCTATTGGCCATCTTTATTCAAGGATGCTCATTTGCTTACTAAGAGTTGTGATAAATGTCAACGGTCGGGAGCAATAAGTAAGAGGAATGAAATGCCCCAAATTGGTAATTTAGTTGTCGAAATCTTTGACGTTTGGGGAATAGATTTTATGGGACCCTTTTCGGTATCCCAAGGTTTTGAATAGATTTTCGTAGGAGTTGATTACATGTCATAATGGATCGAAGCAATTGCTACAAGAAATAATGATTCTAAGATAGTAATTAAATTCCTTTGTGCCAATATTTTTAGTAGACATGGGATGCCAAGGGCTATAATAAGTGATCAAGGAACTCACTTTACCAATAAGATAGTAAATGTGTATTTAAAGAAGTATAGGGTAGTTCACAAGTTATCCACTCCTTATCATCCACAAACATTTGGTCAAGTGGAAGTAAGTAACATGCAAATAAAGGATGTGTTGGAAAAAAACTGTCCAACCTAATAGAAAAGTTTCAGCATTGAAACTCAATGATGCTCTATGGGCATATAGGACAACTTATAAGACCCCATTAGGGTTAAGCACTTACAGAATTGTTTTTGGAAAAGCCTGTCATTTACCTGTTGAATTAGAACATAGGGCGTTTTGGGTGATTAAAACCCTAAACATGGATATGACATTAGTAGGTGAGAAAAGAATGCTCCAAATAAATGAATTAGAAAAGCATAGGTTAGAATCCTACGAAAATATGAAAATTTATAAGGAAAAGACTAAGAGATTACATGATAAGAAAATAATCCCTAAAGACCTGTACCCTGGTATGAAAGTTCTATTGTTTAATTCTAGACTAAAACTTTTTCCAAGAAAACTTAGAACACGATGGTCAGGTCCATTTGAAGTGGTAAATGTTTTTGTTCACGGCGCAGTCGAGCTCAAAGATTATAAATCAAATGAAACATTCAAGGTTAATGGCCACCGAGTTAAACCCTACCATGGAGGTCTATCATTCATGAAAAATGTTGACTCAATGGACGTTTTTGATTTAGAATAATGGGTTGACTAACGTCGAGCAAACAATGTGAAACAAAAGCGCTGCGTGGGAGGCAACCCACTTATTTTTAGTTAAAAATTAGGTTGTCGTAAAATAATTATTTTGAACCCTTGTGATTTTGAGAATTTTAATTGTACCCCGTTTTTGCAAAATTTAAGCTAGGGGGAAAAATATTTTCTAGTGTTGTATTTATATGTTAATTTTTAATTTAGTTCGATTTTAGTGTGTTTTTTTGTACGTAGTTTTTGGTAAAGGAAAGATATATCATAGCACTGAAGGAAGATATATTTGACCCTAATGATAATCTGCTATTTAAAAAGAAAGAAAATAATAATTTTGAAAAAGAAGGCTTGAGCGATCGCCTAGTCTATAGACTGAGCGAGCGCGCAAAATACAGTAAAGCAGATTTTTAAGTTTTGAACTGAGCGATCGCTTAGTGCAAGGGTTGGGTGACCGCTCAGCCCCGTTATTTCAAATTTCACAGAGACTGAACGAAGAAAATGAACAGTCTCCTTCTCTCTCTCTACATTCAAACTTGAAAACCTCTCCCTTCTCTCTAAGATTCAGGCCGTTTTACCCGATCAATCTCTTCCAAACTTCATATATCACCTTCCATCAACCTACATTCCTTATCCACGATGCCATTTTTCATGATCTGTGGTATTTTGTGCCCTGACGGAATCCGACAACCACCATAGTTTCCGGCAAGATTTTTTGGCAACAAGCTTGAGTTTGCTCTTATAGTGTAAAGTATCCTCTACTCTCTTCGCTGTTATGCAAATTTTTCCTGCTTAAATGGATTATTGTGCATAATTTCTATTTTAGGATATTTGAATATTTATTTATTTTTCAAGTCCGATTTTTGGGAGGAGTGTTTGAGTGATTTTATTATTATTGTTATAATGGCACCCAAGAAGAAAAGTAAAACTACTGGCGGGGAATCATCATCTTCTGCTTCGGCAATAGATTTTGATGCGTCCCAATTCCAAAACACCGAACATTATCAAAACTATTTAGATAGTTTTCACTCTAAGGCCATCATCCCAGAGCGCGGGTTTGATAATAAAAGTTATCATTTGACTAACCATTTTGCAAGAAATGGTTGGAAAAATTTGTGTGCCACTGCTGGTGAGGCCGTTGTGCCTATTGTCCATGAGTTCTATGCTCACAGTGGACAAGTGATGAGAGAGGACCCTAATTGGTCTTGGGTTAGGGGTCGCTGATAAACGTATTTAATACGTCTTTATCAGATACTTTTATGATTTAAAATGAGCAATTCCACAAGGCTTTTGGCTACTGATATGTGTTTTTGAGCTATTTTATGATTTTCAGGGTGTTAGGTGAATTTATGAGATTGATGAAGCTTTTAGTGAAGATTTCGAGGAAGGGGGAAAAGTGCAACATTGAAAAAAAGGCAAAAGAAACATTCTGGCCACCTTGCGGCCGCAAGGTCAAAAGACCTTGCCTTCGCAAGGTAGGCAGAAACATGACCAGCCAGAATTATACCCTTGCGGACGCAAGGTGAAGACCCAATGCGGCCACAAGGTCCCAGAACCGACTTTACGGGGTTTTTGACTTGGATTGAACCTCCTATTCCCCTACAACTCCATGGAATAAATAAAGGACGGTAGCCAAAGCCTAAGGACGTCCAAGAAGTGTTAGAAAACAACTTTAGCTTAGGAATTAGATTGTATTACATAGATTAGTTGTTGTAATTACAGTTTTGAAGATCAATCCATGTATTCCTTCATCTCGCTGTGCAGTTCATCTTCAAGGATGAATTAAACATCCATTAATCTAGGAATTGGGAGGTAACTTGTATCGAATCTATGGCTTAATATATATTTTTATTCATTCAATTCTTGTTGATCATGGTATTTATCAACCCCTTTATTATCTAGCTTTGAACAAATGAATGTAATCGTACGTAATAAAGGCCTAGAGGTGTGGATACCTGCACGGCCATATGCATATGTTGTACACTGGCTCACCATCATGATAAATTGAACCTATCGATGCACGAGAGTGATAAGTTAGGGTCAGGTTCTATATATGACCTAAGTGATAGTTAGGATCCATATGTTCTTGTACATAGGATATAGAATGGATGAATTATTTGGAGATGGAGACTGAACGGTAATTCGACAGGCTATATCTATCTTTCGTGAACGAACCTAAGTTATTGAATGATACTTTATCTAAATAAGCTATAGAATAGATACAAGTGAAACCCTAATCCTAGATTTCCCTCCTCCATAAGATCTTTACAAACTGTGATTGCTGCTTAGTTTAAATTAAATTTACTATTTTAGTAGAATAATTAGTTTAGATAAAATCAATAAACAAAAGCCCCCTTAGTTTAAAATTGCTACCGATATTCTTGCTATTTGTATTCTTCTTGTCTCGGTGGTTCGACCCTTGCTTCCCAAGCTGTCCTACGATAGTCTTGTCCACTTGCAAGAAAATAATTAAAATCAAAATGGTCTGGTCCTTTCATTATAGTTCGAATTTATCCATATGGAGCTATTGATATCAAGAGCCTAAAGACCAATGAGATATTTAAAGTTAATGGTCACCGACTCAAACTGTACCTTTAACCCATGTTAGTTGAGAGAACAATAGAACTCATTCGTCTCTTTGACAATGAACCTCTGAGAGATTAGGTTGTAGTTGCGTCGAGCCAAAGACATTAAACAAGTGCGCTAGGTGGGAGGCAACCCACTTTGATGAAATTTTATTTGTTTTCGTAGTGTAATTTAAATATGTTGTTATCTGTTTTATTTAATTATGGACATTTAATTTGAATGTTTCCAATATCTCATAATTCAAGTTTGGGGGAGAAAAGCATCTTAGTGTTGTATTTATATGTTGTTAATAATTTAGTTTAAAAGTTTGTGTATAATTTTCAAAGTGCAGGAAAGAAACAGACCTAACAGAACGTAACGGAAGGACCAAAACGAAAAACTACCAAAAAGTTTTGAAGCAGCCCTCAAGGAAAACAAACTGTGGACCTTGCGGACGCAAGGCTTAAAACCCCTTGCGGCCGCAAGGCCCTAATAATGACAGATGCATGAATTGCCTCATGAACTTCCGTGCATTCCGTTGACTGGGCACCTTACGGACGCAAGGCATAAATACCTTGCGGCCACAAGGCCCCCTTTATAAGCCAGACATAGGCAGCCTTCAGCATTCACAGAAAAACTCTCCCTCTCTCAAGCAACAGCAATCCGACAGCCTCTCCTTCCCTCTAAAAAATTCCGGCGAAGCTCTTTCCATTCTGGCTAAGATTCAAGCTCTCCTTCAAAGCTTCTTCATCATCCTCATCTCTATCACTCCATTCATGCTTTGAAGAAGGTGAAGCCACCATTTTTTTCCGGTGAGATAAATTTCGAGATTCCGGCCAACCATCTTTTGCAATTAAAGCACGCAATCCAAGTATCTTTTATCCCTTTGTTTTAGCTAAATTCTTGATTCTTCAAAATTTTGCATGCTAGGGTGTTAGAATTATTTTCGTATTGTATACGTGCATGCTTTATTTGTTTTAGTTAGGTTGTGTTATTTTTTTAGAGAATAGATTTTTATTTTTGTGCTTTAATTAGAATGGCCCCTAAGCGTAGGAATACCGGCCCGTCCACATCCCGCTCCCAAGAAGAGGAGCAACATTATGACGCCCACCGCTTTATTTCTTTTGAGGCATCGGAGAGCTATACTAGGAAGCTCTCCAAGAGCATAATCCCTGAGAGGGGATTTAAAGCTCAAGACTTTGCTCTCCCTGCCCACTTCAACCGCCGAAGGTGGGGCAATCTTATTGCGACCCTGGGCGTGGCCATTGTGGCCCTAGTCCGAGAATTTTACGCCAACGGGCGTATTGGTATTACTGGCGAGGTGCTAGATGTTGTTGATGTTAGGGGTAGGAATGTCGACTTTTTTGTCCCATAGCATTAACCATTATTTCGGCACTACCAATTTCACGAGGGGTGCTGACCAGTACAACCTCCACCTCACCGACCCCATTTCTCTCAAGGTGGTAAATGCGGAAATCGCAACACCTAATGTGGTTTGGACCTACAACCAAAATCCACCATTCCGCCCCCGGACCATGGACGAGACCCATCTCACGAACACGGCCAAGGTCGTGTTCAAATTTATCTGTGCACGTTTCATGGCTTCCAGTCACCAACATACGGTGTCTTGGCCTAAGGCTGTTTTGATCTACACCATCCTTACTGGTGGGTCTGCCGATATTGGGCGTCTGATCAACGGCCAAATACAGACCCTTATTAGAGGTACGACAAACTTGGGATTCGCGTTCCCAAGTTTGATTACCGGACTGTGTAGTGGGGCTGGAGTCGTTTGGACTCCAGATGCGGAGAGAATTCGGGAGGTTCCTGACATTTCTAGGGCGCTACTGTTTGAGCACCCTCGCCAGCCACGTGAGAGGGGCCCACGTGAAGAGCTGCCAAAGGAGGAGGATCCCTTGGAGGTGATCTCCAATAGGCAGGAGGAGCTCATGCTCCAAAACGAGATGATGAGTCCGCAATTGGCGCAAGTGCGTGCCGACCAGACTCAATTTTTTGGTTGGGTTAACCAGGTGGGGCAAAATGTCTCCGCGCTCTATGGGATGCCACCTGGTACGATCCTCGAGTTTCGTCCTCCTTTGTTATTTCCTCCCGACTTACCATGAGTTGGAGCCCAAGTTTCTTCCTCTTTCGTTAGGTGGGCCAGCTATTTCCTTTTGATATTTCTCCTCCATCAACCCTCTCATAGGATATTCCTCAATTTTGAGGACAAAATAAAATTTAAGTTTGGGGGGGGGAATTCTAAGCCCAAGGCCTTTGCAGGTCCCAACCTAAGGAAGAGTGGAGTTGGGCTACGTTTTTAGGGTGAAGGGACATTTTTTGTCCTTCTATCGTCTCGTCTCCTCACTCTATTTTCTTGCCTTTTATTTTTCTTATTTTAGGAAAGGTTGCCTTGACCAGAATACACAAATATTTGGTTCTTTCGGGTACCCATTATGGGGACCCATCATCAATTGTGTCATCAACCTATCTCCAATTTCTTTTTATAAAAAAAATGTTTTAATTCAAAATTTTCATCCTCGAGTCCTTGTATGGTCATTCCAGTCGATGAGGAGTTAATGCAATGAACCACATAACTTTTCCATAAATCATTCTGGAATTTACTAGATTCTGCAAAATTCTTGATTTTCTCCAAATCTTTGTGCACTTACACCAGTCATGATTATTGATTGATTAGAACATTTTTATAAAGTTTATAGCACCCATTTCATTTTAGCAACAAGATCTGCACAAGAATATGATGAATAACCGTCCTAATATGATTGTTGCATTGAATTGTAACTTAGGGTCAATTGCATGATAAGTTAGTTCCCTTGGATTTTTCTTACTAATATATCTCAAGCACACTTTCGAACTGTGTCTGCATGTTAGTCTCGATTGTCCCTACCATCTGCTATAGCGAATGCTTATGTGAAATCCAGTGATGCTAAATCTTCGATTCCATAACTTCCATAATTGATATGATATTTTATGTGCTTTACTTTCTTAAAAACTGCATGAGTATTTTGGCATTAAGATATGATTTAGGCCATCTTTGAATCGTTTGAGCCTAAATATTTCCCGACCTTTACTAAAAATATCCCTAGTGTCCCCTTTGAGCTTAATTAAAAAGAATGGAGTGTGTTAAGCACACATTGAACCCCCATTCGACTTCGTTTCTTTTACCCATGTTAACTTAACCCTAAAGCCTAAACACTTTAGCCTACTCTTTGAGAGAGTAGGATGTGGGTGGGGAATTAATTTTATGGGGCCAATTTTCAGTTAAGAAAGTTTTCCGAAGACTTCTTCTTCCCGTCGATATTTAAAAAAAAAAGAGAAAAGAAAAGGAATCAAAGAAAAATAAAATGGAAGAAAAAGTGTGCAAGAAGATTCAAATGGAAGCATAGCTTTCAAGAGAAAAATATGATAGAAAAATTCTGCTGAAAAAAGAATACTAGATATTTTTAGCTTGATATATTGTACAAAACAAGTTTGGTGGGGAAAAGAAAAAGAAAAAAAAAACGAAAACCCCCACGTGTGGTCTTTCCAGGTCCTAACCTAATTGGGAAAAACTTCATTTTGCTTGGAAGTATTAGGGGTAAAGGGTAGTCTTACTCTCTCACTTTGTATTCTATTCCCTTTCCATCATATCCCCCTACACCAAGGCCTTACATTACAAGCTATTAAAGACCTATTGATCTTCTTGCCAATGCTTGTGTTTGTTGATTTGATTGTTAGGCATGTAAATTGATCACCACTTCATATTCATGTTATTCGCAAGCTCACTGTGTTAGCATAATCTTAGCTATTGCAAGTAATTGGTGGCAGGAGAGCATTGTATTCATACATAGAAGTGCATGAGATGGATGTATAAGTTTTTAAAATCCTTGGTGATCTCTCTTTCTGTTATAGGCCGGGTTTGGATGGTAGATCTCATACTCTGTGTTGCTTTGGTTTTATTAAAATTCTGATTTTTAAATGAATGTGGTGCTTAGCTTAATAAAACTGTTTTAGTTAAGATATTCTTTATGACTGGTGATCACACACACACGGAGAAATTAAGACTGGTTGCAGTTTGAGTATAAGTCAGCTTGTTTTCTGTGATTAGTCTGCACATATGTGGTGAGCATCTGACTGAGACTACCTTGAATATGCCATGCTCTTATGACTTGAGGTTGAAACCAAAAAGATTTTTGTTTTATTGTTTTTAGAATAATTTTTACCTGCTTTTGTATTTAGTTGTTTTGTATTTATCTGCATAGTCGAGTCGCTCGTTAGAGTCTCCTTGAGTTTGTGGGTTTCTAGAGGAGTGTAAATAGTGTCACCCTCCAAAAAGATTTTCTTAATTTTTGTTTGCTTAATTTTGTATTTATAAGTATTATTTACTCGTGGACGAGCAAAGTTTAAGTTTGGGAGTATTTGATAGACGTATTTTATACGTCTTTATCGGGTACTTTTATGACTTAAAATGAGCAATTCCACGAGACTTTTGGCTACTGATATGTGTTTTTGAGCTATTTTATGAGTTTTAGGGTTTTAGGTGAATTTATGAGATTGATGAAGCTTTTGGTGAAGATTTCGAGGAAGGGGGCAAAGTGCAACATTGAAAAAAAAGGCAAAAGAAACATTCTGGCCACCTTGCGACCGCAAGGTCAAAAGACCTTGCCTTCGCAAGGTAGGTAGAAACATGACCAACCAGAATTAGACCCTTGCGGACGCAAGGTAAAGACCCAATGTGGCCGCAAGGTCCCCAGAACCGACTTTATGGGGTTTTTGACTTGGATTGAACCTCCTATTCCCCTACAACTCCATGGTATAAATAAAGGACGGTAGCCAAAGCCTAAGGACGTCCGAGAAGTGTTAGAAAACAACTTTAGCTTAGGAATTAGATTATATTACGTAGATTAGTTGTTGTAATTACAGTTTTGAAGATCGATCCATGTATTCCTTCATCTCGCTGTGCAGTTCATCTTCAAGGATGAACTAAACATCCATTAATCTATGAATTGAGAGGTAACTTGTATCGAATCTATGGCTTAATATATATTTTTATTCATTCAATTCTTGTTGATCATGGTGTTTATCAACCCCTTTATTATCTAGCTTTGAACAAATGAATGTAATCGTGAGTAATAAAGGCCTAGAGGTGTGGATACCTGCACGGCCATATGCATATGTCGTACACTGGCTCACCATCATGATAAATTGAACCTATCGATGCATGAGAGTGATAAGTTAGCGTCAGGTTCTATATATGACCTAAGTGACAGTTAGGATCCATATGTTCTTGTACGTAGGATATAGAATGGATGAATTATTGGGAGATGGAGACTGAACGGTAATTCGACAGGCTATATCTATTTTTCGTGAACGAACCCAAGTTATTGAATGATACTTTATCTAAATAAGCTATAGAATAGATACAAGTGAAACCCTAATCCTAGATTTCCCTCCTCCATAATATCTTTACAAACTGTGATTGTTGCTTAGGTTAAATTAAATTTACTGTTTTAGTAGAATAATTAGTTTAGATAAAATCAATAAACAAAACCCCCCTTAGTTTAAAATTGCTACCGATATTCTTGCTATTTGTATTCTTCTTGTCTCTGTGGTTCGACCTTTGCTTCCCAAGCTATCTTACAATAGTCTTGTCCACTTGCAAGGAAATCATTAAAATAAGACACGATCAGTCGCTTAGTTCATTTTAGTTCTGGTGCCATTTGGGAATTTTATAGCTTTTATGTCGTAAGGGTTGATAATTATCAATCCTATTTACCATACAATATTTCGATGGCAACCGTTCGGGATAGGATAGCCATGCGCGAGTCCAAGTGGACCTATGGACGATCAGAGACAGTTGGTCGTCCTCGTTCCATTAGGGAGTCTCTCTTGACTCCGTAGGCTAGGGGTATTTATAAATTTATTTGTGCTAGGGTGATGCCCACGACACATCAATTTGATGTGACGTGGAATCGGGAGGTGTTGATTTACACCATTTTGACTCAGGATAATGTTGATATCATTGTGCTCATCAACGGACAGCTTAGAGGCATGGTTGAGAAAACCATGAATACGGCTTTTCACTTTCCGAGTCTGATTACCGGCCTCTGTGCTGTCGCAGGAGTTGAGTGGAGTCCTAATTTAAAGCGAATCAAGTCGATGCCTAGTGTCGCCAAAAAGGGCGTCATAAATAGGACACGGCAGCCCTATGCCCGTCACCCTGCCGATCAAGGTGAGGATGTTAAGGAGGATCCTGCGATGGATCCTTTGGAGGAGAATTTCCACCCAACTAGTTGAGGTCCAGCTAGGCTTAGACACGCTTCAGCAGCATGTCGATCATCGATTAGATACGCTGAAGCGGCGTATAGAACAGGGTCTTGCGGACCAAAACTATTTTTATGGGTACAATAATTAATTTTTCCAAAACCTTGCCTCCAACCTTAACATGCCGCCCGACACTGTCCCTGAATGGCGTCCTCCTTCAACAGCATCTAACCATCATGGTGGAGATAGCTGCCTAGGGTATTAAGTCCTCTAATTTTTGTTTACCTAGGTTAAAGCTGGTGAGAGAGAGAGAGAGAGAGAGAGAGAGAGAGAGAGAGAGAGAGAGAGAGATCTTTGTTAAATGATTTTTGTAAAAGTATTGGTTTTATTTAAATTAAGAAAAACTGCGATATAGTAATTTTTTTCATTTTAAGTGATGTGATGTTTAGCGCTTTGGGATGCGATGATTTAGTAATGCGTGTGACCTTAGTCCGGTTCAATCCAATTTTTTGTAAAAAAAAAGAGAAAATTGGAACCAGATCAATAATCCGGTTCCCAAAAAATTTAGAATCGAAACCAAGCCAATATCTATGGGAACCAATATTTTGGTCTGGTTCAGTCCAATTTTTTGTAAAAAAAAAAGAGAAAATCGAAACCATATCAATAATCCGGTTCTCAAAAAATTTAGAATCGAAACCGACCTAGGAACCAATACTTTGGCTCGGTTCGACACTCTTTTTCAGTTCTAAACCAATGAGTTACCGATACCAGTGTAAGAAAATATATATAAGTTGACATTTGAACGAAACAAATTGACACTGCCATATTACCCAAAATTTTCAAATTATATAACACATGCATATAATTTATCAAAAGAAACAATCGATTATTTCAACTTAGTGCTTGTTTGGTGGAGCGTTTTGACCAAAACATTGGTAAAAATCACAACGTTTTATCTTTAAAAGCATTTCAATGCAGCGTTTTAAAACGCAACGTTTTAAAAATGTGCAGCATTTTAAAACGCTCCAATTTGGAGCGTTTTAAAAATGTGTTGCGTTTACAACTATTTTGTTTATAAAAATAGTCTTTTGAAATAGTTTTCCAAACATGTTTACAAGAAAAAAATTACGTTTTGAAAAAGCTGCGTTTTAAAAACGATGCGTTTAGAAAAAGCTATGTTTTCAAAACGCTGCACCAAACGAGGCCTTAGTTAGGTGTTCAAAAGAGTTTTTCCATCAATTTAGTTGGGCGCTGCTTTGCTATGTGCTATTCATGGTGCTACTGTAGAAAATACTTTATTTGAGGATGGTGGTGGCGTAAATACATTTCGTGCTTTTAACCCAACTCAAGCTGAAGAAACTTATTCAATGGTCATCGCTAATCGCTTTTGGTACCAAATCTTTTGAAAATTCTCTAGATGCATCTAAACGATTTTATTTCGAAAATCAAGCCGAGGGGAACGAGCGAAATCTCCGTGACTCTGCCTTGATAAGGATCACTACTTTAAAGGGAAAAGTTGGCATTACGGGTCTAAATGAGAAAATGAAACAATACGTTCACACCCAATTAACCTTCTAAATTTTTGATTGTGCATTTTATTGGGTGACGACGGTTAGTGAGCCAGCAAAATTGATCGAACATCAAATCCAGTCACTTCTAGATGTTTTTGGAAAAAATAAAAATTTAATTGGAACTCTACTTTGCTGCCCGGTACATAATACCGGACTCTTTGAAACCGTAATCTAGTTAATTATAGTAAGAATACCTTTGGAAATTAGGAATTGAACCATTTGAAAAATAAATATTTTCGTTCTCTAGTGGAAATTATCGAGTAATCAATGATGAAAAAGAAGACCCAAAACTGAGTTGAATTTGTAGAATCTCGTGTACGAAGATATCAATTGGGCGGGTCAAACAAAAACCATATGACAACAGAGTTGAATTTTTTCTTTTCTTTTCTTTGTTTTGTTTTATGACATTGGCTTTTATTTTGATAATTACTTTGAATTGATAATTTATCAAAAAGATTAATCCTTTTGTCGCTCCGATTCGTCCCTCCAAAATAACTAAAAAGAATAAAATTTCAAAGAAACAATTGACACTACTCTTTTGATAATCATAAAATTTCTGTACACACACACACACACACACACACACATATATATATATAACTATAATCTATATTACAATAGAGCTCATTATCACACATGTGCAATTGACTAACGCAATTTCGAGGTTAAGATTAAATTATTTTTTAAAAATTAATGGTTGAGATTCACTCTCATATTCACATGTGTGAGAGTAGTTATTCACTTTTAACTCTATATTTTCTCTCACTCTATTACAAAGTCACCCCTACAATTAATATTATGAGCAGTCACATCCTGAGATTAATCTTCTAAACCATTACCCCTTACAAAACATCAATCTTACATTAATATCTATATTACAATAGAGCTCATTTTCCCACATGTGCAATTGACTAAAAATATTTAGAGGTTGGGATTAAATTATCTTAAAAAAATTAATGGTTGAGATTCACTCTCACATTCTCATGTGTGAGAGTAGTTATCAACTTTTAACTCTCTATTTTCTTTCACCCTGTTACAAAGTTACCCCCTACAATTAATATTATAAGCAGTCACACCCTGCGATACTATAATACAATAGAGGTCAATGTGACACGCTTACAATTGACTTAGGATAAAAAGGGGTCAGAATTTAATATTTTACGGTGATCCAACGACGCTTATTTCCCTCAGCTCTCACATGTGCGAATGATGGTTTAGTGTTTTACGGTTTTAAAGTTTTACAGTTTTATGTTATCGTAATTAACTTAATCAATTTAATTTTTTTCCAATCCGTAATTTCGTATACAAATTAATTGAAATATTTGTTTTTCTTTTTAACTGTTATCGTAATCTTTTTGTCCGGCCCATTTTTTCCGATCCGTAATTTTGTATACAAATTAATCAATTTACTGTTTTACCAAGATTTTACGGCTATTGAATAAAAAAATATTTTGCAACACCAATTTCCAAATAATGTCTCTCATTTTTTTAAAAATAATTTTCATTGTAGTTTTTAAAAAGTTGATGAATGTCAAAATTTTAAACAAAAAATTATGTGCGGGCATTTATTTCAATATAATATTGATATTGATATATAATACAATAGAGGTCAGTGTCGCACGCTCGCAATTGACAAAAGTTATTCAGAGGCTAAGATTTACCCTTTTATCAACATCCTACGGTCACGATTAAAACCTACTTTCGTATGTGTGAGGATCAGTTACTCACTCTTCCTAACAAGCGTCGTCGTTGCCGTTCTCAACTTCCACAATCACAACCCATGACCTGCCCTTCCCCACTCACTCAAACCCTAACCTTACTTCCTACGCTTTCAGCAACATCATGCTCAAACGCGTGCTCAAGGTCACAACTTCATCCTTCTCCTCTTCTTCTTCTTACTCGGCAGAGGTGGCGTTGGGTGAACCCAACTGATTGTAGCACCCATGGAACCCAAGCTCATTTTTCTGTATCTCTTTCTCTCTAGATACATAAGCCTGGTCCCTTATAGACTCATAGTTAAGGGAATCGACAACACCTTTGCTCGAGCCTCGAGGAATGAAGAGTTTGTGTTGCAGCCCACTTGACCAGAAAACAGAGTCCCACTCCCACATATATTCTGTATCTCTTTCTCTCTTTCTCCCTTTGTTTACTGAAAACATTTCCCTGATTTTCTTTTAGTTATACTTTTAGTAATCTCCCAATTTAGCTTTTGGTTTAATTCTTCTATTTGTTTTTTTAAATTGTATTGACTTATGAACTTAGGCAAAACTTCTTACTTCAAGACAATATGAATGATTCTGTTTCTTTATTTTTCTTCGTTATTATGTTTCTTTATTTTTGTATGGGAGCCAATTTGTTAAACTAAACTTGTTGCAAGACTTCAGATTTGTTCGTTTCAATCTCACAGTTTGTCGCAAACTGAAAGAACCAACCGAAGTCTCAGTGAGGAGAGCTCCACCGGCGAAAGGAACGGTCAATACAGTCTCACCTTTAATTAAAGAGGTGATTCATCATTTTTCAAACTCTAAAAAGTTATTTTTTTGGGGTTTTCTTTTTATGTAGTTGCTTTTTGAATGACTTGTGGGTAATGACATGATTATGTGATATCGGTGATCTTCGTCTCGAATTTTATTTGGTTTAGTGTTGATTGGATTGATTATTAATTCAATAGGTTTTCTCTCACTTGGGTGAATTCTGGTGGTTTTATCGGTCCTGTTTGCTTCAGATCGGCTAAATGAATGTTTGTTTATCATTCGCTAAATTTAATTGATTTGTGTACTGTAATAATTGTCATTGGCTGTGTAATTACTGATTAATGTTGTTGATTTTGGACTCTAATTCTATTAATTAGTTTGGTGCTGATTGACTTGATTATTAATTGAACAAGTTTTGTCTCTTTATCATGGAGTTTCTACGTGGTGAAATCTACTGGCTTTATTTGCTCTATTTGGTTTGCTTGAGATTGGATATAAGTGTTCTGTGAACGTGATTTAGAAATTCCAACTATAACTTGGGGTAGCAAAGTGGAGTATCACTTATCTTAACAGAAAAACAGACATTGAGTGCCCAAGCATCTCTTTGCAATGAGCAGGGAGAGTTTTAAAATCGAGGTCTTTTAGAAGCCCTTTGAGGAAATCATGGAATCAGTTTTTTTTTATGATTTTTTTTTGGTACCCTTTTTCTGTTTATGTTATTTTTTTTTTGGATTACTACTTGATTTTTTTCATATACTAGATTCTGTGTTCGTGCCTATGACACAACGCCAGTATGGAGACGATGTCAGTATAAGACTATGTTAATATTCATATAAATCAATATAATAAACAATTTAAAATTAACATATCTTGGTAACCAATTAAAACAATATGATCATCCACAGTGGAATAAAAATCTAAAGTTATTTTTTTATTCCACCATGGATGATCATATTGTTTTAATTGGTTACCAAGATATATTAATTTTAAATTGTTTATTATATTGATTTATTTGAATATTAACACCGTCTTATACTGACATCGTCCCATACTGGTATCGTGCCATAGGTACAGGCACAGAATCTAGTAATATCAGAATAGAGCTCAATTGATTGACTAAGTCTATCTGGCCATGGGGGTTGATTCCGTCGCAAAATTAAACGTTCATAGGTCAGTTACATATAACTCCTTACAAATAACCCCTTCAACTATGAGTCGAGTTTGAATAGCATCCCTCAACTACCACTTGAAGAAATGTACCACTCAACTGTAACATTTTTAATAATCGCACCTTCTATTTAGACGTTGCCATTTCAATTGACGAAATCAGATATACTGGCATTGTGTCATCGGCACGGGCACGAAGATCTAGTGATATATAAATAACATATATTGGTCTGCTCCGATCCGATTCTAAAACCAATTTATAAATTTTAAAATCAGGATTAGACCAATTGAATGTTTTGCTAAAATTCATAACCGAAACCAAACCAAATCAATAGACTAATTCGGTCCAATTTTTACTGATTCGGTCTAGTTCTATTTAACCGATACGATCTTTAAAAAAGTTTGCTCACCACTATTTAGTACCACTCTGGTATTTTTAGTCAAATCATTTAAACGAATATTTTCAAGGAAGTGTGATCACGCCACAAAAATGGGGTGACTAAGCTGGTAGTCCACGTAATGGACCGGAGCTGACGTGTCTCGGGTAGATGTTCACGTCGGTGTATGTGGGTACCGGAGGTACCAAGGTTGATAGGATATCTGGGCTTTGTGCTTGCTCTTTGATCTTTGGTTACCTGAAAGGAGACTACCGTTAGGGAGCTGGGGGTTTCCCAGCAGCCCTCCGGTGTGACAGTCAGTAATCAGGGAGTTGTGTCGAAGCTGGGCGTTCCCTTAAGCATCCAGTGGTTGTTTAGTAATGCTCTTGTGTGTGGTCTTATGTGCAAAGGCTTTGTAAGTCTTAGAATGCAAAAGTAAATCATACCTTTCTTCAAGGGACATGCTTCCTTTTATAGTAGTTTGGATTTGGGGTCATGATTGGAATGGGGGCCCCTGATGGTGGGACTTGTTCCCTGGTTGGCTTGCTGGCAGTTCCTGAGTGGTTAATAGGTAGCGTGTGACGTGCCAATTATAGGCGGTTGATGAGCCGATAAGATATAACGGCTTGCATGGCTTGCTCGCCTCCTGTGAAGAGGACAACTGGAAGCTATGTACAGGCTATAGGTCAGGTCTATTATATCACAGAAGGATTTTCGGTCAAGCATGCATAATCCTCGACTAAGTGGTCGGGTATTGCTCATATGTTCGGAGTGGTCTTTGGTTATTACCGAGGATAACGATCCGTTGGTTTATAGTCGCCGATGGTGATCGGCTAGTTAACAGTCCTTGGTCACGGTGGGACCTTCCGAAGTCTGACCTGGAAGCCACGTGGTCGTGCCACGTAGGGGGACCCAGGTCGAGTCCCTTCAATAGCCCCCGAGTTTCCAAGTGCGAGGATTTATCCTTAGCTTGGAAAGTATAATCGAGTATTTTGTTTGGTTGAATGTCATTGATCTTCGCTATGGTTCCTCGGCCTTTTGTCCATCTTTGTTTGTAGTCGCTCCTTGACCTTGACAGTTTGTTGCTCGCTCAGTTGAGCCCGATCACTTTTGATGTTGAGGACGTGTTTCGGAGTTATTAGTGGAATTTTCCTAGGAAATTGGTGCGCCGTATGCATTAAATGCACGGTAAACGAGGAGTCATAGGTAATCATTTCACTTACTGTTCATAAATGTGACGGCGTCCATTTCATCAAAACTTCGTCGGTTTGCAGCCGTTTATGTGCATGCAGCTCGCCACGTGTCGCCCAAGGAATGGTTAGGTAGGATCCGCGTGTTTTTGGTCGGGTCAACCCGATGTTATCGGGTTTGTATAAAAGGTGAAAATTCCCGGCTTATTGTTCACTCTTTCTTCTTCCTGAATTTTCCCTCTCAGTTTGTGAACTCTGTGAAGGTGAAAAACCCGACTCTGCTACTTCTTCCATTTCTGCTCTTTCCAGTCGTTCCTTTGTCGTATAACCCTAGTTCCAGGTTCGCATTCTTCCTTCTTTCATTTGATATAAATTTCGTAGTTTTTGAGCCCAGCTTGAGTGATTTCTGGGTTTTCGCGTTTTTCCGGTGACTGTTACTTTTCCCGGTACACCGGTGCTAATTTCGGTGATTCTCTCCTTTTTCCAGATCCTCGCCTAATTTCTTGCTTCTTCCTCGCTCCAGCTCAACTTCTATTCACAGGTACTCGCTCCTTCTCTGCTCGCTAACTTTCACTTCTAATTTCTAAGTCTAGGGTTAGGCTTTATGAGACCTACCTCTTCTATCCCCGCTTTCACTCTGAGCGAAACATCCTCTTCTTCCTCGCCTAGCCTTTCTACTTCTTCACGGCCGACCATGAGGACCAAGCATGTGAATTCGGACCCTGTGTATGCTCGGTCGCCAGAGGGCAAGAGAGTGTACTCGCAAACCGATGGGGCGTGGTCACTTGTAACGCCGAGCCAAGCGATGCCACTGTTGGTCGAAGGGGGGGGGTACAATATGGAGGGTTTACCTACTCTCGCCGACGAAAAGTATGCAGCCGAGGATATCCCGGCTGGGGCGTTTATGCTAGTTTGCACGAATAAAACTAAGGCCCTTAGGTATCTTTTCAACCAGTACTACCGGGAGTTGTTGCCCAGGAGGTAGTCGAGGTGAACAAGGCTCTGGCTAAGGAGAAACGAGGAGAAACCTCCTCGACTGCTGCTCCTGTTGAAGAGGGCTTATTAGAGGCCGATGATGCTCCACCTGCTCGGAGAGTGCTGAAGGAGTGGGGAAATAACTTATTGCCTAGCGATGTGACGACATGGGATGAGAAGTATAATCACAGTCGCAAGAGATTCCGAGGATCTGCTCCCTATAATTCGATTGGTATGGACGAGCTGAGGGGTATGCAGGATATAGTAGGTTTTTATATTTCCTTTTTTGAGGCAGGTCTTCGATTGCCCCTTGATCCCCTCATCTGCGAGCTCCTTGAAGAGGCTGGTGCCCATCCGCTTGACCTATCCTTGAACCTGGTTAGGTATATGATTTCTTTCGCCGCTTGTGTTCAGGTTTTAGGGTTTGAGCCTACCCTACCCCTTTTTAAGACGTACTTCGCTGTGACCAAGTCCTTGAACCGACTTTAATGCAAACATCACAATCGAGGAATTAATTTGTTCGCCAAGCCTCCAGGCAAAACGGGGCATTGGGACGAAAAAGTTTTGCTAGTTGAGAGTAATGTTGGATGGAACTTTCCCATTGCTTGGTTTTCTGCTGCTGAAGTCAAGTCACTTTATCCGGCCGGGACTCTGGATGAGTACGAGGATTCTGCTCGGACGGTCATTGAGAGTACGTTTTCTTGGAGTACTGGGAATTGGACCCGCCTGGGTATTTACTTGGAGTTCTATAACCGAGGATGAAACTCTGTTGAGGATGGTCGGCATGTCGACCAAAAGACTAGAAGGGCTGGACGTTCGGTGCGGTGTCCCAGAATATATACAGTACCCCGGGTGGTCGATGCACAAGGGGAATAAATTTAAACTGGACTGTCCTCAATCCAAAGATAATATATTCAACCTTGAAGGCTGTGGAAGTATTCATCGCTATTCGTCACTTTTCATTTGTTTTCATTCTCTTATTATTTTTACTTACTTTTTGCTCGTTCTAACCGATCTCCTTGTTGTTTTAGGTATGATTGCTGATATTGACAAGTTGTCGGGCAAGAAGGCCAGGCAAGCCCAAGGGGATTCTCGGGGAAAAGTTTTGAGGGAGGCGAAGGCCGATCCCAGGAAGGCTTATCTCCTGCCCACCGATGACCAGGGGATCGGATCCTCGGCCATTCCTTCTACAACAACAACAGCCCCTCGCCGGGCACCTCCAAAGGTCATTACGAGCCGAAGAAGTAAACCCTCAGCCCCAGCCCCAGCCAAGGCCCCGGCGAAGAAAGTTCCTGCCCGTTGTTCCTGCCCCGCTATTACGCCCGCCTTTCTCGAGAGTGCTCCCGCCAATGCCCCGAAGAAAAGGCAGTTGATTGAGGACGTATCTGGGGAGGACGAGCAAAGCGTTGAAGGGGTGTTTGCTCGCGCCCCTACTGCCAAAAAATTGAAGGCCAAGGCAGTATCTTCCTCGGCCAGCGAAGAGACGGTCCCATGGCACAGGGATGACTTTGTGGCACCGACCACAAAAGCTGCTGGGATTCAACTCGGCAAAGATATCGCATACATCCCGGTTCTGTAGAATTTTGATGTGTCTTGTCGGGACGCCCCTACGGCCCTGGCTGGGCAAGGGATAGTTATCTGAGCCGAAGTGAGGGACATGGTCGGGGTCGCCAATTCTTTGCCAACGAATGAGGCCATGGGACGCATTGGGCTCTGCGTTAGCGAGGTAAACATCTTCTTTTTCTTATCCTCTTTTCCTTTCTTGAATGTATTGTTTCTAACTTTTGCTCTTATTATTTCCTTGTAGCTTTGCTCTTTTGTGAACTTATTGAGTAGCCGATCCGACCAAGCTACTGCCGAAGTTAAAAAAACTCAAGACTCAAGCCCAGGCCGACCAAGATGAAATAGAGATCCTTAAAGGTCGCCTGGCATCCTTGGAGACTGACCAAGCCTCGAAGGCGGCCGAGCTGGCAGAGTCCTCGTCAAAATTAATCGCCCTGGCCCAAGAGAAAGAGCTCGCTGAGGCTCGCGCCAGTAGTGCTGAGGAGAGGGCCAGCAAAGCCGAGGAGATAGCTTCTCAGGCCAAGCAAGCAAAGGCCTTAGATGAGAAAGAGGCGGCTGAATCCATGACGAGGATTGCTGACCTAGAGAGGCGAATCGAGGAGGTGAGGACCTTAGCTTTTGAACTTTTCAAAGGTACAGAGGTCTATAATAAGGAGGTCCTCTCGTACTATGATCGAGGAGTTCGCAACATGCTCCGAGTAGCTGCTGCCTCCGGGATGACTCTCAGGACTATCATAGAGTGGGGTAGCGAGAATTTCATCGGGGATGCCGCTCGAGAAGGTCATGAGATGATCCCCTTCGACGAGGACGAGCTGAAGATGTTGCACGCCAAGGATGCCCGACTTGGTTTTGAGGAATGGAAGCCCCCGATCCCCTGGTCCCTGGATGTTCTCTCTTTAATCAAGGCCGTAGAGCAAGGTGAAGAGGTGGACTTCGACCCCGAGCTGAAGCTGAGGCAATTCATGGGTGAGCAGTCTAACCGTGCTGAATTCGAGAATGAATCAATAGCCGCCGAGCAACGAGATCTAGCCTCCCCCGCTCGTGATGCTGAAGTGGTTGATCTGCCCGAGTAATTTTCATTTTTATCCTCGCTGCGTCGAGCTGGTTTAGGCGTGTGTGCCCATGCTTCAAAACAATTTCTTCTTTCTGCTAGCCTTTTGGAGTGTAACTAACAATTTTTTAATTATTAACATTTTGGTCGTTTTACTATTGGATGAATCATATATGCAGATGAATGCTTTTCCAATTTCTGTTTGGTTTTCATAGTTGTTTTTTGTTTGTTTCTAGCTATCCTCGTGTATCGAGGACAAACTATAAACAATTTTCAAAAATGGTCGTCTCTTTCTTTGATGGCCCTCCTCGGAACTCTCCCCCCTCCATACGAGGATGGGAATGAGCACTTGGCTCATTTATCATTTTTTATGGCCTTCCTCATGTTCTGAGGATGAGGTCTTTCTCCCACCTCCGTACGAGGATGGAAATGAGCACTTGGCTCATTAATCGTTTTTGATGGCCTTCCTCGTGTTCCGAGGATGAGGTCTTTCTCCCACCTCCGTACGAGGATGGGAATGAGCACTTGACTCATTTATCGTTTTTGATGGCCTTCCTCGTGTTCCAAGGATGAGGTCTTTCTCCCACCTCCGTACGAAGATGGGAATGAACAGTTGGCTCATTTATCATTTTTGCAACCCTCCTCGCGTACCGAGGATAGGCTCTATTCCCACCTCCGTTCAAGAATGAGAATAAGCAGGAACAAACACTCGTCTTTGAGAAGAAAAACTTGTCATTTATTCAACTTCTGGCTTTTACATAAATTACATCAGTGATAATATGCCTTGAAATGATCTGCATGCCAAGGATTCTTGAAAGGTGTGCCATCTAGTTCTGCGAATCTATAGGTTCCTTCTTTCACAATGCTAGCTATTCTGAATGGACCCTCCCAGTTTGGAGAGAGCTTATTTCTTCCAATCTTTCTACTCGTTACTTCAATCTTTCTTAGGACCAAATCACCAACTAAGAAAGCTCTTGGTTTTACTCTCTTATCATGATGAATCTTGGTAAGCTTCTTGTAATTGATCATTCTGAGATGGCTTCTAGTCGCTTTTCTTCGAGGTTGTCCAGGTCGAGTTGTCTGGACAAATTGATCTGTTGTTGATCGAAGAAGGTGACCCGAACTGTAGGGAGAGCTAATTCAACTGGTGCCATTGCTTCTGAGCCATAAGTCAGTGCAAAAGGGGTTTCACCAGTAGATCCTCGTATTGACGTTCTAATCCCCCACAGGACGATTGGCAACTGCTCTAGCCAGCTTCCCTTTTTCTCATCTAAATTTCTCTTTAAAGCATGCATGATCTTCTTATTTCCTGCCTCTGCCTGACCATTGCCTTGTGGATGAGCTACCGAGGACATTCTGTGTTTGACATTCAGTCTATTGCAGCTCGCTGTAAATGTTTTTAAAAACTGAGTGCCATGGTCGGAAACGATCATCCGAGGGAGTCCGAAACGGCAGAAGATCTGCTCGTATACGAACTTTATTGCTTGATCCTCGGTTATACTAGCGAGTGGCTTTACTTCTATCCATTTGGTGAAGTAATCCACTACAACAATTACATACTCGCACCCATGCTTTGCTTTAGGGAAAGGACCAATGAGGTCAATTCCACACATGTCGAAAGGCCATGCTGCAACCACCTGAGTTTGCAGGACCGTGGGTAGCCGTGGAATGTTTGAGTATCTTTGGCACTTGTCACATTTCTTCACGTACTCCGTTGCGTCCCTTCTCATGCTCGGCCAGTAATAGCCGTGAAAATTCATCTTGTCCGACAGAGTCCTCGGACCCGGGTGTCCCCCACATTAACCTTCATGTACCTCGGCCAACAGATCATTCACTATTTCTAGTCGTATGCATCAAAGGAGAGGTTTGGTGTTGGATCGTTTGTATAGCATGCCTCCGACAACCGAGTATCTGCATGCTCGGTTTCTGATTATTGGGGCTTCGCTCTTTCCTTCTGGCAAGATTCCTTGCTCAATGTAACTTTTTATGTCGTCAATCCAACATTTTGGAGTTTCCACAACGACCATTATTTCCTCCTTGTTGATGGCCGGTCTTTTGAGGAACATAAGTTCAACGTTAGGAGGAACTTCCTCAACTTCCGAGGATGCGATTTTGGAGAGGTAATCTACTCGGGAAATACCCTCTCTCAAGATTTGCTCTAGTTCCCAATATTTAAAGAGGGTCAACAATTTTTGCGTCAATTGTTGATACTTGACCAATACTGGGTTATTTGCTTCGTACTCGCCCAGTACCTGCTTTACCAGTTGGGAGTCACTGTAAATTACTATGTCCTCGGCCCCCAAGCTTATTGCAAGCTCGATTCCAGCGACCAAGGCTTCATACTCGGCCTGATTGTTCGAAGTTTTGAACTGAAATCTTAAGGCCATATCTAATTCTCCTAAATCCGGAATAATCAGCGAGAGACCAGCCCCAGTTCTTTCTACCCCTGCAGATCCATCCACGAACAAGGTCCAATATGAAAGAGGCCTTATCTTCGTTTGCCCGCCAGTCATGGTCGCTTTTGTGGTCACTGGGGTGACTCCCTCTTAAGCCTTTTCTTGTTCGTCTCTTGGTCGGGTGAATGAAGTTTCAGCAATAAAATCAGCCAGAACTTGTGCTTGGATCGTTTTCCTGGCTTCATAACGGATATCATATCCAGAGAGTTCTACCGACCATTTCAACATTCTGCCCGCCATGTCTGGTTTGTGCATAATTTTTCTTAGAGGAAAACTAGTGTACACTACAATCGAGTGTGCCTAGAAGTATGCTTTTAACTTTCATGCAACAATGATTAAAGCGAGGACCAATTTTTCGACCTCCAAGTATCTCTCTTCGACGTCTGTCAATGCATGGGAAACATAGTAGATTGGCTTTTGGACGTTGTCTTCTTCTCTCGATCAGATCGCGGCGTTGAGTCTCGATCGCCAAATAGACATATAGTTTCTCCTCTGGTATCGGGATGCTGAGGAGTGGTGGTCGGCCCAGTTATCCCCTGAGCTCTTCAAAAGCCTTGGTACAATCAGTGATCCATTCAAATTTCTTGCCTCCCTTTAATATCTTGAAAAATGGCAGGCTTCTCTCCACTGATTTAGCAATGAAGCGACTGAGGGCAGTGACCCGACCATTGAGCTATTGGACATATTTGATCGAGGATGGAATGTCAATGGTCGTTAAGGCTTTTATCTTCTCTGGATTGGCCTCAATTCCTCTTTCATTGACCATGTAGCCGAGGAATTTCCCTGCTGTTACTCCGAATGCACACTTGGTCGGGTTGAGCTTTATTTTGTTTTTCCTCAAATTTGAGAAAGTTTCACGCAGGTCTCTGGCATGGTCGGAGTGTTTGGTTTTGATAACCATGTCGTCAATGTAAGCTTCTACATTTCTGCCCAACTGGTCGCCAAACACCTTATTCACCATTCTCTGGTAGGTACCCCCCGCGTTTTTTAGGCCAAAAGACATCATTGTATAGCAATACAATCCTCCAGCTGCTCGGAATGTTGTGTGTATCTAGTCGGCCAACCACATCTTGATTTGGTGATAGCCTGAGTAAGCATCCACAAAACTGAGGATTTTGTGCTCGGATATGGAGTCCACGAGCTGATCGATTCTGGGTAATGGATATCAATCTTTTGGGCAAGCTTTATTTAGGTCAATGAAGTCTACGCACATTCGCCATAGCGACGTTCTCGCTAATTCCATCCATGTCCTCGATCCTCCAAGCGAACACATCCAAGATTTCTTTCAACAACTTGATGATCGCTACTCGCTCTTCCTTAGGAATTTCTCTTCCTACTCGGACCTTCTGCTCGGGGAAATCAAGGTTAATCACAATTTTTTCGAGGTCATCATTTGGCTCGATGGCTGGGCGATGATTAACATCCAGGCTTTCAATAGTGATTACTTTGGTGGTGACTTGGTCCTTCCTTTTATGCTCGGTGGTGGCCAAAATGCCGATCACCAGATCCTTGTTTTCCCATTTCTCGAGCAGGCTCCTGTGTCGCTTCCCATTTCCCGATGAGGTGGCGCCCCGGCTTGTGTCTCGATTTGTGCAAGCCGGCTCCCTTGCTTTAATTGCTAGGCCTGAGTTGGCTCAGGAAATATTGGGATTATTTCCTCTTCTGTTTCTCAGAGCCTTTTGGTTGATCTGCTAATTTCAACCACTTCTCCTTCAGACATGGAAATTACCACTTTCTCCCTGCGCGTTTTTTCTTTATAAATGTATTCCAAGGCACTCGCTGCATCATTTAAAACCATGCCTATCCCTTTTTAAGTAGGGTACTTGATTCTTTGATGGGCCATGGACGCGACCACCTGGAACTTCATTTGAGAAGGCGAGCCCAGTATGGCATTGTATGGAGATGGTAGGTCGAGCACTAAGAAATCAACCTCCTCCGTTCGAGGAGTACTGGTTTCTTCTCCGAGGATCACCGAAAGAGTGATGACCCCTTTTACCGCGACTTTATGTCCGGTAAAACCTTCCAATTGTAGACTGCTAGGTCTAAGGTGGGCGTCCCCCAACCCCATTTCCTTAAAGCAAGCATAATACAAGATGTCTCTTCCTACTCCTGTATCCACGAGCACCCGCTTCACTTCGCTGTTGTGAATTCTCACTCGGAGAGTTAAGGGCTGTTGGGGAGCAGTCTCACTAGCAGCTATCTCACCTGGCCAAAAAGTAATCCCCCCTGCCTCATCTGATCGTGGCATCATATGAACCACATGCTTTAAGTTGTAAATCATATTTTTCAACTGAGTCCCACTTGGTGTTGTTTCCCTGATGGTATTAATCACATTCCTTGGGCCTCCGTTATCTGGCCGAGGATTTTGATGTCTTTCCGGCTCTCTCGGTCTTTCCCTTTGATCACTGCCTTTCCGCTCAAACCTCCTGAGCTCACCCATGTCAATCAACTTCTGAATGGCCTTCTTCAGGTTGATACATTCCTCGGTCGTATGACCAATGTCTTTGTGGTAAGCACGCCGTTTATTGGGGTTATGGTGATGCCGACTTTCTTTCAGCGGCCACGGCCTGTCTATTTTGTCTTGATCGAGCAGGACATTCATTATATGCTCGTGGCTGGTCGTGAGTGGGGTCCAGTCAACGTTATCCCACACATTCCTTCCTCGGTTATCCTCTTCCTTGTGGCCGGATCCTCGCCCCCCTTTGTTCGAGTTGTCCTGAGCCCAATGCGTTCCATCGTGCTCTTTCTTCTTCGCTTCCTTCTTTTCACTCCCTTCCTTTTTTTCCTCCTCGGTATTGATTACCCGAATTGCATGGGCATACATCTCACCAACCGAAGTTTGGTCCCGTAGCATCATTTCTTGCCTCATCAGTCCCTGTTGTAGGCCAGAGATGAAACACATCTTTATTGATTCCTCCGAAATGTATGGTATCTGGTCCACCATGGCCATGAATCTGTCCATGTAAGTTTGATTGGATTCATTAATCCGTTGTTGTATCCCGCATAGGTCGGTTTGCTTCTTCGGCTGGAACCCGGCCGAGGAGAATTGGTTAAAAAACATCTGTCTAAATCCATCCCAACTCTCAACTGAATCCAGCGGGAGACCAGTATACCACTTCAGCGCCTTCCCATTGAGTGTTCCCGCAAAAATCTTTCCCCATGCATCCTCGTCATTAGGAGCAACTGCATTCATTTTGACCTCAAAACTGGCCATATGATCTACGGCATTAGTGAGGCCTTGATATGGTTAAAAGGTAGGGACTTTTTTATCGGGCAGTGGGGCCTTTCTTATCCTTTCTTGAAACGGGCCATTCTTGGCTGGAGGTAACAACATCGGTTTTCCTTTTTTCATGGCCTCCAGTCTACCACGAAGGAACTTCACCTCCTGCTCAACAGCCAGGGAAGGCTTGCTGGTCGATTTTTGTACCTCGGTGGTCGCGTTCCGACCACTCTTTGGGTACCCCGCTCCTGATTGTTGAGAGTGAGTGCAATGTCCACACGTTTTGTTTTTCATCACCTTTGTCCTTGGCCTAGACTCCCCCTATTCACTCATTTCTCGTGTTCGGCGAGAACGTTTAGACTCCTTTGGGAAAGTTAATCGGCTTTGGACGCTAGGTTTGGGCGCTTGCTCGCTCAATCTATCCCTTAGCTGGGACCTTACACTAGGCCGAGGTACTTCCTTCTCTTTTCCTTTGCCCTTCGAGGTGACCTTTTGAAGGACTTGGGCTGGTTCCTCTTGGGGTCTGGCATTGGTCGTTGCCCTCATCTTCTTTTGAAGCTCGAACACCTTAAACTCAGCTTCTTGAATTCCTGCAAGGTAAAGCTTCTGGCGTTCCCAGAACTTTGCCTCTGCCAGGAGTTCATCTTGCTCAGTGGCCTTGTTTCCTTCTGCTCGAGGTTGTTCCACCTGGGCCTCCTTGTCAATATTAAAGATAATGCTCGGCTGACCAGCGGTACTTCTTAAATTACGAGCATCCTCTTGTGTGCCCCTTCCTCCTAATGCCTTTGAAGTGACGTTATCGATGTCCAGGCCCGTTATTTTTCTTGCGGGTGAGGGTGGGAGTACGTTCGTTCCTGGTTGGTTTTGCTTCGTGGGAGTTTGCTGGTCCATAGCTTCTAGAGTTTATTATCGTTTTTAATGGTAAGAGTATGAAGTTTTCCGGTAACAGAACCACTTGATCACGCCACAAAGATGGGGTGACTAAGCTGGTAGTCCACGTAATGGACCGAGCTGACATGTCTCAGGTAGATGTTCACGTCGGTGTATGTGGGTACCGGAGGTACCAAGGTTGATAGGATATCTGGGCTTTGTGCTTGCTCTTTGATCTTTGGTTACTTGAAAGAAGACTACCGTTAGGGTGTTGGGGGTTTCCCAGCTACAGCCCTCCGGTGTGAGAGTCAGTAATCAGGGAGTTGTGTATGTACCAGAGCTAGGCGTTCCCTTAAGCTTCCGGTGGTTGTTTAGTAATGATCTTGTGTGTGGTCTTGTGTGCAAAAAGCTTTGTAAGTCTTAGAATGCAAAGTAAATCTTACCTTTCTTCAAGGGAAAGGCTTCCTTTTATAGTAGTTTGGATTTGGGATCATGATTGGAATGGGGGTCCCTGATGGTGGGACTTGTTCCCTAGTCGGCTTGCTGGCAGTTCCTGAGTGGTCCACATGTAGCGTGTGATGTGCCAATTGTAGGCGGTTGATGAGCCGATAAGATATAACGGCTTGCATGGCTTGCTCACCTCCTGTGAAGGTGACATCTGGAGGCTATGTACAGGCTATAGGTCAGGTCTATCATATCACACAAGGGTGGTCGGCCGAGCATAAATAGTCCTCGCCCAAGTGGTCGGGTGTTCGCTCATATGCTCAGAATGGTCTTTGATTATCACCGAGGTTGAAGGTCGGCTAGTTGATGGTCGCCGATGGTGATCGGCTGGTTAATGGTCGCCGAGGATGATCGGCTAGTTGATGGTCCTCGGCTCTGGCGGGACCTGCCCAAGTCTAACTGGAGTCCACGTGGTCGTGCCACGTAGGGGGACCCAGGCCGGGTCCCTTCAATCAACAACAAATTTTGAGGGTTTCGTAGATGGAGACAGTACCGTCGTCGGAGGCGAAGAGGAGGTTGTGGGGGAATGAAGAGAGGTTCGGAGGAATGTGGAAGGAAAGGGCCGGTGAGCTGAGACGGGGAGGGGAAGAAAAAAAGAGGCGTTGGGGGTTAATATTCCTTGATTGGCTTTGGGTTTTGAGCTTGAATTCCCATATGAATCGGGTAAATGGAGATTTTTGCCCCAAGACAATTCATAGACCTCTCCTTTCCCAAACACTTGAAGAGTAAATGACATTTTCCCCCTGCACGTGCAAGACACGTGCTTTTTAACAACGCCTATGAAACGGTCGTCTAGCCGGGGGCAACATGAGACAATTTGCAAAGTCAGGTATTAGTTTGACACAAATCTTAGGTTGGTTACCACTTTGGGATTGGGTGGAAACTTCAAGGGGTTTTTTCATATTTTGACCTTGATTTTAAAAGTACCTAGGTAAATTTTTTTTTAATATTAGTAACAACTAGCATTTGTACCCGTGCGTAAAACACACGGTATATATGTTTCTCAACTAAATTATACATACAAAATTAAAAGAATAAGTATGAGACACTTCTTAACTAAAAATATATAACAATAAGATTAATCATTATAGATTTTGAAAATTAATCATTTTCTACAACATAATTTTATATATGATTATTCATAAACACCAAAAATGATCATTTAGTCACACTTGATTTTGACATGAATCAAATAATTCAAAAGACTTGCACATTACTACATCCGCCCCAAAAGAAAGGATGGCGATAATTTAAAAACGGATGGAGATTTCATTTCAATAATTTTTGGATGGACACAAAGGGAATACTGAATAATAATTTTGGGTCGGAAGAAGTATATATTTGTTGATTAAATATCATTTAATAGAAAAAGGTAATAATATGTACAGTTGGCCCAAAAAAAAAGGTCACTAAATACCATGTTGATTATGTACTCCCTCCGTTCCGGGTAAAGAGTCATTGTTTAAAAGTCAATTTTTTTAAAAAAAATACACTTTTAGTAGTCCATATGCGGGCTATTCTGGAGCGGTTTGGTTATGGAAAAAGGGAGGTCATTTGAACTCTGGGGAATATTAGTGCTTGGGAAAGGATATGGAAAATAGGATGAGTACGGGTTAATATTTGGGAAGTAGGGACTTGGTGGAGGATTTGGATTTGGGGGTTTGGGTTTGGAGGCACATGGGAGGTTGATGTTTTTTGGGGAACCCTTATCTGCCCTTATCTGATTTGATACTGATACCCTCTGATCTGATCTCTGCACTTGTTTCCCGCATGAACCGGCCAGTACTATCTCTGCCTTTCCAAATTCGGGCCAGGTTTCTGAGGAAAATGGGTTTGGAGGTATCAGAAGGCTGGCTGAAGGCTTTCTGGGCTTGGAGTACAGCGTGCCTTTATTAGTATATTTTATTATTTTCCCTACAATTGACCGGATAAGCACCTGCTTTAATTTGACAGTCTCAAGACTTTTCCTGGAACAGTAGATTCTTTCTCCAGAGTATAGGACCAACGTATTCCACCTGCTTTTCGACTCCCCAAGATCGGACTGATCCCAGGCGAAGGGCATATACTCTTTCCAGGATCCACCATTCGAAATGGTCTAGGTCGAGTATCAGAGAATAATAAATCAGCCCCTGTGTATTTTTTTTTATTATGCGCACTTTTTTTTATCATCTTCTTTCTCTTCTTTTTTTTTTTACTTGCGCATTTTTCTTTTTTATTTCTATATATTTTTTTTAATCCCATTTTTTTCACAGGGGCTGACCCACGATTCAAAAATGCAAAAACCGATCGGTCTTTGAAGTGTCCTGAGAATCTATATGCATTTATGTGGGGTAGACTGGCCATGGTGTAAGGTAGCAGTTCGGAATATATTTATATGCGTGCGCGTATGTGCAGCCTCTAAAAAGCAGTAAAATCTCTTTTTTTTTTCCTTTTTCAAATATAAAAACGGAAAATAAACAGATATGACATGTCTTACTGTTATTTGTGGATTTTCTCGGCTTTTTTAGTTTGAGCGCAAGCAAGCAAGCACATCACATTAAGAAATAGAAACAAAAACGGGGAATATATCTATCCCTATTAATTACAAATTTGTCCTATGTCCCCAAAATAAAATGGCAGAATGAATGCAAATATATACATATTTAACGGAAATAAAAGATAATAAACAGAACAAAATAAATATATAGGGTTGAAAATAGGCAATATTAAAGATAAAGCCCCGACCCTTTTATTGTTGTGCTGCCCGGAAATTATTGCATTTTTTTTTTTTGATTTTTTTTTTTGCGAAAACTTTTTTTTTATTTATTTTTTTTCGTTTCTAAAAATAAAAACATATATTTTTAATTATATCCGATACAGTGACTGGAAAGAAACTGTTACAAGATGGAGGATCATATCCACAAAAATAGACACGGATGTATAGGAACGCAATATTCAAATGTCTAAATTAATATAACAAGCATACTTTAGCTAGAAACAAAGAAAAACAAAAAAAAAAGTTTTTTTTTATAAAGTCTAGCCCTCCATTTTATTTAAAATAAAACGATCTCCCAGCGAGTCACTGTGGGTTCCAGAAATGCGCGCCCGCGCGTTCTTGAATAGGGGTGCGCGTGCGTGCGAATGCGGGACACCACTGCTCTCATTCCACCCTCCCTTGTTTAGGGGAAGACGAAATTAAAAGTGCGAGAGGAGTGGTGTCTAAGATAACGCGTTTGAATACGCCTCGGTTGCATTTAGTGGATTTTTGGTCCAATATGGGAGCTTTGAGTTTTCTACATCAAGTTATCCCTTTTTTAGGGGATACCAGGATATAGGAATACATCACCCTTTCATTCTCATTCTCCTTTTTTTAGGGGAAAACGAAAAAGTGCAAGAAAGGAGTGTTGCGAGGCCCCACTATGGATTTTATGAAAATAGCCTTATGCCCTATTTCAGATCACTATGGGTGCTTTGGGTTTCCTACATCAAGTTATCCCTAGTTTAGGGGATACCAGGATATAGGAATACATCACATTTTCATTCTCATTCTCCCTTTTTTTGGGAAAAACGGAAAAGTGCAAGAAAAGATGTTGCGGACCCCACTGGATTCAAAAGATTTTATAGAGTCGACATCTTTATTTTAAGGAAGAAATAAAGCAAAACAAAAAAAAGAAAACCAGAGATTGTAAAAACGGGTTCGAAGGCTAAGTTACGAGTTGGGAAGGTGCTAGGCACCCATCTCGCCCTTTCGATCTCAAAAATAGTTTTTGGCTAAAATATGCTTTTTGTTATATTTATTTAGCAGATAAACAAAGCATTAAAAGACAGCAAATAAAAACAAATACATCCGCGGCTACATTATTTACGGACTCGCAGCCGCCTCTTTACAAATAGTTACAAATATACGTAAAAATATTTGGCCATAATAATGGCTCTTTTTAGTGCTATTTCCTAACTAAATTCGGGCAGCATAACGGCTTACATTTTTATATTAGGTCGGATGGAAAATAGCACTTTTACAAATAAAAACTTAAAAACTTACCTACTGGCGGACTAGGTGTGCTCGCTCTGTCCTTCAGGGAGAGGGAGTCTTTTTTTTATGAAGTGGTGTGGGGATTCGGGCAGAATGACTGCTTCCAAAAGGTTACCTTTTGCCTCGGGATCCGGGCAGAGTAACGGCTTATTTTGGTTATTTTGGTTGCTTGAGGGAGGTGGAAATTGGGCAGAATAACGGCTTATTTCTGACAGATTTGGTCTTTTAAATCGGGCAGAGCAACTGCTCTTTTCGCGATTTTTGGGCCGGGAAAATAGGATGGAAACCTAGCCGGGGGGCTAAGGCTCACTTTAATTGGTGGTTTTTGAGTTTGGAGGAGTTTTGGCAGGGTTTCGAGGCTTTGGAGAAGGATCTCTCACTATCTCACTTCGCTCTCTATTTCTCCAGCGTAACAACGACGTAGAGAATTCTTGGGGGAAGAAAGGTTGTGTCTGAAAGTGAACCCCGAAGGCTCTATTTATAGCCTGGAATGAGGACTCATCCGGGATTAAATTTTCTCTCTTCGTGCTTCACTCAGTTGTACAAAACGCGGAGGATTTTGCACATTACGACGAACTGTAGTTGTCCTGTAGCAGTTTGGGAGCACTGTAGATTGAAACCTGGCGCCACCCATTGATGAACTTGGCGCCACCCCCATTTGGAGCATCGGTGGCGCCAACTTAGGCTTAGATTTTTCATTTTTTGCACTTTAACCCCAGCATTTCACTGTTTTGCGCATCCTGCTTTGTCCTTTTGCATTTTCAACCCTGTAACTTGACATTTGGTTAAGTTTTAACAGGTCTTGATATTTCATGTCATGTTACATACCAGGGGCGTCTACAGGTTGCAAAGGGCAGGGTCTATTACTCAACCCATTCCATAACAAATTAGTCAAGTAACTGACTTAGTTAATTTGTTGTTGATTAATAACCAAACTATGTTTTGACTAGTGTAGAGTCGATTACTCAACCCAATATTATAACAAATGAGTCAATTAAATGACTTCACTTACTTGAATCATTCTTAAAGTGATAAAAACAAGGTAGTAGGCCTACCTGCTGCTATTCAGCAGGAAGAACTTTTAGACTTGCTAAAGTCTAATCAATTTGATTAATAACCAACCTATATTTTGACTAGCGTGGGTCGGTTACTCAACCCAATCTATATCAAATGAGTCAAGTAACTGACTTAAGTTACTTGACTCATGCTTAAAATGATAAAACAAGGTAGTAGGCCTACCTATTGCTATTCATCAGGAAGAAATTTTAGACTTGCTAAAGTCTAATCAAATTGATTAATAACCAAACTATGTTTTGACTAGTGTAGGGTCGATTACTCAACCCAATCTATGACAAATGAGTCAAGTAACTAACTTCAGTTACTTGACTCATGCTTAAAATGATAAAACAAGGTAGTAGGCCTACCTGCTGATATTAAGCAGGAAGAACTTTTAGACTTGCTAAAGTCTAATCAATTTGATTAATAACCAACATATGTTTTGACTAGCGTAGGGTCGATTACTCAACCCAATCTATAACAAATGAGTCAAGTAACTAACTTAAGTTACTTGACTCATGCTTAAAATGATAAAACAAGGTAGTAAGCCTACCTGCTGATATTCAGCAGGAAGAACTTTTACACTTGCTAAAGTCTAATCAAATTGATTAATAACCAAACTATATTTTGACTAGTGTAGGGTCAATTACTCAACCCAATATTATAACAAATGAGTCAAGTAAATGACTTCAGTTACTTGACTCATGTTTAAAGTGATAAAACAAGGTAGTAGACCTACCTGCTGCTATTCAGCATGAAGAACTTTTAGAGTTGCTAAAGTCTAATCAATTTGATTAATAACCAACCTATGTTTTGACTAGCGTAGGGTTGATTACTCAACCCAATCTATAACAAATGAGTCAAATCACTGACTTAAGTTACTTGAGTCATGCCTAAAATGATAAAACAAGGTAGTAGGCCTAGCTACTGATATTCAGCAGGAAGAACTTTTACACTTGCTAAAGTCTAATCAAATTGATTAATAACCAAACTATGTTTTGACTAGTGTAGGGTCAATTACTCAACCCAATATTATAACAAATGAGTCAAGTAAATTACTTCAGTTACTTGACTCATGTTTAAAGTGATAAAACAAGGTAGTAGGCCTACCTGCTGCTATTCAGCATGAAGAACTTTTAGAGTTGCTAAAGTCTAATTAATTAGATTAATAACCAAACTATGTTTTGACTAGTGTAGGGTCGATTACTCAACCTAATCTATAAAAAATAGGTAAAGTAACTGACTTCAGTTACTTGACTCATGCTTAAAATGATAAAACAAGGTAGTAGGCCTACCCGCTGATATTCAGTTGGAAGAACTTTTAGACTTGCTAAAGTCTAATCAACTTGATTAATAACCAAACTATATTTTGAATAGTAAAGGGTGGATTACTCAACCCAATATTATAACAAATGAGTCAAGTAACTGACTTAAGTTACTTGACTCATGCTTAAAGTGATAAAACAAGGTTGTAGGCCTACCTGTTAATATTTAGTAGGAAGAACTTTTACACTTGCTAAAGTCTAGTCAATTCTAAATCATTCATGTTTCAGCAATTCTATTAAATTAATCACTTTGAATAATATATTAAACTTAAGTACTTCAATGTAATTGAGTTTATGAGATACAAAAGAGTTTTTGGTGTTTCTCTAAAAAAATTCCATGTTGTGCAGCTTCATCGGCATCGTCATCAGAAGATTCTTCGACACTGGCTTCAGCAGCAGCTTCTGTTGCTACACTTAGACTTTTAGCTGCTCTGCATAATCTAAATTTAAGGCCTGCAATCTTCTATTTGTAAGCTGCTGTAGACACCCCAATTTCGTACCCCTAGTATGTAACATGACATGAAATATCAAGACCTGTTAAACTTAACCAATGTCAAGTTACAGGGTTCAAAGATGCAAAAGACAAAGCAAGATGCGTAAAACAGTGAAATGTAGGGGGCCAAAGCGCCAAAAGAAGACCAAAGAATCAAACCAGGCGCCCCCCACACTCAAAGTGGGCTCGGCACCCAGTTTACCTAAGGGTGGCGCCAGCTTTGTGCTACAGGATTCCCAGACTTGCTACAGGACAGCTACAGTTCGCGTAATGTGCAAATCGTCAAGCGTTCTATACAAGCAATTGAAGCGTTAAGAAGAAAAAGAAATTCCTTCTGTATCCCTTGATCAGCCTATAAATAAGGCTTTGGGGTTCACTCTCAGACACACAGAAAACACAAGGAAAATACGCCCAAACTCTCTGCGTTGTTATTACACCGTGAGAATAGTGAGCGATCGAGAAATAGTGAGCCCCCTCTCCTATAAAGCCTCAAAACTCTGCCAAATCTCCTCCAAACACAAATCCAACCGATCAAAGTGATCCTTAGTCCCCCCCCCCCCAGCTGGGTATCCACCCTATTTCTCCGATCAAAAAATCTCGAACAGAGCAGTTGCTTTGCCCGAGTAAAAAGGCCAAATCCGCCAGAAACAAGCAGTTGTTATGCCCAATTTTCGCCTCCCTCAAGCAATAAATCAATCAATCCCAACCAGTTGCTCCGCCTGGATCCCGAGGCCAAAAGCAGCTTTCGGAAGCAGTTATTCTGCCCGAATCTTCACACCACTTCATCAAAAAAAGACTCCCTATCCCTGAAGGACAGAGCGAGCACACTCTAATCCGCTAAAGGGTACGCTTTAAAGTTTTTATTTATAAAAAGTGCTACTTTTCATCCGGCCCAATGTAAAAATATAAGCAATTTTGCTGCCCGGATTTATTTAGGAAATAGCACTAAAAAGAGCCATTATTATGGCCAAATATTTTAAAGTATATTTGTAATTATTGTAAAGAGACGATTCCAAGTCCGTAAATAATGTAAATACGGATGTATTTGTTTTCTTTTCTGTCTTTTAACGCTTTATTTATTTGTTAGATAAATATAACAAAAAGCATACTTTAGCCAAAAACCGCTTTTGAGACCGATAAGGCGAGTTGGGTGCCTAGCACCTTCCCAACTCGTAACTTAGCCTCCGATCCCATTTTTACAATCTCTGGTTTTATTTTTTGTTTTTCTTTATTTCTTCCTTAAAATAAAGATGGCGACTCTATTAAAACATTTTGGATCACAGTGGGGCATCGCAACATCCTTTCTTGCACTTTTCCATTTTCCCCTAAAAAAAGGGAGAATGGGAATGAAAGGGTGATGTATTCCTATATCCTGGTATCCCCTAAAAAAGGGATTACTTGATGTAGAAAACTCAAAGCACTCATCGTAATCCGAAATAGGTTATAAGACAATTTTCATAAAGTCTGTAGTGGGGCCCGCAACATCCTTTCTTGCACTTTCCATTTTCCCCTACACAAGGGAATATGTGAATGAAAGGGTGATGTATTCCTGCATCATGTTATCCCCTAAAAAAGGGATAACTTAATACAGAAAACCCATAGCTTCCATAACGGACCAAAAATCACTGAAGTTACCGAGGCGTATTCAACGCGCTATTTTGACAGCACTCTTTCCGTATTTTTAATTTCGTCCTCCCCTACACAAGGGAGGGTGGAATGGAAAGCGTGGTGTCCCGCTTCCGCACGTACGCGCACCCCTATCCTAGGGCGCGTGGGGCGCAGGCGCACTCCGGGGAACCCACAGTGGCGACTCTGCTGGGGAGATCGTTTTTATTTTAAATAAAAATGGAGGGCTAGACTCATTTTTTTAAAAAAAAAAACTTCTTTTGTTTCTGGCTAAAGTATGTTTGTTATATTTCTTTAGGCATTTGAATATTGTGTTCCTATACATCTGTGTATATATTTGTGGATATGATCATTCATCTTGCAGCAGCTTCATTCCAGTCACTGTTACAGGTATATTTAAAAATATATATTTTCCAAAAAAAATATGCAATAAATTTCCGAGCAGCATAACAAAAAGGGCCGGGGCTTTATTTTTATTATTGCTTTATTTTCTGCTTTATATTATTATTTCGTTCTGTTTATTTTTATTATGCAAAATTTGTATATTTATTTTCATTCATTCTGTCATTTTATTTTGGGGATTAGGACAAATTTGTAATTAATAGGAACATATAGATTCCCCACTTTTCTTTCTATTTCTTGGTATGATTGGTTGCTTGCTCACGCTCAAACTAAAAAGCCGAGAAAATCCACAAATAACAGCAAGACAGACCATATCTGTTTTATTTCTTGCTTTATATTTAAAAAAACTGAAACTAATTAAAAAAAAAACTTTAGTGGCATGTAACACTATCTAAATGACTTTTTTTGGCCTTAAAAAATGCTCGTAACCAAGTTCCACTTATGAGGTTTGTTCGTCTTTTCGAGAGCTTCGTTTTGATATGCGGTGGGCCCCGTAACTCCACCCGAGTCGAAAGTTATGCCCTTTTCCGCGTGCCCGGTCCAAGCGGTCGAGATAATCGAACGCGATATTGCTTGCATCAAAAATCAATAAATAAATCTCCAGGAAACAACTCTTTTTCAACTCAGCGTCAATTTTCATAAATATTGGGATATTTGTTGTTTTCCTTTGGTACCACTAACAATTTTTGCAGGGGCTAAAAAATAAAAAAATTGACTATTATCATTTATTCTCCTGAGAAGATTGTCCGAATGTACGTAATCACCACATCTCATTTCAAGGATCACAAAAAAAAAAGAGAAGAGGTTTTTCTATGTGTTTTCTTTTGTTTACCAAATCATGAAAAGATAGGAAATCCTCTCACCATTATTCTCAATTGCCATCTCCAAATTCCTCTTCCCTCTTAACCTCTCATAAATGATTCACTAGTTGATAAGTGCATCATTCATTCATTCTCGATTTCAAAAAAAAAATTCCAGTAAGTCCTACTTCAAGATGGCAAGGTCTACCACTTCAAAAAAAAAAAGAAAAAAAAAGAAATGAATGAAAACAAGGAAAAAAGCAAAAAAAAAAAAAAAAAAAAAGACTGATAGGGAGCCAAAGAAGAAAAGACAGCTGGGAAAGCCAAGAAGCCAAAAAAGCTAAAAAGTCTGGAAAGCCGGGAAATCTAGAAAAGTCAGGTAACTCAAAGATCATGCGCAACAATTCAGGACTAGGGGCTTTCAAACCCCAGGGGTATCTCTTTTATGGCACCCTGATCCTTTGTTAGCTCAATTTGCGTGTTATGCTCGCAATTCTTCTTTCGTTGGTTGTATGATTGGTTGGTGAGATTGTATAGATGCGTATGAGAGATCACATTAAGACCAAAACACTATTAAGAGATGTCCTATAGTTGTTGACTTACTAAAGTCATAAGTCGTAACTCAACGATGGTCGGAATGCGACACGATTGAGAGTTTGCTTGCATTTTGTGTTCCTGACCTCGGTTTGGTCCTAGAGCTTTACATGATGATTGATTAACATGTTTAGATGTATTAGACTTCAAGTTTGAGGTGTTCCTTAAGTCTATTGATGATTTGGAAGCTTTGGAGATAATGTTCGTCGCTATCACGTAGTTCGAGGTTGAGTCGTGTGATCGTCTCTTCTTTGGATTTCTTATTCTCCCAGTTGTTATTCAACGTTCTAGAAGTATTCAAGCTTCTTTATTAGCCTTTAGAATTGCTTTAAGTCTCCTTTCATTGCTCGTTCGATTGCTAGTTCATTCGTTGTTTCAGTTGCACGTTGTTGCACCTTATTTCGATTTCGCTCCGAGTTGTTTCGGGGGTTGTTTGTGAGTGGTCTGTGGGAGTTCTAGACCTACTTTTAAAGGGGTTTGAACCTTGTTTAGTTTGGTTATGTGTTTGGGGTCTTTTAGGGTTGTTTTATACACCTTTTTGGCACTTGAGAGCTTGCGGCCGCAAGGGGTAGAGACCTTGCCCCCGCAAGGTCAATAGAAGGAATACCAAATGCCCCCATTTGGAGCATGCGCTCGCATGAATTGAGGACCATGCGACCGCATGGTCCCCCGACTCAGCAATGCCCTGTTTTGTGATTTTGAATGATTTGCCTATTCCACCCTTACTAAAACCTATTCTAAACCCTTCCTAAACCTTCCTAATTAGTCCTAAGCCCAACCTAACTTGGTTAATTAGTTTTTAAGTGTGATTGAGTGAGAGTTATAGTTGGATTAAAGAGCCCAAATCAGATTTTTATGAACCACAAAGGTTTGACACTTGTCCCACTACCATTTTGACTCTTTTTATACCACAAAATCAGTCTTTGTGCCCTCATTTCTCACCCCTCCTCTCCAAAAACGGGAATGGCTTCTCCCATGGTTTCTCCATGAGTTCTTGAAGGTTTCTTCTTGGTTTCCATAGCTCCTTTCCTCCATAGTTGAAGCCAAGCCATAGGATTGAAGAGCTTGAAGAGTAGAACACTTCCAACCGAATAGTTTCTCCATTTGATTTCTTATGTGTGGTTTACAAGTAAGTTACTTCTTCTATCTTTGATTTTGTATTCATTGATTCTAAGGAAAACAAACTCTATGCTATTTGAGGTCAATGAGTACACATACTTCCTTTGTATGCCTATAACTTGGATTTTGGTTACATGAACTTGTTAGGAGCATATGTAGGATGACTTCTATGATTGTTGAAGTAAATTGTTACTCTTCATCTTGTGTATCTAGGATTGTGAGCATGCTAGAAATGATGTCTACATGTTATTTGTGGTTATGGTGGAAGTATGCCTATGTTTGGGACTTTGGATATATGAACTTGCTAGATATCAAGAGTAGGATGATTTAATTGAAGTTATATGATTTATAAAATGGGTATATGACTATGTTAAGTTTTATGGATTTTAGGGTTTGGGAATCAAGCCCGAGTGATTTTGGGAATTTGTTATAACTCGAATGGTGTGTTAATTTGGGGATTTATGAATTATGTAATTAACGACACCTAGTATTAAGACTCAATGAAGTCATTATAAGTTCAATAAGATGCTAATGAGTCTTGGGTTGAGACCCTACGATGTTCGGGTTTTGGTTGGATATGATTGTGAGTACCCGAGCATCTCGAATGGTGTCCAAATGAGACACCTATGTTATAGAGACTTCTTGGGGATAGATTTAGAGCGTGCTCACGTGAGCACGGAGCATTAGAGACCAACCTATGATCTCGTATATCTTTAAGAAATTATTATTTGAATGAGTTCTCTTTTAGGGAATTTGGTTGCGAGCACATGAAGGCACTTGCGAGGTTATGAATACGGGATAGTCTTGGTTATATTGTGATTTGAGAGTCCTTGTGGACCTAACGAGATGATTGCGACATAAACCAACATGGTAGTCCTTGGTTTGATTTCGAGTAGATGATTATGGTAGACCTCGTAGTATGATATTTGGTAAGCTTATATGCTATTTCTTATTGAGTTCATCACTTGGGGATCTTGAGTACCCCGATACGTGTTTCTTGAACTAAACTTGTAAGTTAGTTGAACATGTTATTATGTGCAAATAAATATGCATTGTTAATGGTTTTGTAGAGCATTATGACCTACTTGATTTGATGAGTCCGCTTTTGTCGGACTTGGTTCCTACTTGAGAATGCGAGTAAATATCTACTTGTGCATTGCATATAAGTTCAGCTGGCATTATTTGGATTGGTTTTTATATGTCAGGGTGGGATGATACATCGCCTATACGAATCATAAGATTCTTATTCGCTATGGATCGCCGTACCTAGGACCTCACACACCCTCCACTGTTGGCCCCAGTAGGGAAGTTAGCCCATCTCGTAACCAATAAAGCGAATGGATTATGCTAAACTAGACTGAGAAAGGGCTGCCCTTGAGGCGTAGCCATTCAGTGTGTCAATGCAATCACGAGCATCGATGGTACAACCAGTTTAACATTGTGTATTGCAGGAGCAACACAACGGCACTAATTGGGTATCTTCTCTATCCCTTATGTGGCTTACTATAAGCACTTATATGAAAGATAATGTGCTATGTGGTTTATGAAGTTTATGTACTTTGATGACTTAGCATATGTTCATTATTGGTATATTAATATGATACCATGATTCTTCTATATGTTTATGCATTATGCCATGACACGCCATGCTATGCCATACAATTGCATTTAGTAGCTTACTGGGTCATTATGACTCATTTCGTGTGTTGGTTTTCCTTAGTTTGTGCAGTGAGCTCGTTAGTACGCGTTGCGGTTGCGGATTAGTGATTTCTAGCAGGTGGTCTTCCGGGTGATAGTTGGGATTTATTTGTATTATATTTATTTATCTTGTGAGACGCGGATGTAAAGTTATGTAAACTTTACTTGGGTAGTTTATGTTGGTATTTTATTGTTGTAAATTTTGGGAGCCGGCTAGTATGGTCGGGCTGTTGTATTTATTTAGAAGTTATTCATGTCTTCAGAGCAAGGTTTTAGCTCGCGTATTCTAGTATTATGTTATTGTTGTTTCTATCTCCGTCAAGTTTAGTCGTGAGATTTTGGTTTAGTTGTCTAGTATTTAATCTCTTATTCTTTTAGTTGATTTGTCCCTCCGGCATGTTATAGCCGTTGAGTGGTTGTTTATCAGGTTGGTATTTTGTTGCTTCGCCGGCCTTAGGTTTGCCGATGGTTTATTGCCCGTGTGCAGTGTTGCGTCACATGAGTCATAGAATTGTCGAGAGATAGTCTTCTCTTAGTCTTGCATTCCACAATTGGGAATTGAAGGCTTGGGTTCCATCTAATGGTTTGCTTCTGCAAGTTTTAGTTTTTGTTATTCTGTATTGCCGTTATGGCTTTACATTTCTCTTTAGAGCTTGTTGGCTCAATTGTTGACTCGCACCATTATACTTAGCAGGTGCTTGTCCGTCTTTTTAGCTTGTCTTGACGGCACGACCTTGGGATTTCGCATTGGATTCCGGGTCGGGTCGCCACATCTTTTGCCCATATTGATGCCTACGGCCCATCATTGCAAGAGTATGCTCACAAATCTATTTGGTCTCCGTTATTTCAAAAGTCCAACCAAGTCTTCAAATCGAGCTTTCCAAAGGTATTCATCTATATTCAAGTCTGGTAAAATTTTTTGCTTCTCCTATATCAGCTTGTCAAGTTTTCTTTTCGATCTGTGAACACCACCTATCGCCAAAATATATGTTATATGAAAGAAAAAAAATGACGAGTCGATTTAAGTAAAAACATGATACAACTGCACGAGTTGGTGATGAGTCATTTCAAGAGTATGGACCCACAAACCATTAAAAATATAAGTTCGATAAAGCAACCTTCTGTCTTGGTGAAAGGACATCTTCGACCCATTGCGACCGAACTATTAAATGGCACACTAGGGGCTACCACCATATGCCAAAGCCTAACCATCCCTAAGATCCAGCTTCCCAAAATTGGGGCTGCTTCACCCTTATATATACATCTATCAAAAGTGACCACCTTTTTATCCCGAAAGAGAGAAGACAGATATCTCTTCAAGCACTCTCCCAAATTGCTCCGAGAGGTCAAAAAAAAAGAGAAAAAAGAAGCTTCTTTGGAGAGATTTCCTCAAAATCTCTCTCTCGCAAAAAAAAGAGAAAAAAGAAAGAAAGAAAGAGCAAGGTTGGAAAAAGAAAAAAAAAAGAAAAGAAGCCTCTCTTGAGCAATTTCTTCAAAATATTTCTCTCGCAACAAAAGAAAAATACCAATCACTCTTGGACAACCCCAGCCATAAGTTGATCAGCCCAACCAGGTCCAGAAACCAAATTCTCATCCAAACCCACAACTTTAAAGGCCAACCAATGATCATTTTGCGATCGCCTTTCCGAAAATAACCAAATCCATAGCCCAAAATCCCTTTGAGCAAGAGGCCAATCAAATCCTAAACCCTGAAGCTAATCCATCCCAAATATTTAAACACTATACCCTAACCTAGTTGCAACCTATAGCTCTGTTTCAATCGGTTGTAACATGATCTGGGTCCAGGACAGAACTTCTTGCTAAAGACATATAAAATTATCAAAAGATAAATGTTCAGTATGGTCCATAAATCTTATGATACTTGGCGATAAACTCTGGATCGTGACTTCTTTTTATCCATTAGAGTCGTCCGACTTTCTCTAAGCATACTCATTTCTATCTCCCACAAAAAGTCTCTCCCAATCTGAAAGAACGTGATATCACGGAACCTCAATATGGGACGATGTGATTGTCAATGTTGCAGTGAATGTTGCAACAATGACAATGACAATGAGAACAGAAAGTATATCACAGATAATAGCAGCGGAAGTTTTGATTTCAGATTTAAATTCAAGCAGATTTTAGTAGACAGAAATAACTCAAAACAATCTACAAGTATCAAACTTGTAGATCAAGCCTCAAGGCAACACAATATATATTAAAAACAACACTGTTTTTATGCTTAACAGTTAACAAAAATTCTCACAAGATATAGAATCTTGGAGAACCGAAAAACCACATAAACCACTAAACCAAACGTGGGAAGAAAGAACCAAAAACAGCTTCCAAACAGCGAACAAAAAGGAAGCACACAAATCAGAACTTCAGGAAATACAAGGCTGTATTCCCAGAAGTTTCAAGCAGCAGCAGGTATGAAGATTACTGCCTGCAGAATGGTCTCCGTGTATGGGCTGTTGATCTCCTCTCTCAAGCTCGGCTCACAAAAGTTCTGAATTAAATCTCTCTCACACACAGCACTACTGAATGAAATCTTTTGTAAGCTCTCAGCACACCCAAAACCAGGAAATCACGTCTGCATATATAGGGCACCAACCTGTAGAAACACGGCACAAGGAAACCTTCTCCAACTGGGAAAGAGATTAGCATAATATTACAAAAGATTATGTTTCCTATTATGATACCTTTAATAACTAAATTATTTTGCAAAGATTTAGTTACCAAAATATATCACCTAAATCTAACAAAAGTATCCTAACCAAATCCTAACACCTAAAAAATCATTAACACAAATTAAATCCTACTTTGACCAAGAAAGTGAAAACAAGACAAATTAGGCTTTGCCTAATTTACCCTTACACAATCGAGTCTGTCTGGGGTTGTCCCTAGTTAATTTCTTCAGGAAAGTTCCGGTCATACAAAATTTGGTTGATCAAATTCATCCTGGGGCTTCTCTCGTCAAACTCATTGGATACATAAAGGTTCATGATCTCCAGAAACAGTTATCCTTTCCATCTCGCCTGAAGAAACGAAGAGGCTACAAAGGCATGATCCCTCAAGAATGAGCGACTTATCTTCGCATGCATTGAAAGACCGGCTCCCTATAAGGTAAAAGCTCACTAGGTTGGAAACCCGAAAGGGCGGCCTAGGAAAAAGTTAGAGCACAAAAAAAAAAAGCAAAGCAAACAAAAAAAGTGGCCCCTCTAAGGCATCAATTAGTAGGATTTACTGATCTTCTGATTGAATTCCTTTCTTGAATGATGCACTGGTCAAAATACCAAAAAGCAACCCTAAACTTCACCCACCTCCATCTCAAATATCACTATCAACTCCTATACTCATAATTCTTCAAAGCCAACCAGAAGCCACATCTCAAGCTCTTATATTACATTTCCATCACATTGGCTTATCTTGTCTTAACATGTTTAAAAAACGGATGACACACATGCACATTCAAAAGTTTTTTTTTAAAACAAAGAAAGTTTCATTCGCATGCTTGTGTCTATTGTTTGCATCCTTTTACTACATCTTATCAGGTCTTCTGCCGCATCGACCGTTGAAAAAAAAAGTATAAATGTTCTTCCAGCATCTCGCCAAGGACCTCCTCCCAAAGATCCTCAGCAGCATCATCAAAAGCTACACAAGTCAATCATCGACACCATTTTGCCACAACGCTTCATAATCATTGCTTCTCCTATGCTGGGATGAGCCCTTTAAAAAAAAATATGCATCGCTTTTCCTTTGCTGGGAAAAGCCCATTTTTTTAAAAAAATACGTCTTTCCCTATTCTTGGGGAAATTCAATTAAAAAAAAAAAAAGAAAAATCTCTCATCGCTTCTCCTATGCTGGGATGAGCACATATTTTTTAAAAAAATTTGCATCGCTTTTCCTATTCTGGGATGAACACATTTTTGAAAAAAGCAGCATCGCTTTTCCTATGCTGGGTTAAGCGCATTTTTGAAAAAAGTCTCATCGCTTTCCCTAAGCTGGGGAAAACATGTTTTAAAAAGATTGCATCGCTTCTCCTATGCTGGGATAAGCGCATTTTAAAAAGAAAAATCTCTCATCGCTTCTCCTATGTTGGGATAAGCGCATTATAAAAAGAAAAATCTCTCATCGCTTCTCCTATACTGGGATAAGCGCATTTTAAAAATCTGCATTGCTTCTCCTATGCTGGGATGAGCACATTTTAAAAAAATATATATATATATGCATCGCTTCTCCTATGTTAGGATAAATGCATTTTAAAAAGAAAAATTTGCATCACTTCTCCTATGCTGGGATAAGCGCTTTTTAAAAAAGGAAAAATCTGCATCGCTTCTCCTATGCTGGGATAAGCGCTTTTTAAAAAAGAAAAATCTCTCATCGCTTCTCCTATGCTGGGCTAAGCGCATTTTAAAAAGGAAAATCTATCATCGCTTTCCCTATGCAGGGGAAAGCCCATTTTCAAAAAGCTTCATCGCTTTCTCTATGCTGGGGAAAGCCCATTTTCAAAAAATCTCATCGCTTTCCCTATGTTGGGGAAAACTCATTTTCAAAAAGCTCTATCGCTTTCCCTATGTTGGGGAAATCCCATTTTCAAAAAATTCCAGCGCTTTCCCTATGCTGGGGAAAGCACGTTTTAAAAGTCTGTTTTGAAAAGTTCCATTGCTTTCCCTATGCTAGGGAAAGCATTTAAAAAAAAAAAAAAAGATTCTATCGTTTTTCCTATGCTGGGGAAAGCGCGTTTTAAAAAAAGTGGCATTGCTTTCCCTATGCTGGGGAAAGCTCGTTTTGAAAAGTTCCATTGCTTTCCCTATGCTGGGGAAAACCTGTTTTTTTTATTAAAAAAAAAAAGATTGCATCGTTTTCCCTATGCTGGGGAAAATGCGTTTTGAAAGGTTGCACCGCTTTCCCTATGCTGGGGAAAGCTTGTTTTAAAAAGTTCCATCGTTTTTCCTATACTGGGGAAAGCGCGTTTTAAAAAAAAATCATCACTTTCCCTATGCTGGAGAAAGCATGTTTTAAAAAGGATTCAATCGCTTTCCCTAAGCTGGGGAAAGCTCGTTTTAAAAAGTTTCATCACTTTCCCTATGTTGGGGAAAGCCTGTTTTAAAAAGGATTCCATCGCTTTCCCTATGTTGGGGAAAGCCTGTTTTAAAAAAAGGTTTTCATCGCTTTCCCTATGCTAGGGAAAGCCTGTTTTAAAAAAGGGTTCCATCGCTTTCCCTATGCTAGGGAAAGCCTGTTTTACAAAAAAAGGTTCCATCGCTTTCCTATGCTAGGGAAAGCCTTTTTTTTAAAGGTTTCATCGCTTTCCTATCTTTGGGGAAAGCCCATTTTCAAAAGGCTCCATCGCTTTCCCTATGCTGGGAAAGCCTGCTTTTAAAAAAAAGGGTTCCATCGCTTTCCCTATGCTAGGGAAAGCCCATTTTCAAAAGGGCTCCATCGCTTTCCCTATGCTGGGGAAAGCCTGTTTTAAAAAAGGTTCCAACGCTTTCCCTATGCTGAGGAAAGCGCGTTCTCAAAAGGTTTCATCGCTTTCCCTATGCTGGGGAAAGCCGGTTTTAAAAAGGGTTCCACCGCTTTCCCTAGGCTGGGGAAAACTAATTTTCAAAAAGCTCCATCGCTTTCCCTATGTTGGGGAAAACGCATCTGAGGTCCCACCAGTTTTGCCTATGCTGGGCGAAACGCACCATCCATTCCACCTGGTTGTTGTTTGATTGCTTGAGGCCGAGCTACGTTTGGTCTGATTCCTTTTATTAAGGGATACGTAGGCAGCCTACATTAGTAGGTCTGACCATCAGAGCATTTTATTGCATATCTGCTTAAAAACTACGATAACCTGCTATAACCAACTAAATATGTCTAGGATATGGAGGTTTGGTATGTATTATAAACTGCTGCATTATAACTGCTACCTATTACATCTCTCCCCCGTTATAATTGCGCGAAATTGGAGAGTCTATTTCTTATCAACGATGTTCGACTACTCAGTAAGCTGCGGGTTACCCGTAGACTCCATCGTTGAGGGGCTCTGTAGACACCCCAATTTCGTACCCCTTGTATGTAACATGACATGAAATATCAAGACCTATTAAAACTTAACCAATGTCAAGTTACAGGGTTCAAAAATGCAAAAGACAAAGCAGGATGCGCCAAACAGTGAAATGCAGGGGCCAAAGCGCCAAAAGAAGACCAAAGAGTCAAACCAGGGGCCCCCCACACTCAAAGTGGGCTCGGCGCCCAGTTTACCTAAGGGTGGCGCCAGCTTTGTTCTACAGGATTCCCAGACTTGCTACAAGACAGCTACAGTTCGCGTAATGTGCAAATCGTCTGGCGTTCTGTACAAACAATTGAAGCGTTAAGAAGAAAAAGAAATTCCTTCTGTATCCCTTGCTCAGCCTATAAATAAGGCTTCGGGGTTCACTCTCAGACACACAGAAAATACGCCCAAACTCTTTATGTTGTTACTACGCCGTGAGAATAGTGAGCGATCGAGAGATAGTGAGCGCCCTCTCCTATAAAGCCTCAAAACTCTGCCAAATCTCTTCCAAACACAAATCCAACCGGTCAAAGTGATCATAAGCCCCCCAGCTAGGTATTCACCTGTAACGCCCCGTACTCTTGCATGTGCATTGTATGCTTGCCTTCATGTTTTCTTATAGATTGTGAGCATGTTTACTTAGTTTATAAATGTCTTAGAATCATTCATAAGTCATTCTTGAAGTTCTTAACATGTTTAGAATCGCGTATGCTTGTTTGTTGAATCGCCGGTTCGATCGTTTTGATTTTGGCCTTAGCGATTCCCCTCGTTGCTCGTTTTGCTTCTAATTCGTCGTGTGAAGTGTTCGTCGAGTTCTTGGCTTTGTATTCAGGTCATAACCATGTTGAAACAAACCTTTTTCATGTCCAAGTTATCCTAGTTTGATTGGTGTTTGATTGGAGTTTGATTCGTTAACCATTCGTCGCGTGATTTGAGCCTTGTTCTATCTTGTTCCGGGTGTTGTTCGGGTGCGTTTCCGACTTGTTTTGAGTTGGGTTAGACCTTAGAATGGTTGCCCATAAGTTTGGGACCATTTAGGACAAGTTTAGACCAAGTTTTGGAGGTTCGAGGCCCGGCGCCCGTGCATCTTGAGGCGCCCGCCTCAAGTGTCTTTGAGCAATTGCATAATGATCTGAATTGGGAGGCAGCCTCAGAGGTTGAGGCGCCCGCCTGGGAGAGGCTGAGGCGCCCGCCTCAACATCTGGTATGCAATTACGGGATTTTCCCCTGTTTTGAGTTTTGACGTGTAATACCTATCCTACCCTCATTAAACCCCCTCTAAACCCTTCCTAACCACCCATACTTAACCCTAATCATGTCCTAACACTAGTTGGAAGTTAATTTATGTTAGATTAGTGTTTGATCACTCCCTAATCTCTACTAATTGCACTTGAGAAATGTCTTTTGTGCCCTTCTCATTTTGGAAGTATAAATACCCAAGCCCTTAGCAATTTTCAGTAAATCCTCTCATTTATTCACCTTCTTCTTACACTTTAGAGAGAGAGAGAGTTTGGGGGCTTGAGTTTTGAGCCCTAGCTTCTTCTTCTTCCTCCGATCTACGAAGATCCCACCGTTCGATTGCCGCCAAACTTCGGATTCTTGACGTGTGCGACGAGAGGAACAACTTCACCGTTTAGATTTTGATTCTCTTGAGTTTTCACTCAAGCTAGGTAAGTTACTCTTCTTCTTCTAGTTCTCATTGACCCTAAGGAAACAAAGTTTATGGTGATTAAGGTCAATGAGGACACATAATTGCTTCTTATGCCTTCTATTTGAATTTTAAAGGTATGAACTTGCTAGGAGCATGTATAGGATGATTTCTTGCCTTTGGAAGTTTTTATTACTCTTTCATCATGTCTAATTAAGGTCTTGAACATGTTAGAAACATGTATTATGTTTGTTGATGGAAGTATTGTTATATGAGAGTGCCCTAAATTGAGCCTACATTATATGTTGTTATGTTGTATGTGTTCTATCCTATAAATTGAACTCTATGATGTATATGAATCACAATGAAATGCCTTGGGGAATTTACATCCTTGATTGAATTTAGAAATGACCTAGGTTGGGTTATGAAGCACATAGCTTCAATTTCTCCAAAATTGGGAATTTAGAGGAAAGACTCAACGGAGTCGACTCTAGGGAAGAATTGAACATGTTGAACTCTAATTTCAATCCCTACGAAGTTTGGACACCGTTTGATTAAGTTTACTCAAATATGAGCTTGATGTAATTGTTTGCAAAGTTGTTATGAAGTATTGGTTTTGAGCAATTAATTGCCTTCACATGATTATGGTAGAGATTCATAACCTACTTTGTCGGATGAGTTCGCTCTTGTCGAATTCGGTCCTTAATTGGTAAGTCAAGTAAATATCTACTTGTGCATCACATTGAGTCCAGCTGGCATTATTTGGTTTGTTTATTAGGTCAGGGTGGGACGATGCATCGCCTTCACGAATTATGGGATTCGTGCTCGCTATGGATCGCCGCACCTGGGACTTCACACACACCTCCAGCGTGGGCCGGTGGGGGAAGTAGCCCCTTTGCCGTATCAATACGTGTGCGCATTGGCTTGCTAATGAAATCGAGTAGGTTCTCGGTATGAGTCGATGAATTCACAAAACATCGATGGCACGAACCAGTAACAGAATGTATTGCAGGAGCTACGAAGCGGTCGTGACTATCATATCCTACTTGTATGATTTATTTTACGCACTTATGTGAACAATGTGCTAAGTACCATATGATGATAATGTGCCATAATTGTGATAAATGTCATGCTATAACATGAACATGCATATTTTAGTAACTTACTAAGTCTTTCGACTTACCCTATTTGTTTGCTTTGTTTTCCTTAGATCAAAGCCGAGGAGACGTCCCACGCTAGACTCGCTACTCACGCTTGGTTGCTTGCGAGCTAGAGGTTGTTCTTTTGGGTTTAGTAGTTAGTCTTTTGTTTGGCAAGGACGTTGGGAAGCAAGTCATCTAGACTTGACTTTGGGTTTTATTGTTGTTGTAGACTTGATACTTAATATCTTTTGTATGCCGACTTATATGTCGTGCCTGTTTATATGTTTATGGTTCATCACAGTTTCTTCCGCTAAAGCTCGTTTAAAGTATTATTGTTGTTGTTGTCTCCGGCATGTTGTGGCCGTTGAGGTTTTATAAGCATGTGTTAATTGTAGGAGTAGTTGTTGGGTTCCGGCTGTAACGTCGCCGATGACTTGTTTATTTTAAGTTGTTTCTCCGGCCAAGTGTAGCCGAGTTGTTATTCGTATGCAATGTTGCGCCACATGAATTTCGTAAATCTACTTGCGCATGCTTGTGTTATTGTCTATTTGGACGGCACGATTCGGGATCTCGCATTGGGGTCCGGGTCGGGTCGTCACATCACCCTATTTCCTCGGTCCAAAAATCTCGAACAGAGCAGTTGCTCTGCACGAGTAAAAAGGCCAAATCCGCTAGAAACAAGCAGTTGTTCTGCCCGATTTCCGCCTCCCTCAAGCAATCAATCAATCAATCCCAATCAGTTGCTCCGCCCGGATCCCGAGGCCAAAAGCAGCTTTCGGAAGCAGTTATTCTGCCCGAATCTTCACACCACTTCATCAAAAAAAAGACTCCCTCTCCCTGAAGGACAGAGCGAGCACACCCTAATCCGCTAAAGGGTAAGTTTTAAAGTTTTTATTTATAAAAAGTGCTACTTTTCATCCGGCCCAATGTAAAAATATAATCAGTTGTGCTGTCCGGATTTATTTAGGAAATAACACTAAAAAGAGCCATTATTATGGCCAAATATTTTTAAGTATATTTGTAATTATTGTAAAGAGACGGTTGCAAGTCCGTAAATAATGTAAATAGGATGTATTTGTTTTATTTTATGTCTTTTAATGCTTTATTTATTTGTTAGATAAATATAACAAAAAGCATACATTAGCCAAAAACCGCTTTTGAGACCGAAAGGACGAGTTGGGTGCCTAGCACCTTCCCAACTCGTAACTTAGCCTCCGAACCCGTTTTCACAATCTCTGGTTTTATTTTTGGTTTTTCTTTATTTCTTCCTTAAAATAAAGATGGCGACTCTATTAAAACATTTTGGATCGCAGTGGGGCATCGCAACATCCTTTCTTGCACTTTTCTGTTTTCCCCTAAAAAAGGGAGAATGAGAATGAAAGGGTGATGCATTCCTATATCCTTGTATCCCCTAAAAAATGGATAACTTAATGTAGAAAACCCAAAGCACTCATCGTGATCCGAAATAGGCCATAAAGCAATTTTCATAAAGTTTGTAATGGGGCCCGCAACATCCTTTCTTGCACTTTCCATTTTTCCCTACACGAGGAAAGATTTGAATGAAAGGGTGATGTATTCCTACATCCTGTTATCTCCTAAAAAAGGGATAACTTGATACAGAAAACCCATAGCTCCCATAACGGACCAAAAATCACTAAAGTTACCGAGGCGTATTCAACGCGCTATTTTGACAGCACCCTTTCCGCATTTTTAATTTCGTCCTCCCCTACACAAGGGAGGGTGGAATGGAAAGCGTGGTGTCCCGCTTTCGCACGTACGCGCACCCCTATCCAAGGGCGCGTGGGGCGTGGTAACACTCCAGGGAACCCACACGCGGCCAATGTCAAGTTTGTTTAGTGCGGTGACATCCAAAATGCATCCTAGGTCGGAGTTATCAGTCATTGCACCTGAGTTCAAGACGAAACTAGGGTTTAAGAGTTTTGGGGAAGAAGGCAATCGGAAGGCGATTGCAGAGAGAGAGAAAACTTTTTGAAGATTTTTTGGTTTTTGAGTTTTTGAAAAGTTTCCAAAATGATTAAGGGGTTATATCAAGAAGCCTTTTGGGATAAGTAAGTGATAAATATGGGGGCTTCAAGGATTAAAAAAACCCACGGAACTGCCTTGAAACAGTAAGGAGTTTTTGGGTCTCGCGCCAACATTTATAGTGTGTCGGTTTTAGTGAATATGTCTATTCTGCCGTCAGTTTGAGAAGGTGAGCAGTTTTAGAGACATGATGTGTCAGCATCTCAGCTGATTTTAGCACATGTGTATATGGCATAATTAAATTAGGATTAATTGCAGAGAGTAAAGTTATAAAGTGTTGACCAAAAAAAGAAAGTTTCAATTAGCTTTTTTCTTCTTCTTTTTTTCAACTCTATCGATATTTATTGATTCTTTGGGCAAAAGTATCAAACGTTGACTCATTAATTTTTGAAGTAACTTAAATAATGTAACATTAGTCTTTGTAATTATTTCAAATTTTAGTTATTTGCTGTTTTCGAAACTAAAATTTCATATAAAGTATTTAAGTAATTCTAAACCATTCATGTTTGAAAAATCTACTTTTAGTTATTTAAGTTACACTACGTTACGTTACGTTAAGTTAGGTTAAGTTAAGTTAAGTTAGGTTAAGTTAAGTTAAGTTAAGTTAAATTAAGTTAAGTTACGTTACGTTACGTTACATTAAGTTAAGTTAAGTTACGTTACGTTACATTACGTTACGTTACGTTACATTACGTTACGTTACGTTTCGTTACGTTACGTTTCGTTACGTTACATTTCGTTACGTTACGTTACGTTACGTTACGTTACGTTTCGTTACGTTACGTTACGTTACGTTACGTTTCGTTACGTTACGTTAAGTTAAGTTAAGTTAAGTTAAGTTAAGTTAAGTTAAGTTAAGTTACGTTAAGTTAAATTAAGTTAAGTTAAGTTACGTTAAGTTAAATTAAGTTACGTTAAGTTAAGTTAATTTAAGTTAAGTTAAGTTACGTTACGTTACATTAAGTTAAATTAAGTTACGTTACATTAAGTTAAGTTAAGTTAAGTTAAGTTAAGTTAAGTTCCGTTACGTTACGTTACGTTAAGTTAAGTTAAGTTAAGTTACGTTACGTTACGTCTTATCATACCACAGCATAACGTAACATTAGGTCATATCATAACACAATGTTACGTCTTATCATAACACAACGTAATGTAACATTAGGTCTTATCATAACACAACGTAACGTAACATTACGTCTTATCATAACACAACGCTACATCTTATCACACGTAACGTAACGTTAGGTCTTATCATAACACAACGTTACGTCTTATCATAACACAACGTAACGTAACGTTACGTCTTATCATAACACAACGTAACGTAACGTTACGTCTTACCATAACACAACGTTATGTCTTATCATAACACAACGTTACGTATTATCAGAACACAACGTAAATGTTGGTCCACATGATTGCTCAAATAGGCTAGGGGTGAATAGCTTATGTTGCCGTTTAAAACTTGTCTTCTTATTATATAAATAAAGCATAGGCTTTAAAGGCGTAGACAGTTTGCACGGTGAGCATGTCTGCTGGTATCCAGGAACAACTGACTTGCTCTCAGAAGAGTTATGAACTCTGCTGGTGAACTGCCGTATAAATCAAAAGCCTGTTTGAAAGAGTCTAAGCAGTAGAAATAGTTAGGCTTAGATTTAAGGAAGTCTTAAGTGGCTGTACACGAATATATAATCAGAACAACAGCACACTTAATCCTTCTTCCAAATGAAGATTTAGGAAATCATTAGAGAATAGCTTTTCAAAGGATAAATCAATTTATAAAAGCTCATAGAGAGGTAAAGACTGAAAGATAAATTATTTGAAAGAACATCTGAATTTATTCAAAGATAAATTACAGATTACATCAGCCTAGACACTCTATGTACAGTTTATGTTCTTATCCTTTCAAGCCTTAATCTTTACTTAATCATTCATAGATGAGTTTTTAAGTAAAGAGGGCAATAGGAAACGATAACGAGAAACTGATATGAGAATACACTATTGAAGGTCGTCCAGATATAAAATATTTGAACGATTGAGTGCAAAGCACTCGACCTTCTATGATGATTGATTATTGCACAATCAACAACATTTGTATGTGAATACAAATCTGAAGATATGAATGCAATATTTACAGACAGCTCTTCATCTTCCTTGGGCACCATCTGAAATCAATTTTCAAATCGATCAAAGAGCTTGACCTCTAGCTTTAGGAATAGAGTCCTGAAGCTTCAGCTAAAGGCTGAGTTCTTTGAAGAAGGGTGAAGAACTAAATCAAGAACCGAGTTCTTGACCAAGACGTCGATCTCTGTCTATTGAAGTTCTTCACCCTTCTTCAAAGAACTCAGATCCTGAACTGGTTGCCTGTCAGACTGTATTTTTAAGTCTCTGAAAAAGGGAGAATGAGAATGAAAGGATGATGTATTCTTATATCCTAGTATCCCCTAAAAAAGGGATAACTTGATGTAGAAAACCCAAAGCTCCCATATTGGACCAAAAATCCACTAAAGGCAACCGAGGCGTATTCAAATGCGCTATCTTAGACAACACTCCTCTCACACTTTTAATTTCGTCTTCCCCTAAACAAGGGAGGATGGAATGAGAGCAGTGGTGTCCCGCATCCGCACGTACGCGCACCCCTATCCAAGGGCGCGCGGGGCGCGGGCGCATTTCCCGGGAACCCACACATGGTCACCTGTTATTTCTTTCAACTTTGTAAAAAACCAAAGCCATGATGCATCATTCTCAGAATCAACAACAGCCCATGCAAGATGATATATCTACATATTTCCATCCTGGCAAGTAGAAATAATCAGCGTACCTTTATATCTTGCAGTTAAAAATTTTCCATCCACAACAACTACCGGACGCATTGCAGAGTGGAATTCAAGAATGCAAGCCCCATCCGCCAAAAAGAAGTACTTAAAGCGGTTTTCACTATCAAGCTCTAAAGAGAAGACTGTTGATGGATTAACCAATTTCAAGTTATGGGCAAATGTGACCAACTTAGTGTAACTATCTTCGGCTGAACCCGTTAGGTGTTCTAAGGCAGCTTCTCTACAGCTCCTTGCTTTTTGATAACTTAGATCTACACCCAATGATCGTTAAACGTCGGCAATGACATCAACAGGTCCATACGTAGTGTTACGATCCTCGAGCCTTGGCGATATTTGTACTCCAATAATTTCGAATCTGAAAATAATCACATTCTAAGTACTTTGTTGTAAACAAACACCATTTGCAATTATCATCACCACAAACTATTGTGTACACTTTCTTATTCGATTTTTTTTTTGTTTTGAACTGAAAGTTGTTGTTCAATGCAAGCAAGTGCACAGTTTCGTAAAGCTCTTTCTTGTTATTGAAGACTTGGCCAACTTTCAAATCAATATCTACAGGTAACACTCGCGATGTACTTCCGACCGAAGAAGCTAAATGCTCACTTGTGAAGTCATTTCCTTCTCGGCTGCCTTGATCTCGGTCACCTAGGCTAAACTCAAATCTCGGTGGTGTTGAGAAATCATTCTCATTATAGGATAAAGATTCTCGAATTACCTCCAACATATCCGAAGAATCATTCGTATTATGATCGCCTCCTTCAGGTTACATTTCATCACTACCAACACGATAGTTTTCTTCTTCAAATTGTGTGTCATCATCATGACCAATTTCATTATTTTCTTCTTCAATTCGCTTGTCACCACCACTACCAACTACATTATTTTCTTCTTCATTTATGTCACCACCAACTCCATTATTTTCTTCTCGGTGCCTTTCGCAATTTCCATAGCTCACATGGGTTACACACATAGGAGCCAAATAGTCTAGTTTATTAATATTCAAGTACCATTCAACTTATCAACGAGCTCTAGCTCAACTGGTACTGCTCACTTCTCCTAACGGAGAGGTTGGGTGTTTGAGTCTCACTAGAGACACCTTGGACTTTACAACTCTCAGTAGAGAGGTCGGGTGTTCAAACCTCTTCAGAGACATCGTTGTTGTTAAAGCCTTATCCAAAGGCCCCATTTAGCTACTCACTTATCTTAATGGAAAGGTTGAGTATTCAAGCCCTACCAAAGGCACCCTGGTACTTAACTACTCTCAACCGAGAGGTCGGGTGTTCAAAGCCTCGTCAGAGGCACCATTTGTTCGAGCCACACCAAAGGCATCATATATATAATTGTAGCATTTCAAGACATTAAAAATAATTTTAAAAAAATTTAAAAAAAATAAAAAAGTATCATTCAACTTCGTTGTTTGAAGTAATCCGGACTGGAATTTGAAAACTATGCACCGTTGCTGGAGTAAGAAATTATATCTCTATATCATCAACTTTGCAAATGTTTCGTACTTTAGCATATAACTATTCACATGAAGTTACATCATTGATTGCAAGTCCTGTTGCATTTTGGTTGCCACTAAATTTCCATGACCATCCGTTGTTTTCTTCGACAAAATGTCCAAAATAAAACACAGTGGTCCAAAATTTTGGTGAAGTCATAACTGCAATGCAATTGAATAAAAAATTAGTCTATAAAATTCTAAAATAATATTGTAGTTTCATAAATAAAAATAATGAAAAATATTAAGTTTGTAGTCAACTAAGCCACAAAAATTGCAAATTTGCAATGCAAAGTTTATAGTGGATTAGTTGACCAAACACAATGGTATATACTCAATTATATTCTGAAACTTGAGGTCAATTAATCTATCAAACACAATGCAATAAAGTAGATTAATTGACCCCTTAATGTTCAGTTAAATTAAGTTATGATAATGCAAAACAGTTTATTTACTTGTGGTCAATTAATCGACCAAACACAATGCAATACAGTCGATTAATCGACCAAAATGAAAAAAAAAAAGTCGATACCCCTTAAGGTCATTCACTGATTTCAGTTAATCAACCAAAGACAATGCAACACAATTACTTGATGTCAATTAAGAGACCAACACAATTCATTACCATTAGACTTTCACTGGAATCATTCAATAAAATTCAAGAAAAAGAAACCTAAAGATGAACCTGAATCCAAATACGTCCTTCGTAGAGTAACAAAGTAGAGGGAATTTGGAAAGAAGCAATACTGGGAAGAGCAAATCGGAAATTGGAAAATCAATGACAGTTTACAAATTAAACTAACTGGAAGAGGAAAACAAAGAAGGTATTTAAAATATTTAACATAAAGGTGTTGGGAACTCATTTAAGAAGAAGAGTATAATTGATATTTTCATTCAAATATGACTATATATAATTGTTTTTCATAAATACGGTTATTTTTTTAACCTACCTTTTTTTTATGACCGAAAATAAAGAAACCCCCACGGCATGTACTAATCTTTGTTTCGTGACTTACCCGTACTTCATGCTTAATCTTGTCTTTTGTGAGTTCTTATATTTATATTTTCTAATAATAAAAAAATAATTAAACCCTACCCTCAGCTACATAATTGATGTTTTTTTTTTTAATCTTATTACTCTTTACCAGAGTAAGGTTTACTATATTATTGCTTTGTCAATTCAACACCCTTGTGCATAATCCTATGTTTGTCTTGTATAAGCTATATAGTATAGGAATTCATTTATTTATATGCATTTTTTAATAATTAAAAAATTATTAGATCTCACCCTCAGTTGTAAAATTAATATTCTTTTTATCACGGAGGAGAACCTCTCCATTTGATCATCCTCTCTAACTCTTTCTGTTTCAGTTCATCCAAAGATGTAAAATGTGCTGGCACACATTGAATTACTCCCGTCGTTTCAGGCAAAGAGTCCCCCGTTTGAAAGACAATTTTTTTTATAAAAATAACACTTTTAATAGTTTATTATTAATAAAACGATATTTTTATATCTTAATTTTTAAAAATAGATTCTTTAGATGAAATAAAAAGATAATCTATTTGTCCGAAACGGAGGAAATATGTACGAAGACTTTTTGAAAAGGTCATTGATTCTTAGACTGTCGGCATGGGCCAATTGTGATTTGTGAGTGTGGCTCAAGCCCACCTCCAAATTTGCCAAACGATTATGACCCAAAGAAACCCATCAATATTCAAATACATGTTCCCATCCTCAAGAAACTAGTAACTAACCACTAAAAACATCAATATTCATCTACTAATTGTTTTTTTTATTTTTCTGACTCTTATTACGACTATAATATTACTTTTTACATACCAAGCTCACGTGGTATCAAAATCATGAATTCATCTCTGACTGTCGGATAATGTGTTGATACGTCATACATTCTCAAATGAACGAAATAAAGAGAAGGTAAAAATTTAGGTAAAACGGTCTTACGATCATTTTTTATAAAACAGATCTCTTTATCCGACTCAGTGACTCACTGCGTGATGATATTTGAGATGTGAGAAAATAAAGTTTCATCTTATAAATTAAGATTCATAATACCGTCTAAAGAGAATTTGGGATAGGGAGAAGTTTCGAAAAACCTTATTACTTTAACACAGTGAGATTTACTTTATCTATTATTGCTTTGTCAATTCAATACCCTTCCACCCTGGCTCTCTTATATTCACATAGAAATATTTTGGCTACTTTAACAAGTAATGGATTGTCCAAAATGAATAAAGAAATCGCCTGGCAATTCTTGACACCGTCGGTATGTTTGTTAAGAATTAGACATGTTTTGGTCGGTGATGCAGGCTTTTGTTCTTACAAAGTAGTCATATTTTTCCTTTTATTAATTTTCCTTAAAAAAAAAGGTGGTTTTATTTCTAAAATTTAAGTTAATTTTTTTTGTTAGTTTCTTTTTTTTTTTTTTTCGAAAGTCTAATAAAATAGTTTTTTTAAGGGTAAACTACACAATTGGTCCTTATACTTTATGTGTTTTAAGATTTTCACCCCTGCACCTCGCATATGGTCAATATAAACTTATGATTTTTCACACAAATGGTTCTTCTGTCTAAATTTGTTAGTTTTTGGCCGTCAAGTGCACCCACGTGCCTCGCATGTACATTTGGGATGAAGGGGAAAATAGTCATTTCATTTGGGAAAGTATAAGGACCAATCTTGTTCTTGGTGTTGCTTATGTTGTGTTGTGTTTCCATTACTGACATATTTATTATAATTAAAATATAATTGTTAAGTTACATTATAAAGATGATTGAAATATTTATTTTAATTAAAATAAAATTATTTTTTGAATGATATTAAGTTAAAAGTATTATAGTTGGTAAATTTAAAATTATCAAGTTATACTATAATATAAGTAAGGTTAAAAAATATTTTTTTTTGTTTTTTGTTTTTTCAGAAAATAAGAAAAAAATAGGGTGTCCAAGAAGGATTGAGGTGGACATGCTTAAAAATAATTTGATAAAAATATTAATTTTTGACTAACTTGAACCTTGATAACTAAAATTCGTCTAAATCGTCTGAGGTTAATATGAAAAGCAAAATTATCATCAAGTGATTGAGAGAAATCAAGAGACTTCATAGATATGGAGATACGAAGGTATGAAGGGGGAGGGGAGGAAAGTGTAGGAGTTTTTTTAGAAGGGTATTAAACTTTGACTCGTAATTTTACATGTCATCATGCTAGTTGGCAAATCCTAACCCTACGTTATGATCTTTGTTAAAATTTGGACGGAATACATGCAAAATAGTAAAATACTGTATATACTTGAAAGTACAGTGACAATTTTACTAAAAAAAATAGTATAGCGACTAAATTTTAAAAAAATCCAGAGGACAAAGGAAGCAAAAATACATTATATAACTTTAAAAGCTTAGCTATGTATTTGAAAACTACATTAAAAAGAAGTCTTAAGTCGCAATTTGGTCACCTTACTTTAACATTTTTTGCAATAAGCTATCTCTACTTTTTTTTTTTCATTCAATTTAGTTATTGTATTTGGCTATAAATCGCACGTTTATCACTCCATCCGATTTTTGGATTTTGTTGAGAATATAATCTCTTTTAATTAGTAAAGCTTAGTCATGTATCCCTCAATTAGTAAGTTCCCGTCTATGTCTCCACACACGCCGGGGACAGTTTCAGTGTTCTCTAACTCCATTAACACCACTCTTTTCTCACCGGCAACCAACTCCCCCGGCTCCACTCCCTCTGATAAACTAGTAGCTCTCGAACATCACAAATCACCAAATTTGACCCTAGTCTAAATTAAGCCAACAAAACCCTAGTTTTTTATTTCCCCCAAATCTTCGATTAATAAAGTGAGTCGACAGAAATCGGGGATTTGACTTATGGGATTGAATCACTAAAAATTATAATCTACATTGTCAACAGAGACAACGACGAAGATAGAGACGAAGTAGCCTATCCATGTTCAATTCGCTATTATCTTCATTATTTGTTGTAGGTTTTGGTCCTAGTCAATTTCTCGATGTCACGTCACCATCGATTTGCTTGGAGTGCCAACCCTTTCAATCCTCAATCTTCCATCTTTTCGACCAAATCTATCATCACCATTGCTTCATCCTCACTAGCGATTTTAGCCATATCTTAATATTAACATAGAATTAGGGGGGGTTTGGAGAACAACTTGACATGTAACAGGGAAAAACCGAAAAAGTAAATAAAATCAAAATTTTAAATAAGAATTAAAATATATATACCCACAAAATCAAAATAGTAGACGACAAAAGTGAATTTTTATTTATACTCTATGTTTTTGAAAGAAACTGATGAGAAGGAATGGAGACCAAGTAGTATCACTTGGGCGTATGAAACATGGGAGGAGGAATTTTAATTACATACATGTGTTATTTTTTTATTTTTCATTTCATTGTTTTTATTTAATTATTTACCTTCATTTTATTAATAATATTTTTTTACTTACTATTTATTTATTTTGTCTATATTCTGAATTAGTCTAATAAGCAATTGAAACAAATAAAACATAACTAAAATTTAGAAAAATTATCTTTATAATTAAATAATATTTATTATAGTTTAGTTTTGATAACTTTTAGAAAGAAATATTATAACTATTTATTTTTGTTTTCTTACTTGTTTTTAGCCTTGTGAACTCTAAACATTTTTTAGACAAAGTGGGTTTTTTACTTGCCTTCCTAATTTTTTTACTATTTCTTTATTTTGTATATATTCTGAAGAAAAAAAACTTATAATAAGTCAAATAAACAATTGAAATGAATAAAAATAGCTAAAATTTTGGACAAGTTAACTTTATTAATAACTTAATATCTCTTTTTCAAATATGTGAGCTTAGTGATTGGTTTTTTCTTAGTTGGATAATTTATAGTGATCTTATTGATTTTACAAGAAGTATAATGACATTATTGACTTTACATACAAAAGTTTAAAGAGTATTTTTGTCTATTTTGAATATTTCCAACCAACTTAACTAACATAAATTACTCCGAATGATCTAATTATCATCAAATTTCAAATATAATAATTAAATTGATAAAAAAAAATTGAGTTATCTAAATGTAAAAACCGTGAAAATAGGATGCTCAAATTACAATTTAAACCTAAAAAGAAGTATGTTTCACGTGTCAACTTTTGAGAATAAAATTAAATTCTTTAAAAAATACTCCCTACGTCCCTAAATTATCGTCCTCCTTTCCTTTTTCGTCCGTCTCAAAATAATTGTCCATTTTGAAACTTACCTTTTTAGAACATCACTTTTACCACTTTACCCTTACTTTTTTACTCTACTTTAATTATGGGCCACATATACATGTACATTAATGGAAACTACACATTAAACCAATATAAATAATCAAGTCAATTACTTTTTCTTAAACTATGCGCCGGGTCAAGCAGGACAATTATTTAGGAACGGAGGGAGTATCTCTCTGTTCGAACAGGAAAATGGTCGTATTTGTTTTTCAGTTTATTAAGGTATCACTAAACCCGAGGATCCAACACTAATTATCACTAAAATATAGGACCTCGGCATTTCCAAGAATTAATTGACCCATGCTACAGGAGGATATAAATTTTGGGTTTGTTAATGTCCAATTGTCCATTGCGATTTAGATATTCTATCAAACTTTGTTACTCCCTTGGTTTCAAAATTATCGTATGTGTTGATTTAACGTATGGTTTAAAAAAATATATTTGATTGAATTATTAATATTAGTTTAATGTACAATTTACTTTAAAGTTTATGTATATGTAATATGATGAAAAAATAAAGATAAAGTGGTAAAAATATTATCTTAAAAATAAAACAAACAAGACAATTATTTTTAGACGGACGAAAAATGAAAACATGATAATAATTTTCGGACGGATGGAGTATATTGAATTTCAGTCTTACATAATCCTTGCTTTTTGCTTGACTGACACGTGTAGGTATAAAATTCAATCGTATATGGAGTGTGAAAAAGGTATAATAGAATAAAGACTAAAGTCTCTTGTGAGACCGTCTTTCAGATCATAATCCGTTAGACAAAGCTCAAATCTTTATTATACTTCAGTTTATCAACACACGATGAATTAAATCAGATTTATTTTACAGAACATTCGGAACATGGTTTCTTAGAGTAAACCATAAGTGAAAAACAAGGGAAGAAAAAGACTAATTTGCCCTCCATCTCTCTTCTTATTCTTAAATTAAAATCGATGGAAGGACATGTCTCTCCGGAGGGTGAGAAGGGTTTTTTCCTAGGTGGAGAGAACAAGTCGGAGGGAGGGAGGGAGAGGAGGCCCCGTAGACATTCCACTTGTCAGTTAAACACCGTAGCCAACCAGCGACTCCATCGGACCCCCATTTTTCCACAGAGAGTTTTGCAGTGTTCGACAAAAATGGGACTTCTTCAATTGAATTCAAAATCGATTCCAGACAACGAAAGAAAAATTATAAATGTAGTACTGCTAGTCTAGATACAATTGACACTGAATTCCATCACCCTGATGATGATTTTCCCTAACTTGGTACTGATAAACTGAACAATGGTCTCTGCTTTCTTTCTCTATCATTTGCTTTGTCATCATCGTTTCCATGGCTGCTGCTCAATCCCATCCTTGCCACAGGTATGTACGTTGATTTTTTCATGGCTGCTGCTCACATTTTCAAGCCTTTTCTTTTCTGGGTTCCATTGATTTTCTACAGAAAGTTAACCTATCATCCCATCTCTGGCTTCTCTGTTTTTATTTTTGTTGTTTTTCTGTATATTCATGGCCTGCCTTGGAGGTTTTACTTTAGTTGATAGATTTTCAGGATTTGATAATTTATGCATGTGGGTAAGTGCGGCTGATTCTTGAGGTCTGTTGCTCTGAATTTATTTTAAATTTCTTATATCATGATTTCCTTTGTAGCCTGAGTTTTGTTTTGTGTATTTTTCTCTCTTTTTTTTTTTGGATAACTGGGATTGTGTATGTACAGTGAAAAAATTTATGATCATTTAATTAATCAATTAATTAATTAATTAATTTGTTATTATTGTTTTATGAGCATGCCTAGAGTTCTCAGTTTACATGCATTTGTTGATCTAGCTTAGGCAAAGTTCATGCCCTTTTTTATTGAGGTTTAACCCAATTCAATGTGTTTAATTTCATGCTTATAGAGGTTTCACAATGCATGCATCTTGAGTTCTCTGCTTTTTATTGTTCCTTTTACTTTTTACTGGAATTTCATTATGAATTTTACTGATTTTGTATCTTTTGTCATATCAGGGATGTTTTTAGACCTTCTTTTTTTCGTGTTTCGTTTTAAGTATCATAAAGTCTTTACCCTGATTTTCATTTGTGTTTTCACCTCACATTCTCAAGAGTCTTTCGTTTTTCTTTTGATAAAACAGGGTATACATTAGTTTAGTGCATTCCGCGATCTTACTTCTCCGGTTTTCTTTCCTTGTTTACCCAACAAACTTCTCTGTTGTAATACGCTTTCCAACCCTATAAATATAGGCGAGATCTTAAACATCTTTTTGTATTTCCTATGAGGTATAATTGCACGTCGGATTCTTTGGCTGATTTCTTTTAATGTATGTTATGTTTCTTTCTGTCTACTCATTTACAATATGAACTTGGAATCTGTGATTTGGATAACTTCTTGCAACTCTTGAGAATTTTAGTTGTATCGGCTATCCATTTTTAGAAACTGTTTTTATGAATTCCAAATGATATTCAGCATTTAGAAAGCTTTTATTGGTGTGTGCTGAGAGACTTTTTTTCCTTCTCTTCCCAAATATATATTATTTTCAGTTCATCTTTTTTTCTAGTTATGTATGTAATGAGTAAATTTTCGAGTTCGAGTTTTTTGACCATGCTTTGTACCCAATTTTGCATGTGATTCTTCTCATTCAAACTTTCAGTTTGAGGATATCGGTGTAGGATCTTGTCTAATTTAATCGAGATTGTAGTTTAATCTTGTTGTAAAGAAAAAAAGTTAGAAACTTTGAGCCAGTGGTTGATGAGGTTTTTGGGTTATTTACTATCTTAACAGTTCTCCTCATTGTTTCTCCTCCAGATTTGTTGCTCTGAATTGATTAATGATTTATATAAAGATTATCTGGTCTTCCGTGTTTAGAAAATATTAGATTATATCTTGTTCTGTCTCCCAGTGCAGTCGTCTGACCTTTAAAAACTTCACATCTGTACCACTGTAGATTCCTCTTCCTCAATCTAGTCTCTGTATGTTTGCCTTTTTTATATATGCACATGAACTGTGCATTTATTTGGAATGTCAATATATACACGTGTATTGTCATTTATAGAAGTATGTTGTGCACACACACACACACACACATATATATATATATATATATTGGTTGAGGCAAAGAACTTTTACTTGATGCTAGTCCTTGTCTTTTTCTCACCTTCAGACAGATTCTATTGTAATTTTTTTAATTCAATGTAATGAATTTCTTATATTTTGAATTCTTCTCTCTCTTTCTCATGCACATACACACCCACACAATTTTTTTTCTTTATTTTTCCTTAAATTGTACTTTTTTTTTAGGACGTCAAGTTTGTTTTCCTCTTCCTCCCCCACAATCCACGTGAGACACCACCCTCTTCTAGCTACCTGCATAAATAATCTTCTTGGGTTATTCTGACTTTCATTAACATTGGAATTTTTATGTAGGAAAACCAGTAGTCACTTTAGGAGTGTACTGAACAGAACCTCAGACAGCAACAACGCCTTTCTGGTAGGAATCAGATCCCTAGGGCGTCGATTGTCTTTTTCTGCTTCTGCTCAAGGTAATATTTTTCTCTCTTTCTTTTTCTTGCAGTACTTTCACTCTCTCCCTCCCTCATTTTATACTCCCTCCTTCCTTAAAAAATAGTCTCACTTTGACTTTTTTTGGTCAACTTGATTAAACTTTGCTAATGATTTGTATAAATTTACTTGTTCGAACAAAATTCTAAAATTGTCACTGATAATATTTTCAATATTGTATCCGTGAGTAAAATTTCATTACCTAAGACATTATAAATGTATGTTGAATAGAGATTTGATATCCTCCTAGGTTGGCTTTCCAATTAGGAAAGTAGACTATTTTCTTGAGATGGAA
>CM028382.1:7756183-7783450 GCA_013146195.2 Codonopsis lanceolata
AGCGCCTAAACAAGACAAGACAAGAAAGGAAGAACATGCAAGGACTCAAAATATTTTAAAATCGACGCGGACGCAACATTTCGCCGCAGAGAACTCGACACAAAAAGGTCGGTATTTTAAAATCATTTCACCTCGATAAACAAGCAACATTTAATCCAAGTCTTCTGCGACACTACAAATTGAACCCAAGCTAAGCAAGAATATGACAAGGAAATAAATAAGAGCTAATGGATGCTCAATGGAAGTCTAAACGTAGTGAACAATAACACAGATATACAAGGCACCCATCAACACAATTGCCAAGATCAAGAGAAGTATAAATACTACAAGAGTTAATACTACAAGTAGCTAACAAGAATACACGAGTACAAGTCTATACAATCCCAAGCATAGTCTAGATGACTAGCTTATACCCATCGCCCTTGCAAAATACAAAAGAAGAGAAGAGGACTTCTAAACCACCTCTTCGATCGCAAAGAGCCTCGATCAAAAGAGAACTAAAGTATACGAGCGATCCTCAACGGAAGGTCCCGACCGCTAGGATCTAAAAAGTATGGGAACGGTAAGTCATAATGACTGTAAGCTACCAATCATGCATGACATGGCAATATGCAACACGTTAGGCAAGACAATATTAAAGCATGTAGATCAAGTATGAGTTGCACATTATTGCACATAGTCACATAATATGAGGATATAGAGCCGGGCCGCTTCAGACCGCACACCTTCATGACGCATGAATCGACATGGTGATAATACATCGATCTTCCGAGGATATTCCTGGATAAACATGAAGTCAATCTCAATGGTCGCGATTGGTTGGCCAGAGAGCTCTTCCCCACCGTGGCCGGAGGTGTGTGACATGATCAAGTATGCCACCGACTCATGCAATGCCAAGTAGTATTTACTCAACAATGAGTTATATGGAACGAGTCCGACAAGAGCGCCCTCGCTCGAGACAAGTATATAATCTCATCAATAAACAAGCAAGATTGAGCTCGACAAGAGCGAACTCAATATATCAAGTATGCATTTATTATGTCATAAAGATACAAGCATGATAGTCAATCCATTTCAAGAGTCTAGAATTAGTTTTCTAGTGTAACGCATGTAATAACGTCAGAGGGATCGATCATTGACGGTATTGTTCAATAGCTCACTATTGTCGACTCCGTTGAGTCATTTCTATAAATCAAACCAAATGTAGGTTAAACACTATTTGCATTTCCAACTCTTTTCTAAGTCATCGCATTGATTAATCTAAGTCATTAATCCAATTTATAACCATAGCTAACAATAAACTCAAGTTCCTAAATTATGGAACCCTAGATCACGTTTTCCCCAAATAATGGTCGAAAGTCTATGACCCAAGAATAATAATTATTTCAATTCTAATGTAGAGAAGAACACTTTTACTTCTAGGCTTAGTGTCCAAATCAAACATTTGCATTCATAGTCTATAATTCCGCATTTTCATACTCTCTAAACATATCAATATCATGGTAGAAACAAGGAGAGCAATGATTTAGACATGAGAGAAGGGAAGCAAGAAGAGGTAGCATGTTATCTCTAACATGGACCTAAGGGAAATTGATAGCTTACCTCGCCAAGCAAAAAGACGGCAAGAAAACTCGACGGTGACAATTGCCTCTCGACTACGGCGACGAACGGCGGTCTCGAATCGCAAGCGGTCTTGAATCTCTTGAAGCCAACCCTCACGCACTAATCTCACCAATACTCTCACGCACAAGCTCGCCCTAGACCGGAGAAGACAAGGCGGAAGAAATGAGTCGTGAAATGAAGAGTAGAGCTGATGTAGTGTAGATTAGCTTGATTAAATGTTAATGGGATACACATGTCACTTGATGAATGGTAGAAATAGGTTTAGTAATCTTAATTAGGCTTAGATTAGGCTAATAAGACTCTAATACAAGTGGTTTAAGTCACTAATGGTAGGGGTTTAGTAAGGGTAAGTTCGTAATCAGCCAAAGTTGCAGAAAAATCACGTTTTGTTGGAGTTCTGCTCTGTTCGGTTGTGGTGGCCGAACTTCCTTCATAATGTTCGGTTATCATGGCCGAACAATGCCCAAAATGTTTGGTTGGCAGGGTAGAACGATTCCTCAGGCCATACGTTAGGTCAAACAGTCCAACAGTTGCCGTTTGCACGGTCGCCATATACAGCGTCTAAGGCATAAACAACTCAAAAAAGCATTAGAATGAGTATCAAGGGTCCTAAAAACAATGATAAATGTCTCTCAAGGTCTTGGATAAGTCCAAATATCAAAGTTCGAGCAAGAACAAGTCAATCTAGAGCATGCAAGGCAATAGGCGTTCGATACGACAATAACGGTTCGATCAAGGAATGCAATCGAGTCAATCATGTTAGGGATACTACTAGCATGTTAAAAACATATTCTAATCATGTTAAACATGTATGGAAGACAAGTATACAAGTAGGTTTCGGGTTCTCACATTTTCTTTCCTTGATTTTCTTTTAATTTTTTAATTTCTTCTCATACTTCAATTTTCTTATGTTCTTTTCATACTTTTCTTGATTTTGTTTAGTTATTTTCTGGATCATTTCTTATTTTCTGGATCATTTCTTTTTTTTTCTTTTTTGTTTCTTCTTCATAACTTTGTTTCTTTTTCTTTCTTTGATTTTCTTATAATTTTTTTAATTTCCTTAAATACTTCTATTTTCTTATGTTCTTTTCATATTTTTTGATTTTGTATCGCTATTTTCTTGGTCATTTCTTATTTTCTTGATTGTTTCTTCATTTTCTTTTTCTATACCTTTTATTTCTACATGATTTTTTTCTTATTCTTTCCTTGATTTTGTTTTAATTTTTTAATTTCTTCTCATACTTGAATTTTCTTATATTCTTTTCATATTTGTCTTGAATTTGTTTCGTTATTTTCTTGATCATTTCTTATTTTCTTGATTGTTTCTTGATTTACTTTTTTGTTTCTTCTTCATGACTTTGTTTCTTTTTCTTTCCTTGATTTTTTTTTTAATTTCTTCTAATTCTTGAATTTTCTTATGTTCTTTTCATATTTTTCTTGATTTTGTTTGGTTATTTTCTTAATCCTTTATTATTTTCTTGATTGATTCTTGATTTTCTTTTCTTTACTTTTTTTTATTGACTTTGTTTCTTTTTCTTTCCTTGATTTTCTTTTAATTTTTTAATTTCTTCTCATACTTCAATTTTCTTATGTTCTTTTCATACTTTTCTTGATTTTGTTTAGTTATTTTCTGGATCATTTCTTATTTTCTTGATTGTTTCTTTTTTTTTCTTTTTTGTTTCTTCTTCATGAATTTGTTTCGTTTTCTTTCCTTGATTTTCTTTTAATTTTTTTAATTTCTTTTAATACTTCTATTTTCTTATGTTCTTTTCATATTTTTCTTGATTTTGTTTCGCTATTTTCTTGGTCATTTCTTATTTTCTTGATTGTTTCTTGATTTTCTTTTCTTTACTTTTGTCTTCTTCTTGACTTTGTTTCTTTTTCTTTCCTTGATTTTCTTTTAATTTTTTAATTTCTTCTCATACTTGAATTTTCTTATGTTCTTTTCATGCTTTTCTTGATTTTGTTTAGTTATTTTTTGGATCATTTCTTATTTTCTTGATTGTTTCTTATTTTTTCTTTTTTGTTTCTTCTTAATGACTTTGTTTCTTTTTCTTTCCTTGGATTTCATTTAATTTTATAATTTCTTCTCATACTTCAATTTTCTTATGTTCTTTTGATATTTTTTCTTGATTTTGTTTCGCTATTTTCTTGATTTTCTTTTTTGTTTCTTCTTCATGACTTTGTTTCTTTTTCTTTCCTTGATTTTCTTTTAATTTTTTAATTTCTTCTAATTCTTGAATTTTATTATGTTCTTTCATATTTTTCTTGATTTTGTTTAGGTATTTTCTTGATCCCTTGTTATTTTCTTGATTGATTCTTGATTTTATTTTCTTTACTTTTTACTTTTTATTGACTTTGTTTCTTTTTCTTTCCTTGATTTTGTTTAATTTTTTAATTTCTTCTCATACTTCAATTTTCTTATGTTCTTTTCATATTTTTCTTGATTTTGTTTAGTTATTTTCTGGATCATTTCTTATTTTCTTGATTGTTTCTTTTTTTTTTCTTTTTTGTTTCTTCTTCATAACTTTGTTTCTTTTTCTTTCTTTGATTTTCTTATAATTTTTTTAAATTTCTTTAAATACTTCCATTTTCTTATGTTCTTTTCATATTTTTTTTGATTTTGTTTCGCTATTTTCTTGGTCATTTCTTATTTTCTCGATTGTTTTTTGATTTTCTTTTTCTTTACTTTTTATTTCTACATGACTTTTTTTTTTCTTATTCTTTCCTTGATTTTCTTTTAATTTTTTAATTTCTTCTCATACTTCAATTTTCTTATATTCTTTTCATATTTTTCTTGAATTTGTTTCTTTATTTTCTTGATTGTTTCTTGATTTTCTTTTTTGTTTCTTCTTCATGACTTTGTTTCTTTTTCTTTCCTTGATTTTCTTTTAATTTTTTAATTTCTTCTAATTCTTGAATTTTCTTATGTTCTTTTCATATTTTTCTTGATTTTGTTTAGTTATTTTCTTGATCATTTGTTATTTTCTTGATTGTTTCTTGATTTTGTTTTCTTTACTTTTTTCTTTTTATTGTCTTTGTTTCTTTTTCATTCATTGATTTTCTTTACTTTTTTCTTTTTAAATTTCTTTTAATACTTCTATTTTCTTATGTTCTTTTCACATTTTTCTTGATTTTGTTTCACTATTTTCTTGGTCATTTCTTATTTTCTTTATTGTTTCTTGATTTTCTTTTTCTATACCTTTTACTTCTACATGAATTTTTTTTTCTTATTCTTTCCTTGATTTTCTTTTAATTTTTTAATTTCTTCTCATACTTCAATTTTCTTATGTTCTTTTCATACTTTTCTTAAATTTGTTTAGTTATTTTTTGGATCATTTCTTATTATCTTGATTGTTTCTTCTTCATGACTTTGTTTCTTTTTCTTTCCTTGGTTTTCTTTTAATTTTTTAATTTCTTCTCATACATAAATTTTCTTATGTTCTTTTGATATTTTTTTCTTGATTTTGTTTCGCTATTTTCTTGGTCATTTCTTATTTTCTTGATTGTTTCTTGATTTTCTTTTTTGTTTCTTCTTCATGACATTGCTTCTTTTTCATTCCTTGATTTTCTTTTAATTTTTTAATTTCTTCTCATACTTGAATTTTCTTATGTTCTTTTCATATTTTTCTTGATTTTGTTTAGTTATTTTCTTGATCATTTGCTATTTTCTTGATTGTTTCTTGATTTTCTTTTCTTTACTTTTTTCTTTTTATTGACTTTGTTTCTTTTTCTTTCCTTGATTTTCTTTTAATTTTTTAATTTCTTCTCATACTTCAATTTTCTTATGTTCTTTTCATATTTTTCTTGATTTTGTTTAGTTATTTTCTGGATCATTTCTTATTTTCTTGATTGTTTCTTTTTTTTTCTTTTTTGTTTCTTCTTCATAACTTTGTTTCTTTGATTTTCTTTTAATTTTTTAAATTTATTTTAATACTTCTATTTTCTTATGTTCTTTTCATATTTTTTTGATTTTGTTTCGCTATTTTCTTGGTCATTTCTTATTTTCATGATTGTTTCTTGATTTCCTCTTTCTATACCTTTTATTTCTACATGACTTTTTTTTTCTTTTTCTTTCCTTGATTTTCTTTTAATTTTTTAATTTCTTCTCATACTTGAATTTTCTTATATTCTTTTCATATTTTTCTTGAATTTGTTTCGTTATTTTCTTGATCATTTCTTATTTTCTTGATTGTTTCTTGATTTTCTTTTTTGTTTCTTCTTCATGACTTTGTTTCTTTTTCTTTCCTTGATTTTCTTTTAATTTTTTAATTTCTTCTAATTCTTGAATTTTCTTATGTTCTTTTCATATTTTTCTTTATTTTGTTTAGTTATTTTCTTGATCATTTGCTATTTTCTTGATTGTTTCTTGATTTTCTTTTCTTTACTTTTTCTTTTTTATTGACTTTGTTTCTTTTCTTTCCTTGATTTTCTTTTAATTTTTTAATTTGTTCTCATACTTGAATTTTCTTATGTTCTTCTCATGCTTTTCTTGATTTTGTTTAGTTTTTTTTTGGATCATTTCTTATTTTCTTGATTGTTTCTTGATTTTTTTTTTTTTTGTTTCTTCTTCATGACTTTGTTTCTTTTTCTTTCCTTGATTTTCTTTTAATTTTTTTAATTTCTTCTACTACTTCAATTTTCTTATGTTCTTTTCATATTTTTCTTGATTTTGTTTCGCTATTTTCTTGGTCATTTCTTATTTTCTTGATTGTTTCTTGATTTTCTTTTCTTTACTTTTGTCTTCTTCTTGAGTTTTTTCTTTTTCTTTCCTTGATTTTCTTTTAATTTTTTAATTTCTTCTCATACTTGAATTTTCTTATATTCTTTTCATATTTTTCTTGAATTTCTTTCGTTATTTTCTTGATGATTTCTTATTTTCTTGATTGTGTCTTGATTTTCTTTTTTGTTTCTTCTTCATAACTTTGTTTTTTTCCCTTGATTTTCTTTTAATTTTTTAATTTCTTCTAATTCTTGAATTTTCTTATGTTCTTTTCATATTTTTCTTGATTTTGTTTAGTTATTTTTTTGATCATTTGTTATTTTCTTGATTGTTTCTTGATTTTCTTTTCTTTTCTTTTTTATTTTTATTGACTTTGTTTCTTTTTCTTTCTTTGATTTTCTTTTAATTTTTTAATTTCTTTTCATACTTCAATTTTTTTATGTGCTTTTCATAGTTTTCTTGATTTTGTTTAGTTATTTTCTGGATCATTTCTTATTTTATTTATTGTTTCTTTTATTTTCTTTTTTGTTTCTTCTTCAGGACTTTGTTTCTTTTTCTTTCCTTGATTTTATTTTAATTTTTTTAATTTCTTCTCATACTTAAATTTTCTTATGTTCTTTTCATATTTTTTCTTGATTTTCTTTTCGTTATTTTCTTGTTCATTTCTTATTTTCTTGATTGTTTCTTGATTTTCTTTTCTTTACTTTTTCTTCTTCATGACTTTGTTTCTTTTTCTTTCCTTGATTTTCTTTTAATTTTTAATTTCTTCTCATACTTGAATTTTCTTATGTTTTTTCATATTTTTCTTGATTTTGTTTTATTATTTTTCTTGGTCATTTCTTTTTTTCTTGATTGTTTATTGATTTTCTTTTTTGTTTCTTCTTCATGACTTTGTTTCTTTTTCTTTCCTTGATTTTCTTTTAATTTTTTAATTTCTTCTAATTCTTGAATTTTCTTATGTTCTTTTCATATTTTTCTTGATTTTGTTTAGTTATTTTCTTGATCATTTGCTATTTTCTTGATTTTTTCTTGATTTTCTTTTCTTCACTTTTTTCTTTTTATTGTCTTTGTTTCTTTTTCTTTCATTGATTTTCTTTTAATTTTTTAATTTCTTCTCATACTTCAATTTTCTTATGTTCTTTTCATACTTTTCTTGATTTTGTTTAGTTATTTTCTGGATCATTTCTTATTTTCTTGATTGTTTCTTGATTTTTTTCTTTTTTGTTTCTTCTTCATGACTTTGTTTCTTTTTCTTTCCTTGATTTTATTTTAATTTTTTAATTTCTTCTCATACTTAATTTTTTCTTATGTTCTTTTCATATTTTTTCTTGATTTTGTTTCGCTTTTTTCTTGGTCATTTCTTATTTTCTTGATTGTTTCTTGATTTTCTTTTCTTTACTTTTTTCTTCTTCATTACTTTTTTCTTCTTCATTACTTTTTTTTTTCTTTCCTTGTTTTTCTTTTAATTTTTTAATTTCTTCTCATACTTTAATTTTCTTATGTTCTTTTCATATTTTTTTCTTGATTTTGTTTCACTATTTTCTTGTTCATTTCTTATTTTCTTGATTGTTTCTTTTCTTTTTTGTTTCTTCTTCATGACTTTGTTTCTTTTTCTTTCCTTGATTTTCTTTTAATATTTTTAATTTCTTCTAATACTTCAATTTTCTTATGTTCTTTTCATATTTTTCTTGATTTTGTTTCGCTATTTTCTTCGTCATTTCTTATTTTCTTGATTGTTTCTTGATTTTCTTTTTCTTTACCTTTTATTTCTACATGGCTATTTTTCTTTTTCTTTCCTTGATTTTCTTTTAATTTTTTAATTTCTTCTCATACTTGAATTTTCTTATATTCTTTTCATATTTTTCTTGAATTTGTTTCGTTATTTTCTTGATGATTTCTTATTTTCTTGATTGTTTCTTGATTTTCTTTTTTGTTTCTTCTTCATAACTTTGTTTTTTTCCCTTGATTCTTTTTTAATTTTTTAATTTCTTCTAATTCTTGAATTTTCTTATGTTCTTTTCATATTTTTCTTGATTTTGTTTAGTTATTTTTTTGATCATTTGTTATTTTCTTGATTGTTTCTTGATTTTCTTTTCTTTACTTTTTTCTTTTTATTGACTTTGTTTCTTTTTCTTTCTTTGATTTTCTTTTAATTTTTTAATTTCTTTTCATACTTCAATTTTTTATGTTCTTTTCATAGTTTTCTTGATTTTGTTTAGTTATTTTCTGGATCATTTCTTATTTTCTTGATTGTTTCTTTATTTTTTTATTCTTTTTTGTTTCTTCTTCATGACTTTGTTTCTTTTTCTTTCCTTGATTTTCTTTTAATTTTTTAATTTCTTCTCATACTTAAATTTTCTTATGTTCTTTTCATATTTTTTCTTGATTTTCTTTCGCTATTTTCTTGGTCATTTCTTATTTTCTTGATTGTTTCTTGATTTTCTTTTCTTTACTTTTTTCTTCTTCATGACTTTTTTCTTTTTCTTTCCTTGTTTTTCTTTTAATTTTTTAATTTCTTCTCATACTTGAATTTTCTTATCTTTTTTCATATTTTTCTTGATTTTGTTTCGCTATTTTCTTGGTCATTTCTTATTTTCTTGATTGTTTCTTTTCTTTTTTGTTTCTTCTTCATGACTTTGTTTCTTTTTCTTTCCTTGATTTTCTTTTAATTTTTTAATTTCTTCTAATACTTCAATTTTCTTATGTTATTTTCATATTTTTCTTGATTTTGTTTCGCTATTTTCTTGATCATTTCTTATTTTCTTGATTGTTTCTTGATTTTCTTTTCTTTACCTTCTATTTCTACATGACCTTTTTTCTTTTTCTTTCAAGACAATGCGCATTTACCCAGAATGAAAATTGGGCCTTGATGAAATTTCTTGTTCTGTAAGAATATTAGTATAGTATATAACAGGAAGAAATAACAAAAAAAGAATATCAAGCCTTTTCAATTCAATCAAACTGTAAATACTGTCAATCAATCAATAATGGACATTCACCCCTTTATACAAAAATTGAAGGGAAGAAAGAAAAAAAATTGTAACAACTAGCCCAATTAGAAGGCTTCGAACCAATGAAGGGGAGCGAAGAATCAATGAAAATGAAAAATGAAGTCATGAGAAAAGGAAAAAAAAAATCCAGGACGCATGTACAAAGAAAGAAAAACTTCAAACAGATATAGAGCCGATATCTTCAAAAACTTGTCTGATGTTAGGCCTTTCATTTACGGGGAGAATACACCTTAGTGATACAACTAGCAGTTCGTCCATTGCTTTTGAGTGTTGTTCTTCTCCACCTGTAATGTCTCTATCAATGCAATCCATTCCTCGCCCTTCTTCATCACACAACTGAACCCAATCCGTGAGATCAACAACACCCGATTGGCCCGAGATTATGTCTCTGACACTTCTTCTTGTCAACAATTCCATCAGGGTCACTCCGAATGCATACACGTCAGCCTTAAATGTTGGGATAGGTTTGGTTGTGGTTATAAGTTCAAGGGCATGGTATCCAAGAGCCCCTAGGTTCAATATTATCTACTCTGCAATGCCAGCTGGAGTCATCAGGCGGTGAAGACCATAATCAGTAAGGCGGACGTCATAATCAGAGTCTAACAAGATTATATTTGTTGTCTTAAGGTTCCCATGTGGCATACTTCTCTCGTGAAGGTACAACAGGCATCGAGCCACATTAACAACAACATGCACAATGATCTCGCTTGCCAGAAAACTCGCTACCCATGCCCTGTCGAAATCCTTAGAAAGCAAGCAAGCTGTTGTCTTTAAAATTTGCTGGAGAAAGAAAGGAGGGAGAGGGAATGAAGGAAGGGCTTGTGGGGAAATTGGTGGCACACGATTTGTGTTCGATAAAATGTCTTACCAAGACAATGTTACAAAGACTTGAATGGAAGGAATGTATGTGATGAGAGGGAAGGCAATGAGGGCAAAAGCTTTTGACAGTAAAATTTTTACATTGCCCCCTTATTTTGATGATGTTATACATGGCCCCCTTATTTTATGCATGTGAGTGGCACATGCTCATTTAATGAAAATACACAAATGATGTTAGGGCTAGGGACCTCTGACGAGCAAAAAAAGCTTACTTTGGTTAGTGGTGATACTTTTTAAAGTTGGGGGACTAATGATGGGTTTGGCCAAAGTTCATAGACTAATGGTATACTTAACCCTTAATAATTTTATTACACTTGACCCGGATTTGTTGGTATGGGGTTAACTATTAATTTTAGGGTTAAGAATATCATTAGTCCCTGAACTTTGCTCAAACCAATCATCGGTCCCCCAACTTCAAAAGTGATAACCAATGACCAAAGTACGCCCTTTTGGTTCGCCACTAGTCCATAGCCGTAATGTCGTTTGTGTATTGTCGTTAAGTGAGAATGTGTCACTTACATGCACAAAAATTGAGCGTAAAACATAATTTTTCATTTCTAAAAAGGGTCAGTTTGTTATCATCATCAAAACATGGGGTCATGGATAATATCATCAAAATAAGCGGTCAATTGAAAATTTCAAAAACCCAGTTCATCTTCTCCGACTATTTTAATACCTGTTAGCCTCACTGTAAGGGTAATTTAGGCAAAGCCTAAGTTATCTTGTTTTCACCTTCTTGGTCAAAGAAGGATTTTATTTTTGTTAATGATTTTTTAGGTGTTAGGATTTGGTTAGGATACTTTTGTTAGATTGATTTGTAAAATCTTTCAAAAGATTTAGGTGATATATTTTTGGTAACTAAATCTTTGCAAAATAATTTAGTTATTCAAGATATCATGATAGGAAACATAATCTTTCTTAATATTGTGTTAATCCCTTTCCTAGTAGGAGTTGGTTTTGTTTTTGCCGTGAACTTGCAGGAAGCTGTGGCTATTTAATGAAAGTTGGATGCTCGACAAAAGGTGTGCTGTGAGCTTACAAGATAGAAACTGTTCAGAGTGCTTGAAAGAGAGATTCAATTCAGAGCCTTGTGAGTAGAGCTTGAGAGAGGAGATCAAAAGGCCATATACGAAGAGCATTCTGCAAGCAGTTCCTTCATGCCTGCTGCTCGAAACTTCTGGGAATACAACCTTGTATTTCCTGAAGTTCTGATTTGTGTGCTTCCTAGTTACTCGTTGTTTTGGAAGCTGTGTTTTTGTTCTTTCTTCCCACGTTTGGTCTAGTGATTTATGTGGGTTTTTCGGTTCTCCAAGATTCTATATCTTGTGAGAATATTTGTTAGTTGTTAAGCATAAAACAGTGTTGATTTTAATATAAATTGTGTGGCCTTGAGGCTTGATCTACAAGTTCGATACTTGTAGATTGTTTTTTATTAATTCTTGTCTTCAAGATCTGCTAGAAACTGATTTTCTATAAACTTCCGCTGCTACTACTGTTTTTGCTATTAGTTGTTGTTTTCATTGTGACTGCCATTGTTGCAACATTCACTGCAACATTGGCTATCACATTGATTCATATCGAGAATCTGAGGTATCGCGTTCTTTCACTCACTCTCTCCCGAAGTCCTCCCATCCCCTCTCCCTAACGTCATCTCCGTCTTCACCTTCCTCCTCCACGAAGCCCACGTCTCCAACCAACATTAGAAGATGGATCATGTGTACTGATCCCAATCTCAGTGTGGACGTCCATGGTGATTCCGGTGCACAGTTGGTGAAGAAGAGGGAGTATTCATTGGGGTGGGTGATCAGATTGGAAACTGGGTCAGCATTCGTGTAGTCAAAGTGAAGTCATTGATCAATATTCATCATGGACAAGTGAAAATTCTAACATTGACTGGCCGTTTTCTGGCAATCTGGCCGGCATCCTTGACTGCTCCGACAGATCAATCTCCGACGAAGAAAGTCTCATTGAAATCGCTCTTCCAAGTGGGCACTATGTGGGTTCAAAAGAAGAAGATGATGAACTCAAGGTTGGTTTATCCACCGAAAATGTCAAGATTTCTCACCGGAAGACATTTTTGGGCCACGTAACCTGATGGAGCTATTGGCAGAGATTAAAGATATGAATAAAGAAGAAAATTTGATAGAGATTAATTGACATATCTATGGGCTGCATCAAATGTTCAAGGTTCCAGATTGAAGCATAATATCGTCTTAAATGCTTCTTTTACCTGTGTTTTTTCCTTGAGGGGGTGTTTTTTTTTATCCATAACTGGATTTGGTGTTAATAAATTAGGGCTTTTGGAGAGATTTAGGATATGAACCATCATACTACTAATTAATGTCTTACCAACAAAATAAGAGCAAGAACCCCTCAATCTATCCAAAAAAACGGAGGAAATTTTCTCATCCATGAAACAATAGATGAATTGGGTATTAAAATTTTTCATTTGCCCCCTTATTTTGATGATGTTATCCATGACCTCGTATTTTGATGATGAGAACAAACTAACCCTTATTAGGATTGAAAAAAATTATTTTGCCCTCAATTTTTGTACATGTGAGTGGCACATGCTCACTTAACGACAACACACAAACAACGTTAGGGCTAGGGACTAGCAGCGAACCAAAAGGGCATACTTCGGTCTATGGTGATCACTTTTGAAGTTAGGGGACTGATGATGATTTTCGCCGAAGTTCAGGAACTAATGGTATACTTAACCCTTAATTTTGTTACTTCTTAAAAAATGTCTAATTTTTACTATGCTTGATACTGTGGAAAAATATTTGGAATTTAATTGATGTATTATACTTCCTTCGTCCCTAAATAATCGTCCTAGTTGACCCGGCGTACAGTTTAAGAAAAAACAATTGACTTAATTATTTATATTGGTTTAATGTGTAGTTTTCTTTAAAACCCATGTATACGTGGCCCATAATTAAAGTAGAATGAAAAAGTAAGGGTAAAGTGGTAAAAGTGATGTTCTAAAAAAGTAAGTTTCAAACTGGATAATTATTTTGAGACGGACGAAAAAAGAAAGGAGGACGATAATTTAGGGATGTATGGAGTAAAAAGTATGAACATGATTAGAATTTAGACACATATATCAACTGTTACTCCTATTAAAATACATTTCTGCAGCCTATCCACATATTTAACTTATAAACAAAATAACTACTTGCCAGAATAAACATATTTAATAATTGACTCCACCTTCTTAATCCACAATTAATATATCGGCAAGTGGTTGTTTCATTTAAAGTGTACTCTGTTAATTCCTTTATGTTCATATTATAATTGGTAAGTTCATAATCAGTGTTCTAAAACTCTCCGCCTAGCTCTGCCTAGGTCCCGTCTAAGCGCTACGCCCCTCTCCACCACCGCGATTTTCTTAGTCGTCGCCTATTCGATCAAGTCGGCGGCTACGCCAAACCTCGCCGACCTTAATTTATTTTTGTAGCTTTGATTTTGTGGCATGTGGTGACCAGAGAAGAAAGGGAGACGAACTGGAGAAGGAAGGGGGAGTGGTAATGGCGAGGCAGAGAGGGAGGTAGAAAGAAAAGGGGTTTGATTTTGTGGATATTCGATGGGATGAGAGAGAGAATAGATTAAAGGGTTAGATCTAGGAGAAAAGAGATTGGAGGGTGAAAAAAATGAGGAGAGTCGGTCTGCCGGAGAGAGAGAGAGAGAGAGAGAGGGAGAAGAAAAAAAAAGAAATGAAGAAAAAAGAGTTGCCGGTCTGCCAGATAGATAGAAGAAAGAAGAAGAAAAAAAGATAAAGAAGAAGGGGACTGTCTCGAACTCATAATTTAGAATGAGAAATGATTAGGGGGGATAAGTTAGACTGTGGGTTGTAGGGGCAGTAGATAGGTGGAGTAATATTTTTTTTTTGTTTTTAGTTCTAAACTTGGTTGGTTTATTGTTTTGGGGTTGTTGAGAATTGAGATTAATGGTAGGTTTGTATATTTTTGTTCATTTTACAAATATAGACAAATGTTTGATAAAATGTCAAACATAAAAAAAATTAAATTTGTAATTAATGTGTTTGATCTTTGATGTAAATTTTATTTGAAAAAACAATCAGTTTTACTCAAAAAGTTAAACATAATGCTTCTTTTGTTCAGGCCTTCAGAATAAAGAATGTCCCGGTTTGAAAATCAAAATTTTCAAGAAAAAAATGATAACCCAAAACTATCCGTTTGTACATTTTTTCGTAGACATACCAACCACTTTGTCCATTTTCCCTTGCTTTCCCCTTCCCCTCAGCTCGGAGGACCGAGTCAAACCGTTCACAAAACCCTATGCACCAACGATCATCAAACACAATGAACACCACCAAAAGTGTAATATTTGCCCAAATATTAGCACAAAATCAACACAGTTACACAAAATACCATATTAAATTAATCTTATCACCTCGCCTTGCCGTCAACTAAACGTACATATGCTCTCTCTTCTCTTCATCTACTCAAAGGTCAACGTCATGCCACCAACACTAGTTGCACCAAGAACATTCCCAGGGCCCTCTCACCACCACCCAAAATCTTCCTGCCACACTACCTCTCCATTGCTGCCGTCCACCTCAAAATGTTCAAACATTGATCCCAACTTAGAACATGAAAACAGCAACGACCAACCTTGTCTCTCTATCTTCGTTCACCTCCTCCTCTAGCACCAAAACCGACTGCAATCTATTCGTGTGCCGTCTTTTAGAGAAAGAACACTGACTGCTCTGGTCATCTTTGTGATTGCATTGTTTAATGGGTTTGACGATATTAATTGTTGATGAAATTGGTCGGGTTTTGGGGATAAAAAACAAATTCGGGTTCGGGTTCTTTGGAAAGTGGATGCCATATATTTAGATCCTTTAGTAACAATGTAACATTGATTATTTTTTGACTTGGTATTGTTTTTCGTTTCGTGAAAACCCTAAATTCTATGATTGTAAAATTGAAATTTTGCCTTTGACAAAAATCAAGAGAGGCAAATGAATCATGACTTAGCCCCAAATTCTATTATCCTTTGCACAAGGATGTCATTTGCTTTCGAATTTAATTTGGTATAAGGACTTGGCCCCAAATTCTATTATCCTTTATCTTAAATTGTGCACCGGGCTTCACACAACAAACAGTTTAGGATTAATATAGTTAAATCGCAATTTGTTCACCCTATTTTTCCACTTTTTGCAATAAGGTAACTTTACCAAAAAAAAATCAATTTAATCGTTGTATTTGGCTATATATATATAGCATGTTCATCACTCCATTCAATTTTTTGGATGAAAAGCTTAAAATATTTGTAGAAACCTGAAAATACCCTTGTCTACATTTAACAATCTTCAACCATGACATCACTCATCGCTCTAATGCCAACAACATCAACAAAGATACCCAGAGGTACCAAATGAGTCAAGTTTGGAATATAATTTAGACCTAATTGAAAAGGAAAACACCCCCCATATGAACATAGATTTGGGGGTCAAGTTCATGGTCAAACTTGTCGATTGTGGGTTGACTTGATTTGGGGAGAGATTGAAGCTGAAAGCTAATGTGGTGGCGATGAAGATGAGGGAGCTGAAGCAAATTCCCCTTTGGGAAAGAACGATCATTGAATCAACAACGACCAGTCGGGGGACCCACAAACAGAGAAACTCAGATCGTCGAATGAATCGATTTTTGGAGGGTTAAGCTTGTGACGAGTTTGGATTAGTAACATCATATAGCGGTAAGTGAGAGCGGCGACAAAGAAGAGGATAAGGGAGCCCATGAGCCAGCTAGTTTTCTTTAAGGTGTAAGGGAGGCCTAAGACACCAGCACTTACGATGGAGATGAAGACGTTGCCAATGGTTTTGAACGGGGAAGAAAGAGTTGGGTGGATGGGTTTTCTTTTATAGGTAGGATATTTCTGATTTTCTTCTCGTAGGAAATTTTTAGCAACAATTAAAGGAAGGTTCGGTTCCATTCTTTAAAATAGATCACACATCTTCTTCTCAAGAAAGAGCTTATGAAGATTCAAATGGGTTAGAATCCCTAGAACGAGAGTCAAAATCCCAAGATGAATCCCTAGAATGATTATCTCTTGAATGATTTCTTAACTTCCTATAATTTATGAATGTTAATTGGAACCAGAAATAGAGGAAGTCTAATGAAGGGTCCATTCCGTTTTTATTCACTTTTTTGTTCACCTGGGGAGACAGATCTTTTTTGATTGGCTAAAGATATGGGAAAAAATTATTTTCAACGAGTACAAATAAACTACATACAAGTTTTCCTGTATTGGGGAAGACACTGGAAGAAAAAAAACATACCTTAAGGCTACAATCATAGAATTTAGGGTTTTCTAGTATAGGATCCAACAAGTTGACACTATTTTCTCCTTGTAGTTCGAACGGGAACTTCTTGAAAAGCCATCGATTTCGGTCGATATCAACCACCATCTTACCAGCTTTAGCTACGTTGGTATCTACTTTGATGGTTGTACATGCTAAAAATCCTGAAATTGATGAAAGAGCAGCGCACTTAGTAGGTTTTCCAAGAAATCGATTACTATCCCAAACATTCCAGGTTCCTACAAGGTGAATCTCCCTCACATTGATCGTCGTCATCACCGATCTGATTTTCACCTACAATGAAATTGATAATGCTGCTAAGGAGATCAGTGAATGGACACGCGAGATCAACAAACGTTGTGTATCTATCGGGATTCTTAGTAGAGAAAGACTTGAATTTACCAGTATTCACAACGCCAATTTGGAAACGAACGACTCAAATTACTAATAGTGTGGCTATTATCCTCAAATTCAAGGTCATGGACCTCAACGAACAATGAGATGCATAATTTTATATACGTACCTCTTTCCTCATCTACAATGGAGGCATCACCTTCAGCGTCCTTCCTACGAACCCTAATTTTGAACCTGAAGCTCAGATCCGTCATCGAACACAAAACCCTAAATTAAACCAAGCGTTAGATTTATTTCATTACCGTGTCATCCACATAAATAAAGGGTTAAGCTTTTACCGGATAATTTCATTTTTGATAAAGTGGGAAATCTATGTTTTGTTTGAAATCGGCGGTGGAGAATGATTGGTAAGGATGGATTTGAACTCTTGGAATAGGCATATTAACTCCCTGAATTTTGAACTTTTGGAAAAGACAATCCATAAAAAAACTTGTTAGTAAGGGTATTCTCTCCATTATAACAAAAAACAGACGGTAAATGTAACGATAATGGTACTGGAAGGGGGGAATCTGACCAAAAAATCGAATTCAGGGATCAAATGAATATGTTTTAAAACGTTAGGACCAAACGTAAAGTTTAGGTTAAATCGAGGGACCAAATTATATATTAATTCAACACTTTATGAAGAGCCAGACAAATCTCTGGTTGGTATGGAGTTAATTATTACTCCTAAATTTTATTACTCATTGACCCCCAAAAATGTCTGATTTTTGCTGCTTGTATCAACTTCATCATGAAATTATTGAACTCAGAATAGTAGTGGTAGAGTTTAGATTTTAGGTTTGATTGCTTTCCACGCCTCCTTTGGACAAAAAAATTAATAAATAAATCATAAATAAGTCTGATTTTTACATGTTTCGACTTTTGATCATGAAACTGTGGACACATATTTATGTCAAAGTTGACTTGGGATATATAATTAAACCTTTTCTTCTGTATCTGAAGGAGTGCCTATGTCTATTTTAAACAAAAACTGACACTTAATTTAAAGCAAAATGAGTATTTATTTATTTTGGAACAATAAGTATAATTAATTATTACTAATCGTCTTTTAGATCATTATATAATGTTGGTCAACATCTTCAATTATTCCTCACCACTGGCATTGTTCATCCAGTTTCACCATCTTACATAACTGGGATTTCGATCAAACAATCAAAGTCCCATCTCTTTTCCCTACTTGTTCATCTACTTTCTCAAACAACTGATTTTTCCTCTTCCATATTCTTTCATCTAAGTTAACACTCGTTCTCAGCCATGTCCTTTGAACTTCCTGAGATTAGAAAGATCACTAATAACTTCGATGAGAGAAGGATCATAAGGAAAGGGGAATCTGCAATTACTTACAAGGGGATCCACAATGATGGCCAGATTGTTGCGGTGAAGTGTTTAAATAAAGAGATGAATCTAGCAGACCAGTTCTGGAACGAGATTCAGATACTCTCCAATTTTCCTAGCAATTATCTCGTCTCTCTTCTGGGTTATTGTGATGATTCGGATGAGTTAATACTCCTTCACGAATTTATGCACAAAGGGACACTGGAAGATAATCTCTTTAACTCAGCTACCACTAGTCCGTCATGGGAGCAGCGCCTCAAGATATGCATAGACACTGCCAAAGGGTTGGATTATCTCCATAATTGCACTGCTCAAACCGAAAGAATCATCCATCGGAATCTAAACCCTGCTAACATTCTGATAGACGAATATTGGACGGCCAAGATATCAGATTTCGGATCCGCAAAGATAGCCCCGGCAAATCAGACTAATACTGCTGTAAAAACCCGCATGAATAAGTCTGTTTATTTGGACCCAAACTACCAGTTCACCGGTGAACTAACCACAAGAACAGACGTATACGCGTTTGGGGTGATAATGTTTGAACTGCTGTGTGGAAGACCAGCACCTTTCGATGAAACACCTCCTCAAAAGTTGCGTGATTGGGCCAAACATCACATAACTGATCAAACACTTGGTCAGGTCATCGACCCACGTCTTGAAGGGCAAATCTCAGAAGATTGTTTGAAGGAGTTTGCTGAAATCGCTAACAAGTGCTTGCTAGTTAACCTCAGTAGTCGCCCAAAGTTGCCCGAAGTGGTCGAAAGGCTAGAGTCGGTATTGAAAAAATGCCAAAAGACACGGTCTGTGTCAAAACCAACCACAAGAAGGCCAAATGAAGTTGCAAACAATCCAAAATCAGTTGTACCATCTTCTGGTTCTGGTTCTTGTTCTGCTTCTGGTAAATTATACTTGTCGGGTACCCGGGATAAAAATGTTTTGTATTATACGAGTTCGAGAATAAACAGAAAGACAGCCATAGATTGCCGTTTGGTTCAGATAGTTTTGGAGGAGTACGGAGTGGATGCTGAGAAAAGGGATGTTATGGCTAACGAATCATACAAAAGGCAATTGAAGGGCGTGTTTGGAGAGAAGGTGATCAACCTGCCGCAACTATTTGTTAGAGGAAATCACGTTGGGGATGCAGATGAGATTATGAGACTTCATGCTGGAGGAGATTTGGAAAATATTTTCTGAAGTCTCCTTCAAAAATAATCTCAGGTAACATCCACATATTTAAAAAGTTCTTCTTTTAACTAGAATAATGCCTTTATTCATTCCCTTTTAAATTTGTTGAGTGATCCTAAAGAATCAGACCGTCAGTTGACATCGTGTTTTAGAACTAATAGTCATTAATCATTAGCCGACACTAGGGGTGTAAGTCTGAATCACGGAATCGCGGAATCGAATCGAATTGAATCGGTAGGTTTGGTTCGGTTTTGACGTAGGATGGTTCGGTTCAGGTTTGAAAATTTTATAAATCGGTCGGTTCGATTCGGTTTGCGATTTTTACTTCTAAACTGAACCAAACCAAACCGAATCGCCATATTAAAATATATGATTTTATAATATATATATATATATATATATATTATAATTATATACATCTATTTATAATTTTATATTTATAATATCATTCTTAATTATATCATTTCTAAAATATCTTACATTTGACTTATGGACAATGAGTAATTGAGTACTGAGCAATGGGACAAAGGTCTTACAGACCAAATTTTCAAAATCCAAAAAAGGCTTCTCTTTCTCTCCCAAAACAAACCCTAGAACTTCGCAGAACCCGACGTCTACATCGTCACCGTCTAGCTCGCAATCTCGCATAGTCGCTCTTGCTCGCAGTCTAGCTCTCCAGTAGGCAGTTGTCCAATCTTCATTCTTCACTATGGTAAGCTTTCGTCCCTTCTCTTTCTCACCCATCTCCCTTTTTCTCTCTACCTTTGCATCTCTCTCTCTCTTATGGTTTTCTCTTTCCTTTGGTTTTCTCTTTCTTTTAGAATAATAATTTTCATGGTTGAGTTCAATACTCTTCACTTCGACCGTTGTAAATCCCTACAAAGTACAAACTGATTCCTCATATTTAGCAACACACACACACACACATATATGGCTGCTAAGTGCTCATAGTGTGGTCATGATCCATTCAACAACTCATTTGATCTTGTGTATTAAAATTTGATGTCACTTTTTTTAAAGGAAGATAGATTGATATCATGTCTCAAGCACACACATATATTTAATTTATTTTTTGCTCTGTACTAATTGCTGTTAATTTAGATTCCAGCTTGACAATCATGGATCCAATTACTTAATTGAGGAAGAGCTTGAGACTCACTTTACATTTACTTGGAAAAAAGGGAAATTATATCAGTGTATGAGACCGAATTACTGGACTTCTCCAGCATGTTTGCTTTCAAGTTTCAAGAAAATTGTGCAAGAGAATTAATTGTGATAAAAATGTTTGTTTATTTTTTGTTCATTTGGTTTGAAAATATGATTTTTAATGTTTGATTTGATGTTAAGTTGTTAATTAGCCTAACAATTTTTAATTTAATTTCTTTTTTTTATTTAAACCACCAAACCGAATTGAACCAAACCGAACCATTCGATTCGGTTTGGTTCAGTTTCAAACATCACGTGGTTCGATTCGGTTTGAGAAACATGAAACCATTATAAGTCGGTTCGGTTTGTCGTTTTGGCCTCGAACCGAACCAAACCGAACCGCTACACCCCTAGCTGACACCAACTTTATAGTAAGGGTATTTTGGGTATTTTGTAGAGAAAAAAAGACGAAAAGTTTGATGTTAAAAAAATTAACTAAAAAAAAGGTAGGACCAATTTAAAATTTTGATCCAAGTTGAGTGACCAAATTTAAAGAATCACGCGGTCAGCTGATTTTGTGTTTCAGAACTAATAGTTATTAACAAAAACTTAGATAAGACGGTTTTACACATATTTTTTTCAAGACGGATCCTTTTTATCCGACCTACTGTGTGTTGATGGGTTGAGTTGTGAAAGTAAGACTTCGTCCTACGAATTAAGATTCATAAAATCGTTTTACAGGAGACTTACTCATACTAATTCACCGTTGGTTGACACCAACTTTATAGTAAGGATATTTTGGAAATTTTAAAAAAATAGACGAAGGATAAAATAATAAGGATCTTAATTCGTAAGACAAGTTGAAATTATTTTCATTCAATAATAAGAGTATTCTAGAGAGTTAATGACGTTTTGACTATTAATTACCTTTTGATAGAAGTATAATTAAATTACAGCTTTAAAATTTTGAATTTAAAAAAATAGACTTTTTTTTCTGGGACCGGGGTATAAATAACACTAGCAAATTAAGATTAAGAACACAAAAATGCCGTGTGTTCTTATTTTTCTTTAAACGTTTTTCAATTTTATAATTAGTTATATTTCAAAAAATCCTTCAAATGTATATAGTTTAAAGTAGTTAAATGTTACTTTAGTGAAGTTAGAGAGTTGTTATTTATAGTTTAATACTCCCACCTTCCGTTCCAACCAAAGAATCCATTATTGTATTTTTGAATGTTTGTTACAGAGTCAATTTTCAAAAATTACGATATAAAAGTGTTATTTTATTACTAATTAGCAGTACTAACAGTGTCATTTTTAAAATAAAAATTTCAAACAATGACTCTTTGCTCAAAACAAACAGAGTAGTAGTAAAGCATTATTTGAGATTAAGGGTATGTTAAATGAATTAAATTCTTATCCATGTATAGTGTAGTATCTTTTTTACACTAGTGGATGAAGAAATAAATAAATATATTATTTCAATTTAATTAAAAGGTAATTTTGGTGGTGTTGGGTTTTATTTCTTTTTCAGGTTTCTCCTACAATGACAGGATGCACTCATTTCTCATCGTCTAAGTAAATGCTCATTCTTTTGTATGCATTGTCGTTCTTTACTAATTATTTACCCCGTGTTCAGTCGGGTACAAGGTAAGATATATATATATATATATATATAAATTTTTTTTAATAATAATAATATAATTTTTTGAACATTATAATTAGATTATTAATCTCTTTTATGATTATAATTTTTTTTCTATTGTTACTAATATTAAACGAATTTTTTACTTAAATAATTTTTTAAATTAATATAAGTTTCTAGCTAACGTGAGATACATATTTTGTATTAATAATAATAGTAATTGTTTTTTGATCTAAAGACTTTTAAAATTAACATTTAACTTGATAATAATATTAAAAGTCATTTTATTAAAAACTTTTGAAATAATAATTCATTTTTAAACAATGTGAGAAACTTATTTTATTTATTTATTGGTAATGAAAGTTTAAATCTTTTATCTAAAGAATTTAAAACCAACATCACATTCTAACTAGGTGGTATACATATTTTCTATCAGTAATAATAGTTATAGATAAAAAAATTTTTTTAACCAAAATTCATTTCTAAACAACGTGGATATATATTTTCTATTGGTAATAACAAAAGATGTCTTTATCTAATGAATTTTATAATCAATACTCATTTCTAATAATGTGAGATATATTTCTTTGTAACCAATGTGAGATATATCATCTAAAAACTTTTTAAACCAATATCATTTTTATAACCAATGTGAAATACTTCTCTTCTATTGCTAATAATTATAGACTTTTAAAATAAGCATCACTCTCTAACCAATGTGTAATACATATCCTCATTTGGTAATAATATTATAAGTCTTTTATTTTAAAATTTTTATAACCAACATCTTTTCCTAAATAATGTGAGATACATCTCTTCTATTATATTGATGATAAAAGTAAAAGTCTTTTATCTAAAGACTTTTAAAACCAACATCATTTTTTAACAAATGTAGACATCTCTTCTATTAGTAATAATAGTAAAAGTCTTTTATCTAAAATTAAAATCAACATCACTTTCTAACAAATGTGAGATATATATATATATTCTATTGATAATAATGGTAAAAGTCTTATATCTAAATACTATAAAAACAAACATTACCCTCTACCAAATGTATGATACATCTATTCTATTGGTAATAATAGTATTTTTAAAACCAACATTAATTTATAACCAATGTGTGATACATCTTATCTATTGATAATAATAGTAGAACACTTTGTAACCAATGTGAGATATGTGCATCTATTTTATTTGTAACAAAAAGTTTTTAATCTAAATACTTTTTAAACCAACATTTATTTTTAAAAAATGTGAGATACATATCTTATATTGGTAATAAGAGTAAAAGTATTTACTATAAAACTTTTAAAACTAACAACTTTTTCTAAACAATGTAATATACATTCTTTTCATATTCTAACAATGTGAGATACGTCTTTTCTATTTCTATTGGTAATAAAAGTTTAAAACTTTGATCTAAAGACTTTTAAAACAAAAATATTTTTCTAACGATGTGGTATACATCTTTTCTATTGGTAATAATAGTATTTTTAAAACCAACATAAATTTCTAACGAATGTAAGATACATTTTTCTATAATAATAATAATAGTCTTTTATATAATTTTTTTTTTGAAATCAACATCTCTTTCTAAATAATGTGGGATACATCTATTCTATTTGTTATAACATAAAACTAATAATAGCAGTAGCATTTTATCTAAATAGTTTTGAAACCAACATCTCTTTGTAACAATGTGTGATACATCTCTTGTATTGATAATAACATAAAAATTCGTTTATCTATGAATTTTATAACCAATATATGGTTCTAAATAATTTGGATCTCTTTGTAATTAATGCGAAGTATATTATCTAAAAACATTTTAAACCAATATCACTTTCCTAACTAATGTGAAATACATATTTTTTCTATTGGTATTAAGTCTTTTATAAAAAGACTTTTAATACATACATCACTCTCTAACCAATGTGTAATACATCTCATCATTTGGTAGTAGTAGTAGAATTTTTTTTTATCTAAAACACATACATAAAACCAACATCTCTTTCTATATAATAAGATATATCTCTTCTCTTCTCTTTTATTAATGATAAAAGTATAAGTCTTTTTATTTAAAAACTTTTAAAATCAACATCACTTTTTAACCAATGTAAAATTTATCTCTTTTATTGGTAATAATATTAATTTAAAACCAACATCAATTTATAACAAATGTGTGATATATATCTTGTATTGCTAATAATATTAAGTCTTTTATATAATCTAAAATAATTAAAAATCAACATCATTTTTTAACAAATGTGAGACATACATATTTGATTGATAATAATGGTAGAAGTCTTTTATCAAAAAATTTTGAAAACCCACATCACTTTCTTAACCAATGCATGATACATCTTTTCAATTAGTAATTAATAATTGTATTTTTAATACAAACATCAATTTCTAACCAATGTGTGATACATCTCTTCTATTGGTAATAATAGTAGAATATTTTGTAACCATGTGAGATACATCTTTTGTAAAAGTGAAAGTCTTTAGTCTAAAGACTTTAAAATATAACATTTTCTTTTTAAACAATGTGTTATACATCTCATTTATTGATAATAATATAAAATAATTTAAACTCAACATCATTTTCTAACAAATGTGAGATATATATCTTCTATTGGTAATAATGGTAAAAATCTTTTATCAAATGACTTTGAAAATCAACATCACTTTCAAACCAATGTATGATGCATTTCTTCTATTGGTACTTAATAATAATATTTTTAAAACCAACATCAATCAACATCAATTTGGCTGCGGCATGTCTATGTTGGCTTTGACTTTAGCATGTTCTATTTCAATGCCCTACTCGGTTACCATGAACCCAAGGACTTTGCCCTTGGTAACTCTGAATGTGAATTTGTTCAAGTTGAGATTCATCTTGTGTTTTTTTAACCTTTCAAAGAATTTTTCGAAGGTCTTTGACATGGGCACCATTTGTATCTTCAAAATGCACAATCATATCATCCACATATACTTCGACTTCATTATGTATTATATCGTGAAAGAGGGTAGTGGCAGCTCTATGGTATGTAGCCCCAACATTTTTTAATCCAAATGGCATGACAATATTGCAATAAGTTCCCCAGGGGTGATGAATGAAGTTTTTTTCCTAGTCTTCTGATATCATTTTGATTTGGTAGTAGCTTGATCAATGTTTTATTTTATCTATTTCCTTGCAAGTGGACAAGACTATTATAGAATAGACTCGGAAGCAAGGGTCGAACCCACGTAGACAAGTGATCACGAATGCGATTATAGATAGCAAATTATTAACCTAAGGGGGGTTTTATGTTTAATTCTACTCTAATCTACTAGTTATAGATGTTTAACTAATTAGACAAGAATAGATCAAATGGAAGATTCACTTATATCTCCTTTATGTTCAATTCATAATAATGTCATTCAATGTCTTCGTCTGCTCACTAAAAATAGATATAGTCTGTTGAACAATTGGTTCACCTCCATCCCCGCAAAATTCACCCATTCTATATCCTAAGCACAGAACTATCAATCTAGTCATCACCTAGATTTATGATCTATCTGTCACCTAGATCATGTAAGAACCTGGTCCTAACTTATCACTCTCGCACGATAGGTCCAATTTATTGTGTTGGTGAGCCGACATATGCACTTGGTCATGCAGTATCCGCACCTCTAAGCCTTTATTATTTGCGATTACATTCATTTGTTCAAAGCAAAATAATATAGGGATTGATAAACAACACAATCAACAAGCATTGAATAGACATATATATATGAATCAAAACATAAATTCGATACAAGTTACCTCCCACCTCCTAGATTAGGGATGATTTAGTTCATCATAGGCGATGAACGGCACATGAGATGATGGGAGACATGATTTGATCTTCAATACTTGAAATTACAAAACCTAACTATGTTATACAATCTAAAACTACCTAAAATCTATGTAAAGAGAGCTTCGGCCGTCCTCCTTATCTTAGGCTCGGCATCGACTTCTATATATACTCGGGAGTTGTGATTGGATCGAATGACTGTGTGAAAATCCGAAAAGTCGCATTCTGCCTACCTTGCGGTCGCAAGGTGCTGGACTTGCGTCCGCAAGGTCTCCAGTGTGGGTGGCTTTTGATTTCTTTGATTGCTGGCTTCGAGGACCGTACTGCCTACCTTGCGGTCGCAAGGTGCGAGCACTGCTGCGTCCCAAGGTGTCGATTTAATGCGTCTTTATTTTTCTTCAATTTTCTCTTCCTTGTAATTTGCACTTAAAACCAGGAGTTTCGCGTATTTTCACAATAATCCTGAAACTTACAAAACTCACCGAAAACATATATTAGTACTCAAAGACTCGTGAAATAGCATAATTTAAGTCATAGAAGTATATAAAATCGGCGTATAAAAATACATCGATCAAATACCCCCAAACTTGAACTTTGCTCGTCCACGAGTAAACAAATAAACTTATAAATACAAAAGCATATAAATAACAAAAATTAAAATCTTTTTGTGAGGGTGACACTATTTACACTCCTCTATAAACCCACAAACTCAAGGAGACTCTTTCGAGTGACTCGACTATGCAGATAAATACAAAACAATAAATACAAACTAATAAACTACAAATAAAAATAAAACATAAAATCTTTTTGGTTTCATCCTCAAGTTATAAGTGTATGGCATGCATGTAATCTCAGTTTGGTGCTCACCACATATATGCAGGCTTAGTCATATAAAACCAACTAGTCTTTTCTTAATGCTACTACTTTTAATTTCTCCGTGTGTGTGTCACCAGTCTTAAAGAATATCTTAACTAAAACAGTTTTATTGAGCTAAACACCACATTCATATGAAAATCACAGTTTAATAGAAAATCATGCATTAAGAAGTATGAGATCTACCATCCAAACCCGGTCAGTTACAGACAGAAAGGTCCCAAGGATTTAAAAAGATTTATACATCCATCATGCAC
>CM028382.1:7783550-7830934 GCA_013146195.2 Codonopsis lanceolata
AATATTTTTTAATTTTGAATGTTTGGCCAATCATGGCATGGCTAAGGAGGGGAGGGTGGGAGGGAGAAGAGAGAAGGAAGGGTTGTCACCACGAGGGAGAAGAAGGGGATACGGAAGTATACATAATTGGGGGGTATACTAATAAAATTTGGGGGTCCAAATAGCCCTGCCCTCTATTTTTTTAACTTCCTCTCTACTTGGCTCCATCATTCTTCTTGTTTATACAGTACCCTATAATATCATTCTTCCTCTTTCAGCCCCTATAATTTTCACAACTTGTTACTATTAGTGTTACAAATCTCACCAAAGTCGGTTTCTCGCTCAAGAAATGAGCCATTTTAAAAGGTTAATATTTAAAAGATAAGAACTTTTTAAACATTTGGCATCTATATTATAAAAGAGATTAAGGGCTAAGGCCAGATCAAATTGTGTTAAACACAATTGACAAGCAAGCTTAATTGTAAATATGGGTTACATATAAACCCATCAGTTATGAGTTTTGTTTGAATTATCCCTTTCTATAAGCAATAAATATGCAATAACCCCTCGTTATGTTTTTTTGAATTATCCTCTCTACAACCAATTACGCTTATATGAATGCTTTCCTCTACATTTTTTAACAACATACTTTCGTTTGAGTTGACGAGGTGGTTATCTATATATATAGGTATCAGTTGACTTTCACCAAATTAATAGCCATTTTCACCAAATTAATAGCCATTTTCATGTAGTTAAATTAATTAAGAAGCCGACTAACCATTTATACACTAAACTAGCTAGTTGTAGTTGTGACTAATTTAATTAGTCTAACCACTCGGTCCACTCCACATCGCCTACTAACTATCATAAATTATCACCTCTTTGCTTACAATTGTTTTTCCCTTTCTGAATGAAATTTATATTTTATTTCACTTTGATAAAATTGAGTAAATTAGAAGCATTTCATTATGGTGTTTAGAAAAGTGAACATGAGAATGTTTTTCCTTTTGCAATCCACTTATCAAGAAAAAGAAAAGAGAAAACACACACACACATAGAGTAAAAGCAAAGATAACTCTACATTTAAAAAATTTGAATGAATCCTTCATCACCTACTACTACTAGTAGGTAATTCTAAAGTTAAAATTTTGTTATAATACAAGGAGAATACATTACGGAAAATGAAATTGTCAAATAATATCTTGCGTGTGTTTTGACAAGATAAGGTCACACAAGCATCGCCCGTGGTCGCGGTCGTGCTATTCCGCATTTGTAAACATTTTGGTTGAAACCAAAAAGAGAAAATGTCAGAGTCATTTTAGATGTACTGATAAGTAACAAGGGACGATTTATATATTATTAAACATTTTGGTTGAAACCAAAAGAAAAAATGTCGAGTCATTTTAGATGTATGACAAGTAACAATGGACGAGTTATATATTATTAAACATTTTGGTTGAAACCAAAGAGAAAATGTCGAGTCATTTTAGATGTACCGACAAGTAACAAGGACGAAGTTATATATTATTAAACATTTTGGTTGAAACCAAAAGAGAAAATGTCGAGTCATTTTAGATGTACCGACAAGTAACAAGGGACGAAGTTATATATTATTAAACATTTTGGTTGTTTTTTTAGATGTATGACAAGTAACAAGGGACGAAAGATATATTATTAAACATTTTGGTTGAAACCAAAAGAGAAAATGTCGAGTCATTTTAGATGTCGACAAGTAACAAGGACGGAGTTATATATTATGAAACATTTTGGTTGAAACCAAAAGGAGAAAATGTCCGAGTCATTTTAGATGTACTGACAAGTAACAAGGGATGTGTTATATATTATTAAACATTTTGGTTGAAACCAAAAAGAGAAAATGTCAGTCATTTTAGATGTACTGACAAGTATCAAGGGACGAGTTATATATTATTAGTAATATGGTCATCGGAACGATTGCTTGTAGAAATTATTTAAGTTTCTATATATGTTGATTTGCTTGTTCCCATTACAGTGAGTTATCACTAGTGGCTAAAAGGTCAGCGTACCGATTAGTGTGACAACTTATGTAACATCACATAGGTCTTAGATTAGGTGCAACTGATCAAAACCTACCTTCCTACATGATGATCAAACGTACTTAAAGACTTCATAAGCACTGCACCAGCACCACTTACTTACAAGGCCCAAAAGTCTTTAGACTCGCCACCGCACTGGCCATAAGCGTAACAAAATATCTTGAAGACTCACCACCGACGCAGACATGCTACAATTTGATTGTTTACACCAGCGGACATCAGTTCTCTTAAACAGAAGACTTACGCCTCTGGTTCGAACATCCTACCGCCAAACGTGATTCTGCACGTGCTACAGAGAGACAAGACTACAGTAGTTCAAGTCAAGACAAATATGTCCAAGCTTCATTTAGCCTGACATAGTTAAAGCTACAAGACTTTCTCTCACTCACGTGGTCTGATAAAGTCAAAAGAATTCACTTTATTGAACAGACTACCCGAAAGGCATCGACATCGACTTGCTTTTCAGAGACTGATCAATACAGTATGACAAGCAGCAGTTCCAAGATCCACATGACAAAATCTTTACCCAACAGTCAAAGATCTTGTGGACAATATCTCTATTCGATAGACTTCAATGACCATATCTCTAAACGGATAGAAACATCAATCTTCATCTCTCAACGATCACATTGACTCCAGTCTATATAAGAAATCTTTTCTCTTCCCCAACTACGAGAAAGCGCCGAAAACGAAGACTCCTGCTACAAGAGCTTCAAAGAAACAGAGATCTACAACGAGATCGTCTTCACCAACGCATCTCGATCTCTATAGAAGATTACAGTGAACTCATCCGCACCTTAACAAAACACTCTCAATGGATTGCTAGGAAGAAAAGCTTAGAGAAGAAGAGAGAGAGAGAGAGATCAGAAACTTCAAAAGACAGAGATCAACGTCTTGATCAAGAACCTAGTTCTTGATTTGAGTTCTTCACCCTTCTTCGAAGAACTCAGCCTTTAGCTAAGCTTCAGGACTCCATTCCTAACGCTAAAGGTCAAGCTCTTGGATCGATCCGAAGATTGATTATAGATAATTCCCAAAGAAGATGAAGAGTTGTCCGTAGATATTGCATTCATATCTTCGATTTGTATTCCTATACAAATGTTGCCGGTTGTGCAATAATCACTCATCATGGAAGGCGAGTGCTCTCGCACTCAATCGCTCGAATAATTTTTATCCGAATGACCTTGAAAATTCTTCTTCTCATATTAGTTTCTTGTTCTCGCTCTCTATTGCCCTCTTTACTTAAGAATTGGTTTACAAATAATTAAGTAAAGATAATTAAGGCTTAAAAGGACGAAGACGTAAACTTTACATGAGTGTATAGGCCGATGTAACTGTAATTTATCTTTGAATAAATTCGATGTTCTTTCAAATAATTTATCTCGCCTTTATCTCTATGAACATTTATAAACTGCTTTTATGATTTGAAAAGCTACCTCGATGATTTCCTAAATCATCATTTGAAGAAGTATTAAGTGTGTTGTTGTTCCGATCATATAATCGTGTACGTACCACTTAAGACTTCTCTAATTCACAAGTCTTTCTATTTCCGCGTCTTAAAGTCTTTCAAACTGGCTTTTGATTTAACATGCAATTTACCGACAGAGTTGAAATCTCTACTTTGAGCAAGTCTGCTGTTAGTCGCTACCAGCAGACATGCTTACCATGTTAAACTGCATATGCCATTAAATCTAGGCTTTAAATGTATTTAGAAGAAATTTTTTTAAATGGCATCATAGGCGCTTCCCAATGTAGCTTGTACGTAAGCTACACCGAAGGTGCATTGGTCGAAAATTAATAACAGCTGAAGACTTTAATTCTAAAGCAGGAATTAAGCATAAAGGTTTACCAAACAGTTTACAAGCCTATGCTTGTAAACCCAGCCTTATAGCCAAAAAGATTTCACTATAAAGATGAATTGTTTTACAAAATAGAATGTGAAATCACCAAACCAAAAACTCTCACAAGACAACAAGTCTTGGAGAGTAAAACCCACGTAAACAAAGGGTATAGAAAACGTGAGATTAAAAATCAACTTCCTAGAAAATCGGGAAGACAAACACCGCCAGCTTCAATGTAGTTCCGATGTAGCCCAGCTGTCAGATTCGAACTCCATTCACTTTCAAAGAAATCGTTTTTCTCGAATACTCTCTTATGATCTGAATATATCGTTCTTCTATGCTCGCACTCTCGCTTCGTATGTTTCCCTGTCCGTGCTCGTATTTATATGAGGAGGAGACCTACACATTAAAGGAAACAAACTCCAATTTGCTAAAGGATTGAGTTAGAATTGGTAATAAAATAAACTACCTTAATTCCCTAGATTTTCTTACCAAACAAATAGGGACTCTTAGAGGCGATTTTAGTAATGAGATATTACCAAGATTTTGCTTCCATAAATACACCTAAACTTTAGGACCAAGAAACATAAAATATTATCAAGATTTTGTTTCAAAAACATACCTAAACTTTAGGACCAAGAAAACCAAAATATTATCAATATTTTGTTTCCAAAATTACACCTAAACTTTAGGACCAAGAAGGGTGAGAACAAGATCAAAATAGGACATGCCTATTTTGCCCTTATAGTAACATTTCTCACCATTAGATTTCGATGAAATAAGTAAAATCATATATTTCAAGTTCAACGTGTATGTTTGCTTCAATTACAATGAACTCAACAATCCAATTCAAAATAATAAGAGAGAGGGGGAAAACTAGGGTTTGAGAGAAAAGAGATTTGAGAGTTTAAACGAAAAGAAGAGGAAATAGAGAAGGGAGTGTACTTGACCGCTGGGTGGAGCGCCGGAGGCGAGGCGTGAGGACGCCGGGTCGAAATCATGAAGAGATGGCGGAGGATTGTGAAGAGAGAGAGAGAGACAGATCGTGAAGGTCCGAATTAGGAAAACTAGTATCATTTTTATTTTGTAATCAACCGATGTAATTATCCGCTAGTAATTACCGACGGATATTTGTCGTTGGTAATTACCGACGGAAATTGGTTATTACCGACTTAATGTTTGTCGGTAAATATGACGCTATTTTCCATTGAATTCACCGACGGAACTTTTTGGTTTTACTCGACGTAATTTTTGGACTACCGATGCAATTTCGCCAAGAATATGGTGCCTTTTACCGACGGATATCCCTCAAGTAATTGTTCAAATTCCATCGGTAAACACCAATGGATGTTTCCGCTCGGTAATTGGGCGGTTTCTAGTAGTAAGGTGGCGGCGGGGATGAAGAATGGGTGGGTGGGGAGAAAGGGTCGCGGGTGTAGATTAAGGTGAGGAGAAAGACGACGATAAACATGGAGATGAAGGCTATGAGCCAGAGGCGGTTAGAGGTTTCTTGTTTTTGGATGTAGGGGTGGAGTAGAATGAGCTTTGTGTTGCCATTATTGATATTGTTCTTCATTTTGTGTGTGTGAAAGAGATAGAGGAGGTAATTAGAGCTCCCTAAGAGGGATTTGAGGGAGAGTTGAGTGATTTTTAAAAGAAGGGAGGGATGGGTCAAGATTGAAGGAAAGAAAGGGTCGAAGCAAAAGGGACCCGGAAATGAATCTAGTGTAACCCGAATCGAGAAGATGATGATGAAGAGGACGAGGGCAAAATTGGTATTTAACATAAGTTAATGTCCAAACTTAACGTCCATCCAAAAATTGGGTTAACATGCAATTAAAATAATTCTGGTACAGTGGTCGCACTAAAAATTTTGACATTTCAGTGACCTAATTGCAATTTTTGGAAAGTACAATGGCCCAGAGGTGTGTTTTGTCATAACTAAATCACAAAAGTGTCATTTTATTACTAATGAGCTAATAAAAATTATCATTTTCTTAAAAAGTTTGTCTTTCAAATGAGGACTATTTGGGCTGAAGGAGTAATTTTCAAATTAGCTAGGTGGTTGCCCTTCTTGCCGTCCCCCATGGTCGACTCTGTGTTTTATATATCTCTTTGGTTGAAACCACTAATATATATAAACTAGTACTCTTGCCCGTGCCGATGGCACGACGCCAGTTTGAGAATTTATCAATAAATGAAACAGATACTGTGGAAATGAACAATTAAAAATATTATTTTCTTAAAAATTTGACTTTCAAACGAAATCTTTTGTTCTGAACGAATGGATTAATTAATAATTTGTATATGAAATTGCGGTCGAAAAAACGGGTTGGACAAATATTAAATTAATTAAGTTAATTACGATAATGCTTAAAAGACAAAAAACCAATATTTCAAATTACAAAACTTACGATTTTTTTAATTTTTTAAAATTTGTATACGAAATTACGGGTCTGAAAAAATTAAATTGATTAAGTTAATTACGATAACAATTAAAAATAAAAAAATACAAATACAAATTTTTGCAACCATAAAAATGTTATATGAAATTGCGGGCCGGAAAAAATTAAATTTATTAAGTTAATTACGATAACAGTTAAAAAGAAAAAAAACAAATATTTCAAATTACAAAACTTACAATTTTTTTTTAAATTTTTTTTTAATTTTTATACGAAATTACGGGTTGGAAAAAAATAAAAAATAAAAAAATACAAATACAAATTTTTGCAACCATAAAATCAAAACCGTAAAATATTAACCGTAAAATCGTAATAAGCAACTATTAAAAATAAAATTTAGTTACGTTGGTAAATTGAGTTAGGTAAAAGACGAACCGCCTTCGCATACTACGAGAGAATTACAGCTTGTAAGATTAAAGTAAAAATTAATCACGCACACTTTTTATCACAAGTCAATTACACATATATATATATATAAACCGAGTAGACAGATATAGATAAGAGTTTTTGCCAATAAAAAATACTTCTAGTGCTTATATAAATGTAATTAAGCATGAATATATGTGCCATATGTCAGTGTATATATCTTGAGAGAGAGAGAGAGAGAGAGATGGAGGTGGACTATGGTTATGTGATCATGAAGATGGTGATGTCTATTGGTATTGTAGTTGTAGTGGGATCAGTAGCAAGTGTGTACAAAGCACTGGTAATGAAGCCAAAGAAGGAGAGGTGGTCGCTGGAGAAGCAAGGAATAAACGGACCCCCGCCCATGATTTTGCTAGGCAATCTCCTCCATATGAAGAAGGCCGTAGACTCCCACGCAGCCTATATATCCACCATCCACCACCCTCCTTCATCCATTACTCATAACTGCGCTTCATCCATTTTCCCTTTCCTCGACCAGTGGATCAAGAAATACGGTAAAACATTCTCCCTCCCTCTATATATATAAACGAGGCTCTTTTTTTTGGAGATCTAATTTTGGAAAGAATGAAAATAGAAATCAAACATACATAAGAACACAATGATTTATCGAGGTTTGGTCAAGACAACCTACGTCCTCTATGGACAAATTAAGTCACTGATTTGAATATCAAATTCTGCATGTGTGGGCTGGAGTCTGGAACCTTTGTAATGGAATTTGTGAATGCATGTGTTAATAAAATTATATGTTACTCCGTATTAAAATGAGAAGATCTCAAGATCGATATCATATATATAAGATATATGTAGAGTAAATGGATCTGATTTAAATGCAGGTACGGTGTTCGCGTTTTCATTAGGGGTAAAAACGGTAATACACGTGAGCGAACCTGCATTGTTGAAAGAGATGACCACAACGACCTCCTGGGACTTGGGAAGACCTTCACTTGCAGGGAAAGAACTAGGGCCATTAATGGGGCAGGGCATTATTGCTTCAAATGGTGCTGATTGGGCTAGTCAAAAAAAGATTATTGCTCCCCATTTGTACTTGGATAAGGTTAAGGTAAGATTAACTTACATTAAGCTTGTTGAAGAGAATAAAAATGAAATTAATATATGAATATTAATTGTTAAAACTGTAATTCAGGGAATGACGAAGATGATTACAGATTCTTCGGTGGCAATATTGGAGTCGATTATGAATAAAATGAAGGTTGAGGGTGGAGCAAGCGTAGACATAGACATCGTGCCGTGGATGCAAACATTCTCAGGAGATGTCATCTCCAAAGCTTGTTTCGGGAGTAGCTATTCACATAGTGAGGATATATTTTTGAAAATCAGGAGATTAGAAGAGGTCACTTCTAATATGTTTGTTGCTTTTGGCATTCCTGGACTAAGGTACGTTTACCCTTTACACAACGTAACATAAATTAATGGCAAAACTCATTATTTGGCCACCCAATTTTTTAAAAACTTGTAAGGCGGTCACCGAAGGTTTAAAACTTACAATGAGGCCATTGTAAATTAGTTAGGTTGCAAGCGAGCCCATTTTTGGACGGACGTTAGTTTAGCCATTAAATTTAAGTTAAATCCCTATTTTGCCCCTTAAAATTAAAAATTACCAAGACCAAAACATTACCTTTACCAAAGTCAACCACACCAAATCCCTGCCCATGAACCATCAAATCCCCTTTTCATGTGAGAGGGAGTTCCAAAATCCAAGGCTCAAATTTGTGCAAGAGAGAGATGACAGCCGAAAGATGTAATTGGAACTGGAATTTGTTCCGGCTCAAATCAGAGATGAAGGTGGCCGTAACAGAAATTGGAGATGGAGAAGGGAGATCGAAGAAGACACCACATAGTTGAGGATAATCATGGCCGGATCTGGATCGATGAATTGTCGGGCATGGGTGTTAATGTCAACCACAATTGAGGATAACAATGGCCGAATCTGGACATGACGACGGCGGGAAGAGAGAGGGAGGACTAGGCTGAAGGCGATAGGAGATGTGGGATGTTTTGGCCGGTATTCGGCTTTGGTGAGACATGGTGAGGGAGAAATCGAAGAAGAAGGTGTATTCGACTTTGATCAGACATGACGAGGGAGAAATCAAAGAAGGAGGTGTATTCGGCTTTGGTCAGGCATGGTGAGGGAGAAATCGGAGAAGGAGGCTCGCTGGACATATCCTTCTATTTCACTTTCTCTCCATAAATCTCATTCTCTCACTCATCACCCCCGACAACACCAATAGTAGTTGAAGATCCACCGACGCAGTTGGGTCGATGGTTTTGTAAATGAAGCCGCCACCGGCATGCCACCATTCTCCTCCTCCTCATCATCATCACCAACCCCAACCTACACCAGCGATTTCAACCGAACAAAATACAGCTTCTCGGATGAAATGGGTGGTAGGTTTCCTTCCAAATCAGTCATAAACTACTCTTTCGGGAGCGAGACATTCTTAAAATCGAGACATTCATAAGCCGCCATGGAAGCTGGGTTTTCAACTCAATTTTTGATTTGTAATTAATATATATATATATATATATATATATATATATATATATTTCGATATGTAATTAATATATAACAATATTTTCATTTCGACCCCCTTTGTTTCTTAATTTCATATAAAGCTTTAGTATTTATAGGGGTAAAATAGGTAATGATATAATTTAACGGCCAAATTTAACGTCTATCCAAAAAATGGGTTCGGTTGTAGCCTAACTAATTAATGTACATTGACCTCATTGCAAGTTTTAAACTTTCAGTGACCGCCTTGCAAGTTTTTGAAAAGTTGGGTAGCTAAATGAAGGGTTTTGTCTAAATTAATCTCGATATCTCAAAATGGATTTTCGATGAAAATATTCATAGTTATATATGTTATGTTTCAATTAATTTATATTTAGATATATTCCTACAAAGAAAAATATGGAGGCATGGGCATTAGAGAAAGAGGTCCATAAGTTGATCATGAAAATTGTCAATGGAAGAAAACAAGTTGGCGGTTGTAATGAGACAAAGAAGGATTTGCTGCAAATGGTTCTTGAGAGTGCTAAGAGTAATGGTCTCAAGGAAGATGCACGGGATAAATTCATAGTTGATAACTGCAAAAACATGTACTTGGCTGGATACGAAAGTACGGCGGTTACCTGCTCATGGTGTCTCATGTTATTAGCTTTGAATCCAGAATGGCAAGCTCGTGTTCGCAACGAGGTCCTTCAAGTTTGTAAGGGCGCCCAAGTCCCAACTTACGATATGCTACTTCAGATGAAACAGGTACATGATATTGATCGGTACTACCTAGTAGTATCAATTTTCTTTTAATCCATACTAATATCTAAATTGCATTCAATTCCTATATATAATTAAATGCAGCTGACAATGGTGATATACGAAACTCTGCGTCTATATCCATCGGCGGGGCCAGTGATGGCAAGGGAAGCATTGAATGACATGAAAATAGGGGAGATTCATGTGGAAAAGGGGATGCAAATTTGGTCCTATGTGCTCACACTGCACACCGATCCTGAGATATGGGGGCCTGATTCTCTTGAGTTTAATCCTCAAAGATTTGCCAACGGGGTGACGGGTTCTTGTGAGTTTCCTCATATGTACATGCCGTTTGGGGTCGGGCCTCGGATTTGTCTAGGTCAACACTTGGCTATGACGGAAATCAAAGCAATAATATCTCTCATCGTTGCCAACCTTTCTCTCTCGATTTCTCCACACTATGTCCACTCCCCCGTGTTTAAGCATGGCATCCTTCCTAAATCTGGAATCAATCTCCTACTTAACAAATTATTATAAGTTGGTTTGGGGGAGGTTGTTTTACTTTTATTATTTGTGTATTTATTTATTTCTTGTGAAATGTATTTCAGTTTGTATGTGCTATTATAAGAGAATAATATATTTATATTTATGTGTAAATATATTATTCCTTATTTACTTGTATTTATGTCTTCTGATCCTTATTGTATTTATATTAGTATTTTTTTGCCCCCATGACACGACGCCAGCCATGAATTTATCAATAAATGAAGCAAATAATGTGGAAATAAATTAAAACTTACGATTTTTTTTTATAAAAATATTTGTATACGAAATTACGGGCAGGAAAAAAATTAAATTAATTAAGTTAATTACGATAACAATTAAAAAGAAAAAAAATAAAATAGAAATATTCAAAACTTAGACATAAATTAAATTGAGATTCAGTTTCAAAAAATAAATTGATTAAGTTAATTACGATAACAGTTAAAAAGAAAAAAAGACAAATATTTCAAATTACAAAACTTACGAATTTTTTTGCATAAAATTGATTAATTAATTAAAATATCGAAAAGAAAAGGGACGTGAGCTTGGTGGAGGAAGGATTAGCGGTCACCACTTTGAATAGTGGGGGGAGTTGGAGAGAGAGAGGGGGGGTAGTTGCTCAACCGCCATTCACACATGTGAACTCTGGGAGTGATAATGACCGTATGATTTCAATAGATGAATCAATCTTAGCCCCTAAATAGCTTTAGACAATTGTACATGTACAACTATGAGCTGTATTGTATTATAGATTTTTTAGGTTAAACTTATGTAGTAAGTATTGTAATTATATAAATATGTTCTCCATATCAATGGAAAGTCAATATCATTATTCATAAACATTATTATTTCCTACATTATATCAGAATCTCACTCTTAAAACCTAAAACCATCAAACTTCTATAAATAGAATAGTAAATTTTTGGCCGATATGAATAAAGTATTTCAAATAATTCATATGTATTAGACTGATACATAGTAAATTGACACCAAACACATATAAAACTCAGTAGAGACAGTTTTACCGCTCATGTACTATTGCTTGGCTTGAGAATTTTACTTACACCTTTGGGTCTAAGGATACCCTGTTACTATTTATTTTTTTTACTGCTATTTTTTTTTACATATTAAGAGACTCCTACTATTCCACACTAAGTTACTTAATAATGTTACTAATTTTTTTTAGAGAAATTATACAATTGAAAAATGATATACTAATTGACATATTTAATTATACTCCTTCCGTTCTTGGAAAAAAGTCTCCATTTAAAAGTCAAACTTTTTTTAAAAATGACACTTTTAGTAGCACACGTAATAAAATGATATTTTTATGTCTTAACTTTTAAAATGAGACTCTTTAATTGAAACATATCAAAATAGAATGATGCATTCTTTGCCCAGAACGGATGAAGTATATAACAATGTTTGACTCTTTTTCAAATGTGTATATCGCTTATAAAATAATGTTAACGATTCTCGCAACTATCGATTTGACATAAAGGAATTTTTCAAAACTAAAATAATAAAATGTACTCCCTCCGTCCTTAAATTATCGTTATCCTTTCCTTTTTCGTCCGTCCCAAAATAATTGTCCATTTTGAAACTTACCTTTTTAGAACATCACTTTTACCACTTTACCCTTACTTTTTCACTCTACTTTAATTATGGGCCACATATACATGGACATTAATGGAAACTACGTACACATTAAACCAATATAAATAATCAAGTCAATTATTTTTTCTTAAACTGTGCGCCGAGTCAAACAAGACAATTATTTAGGGACGGAGGGAGTATCAAAGATCAACAAAGGCTCAACGAAGATCAAGTAAACTAGTTTTATAAAGGCTTAATTCTTAATTTGGTCACCCTACCTCCGCGAAAATCCCAATAAGCTCGATCACTCTACTGCCATTTTTTCATACTTTGGTCACCATACTTAACAAAATGTATCAATATAGTTTATAAAGTGGATGCCGTTCAGAGAACAGTATGAAAAAACACAAATGACCTTAACTTGTTAACCTATGACACGTGTCGTACACATGAATGACCTCCTTAAGAAAGTTTAAGAACCGACTTTGTTTGTCTCGATATAAGCAAATCACAATCACACTGAGAATTTTTCGAAACCTCATCAATGGTGAAGTTAGATCTCACAACCCTCAGTAATTTTCTCGTTCCTCTCTCCCATCTGAAACACCATCCAATGCCAGCGAAACGCTCGTTGATTCTGACTCCGGCCAACCTTCACTCTCTCCTCCAACTCCACTTCTCCCCCTCGCTTTCTCCGAGGAGGGCCTTCGTTCCCTCTCGTTCGGCACCAAAATCACCATGTCCGTCGGCGCCTCCCTCACCGTCACCACAACTTCTTCCACTGATGCAGTTTTGCTCGACATCGTCACTATCATCGAATCTCCGATTTTCGATGATGAATTTTTTATTATTTTGGGAATCAACAACTTTTTCAATCCTAATTTCACAATTCCTCTGGTAAATCAAAGATTTAGCGTCGATATCAGATGTGTCGTCTCTGACCAAAGAGAAATCATTGTTCTTGTTCTAGTACTGGTACTCTCCATAAGTGTATTGATTGAGGTCTAGGCACAGTTGATTTCTAGGAAAGCTCATTGTTTCCAGTCTTTTGGGCCAAAGCTAGAAGTATGTGGCGAGGGTAAGGTTACAGTTCAAGCTAAAGTGTTAAACCTCTTTGATCTATATCTTCCTGCGGGCTGCCACTCTTCCTCAACTCTGCCTTTCTTTGGGTAGGGTTTCCCCGCCTTTTGCTATAGATCCCTTATGGCCTTTGAAGCTGGAATAGCTTGCTAAGGAATAGCCCCATATCTACTCCACATCGAACACAAGGCCAATCTGAATCTTGAGATTTCACTTTGCGTGAGATCTACATTCGCTTTCCGCTCCTGGGTCACCAACCTTCTGTTGCCATCTCCCTATTTAAGAGTCGATCCCTTCTGGGTCCTTAACAATCGAGTTCGCTCTCGTTTCCCTTACTCCAATCGGTCCGGAGAAGAGAAGATAGGTAAAAGAGGTTACTAAAGGAAATAAGATCCCTTTACTTTTAAGGCATGTTTACATATATAGCAACTCGACAACCGGGAGATTCAGAAGGGAAGTGTCGGTAATTGATTGTTGAACACAACCCATTCTAGGTCATGGAAATTGTTTACACTTCCTGTATATTGTTTTTCAATGTTGATGTTTCATGGTCTTCAATGTTGCTGGTGTTTGCTGCTTCAATGGTGTTCGTCTTCTTCAATTTTGTCTAAGACTTGAGGTGAAGTAAGGTAAGGTGTGAGAGTGAGGGATAAACAAGGGTTAATATCAGTTTTGATACCCCAACTTTACCCGTTTTTCAATTTTCATACCCATCGTACCTAGGCAATCAAATTAAAGCCAAACGTTTCCAAAATCGATCAATTTCAATCACAATCGTTAAGTGGCCGTGATGAACTAACGGTTGACCTGTTATCTTAGGTTAGAAACTGGCTTAGCAACCGATTAAATGTTGAAGGACTAATAGCTGACTTCTATCCCGACTTCTCCAGTTCGCCATCACCCATCTACGCCCACCATGTCCGGCCAAGCCCCTCCATAGCCATACCAGCTCCCAATTCTGTTTGTCTTCTCCAAATCCAGCTCTCTTCGTCCTCCGTCCTCCTGCCCCATCTTCGATTTCCTCTCATATCAAAATTTTTCCATCTCACACAGTAGCAGCGAGCTTGACTTCGTCGGGCGTCACCATCTCTGTTCTTCTCCGTCTCCGGCGCATCACCGTGACAGCCGCCAACATCCTTCAATCTCGTTCGACTTCATCTCCGGCTCTGCGACCAAGTCGTGGGTCTTGTTTCTGTTCTGAGCCCTAGTCGATGTCATCTTCAACCGTCGTGATTTGTAACAGATCCATCTTCACTCCAGCCTTGTTTCCAGTCGAAAGCAGTCCGACAAGACTCAATTGTCGGTCCAATAACCCATCTCCATAGCCGCCTCAACAAATTCAAGCCTACAGCTTGGATTTTGGACCCAACCTTGGTTATGAAAGGTAGAGGAAGCATTCTCTTGGAACAATGGCGACCTTTATTTTGGGCGAATGGTCAATAGCTAGGACCAGTAGGAGTGAGTAGAACGTAGACCTGGCAATGAGATGGAAAAAACAGAGTCTTTCTCCTTATGGGGGCTGAGCTAAGGTGGCCAATTGAATAACAACTCATGTCTCCTTCAACAACCCTAAATTCAAAGCACATTAAATTGAGTAGCATTATCTACTCACCTAATCGAGAACTCATCAATCACCGGAAGAACAAAGATCAATGGAGACCTAACCCGGGATTGTTAGCCCTCGTTCATAGTTTTGCAGAAGATGATGCACGAGGAAGATTTTTATGGTGGTTATTCCTTCTAATGACTGTCATATCTATTATTCTTTTCTCCCAGATGAAGCTACAGGCATCGGTCTGTATAACCTATAAAAAGAGATGGTTGGGGCAAGCCGGTTTCCAACCTAGGATAACAGGTTATCCGTTAGTCCTTAACAGCCAGTTAACGATTGTGATTGAAAATGATCGATTTTGGAAACATTTGGCTTTAATTTGATTGCCTAGGTACAATGGGTATGAAAACTGAAAAACAGGTAAAGTTAGGGTATCAAAACTGATATTAACCCGATAAACAACAACGTGCCTAGCGCGTACAAAATTAAGGGTATTTTGGGGTATCATAAAAATATTAGACGGTTCAGCCTAAAAAATAGACTGAGTGACTAACGTGTCACTATTTGTTAAGTTGGGTGACCAAAGTGTGCAAAATTGTAGTAGTGTGACCTTATTGAGATTTCCTCGAAATTAGGGTGATCAAATTGATAATTAAGCATTTTATTATCGATTAAAAAACGAATTAAATGAAATCGACCAAGTAATTTAATAAATTATTTTGCATCACAAAAAGTCTGAAAGATAAAATTTAAATAAAAATATAATAATTTTGATTAAAAAAATGCGTTGTTTACTTTAACATACTCATTTTAGAGGTTGCTTTGTCAGGCGTTCATACGTGTTGGGCCGGCCCGAAAACACTGCACAAAACATTGACGGTGCGTAATATATAGGGAGAAATTCGGGCCGGTCTCATGTGATGAAATTATAACTAGAAAAGTCCTATATATTTGTTTTAAACCGCTAAAATAAACTTTTGAAGGAAAAATAATGAAAATACTCTTAATGAAGAAAAGACGTGCGGCCAAAGCTACTGTTCAAATTTGGGTGTCGCAAGGAAAAAAATTGGGTATCACTCAAATTTTTGGGCGCCGCTCAAAATTTTGGGTGTTGTTAAAAATTTTGGGCATCGATCAAAATTTTGGTCATCGCAATGCAAAAGCCACTGTCCAAATTTAGGCATCGCAAGGAAAAACATTAGGCATCGCTTAACATTTTTGGCATCACTCAAAATTTGGGGCATTGAAGAAGGAGAGAAGGCGAGGAACGTACCTGGAATTGTATCCTTCTTTGCGCAACAGATTGAAAGCAACAGATAGAAGTCATAGGGGAAAGTCGGTGATCTGATTCTTTGAGCCACACGAAATGGAGTTCTAAGGTTTTTACTGCTTTAGAAAACTCTTCCCCAAATCGGCCACTCCTCTTCCAAGAGTATTGGTTCAGTTTTCGAAAAGTATTGCTTCAGTTTTCAGTTGTTTTTTATTGGGGAGTCGGAACGATGACATTTAAGGAAGAAAAAAAAGGAGAATGTACATTTGCGGTTTAAAAAGAAAATAGAGCACTTCAGCGGTTAACATTTTAGAAAATGATACCGTCCCGCAATTATTCCTAATATATACTCCATCTGTTCCACTCAAATAGTCTTATTTGAAAAGTCTAATTATTAAGGGATATATTAATGTCATTAAAGTTAGTTATAATTACAAAAATAGTTAAGTACAAACAATATACTTACTACACAAGTGGAGGGTAAAGATGAAATGTTATAGAAATTAAAAGCATAATTTTTGAAAGTAAACTCTTAAAGTGAAACATCCCAAAATAATATAGTGGATTCTTTGTCTGGAAGGGAGGGAGTATCTATTAATTATTAAACTTATCAAATTTTAAGCGTGAACACTTTGAGTAAAACCAAGATATATGTAACTAAGAGTTTTTTCCAATAAAAAATAAATGAAAAATACTTCTAGTGTTTATATAAACGTAAGCATAGATATATGTGACACATTGTAGTGTTTCACTTGAGAGTGAGAGAGAGAGAGAGATGGAATATGGTTATATGATCACAAAGATGGTGATGTCTATTGGTATTGTAGTTGTAGTGGGATTAGTAGCAAGTGTGTACAAAACACTGGTAATGAAGCCAAATAAGGAGAGGTGGTTGATGGAGAAGCAAGGAATAAACTGAGCCCACCCCATGATTTTTCTAGGTAATCTCCTTCATATGAAGAAGGCCATAGACTCTTATATATCCACCATCCACCACCCACCTTCATCCATTACTCATAACATTCTCCCTCCCTCCCTCTATAGAATTGATTGAATAAATGGCAACCTTCTTGCTAAAGCATATAACCAAATTAACAGTAGCATCCTCACTTCAATTGGAGCTTTTTTTTTTTTATTATTTTTTTTCTCCTAAGGGGGCATGGGAAGGGATCGAACCTGAGACCTCACACTTTGTGAAGTCTCATGTCTACCATTGGGCCACCCCCTTAGGGGCCACTCCAATTGAAGCTTTTTTGCAAACACTTATCCAAAATGCTACCATTTTCGCCAGCCCATGTTTTATCGGTTTGCTCTTTTCCTCCCTTGTTCTTAAACTTGTTGTATGGTTGACAATCATCGGTAAGCTATTCTGAGTTACTTCATGTGTGAGAGAGGGAGAGAGAAGATAAAAGGGGCTGCCATGGCGTAGGGGTTGGTGGTGGCGAGGAAGGAAGGGAAAGAAATAACTAGGTCATAGGTGGGCTGTTTGGATCATATGTGTTGTGCACAACGGAAGATTAGCAAACAATTTAACAGAGTATAATATGATCAATCACAAAGAAGAGAGAGAGATTGGGGCCAACGGACTATCGAAATTTTATTAGAGTTCCACCTTCAAACATTATAGGTATACAACTTTTTATATGTGTACAATAAAAACCTTAAAACCCTTAAAAGGTTTAAAAAAATGGACTAAGCAACAAAACAGCAAAAGCGATGGGATGTTTGGATCATGGATGAGGGAGAAAGGAATATGGGTGGAAACTGGAATTAAGCCACTGAACCATAGAACAGAAGCATAAAATATTAAGTGGGTGGGTTGTTTTTTTTTTTACTAATATTTTAATAAATATATTTTGTAGGGACTATCTTATTTTACATAAAAGTAAAACTATAAGATTTTTAGAATACATGTGATATATCCAAAATATTCAGATACACTGGGCTTTAAGAATTAGGATATCTAGGCTTGTATTTCTTCGACCAAAACCTATCAAACAATGCAAATCTCCTGAACTATGCAGAGGCTTACCCTGCAAATGCACTCTAGTGAGAAAATTAGCTAACACATAGGTGAGATTTTAATTTGACAGAGTTTAGGCCTATAAAGTGAACGTATCTTTCCTCTTCTGTCAGAGGAGTTTATATAGGCTTGGCCATGAAGACCATGATGAGAACCTTAACTACGCGAGTGTAACTGACGGATACATTTAAGGCCACGTCTGGAACATGGGGACGAATTTCTCGGCATTAACTACCCACATTCTGGATGACCGTTAAGCATTCCTTCGAGTAGGCCGACTCTGCTTCTTTTATAATGTCACCGCTACTACACACTTGGCCCCAGCACGGACGGGTAGGAGGCGATTGCTTGATATGTTGGGGTGGCTAGAAATCTATCCTTGCCCGCTTATGAGTTGAGCTCGCACGGTGATGCACACACGTGATTCGCTCGTCACCATGCTGATGGTGTGCTTGTCACGTGACCGCTACCTTTTGGACCAGATAGCTCAATATGTTGGCTGAAGTCGGTTGTTTAAATCCATCATCTTCTATCTTCTTTAAGACTAAAAATTTTTAACGTATAAAATATTATTTAAAAAATTGATCTTGATTTATTAACATGTAAAATGGACAATAAAATTAAGATCTTAATGGTGTTGAAATATTTTGTTATATTAAATTCGGGTCCGATGAAAATGAAAAAAATATTTGTTTATTTATGCTTCTTTATATTTTTATAGATTTTTCAATGCATTGCTTTTACTTTTTGTCCATTTATTTAGATATTTTAGTTTCAAATATGTTAATAAGTTATCTCTACAATTGTGATGAGGATTTATGTTCGTTAAATGGTATTTCGATATGAATTATATATTTGTGATCAAGTATTTTTTTTTTTTGTAATTTTCCAGTCATGTAGATGTGATTTTCTCGTTTTTACTGACGGAGACAATGACATTTTTGGGATAAAGACTTTATTTCCAACATTGCTTACATTCAAAATTTAGCTTCTACAATGTGATGTGGTAAAAATAATTACAATAAAATATTAGTTGATTTCTTAAAAATACAAAAATGATTAGATTTGGGGGATTGAGCATTAAAAATAGAACAAATAGCAAGATTTTTACAAAAAAAACTAGTTCGGATTTGTTGGAACTTGGTTCGTTGGTTAATGTTTAAGGTTTTTTTTGTTACTTTTTTTTCCCCTCCTAAGGAGGGAAGGTTTTTTTTGTTTGACCTACATGATCGGTTTGAAATTAAATAATGGTTTGTTATTTTATTTTTTATGTTTCTAATATTTGAATAAATACACTTTTGTATAGACTATCTTGATTTTACATAAAAGGAAAAGACATAAGATTTTTATAATATATGTTGGATGAAACTGATTGTTTAAGTTTGTCATTTTTTTATCTTTTATAAGACCACAAATTTTTATCGTATAGAATATTATAAAAAAAATTAATATTGATTTATTAATATGTAAAATGGACAATAAAATTAAGATCTTAATGATGTTGAAATATTTTGCTAAAATGTTTTTCAAATCACTAGAAGATTGCTCATATTCCGAGGTAATATTTTATTTTCAAATTTCAAGTAAATAATTGATTTTCACATTTTAAGGTAATATTTTATTGATTATAACACATGTAATCAATTAATGTATAATCAGATTTATGTTTTCAATATATGGCTCACTACTTTTATTATATAGAAAAGACTTTTTATTTTAGGAAAGAAAATTTTGACGGGATTTTACTATTTTTAGACTACCTAGGCTTTATATATATATATATATATATATATATATATATATATATATATATATATATATATATATATATATATATAGATTTAGACTTTATTATATTTTATGAATTTAGGTTTTATAAAGTAATGGTAAAGTGGTCAAAATGTTATTTAAAAGAGAATGATTAGAAAAATGACAGTTGTTTTTTTTTAAACAATAAAAAATTGAAACCAAAACAATTATTTAGGAACAGATGAAGTATTAAAATTTAAATTGTACATGAGTGCACCAAACATGGTGTAGAGTGAGAATACCGTTGTCGCTATTAGTATATTGTACTCCATTCGTACCACCAAAGAGTGCATGTTTGAAAAATCTAATCATAACAAGTAGCTGCAGTTTAAGGGACCTAACTGAAAAATTAGAAAACTAACTTTAACAACCCAACAGAAACTAACAGATACTAACGGAAACAAACAAAATCTAACAAATTTAACACCACCAACCCGGTGGTGGTCGGGCAACCAAGGTCGGCGGTGGTGGTGGAGCATGGTGGCTCTCGGCGGCAGTCTTCAAATTTTTTTTGCTTTCTATTCATGAACACAAATCGAAATTACAAAGAATGAGTTTAGAAAACATACCTTGTTTGAATTGAGGAAGAGAAAAATTCTAGACAGAATGAATTTTTATGATAGTTTTTGGTTTGTATGTTTTTTGTTCTAAAATATGTTGTTTATATATATTTGACTAAGGGTAACATAGTAATTTAACTAAAACAAAAAAAATAAAATATTTTCTAACTTATACAACGGCCACCACCACTTTTTAAAAATTAAGAAAATTACCCCTACGAATTAAACTTCACTAACAGCCCAAACCCAGCCACCAGCCCCCCTCCCTCTCACTTTGGGCCACGCCCGAGCCCTCCAACTTGAATCGAAACCCTTTTGGACTGCCACTGGCCGGTCCCAAAGCCAGGCCTCCCCTTTGGGACCCCGGCCCGCACACCCTTCGCCCCAACCATGCTACCAGCTACCGGCCAGGCCTCCCCTTTGGGACTGCCCACCGGTCCCCGGCCCAGCCCCAACCCAACTGCTACCAGCCCAGTCACTTTCGCCCAGCCCCAACCCAACAGTGTTTTGGACTGCCACCAGCCCAGTCCCAAAATACCCAGCCCCAACCCAACCGTCTTTTGGACTGCTACCCAAGCAGTCCCAAACCCAACACCCCCATTTGGACTGGTTTCAACCCAATCCCTATTAAGCATTTTTTTTAATCCCAATTTGATTTTAAATTAATTATTAAATTAAAATATAAAAATTAACATTAATTTAAATTTAATAAAAAAACAAAATTCATTAATTTAAATTTAACAAAAAAACTAAAAAATGAATTTATGTAAAGGGTATTTTGGGAAAAGTATTTTCAAAAATGATGTATTAAGCATTTTATAGATGATGTATTAAGTACCGCTATTATTAAATTAGAGTGAAGTGGCCGAGAAGGTAACATTTGGATTGAGTTGGATTTTTGAGGTGGATCCCATATCAAGATTTACATTTAATTAAAGTTAAGGTATTGGTGACTGATCTTCTTTGTAGTTGCTTCATGGAGGAGTCTTACGTAGCATGTGCTGACTCACTCAGTTTTGGCAAAAATATCCACCCATCGCCCAGTTTGTAATTGTATATAAATTTTTGGTTGTAGTAGCATCATTTTATTATTAACCAGAGGGAGACCGCATGCATACGTAACGTAGAGCGTTGTCACATTAAGCCATGAACTATTATTTTGACTCAGTTGATTTATGGGTTTGATTCGAGGTTTATTATGGAAGGCTTTTGATATATTTTATTAGCAGATATTATCCTGTTTTGAGGTGAGGAAAACTATGCAGTATTGATTATGTATCAGTTTAATCACATGATTGTCCCTATAATATTCATGTTTGATTCGTACTCTTCATTATTGAAATGTGTTTATTGTTATCGGTGAACCTTTGATATTGGTTTGACTTTAAAATAATTCCATGTTAACAATCAGTGTGTTTTATTGAGAAACTGCTATTTTAAATCAGCTATTGAATAATTGATTATCTGGAATGGTTTAGTAATTCTGATAAGCGGAATGACCATGAATAATCTGGATACTGTTATTGGGACTCAGCTTGTTGAGTGTCCGTGTATGTTGTGCTCGTTTAATAATCTCACCATGACATAAGCTGATTCGTATACTGAATTTGCACTTATGATACGTTGTTATTTGGTAACACTCGGTAACGTTCTTTGGGTTAATAATCTTTTGTCCATATTTTTATATTCATGAATTTTGATATTTGAATCGTATGTCTTGTTTTATTCTGTGGTGTTGTGTATCCCCTTTCTTGCTGGGATCACAAGCTAACCCCCTACAGTTTATGGTTGTGCAGTTGAGATTTGATCGGGATTTGAATAGCAGCTGTGTGCTCGAGGTTTATCGAAGCGCTCGATCTTGATATAAACATTTATGTATTTTATTTGGGCTTTACTAAAATTATAATAAAGATATGTTTGTACCAAATATTTGATATTTTGAGAAATATTATTTAAAATAGGAAAAGTAAATTTGGGAAGTCTCCAATCCTACCGGATCTGTTATATTTAGCCTGGCAGTGTAGCGTAGGTTTTTGTATTAAGATCAACGAGATTATATCTCTGTCCTTAAGACAAAAACTAGAAGCCGTGTTCTAGATCTGCACGGCGTGATTCTGAGTGAGTCTCGGGATATTGATCTTACCGTGATTGAATGATGGCGGATCTTCAATGCTTCAATCACTAACGAATGCAACCTCTTGTAATCTACGTAGAGGGGCGAGAAGGGAGAGTAGAATAGAAAGAGCGAGAATTTTTCAATGGCAAAAAAAATGTTTGAAGGAGTATTTAAATGTCAGTTAGGATGACGGTTGGGAGCAGTTGGAGGCGGTTCAGGCAAGCAAGCAAGCAAGCAAGCCGGCCGACCAACCAACCAACCAACCAGGCCGGGCGGCGGCGGGCGCGTGTGTTTGGACCTACACCTAGGTAGGTCTTCCCTCTACACAAAGTGTAGTGGCCCAAGGGCCCAGAAGCCTCAGCTCACCTTATAAGGTAGAGCTTGTTTCATTTGTTCCCAATGTGGGATTCCCACATTTTACACTTACATAACTTAGTTTATTCAAGCTATTGGAAACCAAGTTTCCAACAATCCCCACATTGAATAAGATATCATGTAAGTTGATGACATATTGATATTTCTGAGAGATACAACCGAGAGTAGCTAGAGTGGAAGAGGTGGCTTTTGGCTTTGAACCTTTCCTTATGAGTTACTATCGGGAAGACTTACTAATCGGTGGGGTGTGTCTTGAAGCCGACTAGTGTTTGATGTCAACCAAGACAATAGTATTCACATAGGCGCCCTCAAACAACGTTTGATTCTACGTTGTGTTCATTTTGGCCTGAGCGCTTCTGGTTACGTGAATGTTGTTAGAAAATTTTGCCTCGAAATTTCCATAAGATCGGCCGATCTTACATTCACATAGGTGATTTCTTATAAGGGTGTATCTGTCGGTACCAGCTTGATCAAATCAAGTCACAAGAATCATTAAAAAGTGCTTATCCTAAACCGTGAGGTAACACTAGTGTTTTCACCATAGGAATGAGTAGGAGTGTGAGTCCATTAGTGTTAACAGTGAGATCAATTAGTTTGGTTGTCCCTTTGAACCTAGACCATGGGGTTGCCAATCAACTAGGTGGGGTTTTCCGCTAAAGGTTCTCTTTATTTCATAGGCTTGAGACCCATTCCCTTCGATGAGCGCATACTAACTCTGGACAATCCTTTAGTTAATGGATCCGCTAGGTTGTCCTTAGATCGAATATAATCGATGGTGATCACGCCATTGGAGAGTAGTTGCCTAATGGTATTGTGTCGTCGCCTTATATGGCGGGACTTACCATTATACATGTTATTTTGTGCCCTTCCAATTGCGGCTTGATTGTCGCAATGGATGCAAATGGCTGGCAGGGCCATGCCTTTGGAATATTTTCAAGGAAGTTACGTAACCATTCAGCTTCTTCATTTGCTTTATTTAAGGCGATAAATTCGATTCCATAGTAGACCTTGCAATGCAAGTCTGTTTGGAAGATTTCCATGCAATGGCACCGCCACCAAGAGTGAATACAAATCCACTTGTTGACTTGGAGTCGTTAGTATCAGAAATCAATTAGCATCACTGTATCCTTCAATAACTGCCGGATACTTGGAGTAATGCAATCCGTAGTCCTTAGTGTATCGAAGATATCTAAGAGTCCTTACAATGGCTTTCCATTGATCGGGGCCGGGATTACTTGTAAACCGACTCAATCGGTTAACCGCTTTGCGAGGTCGTGGCGCGTGCGGCCTCAGTAAGATACATAAGACTTCCAATGATTCGAGAATATTCAATTTGAGATACGCTCGTGTAGGTTCTTTTTGAGATGAAAGTTAGGGTCGATTGGAGTCTTAGCAATGCTTGTATCACCGTTGCTAAATTTCTCTAGCATTTCTCAATATAATGAGATTGTGATAAAACTATCTCCTGATGTTCTAGATATTTTAATACCTAGGATGACATCGCCTAACCCTAAATCTTTCATGTCAAATCTGCTGGCCAACATCTTTTTGGTGTCTTTGATCATGTTATTATTGCTACCAATAATTAACATGTCATCAACGTAAAGACAGATAATGATGTAACCTTGTTGTGTATTCTTAGCGTATACACACTTGTCACATTCATTAGTCTTGAAGCCATTAGCAAGTATAACGTCATCAAAATGTTTATGCCATTGTTTTGGTGCTTGCTTTAGACCGTATAAAGACTTGACCAGTCGACAGACCTTAGTTTCATTGCCTGGAGCAATAAAGCCTTCGTCGTTTCATATAAATTTCTTCTTCAAGTTCACCGTTGAGGAAAGCGGTCTTGACATCCATTTGATGTATCTCGAGACCGTGTAGTGCCAAGGCAATCGAGGCGAATTGAAGTAATTCGAGTAATCGGAGCATAGGTGTCAAAATAATCAACACCTTCTTTTTGATTAAAACCCTTGGCGACTAGCCGGGCCTTGTATTTATCAATGGACCCATCGTTTCAATTTTCGCTTGAAGACCCATTTACACCCTGGGGTTTGCAACCTTGGGAAGGTCGACGAGCTCCCTGTGTGTGGTTTTGCATAATGGAAGATATTTCGCCGTTGACGGCTTCCTTCCATTGTGGAGCCTCGGGAGTAGACATTGCTTCCTTGAACGTACGTGGTTCATTATCCACGAGAAACGTGGTCACAAAGTCTGGTCCAAAGGTCTTACTCGTGCGAGCTCGCTTGCTTCGACGAGGTTCATCAATGTCTTCATCTTGATGAATACCTTGATCAATAGCCATAGGGACTATTGCTTGTGAGGTGTTATCTTGTTCGCCAATTGACCAAGGAAATGAGCGCTTTTCTATCGAAGTATCATCTTTTAGAGGAAAGATAGCTTCAAAAAATGTGGCATTTCTTGATTCCATAACGGTATTCACCTCGATTCCGGATTATCGATTTATGGACTAAGAACCGATAGGCGCTGCTATGGGTTGCATAACCAATAAAAGTACAATCCACGGTTTTGGAACCGATTTTAACCTTTTTAGGTGGTGGGACAGCTACTTTAGCTAGGCACCCCCACACTTTGAGGTATTTGTAGGATGGTTTTCGACCATGCCATAATTCATAGGGCGTTTTGTCCAATTTCTTGTGGGGAAGCTTGTTTAACAAGTAATTGGCAGTGAGCACTGCCTCCCCCCACATCATTTCCTTTAAGGTTCGATTTTTTCTTTCGGCAATCCCATTGGATTGTGGGCTATATGGGGTGTAACTTTGTGAATAATCCCGTGGTCGCACGTAAGTCTTTGAAGAAGGAAAAACATATTCGCCTCCTCGATCGACTTAAGAATTTTTATCTTCTTTGAAAGTTGATTCTCGACTTCGTTTTTGTAAAGTTTAAAAGCTTCGAAGGCTTCAACTTTACTTTTTAAGAGATAGAGATGACAAAACCGGTACAATCATCAATAAAGGTGATGAAGTATTTGTTTCCGCCATAAGATTCTATGGATTTTAAGTCACATAGATCACTATGAACCATATCTAATGGTGTTGTGTCACGCCGATTGTCTTAAACGACGTTTGTTTGCTTAGCTTCAACGCAAGTATGGCATTTGTTATTTTTATTAATGCGACTTGGAGGAATTAATTCCATTTTCATTAATCGTCTCATAGAGTCATAGTTAACATGACCTAATCGATAATGCCAAAGATCAAAATGCTCAAGCAAGTAAGAAGAAGATGGTGCTGTAGCACTTTTATTATCAACATTGTATGCGGTGTTAACCACCATTACATTACACTTAAAAAGGCCCTCATCGAGGTAACCTTTACCAATAAAAACCCCACTCTTACTTAAGATAAATTTGTCCGACTCAAAAGCCAACTTAAACCCATGTTTAACCAAAAGAGAACCGAGATCAAATTTTTGCGAATGTCGGAACATGAAGGACATTGGTTAGCACCAACTCCCGCCCACTCGCCATTTTTGGTCACTTGGCCTTTGCCTTCCACTCCGAAGGAGGAATTGCCCATGAAAAGCTTCTCCCCCGCCACCTTGTTGTAAGCGGAGAACATCTTGGCATCGCCGCAGATATGACGCTGCGCGCCGGTGTCCACGAACCACTCGCGGCGTGCCAACCATGTTTGTCTCGGAGACGACACATATCATGCCGAGCTCCTCATCAACCATGTTTGCTTCACGCTTGACCCGCTTCTTCCCGCGGCATTCAGCGGCTTTGGGTCGACCTTGTCGCAGCTCAAGCACTTTCCTTTGAACTTGTAGTTCTTGTGCTGTTTGGGCTCTTCGGCCGAGGACTACTTGTGCTTTTTGGAACTTTCGGCAGCGTGCTTGCGCTTGTTGCCCCTCGGGTCTTGCTCAACAACGTTGGCCCCGTCCACATTGCGGTTGGTCCTTTTATCCGCCACCTTGTTGTCTTGTTCAATCCGCAGCCTTAGGATCAAGTCTTCGAGAGACATGTCTTTTCGCTTGTGCTTGAGGTAGTTTTTGAAGTCCTTCCAACCGGGAGGGAGCTTCTCGACATCCGCAAAGAACTTGAAAGGCTCGGGAGTTGCATACCCTCGGCTTCCAACTCATGCAACAAAACCTGAAGCTGAACCCGAGAAACAACAGCTTAGAATCGACCATAGCAAAATCAAGAAAGCGAGCAACCACAAATTTCTTATGACCCGGCCCCTGCGGTTTTGTACTTTTTCTCTAAGGACTCCCACAATGCCTTAGCACTCTTAAATGGACTATAAATTTTATACAAGGAATTAATAAGTCCATTTAGAATGTAATTGCGACATAAGAAATCCGAGTGCTTCCACGACTCTGGCGGCACCATCGTGGTCCCCGTCCGCCTCGTTAGTGGTCTAGATCGGGGTCAAGTTTCTTTCAAGCATTTGGACGTATTCAAGGTGGTCAAGTAAAAGAGCATTTGTCGTTGCCATCGCTTGAATTTCGTTGAACTTTTCGGTCGCCGCTATGAATCGTTGGCGGTAGGCCGGGAGTTGCAACAACAGCGGGCTGTTCGACTACAACAACGGTTTCCTTTCCACTTTCAGATGTAGTCATTGCTGCACCGAAGTGAATCAAAATTACAAGGAGATTGTAATGCAGTAAAAACTGAACAGATATAGAATCTGTAATTTGGACCAGATTATATAACAGAAAATAGATTTTGAAACTGATTCTTAAACAGTGACAAAACAGGAACTGAACACTTAAGACTTATGTAATCATGTTCTAAACTGTCCGGAAACAGATTTGCAATTGTTGTGTAACCTGAAACAAACTTTGTAATGAAACTGCACGCCTAGTATGCAAAGTTCGAGAATCGGGTTTTACGTAAGGTAAACAGTTTAAAAGTCTATACCTGAAATGGTTCATGTCTGTAACAAAACAGATCACAAACTGAGGCAGTAATTTTTCCCCGAATCGATACGCTTTAAGATGCGGCATCGAATCTATATAATAAAACAAAGTTATGTAATCAAACCGAAAAATTATGTTCTGAAATCTGTTTTTATAGACAAGTTAAATGCAGAAACAAATTGAGACTGTGGTCTTAAAACAGATGATATCTGGAACAGTTTATAATGGACAGTTTATTTCTCAACACGAACTGAAACTGAAAATAGGTTGAAGCATGCAGGTTTAATGCATAAGCAGGTTAATGCAGTAATGAAATTCGATGCATCTGTCAGAATCTGTAGCAAAACAAAGTTTGAAAGCAGATATATAAAGCTGTTTTTAAAGTCGGGTTTATAGCTTCATGCGAGATCGGAAGGCGTATGTAAAACCATATAAAAATAGAACAAGGTCAAGCAGAATGTAAACCGTCTCGTATTTTGGAATCTGTAAGTCAGGTTGTTTTGAACATGCTGATTGCAGTAATGCAATAATTTAGTAAATGCAGACACTGAATTTGTAACTTAGGCAGTGTAGAAACTGTACATATTAAGATGTACTGAAGTTCTATAATCTCTATGAAACTGTTAGACTAACTTGCAGAATCTTTTTGTATTAATCATGCAATATGCAGTTGAACAGTTTCAGTAACAATCTGTTAGTTGTACAGATTAACCTTTCCAGAATCAGTTGGTTATTAAGCATGCAGAATTTGTAATCAAGCAATATGCAGTTGCAATTTTCTGTACAGAAACAGAAGGCATGCATAAACAGGAACTAAACTGAAGTACTGTAACTAAAGACAGATTGTTAACAGAAGAATGCAGTAATAGTACATTAACCGTGTTACTAAATACATCCAAAATATGTTTGTGTAAGCGCTTAAGTAAAATTTACGTTTCTACGACTATAAGTTTAACAGATTAACATGCGTAAACCGAAGTTACTAAGCATGCGTAATCGAGTTTACTAAGCATATAATCGTATAGAATCTGCTTACTTAAAACAATATGCGCTTGCGACAATTTTCGTATTGCACTTTATAACCGGCAATGTATCAATGAAAGATGAGGAGTATGCAGTTGCAATAGTAACAATCTGTTAGCTTGTACAGATAATTTTTCCAGAATGTGATAATTATTAAGAATCTGGAAACAGATTAAGAGAAGGCAGAATCAAGCAGAATCTGTCCCTTGGAGATATGCAGAATTTGACAATGTGCAGATTCTGTAACTAAAACCAGGCAAAAAAAAAAGGATTTTTGTCTTAAGATTGTTATATTTAGCCTGGCAGTGTAGCGTAGGTTTTTGTATTAAGATCAACGAGATTATATCTCTGTCCTTAAAACAAAAACTAGAAGCCGTGTTCTAGATCTGCACGGCGTGATTCTAGTGAGTCTCCCAGATATTGATCTTACCGTGATTGAATGATGGCGATCTTCACGCTTCAATCACCAACGAATGCAACCGCTTGCCGTAATCTCTCGTAGGCGAAGGGAGAGTAGAATAGAAAGAGCAGAATTTTTTCAATGGCAAAAAATCTGTTTGAAGAAGTATTTAAATGTCAGTTAGGATGACGGTTGGGAGCAGTTGGAGGCGGTTGGCTGTCTGAAGAGACACAACCATTGGAACAGAACTGAACAGACATAACTGTTTCAAACAGTTATGGTTGTAATCTTTCAGAACTGATTAACCTCCTGGCGGCTGAACTTCTGAACCTTTTCAAAAGGTTCACGCTGAAAAGGGTCACACGCCAAATGAACTGGTAGCAAAAAGATAGGTTCAGGCAGGCAAGCAAGCCGGCCGAGCAACCAACCGAGCCGGGTCGGGCGGGCGGCGGCGCGCGTGTGTTTGGACCTACACCTAGGTAGGTCTTCCCTTCTACACAAAAGTGTAGTGGCCCAAGGGCCTGAAAGTAAAGCCTCAAAGCTCTACCCTATAAGGTAGAGCTTGTTTCATTTTGTTCCCAATGTGGGATTCCCACATTTTACACTTACATAACTTAGTTTATTCAAGCTATTGGAAACCAAGCTATTGGAGTATTTTTGCAAGATGAAATGGCCAAAAATCTCCTTTTTTTTTCTTCAATTTTTCACCAAAGAAAATATTTTTATTTATAAATAGAGAATTGGTTTGCTTCATTTGAATATCAAATTAATTATCTAAAATTGTATAACTAAAATTATTTATTTATATAAATTTATTAGAGTTTGTGCCATCAATAAAAGAGTTTTTTGTGTAGATATCTTATGATAGCTTATGATATATTTTATTTATTTATTAATTTAATGGGTAGCTAAGGGGAGCCATTATACTTGGTCTTATGAATTTTCTGACAGCAATAATGGATGGATCGTAGGGATCTCGGATGAGGTGCGAAGACCCGACATCCATGCATCATGCCAACCATACTACTCTACTTGCATGTGCTGGTAGCGTTTGGTGGTGAAGACAACATTTAAGAAAGATATGTGCGAGAGTGATGGTTGAGCGATTGGGCATGTTCATTTGTTGATTATATACTCTTAGAGCATTCCATATTGTATGCTTGTTTATCTTCTTATTTATAAAGAAGAGTGATACGAAGGTCAATTAGGAGAGAGGGTTAACTTACGAGGAGAGAGAGAGAGAGAGTTTTTTTCTTCTTAAATAGGAAGAAACAAAAAGAATCTTTTAACCAATGTGTGTGACCGGGTTTTGGGGGAGGGAAACAAAATGATTTTTCTTTTATTGAGATGTGTTAAATTTAATTTTTTTTTTGTATAAGAAGATTTGTAAAAAATTATAAAATGAAAATATATATTCTTAAGTGGGTAAGAAGATAAAAATGTATAGATGACAGTGAAACTCAGTTAAGAAGATTACAGAATGGGGATGCTCTTATACTATGATAAAACGGTTCAAAGGATTGATTGATGTGTCTGTTCCTCCGCTCAACGCAACAGTTATTAATACTCACTCCATTTCTATTTTAGAATGTTACATTTGAAGATTTTACTTTCAAAAATTAAGGTATTAAAATGTTATTTTATTATTAATGAATTAGTGAACTACTAAAAGTGTCATTTTTTAAAAAATATTTGATTTTTAAACAGAGACTCTCTACTCGAAACGGATGAATATCATTTAGTAGTACTTATAACACCCTTATTTTTACCTTTTTTTGGTAAGGTATTCCCTACCGTTCATTTTTAAATAATTGACTTATTAAGAAAATATAATTAATTTTATTATAAATATTGATATAATATAATTTTCTTAAAAGGTTTTATAAAGTAATGGTAAAGTGGTCAAAATGTTATTTAAAAGAGAATGATTAGAAAAATGACAGTTGTTTTAGAAAAAACAATAAAAAATTAAAAACAAAACAATTATTTAGGAACGGATGAAGTATTAAAATTTAAATTGTACATGAGTGCACCAAACATGGTGTAGAGTGAGAATACCGTTGTCGCTATTAGTATATTGTACTCCATTCGTACCACCAAAGAGTGTATGTTTGAAAAATCTAATAATTAAGAGAGAAACAATATCATTGAAATTGGTTCCAATTATTAAAATGTTTGAGCGTAGTCAAGATGTTTATATCACACATGGATGGTAAAGTTGATTTTTTTTGGGGGGCGGGGGATTGTTGAAATAATTTTTGAAAGTGGATCAATTAAGTAAAACATCTAAAAATAGAAAAATAAAGTATACGTCTGAAACGGAAACAGAAGGAGTATAATTTTATGAAAAATGAAACTGACATTTAAAAAAGAATACAGAGTAGAAGAATTTAGAGTCGTGGTTAGCACTTTATTTTATTTGCATGAAAGGAGAAAGTGGAAGAGTAAATGGAGAAGTCAACACCTTCAGCATCAAATTGTGGCCATTTCTCCAGCTACTCGATTTTTTAATTAATTTGTGTGGATTTCAAAAATCTTTCATTTTTTTTTTTTTGGTTGAAAGTAGCCCTCATGCTACTAGAAAATCGCGAGAGAAATGATCTGAGGGTTTGAAATGCCCGATAACACATACTGGTCCAACTCAAAGCAAAGTCTTCACCAAGTATTATCTTATGTCCCCTCCTTTCATGGTTTGCTCGGTGGGGGAGGGAGTAAATTGAGAAGTCAACACCTTCACTTCAGCATCAAATTGTGGCCATTTCTCCCGCTACTCGATTTTTTTAATTAATTTGTGTAGATTTCGAAAATCTTTCATGGTTTGCTCGGTGGGGGAGGGAACAAGAAGAGGAAAAAGAAGAAAAAGAAAAAAAGATTGAAGTGAATAATGATTAATGCTGGTTTTAATCTTGTGAGCCCTATTCACTTTTGTGTTCATACTTCATATAGTACTAATAATTTTTAGTTATTTTTTTAAAAATTCGTTTACGAGTATTTTCTATAAAGCTGACCTGTGAAAATGTGAGACTCCGTCTTACGAATTAAGACCAGTAACACGGTCTCACATGAGACCCACTTTAATTTATGTTACATCTTATTAGGGTTAATTAGTTGAGTTAACATATACTCTTTTCGTTCTAAAATTATTGTTCTTTTTGACCCACACTCGAATTAAGAAAATCACTTCACTTGATTATTAATATTGGTATAAAATAATACATGTATGTATGAGACACATAATTAAAGTAAGACGAAAAATTAAGGCTAAACGAGTAAAAGTAATATCATAAAAAAAATTTAAAAACAAGATAATTTTTTTGGACGGACAAAAAAAAAAACAAGATAATAATTTTGGGAGAGGATTATTTATTTGTAAATGAATCATTTTTTTGAAGCTCTTTAGTCTTTACTTGTAGTGTTTTCGAATGTTTAATAGGTTAGTAACTTTCATTGTTTAGTAGCAAAAAAACTAACGTGTAACCTGTTCTTTATTTTCAATGTATATTATATTCAATATTTTTAGTCCATATTTACAATAAATTACTATAACTAGATAAGTATTTATTATTCTCTTCGTTCCATACAAAGAGCAATACCATATAATTTTGAGATGATTCATTTTAAAAGTCAACTTTCAAAAATTATGACTACAATCTTTATAATATTTCAAGTTTACTCTCATTAACATATTGATTATGTTCTAATATTTTTGTAATTATGACAAAATATAATACTAGTTATATATTTCTTAATTATTATACTTTTCAAATATGAAATTTTTCGGTAGAATTAATGAAGAGAGTATTCTATATAAGATTGAAAATAAATGTGTTTCTACTTTCTAATAAAAAGCTAAAATTTTCATATGTTACGTTTTTCACACTAACAGTCAAATTGCAATTCATTGATACCAAACAAATAAAATTGAGAGGAATTGCTAAACTGTCTTGTAGCACTTGGGATTATTATGCCTAGCTAGACCCACCTTGGGAGTTTAAAAAAAGAAGAAGCTGTATTTCAAAAAAGAAACAGTGTTTTATCGGCGGCGAACTTTTGGGGGCTCATGATAAAAATAAACATGGAGCCGTTACAAAAATTAAAAAATAAAAATTATTAATGAATCAATTTTTTACCTTTCATCATCCAAATCCAAATGATTTAAGAAGTGCAACACCTACAAACGCACAAGAAAAATTAAGTATCAAATAGTTAATGAATTTTTTTGGATCTTTTAGCGTTTTGAGGAGCAAAATCATCGATAAGGTCGTCTAAATTAAACTTTTCCAACGTCTCATTTTCAATACATAAAATCGCTGATCCATTTAATCCTTCTTGGGACATAGTTGAATGAAAGTAAGATTTTAATAATTTTAGTTTTGAAAAATCCATTCCACCGATGCTACTGTAATCAGTATAGTTAACAAAAATTTATATGCAATAGAAACATTAGGTATACAATATAAAGTTTTTAGAAACATTAGGTAAACAATCTAAAGTTTTTAGAAACATTAGGTAAACCATCTGACGTTTTTAGAAACATTAAGAGAATAACCGAATGAGACTATAAACTAGAAGGAGAGGAGAAGAGTGAAGAGGATTGTCGATTGATTGAGGAACAAGAAGTATTCAAGAAGTGATAATCTTTGATTAAGCTGTGAAGACCGAAGACTGTGATGCGTGAGAGAGACGAAAATGCAAGGAATTTTGACTCTCAAGGCGTCGATTGGGTAAATTATAATTTTCATAATTAGGTTCCAATACCAATAGATGTTTATAGAGAGGACTAAAATTAACAAATACTCCCTCATTTCCAAACAAATTGATGCAAGCAGTTGCGCGGAAAAGGACATAACTTTTGACTCAGGTGGAGTTACGATGACGAGCATTTTTTTAAGGCCAAAAAGCGTTGTTTAGACAGTGTTACGGGCCACTGAAGTTTTTTTGTCAGTTTTTGGGTTTTTTTTGTAATTTCAACTATTTATTGCCTTTAGGGTTTTAGACATATTTAAACACTTTAAGGGTTGTTTTGAGAGACAGTTTTTGTCTTTTTATGAACAAGTTATTTTTCTCAATTTCGACATTCATTGAATCGATGTGAATTGATGCTTAGATCGTGGTAGATTTGCGAACTTCAATAGGATTTAGAAGATCATCGCTGGTGTCACGACCCGAAACTGCCCCTTTGTGGGACCCAACTCATTCGTGAACTACCTGTAAATATCCTTAAACAAACCTACTGAGCTTTAAAAAAACAAATAGAAGAACATTAAGTAATCCAACATATATACATAGGCCACAAGCTCTATCAAAAGTTTTACAGGCGCGGAAGCGTTAAAACCAAAATAGAAGACTACATGTCTTCCTGTACAGCAAAACCATAAAGTCGTTCCAAAACTTCCAGGAATGCTACCCTAAAAGAGAATACATGCTAGCACTCCGAGGACCATCAAAACTATACGAGTCACCCTCCGATATGACTGAATCTAAGGAAAACAAATAATAAAGGGTGAGTCGAAACTCAGTAAGGTATATTATACTTATGCATGTGATGCATGTATGCAACATAAGTAATGCCATGATGCCCATATCAACAATTAATAGCATATTCATCAATATTATTCGCAAATAACATAGAAGAGCTGAAAGTTAAACACATGTAGTATACATGATCGAGACACATCTCCGATCTAATCACTTCCGACCTTGTCACCCCCATTATTGTTGTTGAAGCTTGTATGTCTTGATCAATCTCTTGTTTGCTTTATCAAACCAATCAATTATTCACAACCCGGGTACAAGTCATCACGAGGCTAGGTCCCTACAACCCCAGACACGTCGTGATACTTAACATATTATTCAATGGTATTTTCCCTACTCGGCCAAAGTGGAGAATTCGGTTCCGGGTCCGAGTAGGGTGCCGCTGCTAACTAGCACTACTCTCTGCCCCGTGACCTAGTCAAAGGTTCCCCTACTCTCCCCATAATGAACTGCTTAATTGCGCAATTGAAGACCGCTCACACGAGCACTTCATGTTCGAAACTAGTACTAAACAAGGAAATTATCACATTAAGAATTCCAATGAGTTATAAAGTAAACTCATTGTATTCTCCAACATATTCCAAATAATACATATTGTTCTCATACTTGTAAGTTTTAAAGTACAATTTCAGTATGCTCATAATATTCATAGGTCAAGTATCCGACCAAGTTACGCATGTACACATGGTTCTTAACATGAATATTATAATAACATGGTATTATGAACACATATAAGCAAGTAGCTCTCTTACCTTAAAAGAAGATTATCTCTACGGAGTAAAATATATTAAAAACCTTCCATGATAGTCCTCGGGTAAAACCCGCTATTTAACGGTATCGAAATAATTATTCTTGTCTTAAAGAAAATAACATCATTCCTACACATGATATTAATCTCGGGTTTTATTTAAGGGAGTGAACCGTCTAGTTTCTAAATATACTCAACTAAGCTAATACTTCATAAAAGGATTGCCGCGGTACACAATTTATAGGAGTAATCAAGGCGGTTGGCAAAATACGTGTTGTTTAACCGAGTAAATTACTAGCAGCCTAAGAGGAATATCATCCATTAGTCACTTTTAATAGTTAAGGTGAATCACTTAGGCAAAGGAAGTGGCTTTTGTAAGTGACATGATGTCTCTCTCTCTCTCTCTCTCTCAAAACCAGCTATCAAAGTGATTCATCCAAATAATGCTTTTGTTTTATATGGCTATTGGATTAATGAAAGGAAATGAAGGAGTTTCATGATAGGAAAAACAAGGCGGGTCTCATTACAAGTCTTACAAGAAAACTTCTCCCAATAACCCATACAAGACATGTATATATATAGTTGATTTCATTATTAAACTAATAAATTTTATAATTAACTAGGAAAGTCAACAATATAAATAAGACTATTATAATAAGATATTATTATTAATCCATACCATAGTTTTATAAAACTTATACCAATGATTTTATTACATTGTATAATATAAAGATTATATTTGTGTGTGTCTATATATATATATATATATATATATATATATATATGTCAAGAGTGTTATAGAATTTGTTTATTTATTAAACTTTAAATAGATAAAATATCGGGGGTTCACAGCTAGTAGTCGTGTGCGATCTCAACAGCCTTGATATCTATCGGTTACTTTTAATTACTTCCGCTGCATCACAAATAGTATACTATTACATTTTGATATGTTGCATTTAAAGAATCTATTTTCAATAACTAAAGGTAAAACGCATATTTGGGCCACTGTACTTTTGCAAATATTGTAATTAGGCCACTGAGACATCAAAATTTTCAGTGCGGCCACTTTACCAGACTTATCTTGCATGTTAACCCAATTTTTAGATGAACGTTAAGTTTGGACGTTAACTTATGTTAAATACCTAATTAGCCCTCGTCTTCATCTTCTCCGAAAAAAAAACCCCAGATTCAAAAAAACCTATGGGCATCATGTACAAATCACTGGATTTGAGTGGGAGCTAGACAATTGGGTTTCTTTTGGCATTTTGACTTTTGAATCTAGTGTAACCCAAATCTATAAAATTGGAGAACACCATATCTAGGATGAGGGAAAAATTGGGTTTCTCCTGCAATTTTCAGATCTTACAGTCCGAAAACAGAAGATTTTGTACCGGTCAGCACTCGTTGTGTGACTGTTCCTTCACGAAGGCTACCAAATCCTTCAACTCGCTGATTTTGGTGGCGTATTGAATGTCATAAGCTTCGATTTCTGGGTATTTTTCTTCAATGTAGGCGATGTAGTATCGGTTTTCGTCTATGAAGACCGTACGGCCGTTATGGTTTAATGCTTTCTAGAGGAGGGCTTCGAGAGGCCGAAGATGAGGAAATTACAAGGAGGGGAACATTGTCTAAGGACGTCAGAGATTTGTTTAATGTCGGTGTGGGACATGTGATCGGATCTGTTGGAGGTGGAGGCGTAGTGGATTAGGACTTTGGTGACGGATTTGGGGAGTGGGTGGTACGAGGAGGTGGCGGTGGCGGCGGCGGTGGATGAAGAATGGGTGAGCGGGGAGAAAGAGTCACGGGTGTAGATTAAAGTGAGGAGAAAGGCGATAGTAAACATGGAGATGAAGGCTATGAGCCAGAGGCGGTTGAAGGTTCCTTGTTTTGGGATGTAGGCCGGGGTGGAGTAGAATGAGCTTTGTGTTGCCATTATTGATATTGTTCTTCATTTTTTTTTTGTGTGTGTGAGAGAGAGAAAGAGAGAGAGGAGGTAATTGGGAGCTCCCTAAGAGGGATTTGAGGGAGAATGGAATATTTTTTAAAGAAGGGAGGGGATGGGGCTGGATATTGAAGGAAAGAAAGGCTCAAAGCAAAAGGGTCCGCCGACAAATGAATCTAGTGTAACCCAGAATCAGAGAAGATGATGATGAAGAGGACGAGGGCAAAATTGGTATTTAACATAAGTTAACGTCCAAACTTAACGTCCATCCAAAAATTGGGTTAACATGAAAGATAAGTCTGGTATAGTGGCCGCACTGAAAATATTGACGTCTCAGTGACCTAATTACAATTTTTTGAAAAGTATAGTGGCCCAAAGGTGTGTTTTGTCATAACTAAATCACAAAAGTGTCACTTTATTACTAATGAGCTAATAAAAATTATCATTTTCTTAAAAAGTTTGTCTTTCAAATGAGGACTATTTGGGCTGGAGGAGTAATTTTCAAATTAGGGGTCCTAGGCGGTTGCCCTTCTTGCGGTCTCCGATGGCCGACTCTGTGTTTTATATATCTCTTTGGTTGAAACCACTAATATATATAAATAAGAGTTTTTGCCAATAAAAAATACTTCTAGTGTTTATATAAATGTAATTAAGCATGAATATATGTGCCATATTTCAGTGTATATATCTTGAGAGAGAGAGAGAGAGAGAGAGAGAGAGAGAGAGAGATGGAGGTGGACTATGGTTATGTGATCATGAAGATGGTGATGTCTATTGGTTTTGTAGTTGTAGTGGGATCAGTAGCAAGTGTGTACAAAGCACTGGTAATGAAGCCAAAGAAGGAGAGGTGGTCGCTGGAGAAGCAAGGAATAAACGGACCCCCGCCCATGATTTTGCTAGGCAATCTCCTCCATATGAAGAAGGCCGTAGACAACCACGCAGCCTATATATCCACCATCCACCACCCTCCTTCATCCATTACTCATAACTGCGCTTCATCCATTTTCCCTTTCCTCGACCAGTGGATCAAGAAATACGGTAAAACATTCTCCGTCCCTCTATATATATAAACGAGGCTCTTTTTTTTGGAGATCTAATTTTGGAAAGAATGAAAATAGAAATCAAACATACATAAGAACACAATGATTTAGCGAGGTTTGGTCAAGACAACCTACGTCCTCAATGGACAAATTAAGTCACTGATTTCAATATCAAATTCTGCATGTGTGGGCTGGAGTCTGGACCCTTTGTAATGGGAATTTGTGAATGCATGTGTTAATAAAATTATATGTTACCCCGTACGTCTAAAATGAGAAGATCTCAAGATCATATATATAGATATATGTAGAGTAAATGGATCTGATTTAAATGCAGGTACGGTGTTCGCGTTTTCGTTAGGGGTAAAAACGGTAATACACGTGAGCGAACCTGCATTGTTGAAAGAGATAACCACAACCACCTCCTGGGACTTGGGAAGACCTTCACTTGTAGGAAAAGAACAAGGGCCATTAATGGGGCAGGGCATTATTGCTTCAAATGGTGCTGATTGGGCTAGTCAAAAAAAGATTATTGCTCCCCATTTGTACTTGGATAAGGTTAAGGTAAGATTAACTTACATTAAGCTTGTTGAAGAGATTAATAAAAATGAAATTAATATATGAATATTAATTGTTAAAACTGTAAATCAGGGAATGACAAAGATGATTACAGATTCTTCGGTGGCAATATTACAGATTCTTCGGTGGCGATTAGTCGAATAAAATGAAGGTAAAATGAAGGTTAAGGGTGGAGCAAGCGTAGACATAGACATAGACATCGTGCCGTGGATGCAAACATTCTCAGGAGATGTCATCTCCAAAGCTTGTTTCGGGAGTAGCTATTCACATAGTGAGGATATATTTTTGAAAATCAGGAGATTAGAAGAGGTCACTTCTAATATGTTGGTTGCTATTGGCATTCCTGGACTAAGGTACATTTACACTTTACACAACGTAACATAAATTAATCTCCGATATCTCAAAATGGATTTTCGATCAAAATATTCATAGTTGTATATGTTATGTTTCAATTAATTTATATTTAGATATATTCCTACAAAGAAAAATATGGAGGCATGGGCATTAGAGAAAGAGGTCCATAAGTTGATCATGAAAATTGTCAATGGAAGAAAACAAGTTGGCAGTTGTAATGAGACAAAGAAGGATTTGCTGCAAACGGTTCTTGAGAGTGCGGAGAGTAATGGTCTCAAGGAAGATGCACTGGATAAATTCATAGTTGATAACTGCAAAAACATGTACTTGGCTGGATATGAAAGTACGGCGGTTACCTGCTCATGGTGTCTCATGTTATTAGCTTTGAATCCAGAATGGCAAGCTCGTGTTCGCAACGAGGTCCTTCAAGTTTGTAAGGGCGCCCAAGTCCCAACTCACGATATGCTACTTCAGATGAAACAGGTACATGATATTGATCGGTACTAGCTAGTAGTATAAATTTTCTTTTAATCCATACTAAATATTTAAATTGTATTCAATTCCTATATATAAATGCAGCTGACAATGGTGATATACGAAACTCTGCGTCTATATCCATCGGCGCCAGTGATGGGAAGGGAAGCATTGAATGACATGAAAATAGGGAAGATTCATGTGGAAAAGGGGATGCAAATTTGGTCCTATGTGTTCACACTGCACACTGCTCCTGAGATATGGGGACCTGATTCTCTTGAGTTTAATCCTCAAAGATTTGCCAACGGGGTAACGGGTTCTTGTAAGTTTCCTCATATGTACATGCCGTTTGGGATCGGGCCTCGGATTTGTCTAGGTCAACACTTGGCTATGACGGAAATCAAAGCAATAATATCTCTCATCGTTGCCAACCTTTCTTTCTCGATTTCTCCACACTATGTCCACTCCCCCGTGTATAAGCAAATCATCATTCCTAAATCTGGAATCAATCTCCTACTTAACAAATTATTATAAGTTGGTTTGGGAAAGGTTGTTTTACTTTTATTATTTGTGTATTTATTTATTTCTTGTGAAATGTATTTCAGTTTGTATGTGCTATTATAAGAGAATAATATATTTATATTTATGTGTAAATATATTATTCCTTATTTACTTGTATTTTTGTCTTCTAATCCTTATTGTATTTATACCAGTACTTTTTTGCCCGATTGTACGATGCTGAATTTATCAATAAATAAAGCAAATAATGTGGAAATAAATTAAAACTTACGATTTTTTTAAAAAAATTATTTGTATACGAAATTACGGGCCGGGAAAAAATTAAATTGATTAAGTTAATTACGATAACAATTAAAAAGAAAAGAAATAAAATATAAATATTCAAAACTTAGACATAAATTAAATTGAGATTCAGTTTCAAAAAATAAATTGATTAAGTTAATTACGATAACAGTTAAAAAGAAAAAAAAGACAAATATTTCAAATTACAAAACTTACAAATTTTTTTGCATAAAATTGATTAATTAATTAAAATATCGAAAAGAAAAGGGACGTGGGTTTGGTGGAGGAAGGATTAGTGGTCACAACTTTGAATAGTGGGGGGTGTTGGAGAGAGAGAGGGGGTAGTTGTTCAACCATCGTTCACACATGTGAACTCGGGGAGTGATAATGACCGTAGGATTTCAGTAGAGGAATCAATCTCAGCCCCTAAATAGCTTTACACAATTGCACATGTGCAACTATGAGCTGTATTGTATTATAGACTAGATTCTGTGCCCGTGCCTATGGCACGGCGCCAATATATATATATATAAAGCTAGAATATAACTATTTCAACAAATAGATTTAATAGCCCATTTTACATGAAGGAAAAAAGAAGAAAGAAGGAGTACAAAGTTTAAAAAGAGAACAAAAAAAAAACAAAAAAAACAAAGTCTGAAAATGATGGAAGAAAGCCGATTGAAATAAAAACGTAGGAAGAAAAACATGAATAAGAAACAGTTAGATTATGTTAAGATAAAAACAGTTTAGATGAGAAATTAATCGGGTCGGTCTACTTTGTAAAGTTTTCAATTTATGTATCGTGATGCATTAATTTAAATCATCTAATTCAATTTATTAGTCGTGATACACAAAATCAAGAATTGAATATGCATCAATTGATGCATCGCGCTGTAAAAATATTGCATCGCAAAATGAAAAAGACATTCATGTCGCTTCTTTCCTTTACACAATCAACAAAACATTCAAAATTATATAACAAACTTATCCGTAGACTTTTGCATCCACTTGATGCTAACATAATTTTAATTTCAACTATTTTCATTTAATCGTTTTAGTAATTTTGTCATGATATAAGTTATGTTGTGTGCCCATATTAGTCAACCAACATACACATTTTCGTCTAAGTCGTTTAGCCAGAAAATTATGGAATTATTTTCTCAGAAGCTTCAGTATCGTAACCGAGGCGTCTTTTTAATTGTATCTAAATGACCATTCAAATGTTCGGTCAAGCATTTATCATTATTGTTATAACTATCATTTTCACGATCTCAGTGGTTAGATTAGGTTGAGATAAAAACAGTTTAGATGAGATTTATATATGAGATAAAAAACAGCTTAGATTAGATTATGAATCTTCTTGACAGTGAATCAGGGGGACACATGTGCCAGACGGAATAAATTACAGCCGTTTAATATAAGTAAAAATAAGCAATCTTTGTCGCTCTTTATTTTCTTAAAAAAATTGACTTTCAAACGGGGGCTTTTTGCCTGGAACAGAGGGATTAATTAAAAATTTGTATACGAAATTGCGGCCGGACAAAACGGGCCGACAAAAATATATTGTGGAAATAAACTACTAAAAATATTATTTTCTTAAAAAAATTGACTTTCAAACGGGTCGTCTTTGTCCGGAACAGAGTGATTAATTAAAAGTTTGTATACGAAATTGCGGCCGGACAAAACGGGTCGGAAAAAAATTAAATTGCTTAAGTTAATTACGATAACAATTAAAAAATTCAAATTACAAAAATTACGTTTTTTTTAAAAAAAATTTTAATTTGTATATGAAATTACGGGTCGGAGAAAAATTTAATTGATTAAGTTAATTACGATAACAATTAAAAAGAAAAAAAATACAAATACAAACTTTTGTAATTTAATTGATTAAGTTAATTACGATAACAATTAAAAAGAAAAAAATACAAATAAGGGCCGTTGGATCACCGTAAAACAGTAAATACTGACCCCTTTTTATCTCAAGTCAATTGTAAGCTTGCAACACTTAGCTGTATTGTATTATAGATATCTACAAAACTGTCTTTTCTAAATTTTTGTCTTTTATTTTATTTATTTATCGTCAAATTCTCTCGTTACGTAATAAGTCGATTTAATAAGTCGTAAATTAAATAGAGACATATTTAAAATCAGTTGTATGAGATAAAAACAGTTTAGATGAGATTTATATATGATATAAAAACAGTTTAGATTAGATTAGGAATCTTCTTGACGTACAGTCCTGATTCAGGGGGACACATGTACCAGACGGAATAAATTACAACCTTTTGATATAAGTATAAATATGCAATCGCAGCCGTTTGATATAAAGTAAAATAATCAATCTCAGCCGTTTGATATAAAGTAAAAATAATCAATCTCAGTCGCTCTTTATTTTCTTAAAAAAATTGACTTTCAAACGGGGTCTCTTTGCTTGGAACAGAGGGATTAATTAAAAATTTGTATACGAAATTGCGGCCGGACAAAACGGGCCGACAAAAATATATTGTGGAAATAAACTACTAAAAATATTATTTTCTTAAAAAAATTGACTTTCAAATGGGTCGTCTTTGTCCGGAACAGAGGGATTAATTAAAAGTTTGTATACGAAATTGCGGCCGGGCAAAATGGGTCGGACAAAAATTAAATTGCTTAAGTTAATTACGATAACAATTTAAAAATTCAAATTACAAAACTTACGTTTTTTTTTTAAAAAAATTTAATTTGTATATGAAATTACGGGTAGAATTTTTTTTTATTGATTAAGTTAATTACGATAACAATTAAAAAGAAAAAAAATACAAATACAAACTTTTGCAATTTAATTGATTAAGTTAATTACGATAACAATTAAAAAGAAAAAAATACAAATAAGGGTCGTTGAATCACCGTAAAACTGTAAATCCTGACCCATTTTTATCTCAAGTCAATTGTAAGCTTGCAACACTTAACTGTATTGTATTATAGATATCTACAAAACTGTCTTATCTAAATTTTTGTCTTTTATTTTATTTACTTATCGTCAAATTCTCTCGTTGCGTAATAAGTCGATTTAATAAGTCGTAAATTAAATAGAGACCTATTTAAAATCAGTTATATAAGATAAAAACAGTTTAGATGAGATTTATATATGAGATAAAAACAGTTTAGATTAGATTAGGAATCTTCTTGACAGTCATGATTCAGGGGGACACATGTACCAGACGAAATAAATTACAACCGTTTGAGATAAGTATAAATATGCAATCTCAGCCGTTTGATATAAAGTAAAATAATCAATCTCAGCCGTTTGATATAAAGTAAAATAATCAATCTCAGCCGTTCTTTATAAGACTGAGTTGTATTGTATAATAGATTTTTTAGGTTAAACTTATGTAGTAAGTATTGTAATTATATAAATATGTTCTCCATATCAATGAAAAGTCAATGTCATTATTCATAAATATTATTATTTTCTACATGGTATCAGAGTCTCACTCTTAAAATATAAAACCACCAAACTTCTATAAATAGAATAGTAAATTCTTGGCCGATATGAATAAAGTATTTCATATAATTCATATGCATTAGACTGGTACAAAGTAAATTGACACCAAACACGTATAAAACTCAGTAGACAGTTTTACCGCTCATGTACTATTGCTTGGCTTGAGAATTTTACTTACACCTTTGGGTCTAAGGATACCTGTTACTACTATTTTTTTTACTGCTATTTTTTTCACATATTAAGAGACTCCTACCATTCCACACTAAGTTATTAAATAATGTTACTAATTTTTTTAAAGAAATTATACAAGTGAAAAATAATACACCAATTGGCATATTTAATTATACTCCTTCCGCTCCGGGAAAAAAAGTCTTCATTTAAAAGTCAAACCTTTTTTTAAAATGACACTTTTAGTAGCACATGTAATAAAATGATATTTTTATGTCTTAACTTTTAAAATGAGACTCTTTAATTGAAACATCTCAAAATAGAATGGTGCACTCTTTGCCCAGAACGGATGAAGTATATAACAATGTTTGACTCTTTTTCAAATGTGTATATCGCTTATAAAATAATGTTAACAATTCTCGCAACTGTCGATTTGACATAAAGGAATTTTTCAAAACTAAAATAATAAAATGTATCAAAGATCAACAAAGGCTCAACGAAGATCAAGTAAACTAGTTTTATAAAGGCTTAATTCTCAATTTGGTCACCTTACCTCCGCGAAAATCCCAATAAGCTCGATCACTTTACTACCATTTTTCATACTTTGGCCACCATACTTAACAAAATATATCAATATAGTTTATAAAGTGGATGTCGTTAACAGAACAATATGAAAAAACACAAATGACCTTAACTTGTTAACGTATGACATGTGTCGTGCACATAAATGACCTCCTTAAGAAAGTTTAAGAACCGACTTTGTTTGTCTCAATATAAGCAAATCACAATCACACTGAGAATTTTTCACAACCTCATCAATGGTGAAGTTAGATCTCACAACCCTTAGTAATTTTCTCGTTCCTCTCTCCCATCTGAAACACCATCCAATGCCAGCGAAACGCTCGTTGATTCTGACTCCGGCCAACCTTCTCTCTCTCTCTACCCAAAACGGATGTAATATCATTTAGTAGTACTTACAACACCTTTATTTTTACCTTTTTTTGGTAAGGTATTCCCTATCGTTCATTTTTAAATAATTGACTTATTAAGAAAATATAATTAATTTTATTATAAATATTGATATAATATAATTTTCTTAAAAGGTTTTATAAAGTAATGGTAAAGTGGTCAAAATGTTATTTAAAAGAGAATGATTAGAAAAATGACAGTTGTTTTAAAAAAAACAATAAAAAATTGAAAACAAAACAATTATTTAAGAACGGATGAAGTATTAAAATTTAAATTGTACATGAGTGCACCAAACATGGTGTAGAGTGAGAATACCGTTGTCGCTATTAGTATATTGTACTCCATTCGCATTCACCAAAGAGTGTATGTTTGAAAAATCTAATAATTAAGAGAGAAACAATATCATTGAAATTGGTTCCAATTATTAAAATGTTTGAGCGTAGTCAAGATGTTTATATCACACATGGATGGTAAAGTTGATTTTTTTGGGGGGGAATTGTTGAAATAATTTTTGAAAGTGGATCAATTAAGTAAAACATCTAAAAATAGAAAAATAAAGTATACGCGAAGCGGAAAGCAGGAGTATAATTTTATGAAAAATGAAACCGACATTTAAAAAGAATACTGAGTAGAAGAATTTAGAGTCGTGGTTAGCACTTTATGTAATAGACCCAAAACTTCTAAAAATAAAAATAAAAATTTGGTTATTATTTAGTTAAATTTTATTTTCTAAACATTTGTGTAGGTTTGGTGTACATTTTAGTGGGCTTAGTATACCCTATTAATTTATCGGGGAATTTCAAGTGGCAATAATTTGAAAAATATCTTTTCATCTGCATCATCAATTTTTTGACATTTCATATAACTACAAATTGCTTTGCCAAATGACAAAAATGCCATTAATGAAAACTCGATGCGAGCTTGGCATGCCAAAATGCCGATGCCAAATCTTGGCATCGTGAAATGCCGATGCTCTACAATTGTTGCCGATGCCAAAAATATTTCTCATGCCAAAATGCCGATGCCAAAAATGCCGATGCTAAATCTGGCATCGTGAAATGCCGATGCCAAATTAGCATCAGACGTAACGCCGATGCCACAATTGATGCCGATGCCAAAAATACTGGCTGACAAAAAACGCCGATGTCAAATCTGGCATCGTGCATATAGCCGATACTCTCGAAAATGAAATAATCAAATTCCCGGCACTCTAGTTTGCGATCTCTAACACTTCCTCCTCCCAAAATCATCCTCTCTCTCGGTCTTGGCGATCTCTATACCATCAAGTCGTGATTTAAGTCAATTCTTCGATTCCATTATCTGTGCGTATATATTCCATGTCCCGAATCCGTTTTTTCAACTAGCTTCAGATTGAATTTCTAGAGCTTTGGCGAATTCTGTTCTGCCGATTAGGGTGAGGGGCTAGTCATTACCACCAAAATAAACTATCCAGAAAGGCTGTAAGGCTTCATCCTAAATGGAAATGATATCATGAATCACATGCTTGAATCAGTCATGAAAGGAGAGAAAGTGTTAACAGTGGAGGTTAGCAATGGATTATAATCACTTTGCCTAGATAAGATTTTACCGGGTTTAGAAAGGTGAAATGCATTATTGGTTGGAAATAAAAGAAGTTCTAAACAGTTTTGAAACCAAAAAGCAATTTGTTCCGAGAAAGAATACCATGAGATATGTAGCAATCTTCTTCATGTTCCGAGAGAGAAAAAAAGGCGATGATTACTTATCCAAAACGCACTCCAAAGATACGTCAAAAAAATCGATTGATTTGAAAAAAACGTTTAAAAACGTATCATTAATTATCTCTAATTTATTTAATCCCATTAGAATTTCTTATATTAATAATAATAATAAATATAGTAATAAATAAATAAATAAATAAAAAATAAATAAAAGAAAAAGAAAGAAGAAAAGAGAGGATAATTAGAAATCGTTCACAGTTCACAAGGGAGAAGTATTGTCGGGTGGGTCTGAAGAGAGAAGGAGCTAAACG
>CM028382.1:7831034-7872757 GCA_013146195.2 Codonopsis lanceolata
GAGTTACATTACAATGGGGGCAATTGTACTCCCTGCGAGACAGGCCCGACCACGGATCGGCTCCCTCTTCGCACTCGGTCAGCGATGGAAAGGACTTCTTCTGGCGCTTAGAGAGTCATTTTCCGCCATAATTTGAAGGCCTCACGATTGGTTGTCGGACATATCAGGACATCTGAGATCGAGGAAGGCGGCCGGTCGATAAATCTGCCTTAGGGTAACTAGCGAAGAAAAAGGGAAAGATATCTAAGTCTAGGTCAGCACGGAAGCTACGCGCCCCGGCTAGCGAGCAAAATCATGGGTTATGTTTCCTCGATCTCTACTGAGGCGGTCCTACCCTCTTAAACCTAACGAGAATCATCTGACGGAGATGAAGGGAGAAATCGAAAACATTCCAAAACCAGGAAAAATCGGAAGCATCGAAAATAGATGAAGAGAATCAGAGAGCTTACCATTGATTTTGAGATAGGACATCCTCTGTAAGCAACTGAAAGAAGAAGACAGCTCTTCCAAAGTGAGCTTGGAGGCGAGATGGCGAGGGGATTGATCATTAAAGTCACGAAGTCTTGAAAGCTTCGGAGGTCGAGCAATGGAAACTCACGGGGTTCTTTCTCTCTCTAAAGTTCACAAATATCAAAAAGCGATAAAAGAAAGAGGAAGTAGGGTGTGCCTTTTTATAGGTGGCTTACGAGCGGTTTTGGAGGCTTCGGGCAGCAGGCGCTTGGAGTTGGCGGCCCATCATCATGAGCATTAAATCAGCCCTTCGTGCTGCGCCCAGATCCAATCGTCTCAACTACGGCGGACTCACACGCTTTCTTAAGCCCGCGCTGGCACGCCCTTGGCAAAAGCCGCCTTGATACGCCTCAAGTATACACCGCTGATTTCCTTATCTTTTCTGAAAATTCACAAGTGTTGAAGCTCGGGCGAATACTCAATCTAAACGCTCCCCGCTCCGAGAATGAATGCCCGCCAGAGCAAAGCACGAGCTAGCATCACGTGCCAATCACGGCCTTGATGCATATAGGGCCCATGACCCGGCAAGCAAAGTAATAAAGCCAGAGCAAGCAACGTAACTCATCCAAACTTGGTGGGCAAAGGCCTTGCACAAGCCGGGGGCCATGCAGGACATCATCCATACTTAGCAAAGAAACCACCGGACTCATCTTGTCCAAACACTGGTCGAGCATTGGCCTTGCCGCTTGAGCCGAGGGCGCCGTCTTGGACTTACAAGCGAGTTTAGAAGCGGATGCATACTAAACTCTCGGGCGAGCCACTTCGCAGGACACACATCGAGCGAGGGAGGCACCGGCTTGCTCTCAAGACAAGTCAAGGTTTCCATACTTGAGCAAGATACTTGCCTTATCGCTCCTACATCTGTGACGGTAGCTTATCATGCCTAAAATCAAGGGATTCTCCCCTTGATTGATTGGATAACTATGGAAGTTGAATCCTCGACGAATTCAGTTACCTTAAGGGCCTATAAATGCCTTCCCATCCTCATTAACAAGGTACACACACTTTCTTGAACCTCGGCACTCTGTCAAATTGCTTTTTGACCACTACGTTCGACACTTACTCTCATGCCGGAGGGGTTTCACGAGGCCCTGCCTTGCACTTCTACTCAGGCTTTCTTTGTTCTTAGCCAGGTTCAAGGAAGCAGATCCAAGCCCAGATATCCTACCCAAATCAAGGACGGCCCAAGCTGTGTTTTTGCCACATCAGTTTCCTTGCTTAAATGTTCCTAATGAACTCGTTCCCCCTCCCCCGGCTTCAAATGTGGTGGAGCAACCCTTGTTGTGAGCTCTCTTGATGTGAAATATGATTCGTGTGGACTGTTGTTATTGACTCAAAAATCCTCGACTTACTTGGTGTTTGTTATGGTGTCTCTCTTCTTCTTACTTTGTGTTAGAATGAACTAGATTTGATGTTTACTTTGTGTTTGCTTTCTGTTATTCTTGTTTCCTACTTTGTGTTGGAACAAGTTTAATGGATAGGCTATGATGTACCCCACTAAGTCCTTGAGTTATACATGATTGACCCGCGACTTGTTCCAAGGTGGAGATTGTAAGTGTTGGCTTGGCTCAAATGGGCAGTATACTTAGGAAATAAGTAAACCCAACAACCCAAGGCCCAAACCCACTTACTCCCTTTCTTGTTTTGTGCTGCCGGCTCTGCTTGCATTTGGCGTCTCCCTCATTTTGTTTGTGCACCCTAAATGGTTTCCCCTCTGTCTTCCCTGGAATCTCGGTGGCGGCGGTGGGAATTCAGTGATAGCGAATCAATCTCGCTATCAGTTGGTTCTATATATACTCCCTCTACTTTCCTCTTCGAAGGTACACAACGATTAACCGATATATCTCTTTCTGTGACTTCTCTTCTACTTCTTCTCTTCTACTATAAGCTGTGAGTGGTGACTTTTGAGAAGGGAAACACCGTGAGTTTGAGGTTTCTATGATCGAGTATTCTGTGAGAAGCGGGGGGGGTTCGGTTTGTTGGTTTCCTTGTTGGAAGGCTGGGTTACCTTCACTGTTGTGTGGAATCCTAGAGAAATCGTCCCTTTTGGTTGTGAACTCTTGGTTGGACTAGTTTGCTATACTCAGTGTATAGCATTGTGTTGTGGGGGTCTGAGCCTAGGCAACCATAAGCCCTAGACAGATCGAGTGAGACTTCGGCCAAGGATACTCACGTTGTTTTTCATATTAACCTGTTATTCTATATTTCAGTCTAACATTGTTTTGCAGGTGAAGAGCATACTTTGAATATTTTGTTCTTGTTCATCTGCGTTTTATTTAATTCCTAAGCTATACTGGAAAGACATACTTGAGTATTGAACTAATTAAGAATCAGAACGTTGGGTTATTTGGTTGCTCCATTAGAGCTTGGGTTCATGAATGTTGGTGACTGATTATTGGTTATGATGTAATCTGGAAACACATCTTGGAGAGTTTGATTGTGTTTTGCTTCAGTTTTGGTCAGTGATATAAAATCTTAACAATTTAATACCAAACCCAGATATGTGAAATGAAAGACCCGTGTGTGTATAAATTGAACAATATGAGGAGTTGTTGATGTCAGCTTGTTTTCTTGATGTAAATGTGTGTTTATTCTTGAAGAGAGTGCTCTTTTGTATAGGTAGATGTTTAAAAGAACTAGTATTTTAGGCGGAGATGGAGACGACAATCAGAGTTAGGTGGGCTTTGAATGGAGACGGATGCGCCTTTGACGAGAGATAGTGATGGAGTCGGATATGATGAAGGCTTGTCAAAACTGGAGTGGAGATGGCAACCGATGATTTGTGGGAGATGGATGTAGATGAATTGAAGTTGATTTGTTGGATCTAGGGGAGTGATCAGATGGCCTGAGATGGAGAGAGAAACGAGCAATGGAAGAAGCGTTGGCCAAAGACGATGAGGTGACTTGTGATGATGGAAGATGGCTGGAGACGACGACGCTGGCAATGGAAGGTTGAGATGGCGAGATGTTAGGAGTTGGTGCAGCAATAAAGGATCCATGGACGTGGGAAATACGATCAAAGCTGGAAATGGCAGTGGAACCAAGGCTGCATCAGGGAACGACTAGATATGATGAAAGCTGCAGACGAGATGACAATTGATGGCCGGAGTGAGAAGAAGAAGACTAGGGCGAGGTGAGATGGTTGAGGAAACTGGGCGAAGGAAGGAGGAGAAAGTGATCGCTGACTCAGTTTAGGGTTTTTTTAAAAAAACCCTTGAGCGCACACATCAAATCCCACTTTTATAATTTGTGTTAATTTTGAAAAAAAAATTGATTTTTTTAATTTTTACAAAACAATATTAAATTCTAAAATGTCTTAAATATCAAATATTTAACTAAATAATGAAATTACACGTAAATCTCATTTTGCACCCTGGATTGAAATGACAAAAATACTCTGCACGGTATGCTCACGTGGCACTTAACGGGAATTTCATAACGGCCACTAATGGGAGGGGGCAACATGAAACAAATGGTAACATCAAGTACCAGATAGGCACACTTCTTATGTTGGGAAAACTTTGGGATTGGATGGATACATCAGGGGGTTTCATAATTTGGCCTTAATTTTTTGACACTAGCCAATATAGGTTGTCTCATGTAATCGGTCCTCCCATTTTTAGCCTATAATTTTTTATTTTTAAAAGAAAATAAATATGAGTAAATTAAATAAAATTGCCGTAAAATAGTTATTGTTATAAACATCATCATCTTGATTATTATCTACTGTTTGCAACCGTCAAAATATTTGGTTGAGCATGAAGTAAAGAGAATGCATAAATAGAGAGATAGAGGGAGAGATGATGTACATTTCATATTATATAAAAAAAAAAAAAAAACTTTTATATAAAGCGCAAGGAGACAATAGTAATAGGCCATTTAAGTAGGTGCGATTCGTGCGAATGTGCCATGTTTTAGCATCTATGAAATTTCATAGACATAGCATTTTCCTTAGGTATATATGCTCGTAAAAAATACATAAAAGTCAACATTAATTTTTAATTTACAAGGGTAAATCTGATATAAGACCGTTTTACAAATCTTTATTCGTAAGATGAAACTTCACTCTCTTACAACTCAACTCACTAACACACGATAAATCGGGTAAAGAGAATGATCTGTTTTACAAAAAATACTCTTAAGACCGTTTTATCCAAGTTTTTACCAATTCATAAATACAAATCATTTTGAGAGGAGGGGTATCAATTTCTACTCCCTCCGTTCCCAAATTATTGTCCTACTTTCCTTTTTCGTCTGTCCCAAAATAATTATCTTGTTTGAAATTTTCTTTTTTAAGACAATGTTTTTACCACTTTACTTTTACTTTTTTATAATACTTTAATTATGAGTCACATATACATGAGTTTTAAAGTAAATTACACATCAAACTAATATTAATTAATAAATCAGTTAGATGTATTTTTTTAAACAGTACGTCAAGTTCACCGAGACAATAATTTATGGACAAACCGAGTAATTATTGCTCATGACACAGGCTGTATCATATATGCCAAGTCATTAATTTATCTGCAACTTGTGTGGAACATCTCTGTCAACAGCAAACCCAACAACATTTATAAACTGCTACTTGTTCCTGCGGCATGGCATGCAATTAATTTCTTAATCTGCAACTTGTGTTACTTAATTAAAACCACTACCTGTCATCAACTGTTAATTAATTGTTCCTGTACCAAGCATGTGTTCAGTTATCTATTCTGAATTAGTTAGAAGCTAAATTACTGCAATAATAGAGGTTGTCGCACATGAAATCATATATCCCAACCCCTATCACACTTCTTATTCCATTTGATCTTTAGTCCTATACGTGTTTTTATTTTTATAAGACCGAAGAAATAATAAGACAAGTGGAGAGTTTAGATATAGGGACATGAAGTGTGACAAGGTTTGGATAGAAGATTTGAAGCCAAAACCTAGTGTTCTTGCTTGGTCTGTGTGCACACCCAAGCCAATGAAAGTTCACAATCTTGTAAACCTTTAGCTCTGACTACTGATAGGCGTATTTTATGCGTTTTTATCAGATACTTTTATGATTTAGAAATAGTAATTTTACGAGACTTTTGCTACTAATATGTGTGTTTTTAGCTATATTGTGAGTTTTTAGGATTTTAGGTGAACTTATGGAATTTTTAGAGCTTTTATTGAAGATTTCAAAGAAGGGTGCAAAGAGTAATTATTGAAAAGAAGGAAAAGAAGGCATCTGGACACCTTGCGGCCGCAAGGCTCCAAGGCCTTGCCCTCGCAAGGTAGACAGTAAGCAGCCTAGCCCGTCCAAGACCTTTGCGGATGCAAGGTATAAACATCATACGGCCGCAAGGTCCCCAGAAACCGACTTACGAGTCTTTTACTTGGATTGAACCTCCTACACTTCCTAAAACACTTTGATATAAATAGAAGACGGTAGCCAAAGCAAAAGGACGGCCATAATTTTTTAGTAAACGGTTCTAGCACCGATTTTAGTTTGTATTACAAAATTTAGTCATTGTAATTATAGTTTTGAAGATCGATTCATGTATTCCTTCATCCCGCTGTTTGGTTCATCTTCAATGATGAACTAACCGTCCATTAATCTAGGAATTGGGAGATAACTTGTATCGAATCAATTGCTTAATATATTTTTATTCATTCACTTCTTTTTGATCATGATGTTTATCAACCTCTTTATTTTCTAGTTTTATGGTTTTATTTGTCTTTTATTTGTTTTTTTTATTTTATGCACAGTCGTAGTTCTCTAAATCCCAAGATGGCATAATTAAATCAAAATATAAATAATCTTTGAAAGAATCAGGAAGATCCTGATAATTTGGAAAACCAGCATGTTAATCAAGAACAGCTGAATCGAGAGGATCCTCTGGTTGATCCTCCAATGGATAACATCAATAATCAAAATCCCGAAAATCTGGTTCCGCCAGTAAATTTAAATCAAAGAAGGGAAGAACCTGCTGATAGAAATATGGAAGTAGTAATCAATCAAAGAACTATAAATGATTATGGTCGTCCAATGTTGAATGCAACACCATCATGTTTAGTTTTACCAGAAGAGGTAATAAATTTCGAACTTAAAGGTCACTTTTATAACATGTTGCCTTCATTCAATGGATTGTCATCTGAAGATCTAGTAACTTTTGTGAAAGATTATGGTTTTATGACTGGAAATTTTCCGTTAGGAGGTCTGACGGAAGAATAGATAAAAATGAGATATTTTCAATGTGCATTAAAAGATGCAACGAGAAGATGGTTTATGAATATAACACCTAGGAGTGTTTATACATGTGCTCAACTATATGATTTGTTTATGGGTAAATTTTATCAACATGCATCTCTTTCAGAATATAGGAAACAAATTATGTCTTTTCAAACAGAACTGAGAGAGACATTCCATGAAGCATGAGATAGATTTAATAATTTACTTATTTTGTGTCCCCATCATAATCTATCTCAAGATGTGTTAGTAACTCAGTTTTATCATGCTCTTTCGCCTGCTTTGCAAACTATGGTTGATAGTGCAATCTGTGGTTCTATTAATAGAATAAATGTAGACACCCCAATTTCATACCTCTGGTATGTGACATGACATGAAATATCAAGACCTGTTAAACACTAACGAATGTCAAGTTACAGGGTTTCAAAATGCGAAAGACAAAGCAGGATGCCCAAAACAGTGAAATGCATGGGCCAAAGTGTCAAAAAGAGGCATAAAAAAGGACCCAGGCGCGGCGCCCAGATCCATCATGGGTGGCGCCCAATAGTGCTTCCAACACTATAGCACTTTGCCTAAAGTGCAACTCTTTCAACACGTGGTACAAGCCGATGAAGCACAAAAGAGAAAACTTAATGACGAAGGAGTGCCCATCTCGGCCTATAAATAGAAGTCACCAACTTCAGAAGTGGAAAGTTTACGCACACAATTCACACACTGCGATCACGAAGTTAAAGTTTCTCTTGCAGTGAGTTTTGAGAGAGCGTTGTGAGATATCATTCCTCAAGCCTCGAAGCTCCGCTAAATCTCCCCAAACACAAAACCAACCGGCCAAAGTGAACCTTAGCCTTCCAGCTAGGATTCCAGCCTATTTCCCCTGCCCAAAAATCCCAAAAAGAGCAGTTGCTCTGCCTGAATCTAGAGGCTAAATCTGCTAGAAGCAAGAAGTTGTTCTGCCCAATTTCCGCCAGCAGCAAGCAAACAACAAAAAAAGCAAGCAATTGCTCCGCCCGTTTCCAAGGCTTAAAAGCAACTTTCGAAAGCAGTTACTCTGCTCGAATCTCCACAACAGCAAAAGAATCCCTCTTCCGGAAGGACATAGCGAGCACACCTCATACTCTTAAAGGTAAGCCTTTAAGAGGTTTTATAAAAAGTGTTATTTTCAGCCGACCCGATGTAAAAAATATAAGCAGTTATGCTGCCTGGATTTCTATATAAAATAGCACTAAAAAGAGCCATTATTATAACCAAATATTTATAAATGTATTTGTAATTACTGGAAAGAGGCAACTGTAAGTGTGTAATAATGTAGATACAGATATATCTGTTTAAATGTTTTATTTCATTTGCTAAATAAATATAATAAAAGCATATTTTAGCCAAAAACTATTTTTGAGACCGAAAGGGCGAGTTGGGTGCGTAACATAGTCCCACCTCGTAACTTAGCTTCCGAACCCTCTTTTTACAAACTCTGGTTATTTTTGGTTTTTTCTTTATTTCTCCTTAAAATAAAGATGACGACTGTGTTTCAACATTTTGGATTACAGTGAGGCTCACAACATCCTTTTTTCGCACTTTTCTGTTTTCCTCTAAACAAGGGAAGATAGAAATGAAAATGGTGATGCACATTCTGTATCTCGTTTTCCCCTAAACAAGGGAGGATGAGAAACGGAAAACCCAAAGCACTCATAGTAATCTAGAATGTACCTAAGTCCACAGTGAGGCAGGGCGTGTTCCCACGCGCCTTCGCAACATCTTTTTTTTTTTTTTCACTTTTCCATTTTCCCCTAAATAAGGGAAGATGAGAATGAAAAAGGTGATGCATTTTTTTGTATCTTATTTTCCCTTAAACAGGGGAGAATGAGACACAGAAAAATCCAAAGCACTCATAATGGACTAAAGCACACTCAGTGACCGAGGTGTATTCAACGCGCTTTTGACAATACTCTTTTTGCACTTTTAATTTCGTTTTCCCCTAAACAAGAGATGACTGAATGAAAAGGGTGATGTCCTTCCGTAACCCGCGTTCCCCTAAAAAAGGGAGCGCGGGGTCCGGGAGAATCTGTGGCACTCACAGTGGCGACTCTGCTGGGGACTTCGTTTTTATTTAAAGAAAATAAAAATGGAGGGTGATAGACGTATTTTATATGTTGTTATCTGGTACTTTTATGACTTAAATTGAGCAATTCCATGAGGATTTTGGCTACTGATATGTGTTTTTGAGTTGTTTTATGAGTTTTAGGGTTTTATGTGAATTTATATGAATAATGGAGCTTTTTGTGAAGATTTCGAGGAAGGGGTCAAAGTGTAATAGTGAAGAAAAGGGCAGAAGAAGAATCTGGCTACCTTGCGGTCGCAAGGTAGATAGAATGACGGCCTCTAAAAATCAGACCCTTGCGGACGCAAGGTCAAAGACCCCTTGCGACCGCAAGGTCCCCAGAACCGATCTTTCGGGGTTTTCAAGCTGGATTGGATCCCCTATTCCCCTACAACTCCTTGTTATAAATAAAGGATTGTTGCCAAATCCAAAGCACATCCAGTAAGTAGTTTTAAACAGTTCTAGCGTAGGACTTAGATTGTATTACGTAGTTTAGTTGTTGTAATTACAGTTTTGAAGATCGATTCATGTATTCAATCATCTCCGTGTGCAGTTCATCTTCAAGGATGAACTAAACATCCATTAATCTAGGAGTTAGGAGGTAACTTGTATTGAATCTATGGCTTAATATATTTTTATTCATTCAATTCTTGTTGATTATGGTGTTTATCAACCCATTTATTATCTCGCTTTGAACAAATGAATCTGATCGCAAGTGATAAAGGCCTAAAGGTGCGGATAACTGCATGACCAATATGCGTATATCGTACATTGACTCACCATCGTGATAAATTGAACCTATCGATGCACGAGAGTGATAAGTTAGTGGCAGGTCCATATATGACCTAAGTGACAGTTAGGATCCATATGTTCTTGTGCCTAGGATATAGAATGGATGAATTATTTGGAGATGGAGGCTGGACGGTAATTCGACAGGCTAGATCTATCTTTCGTGAACGAATCCAAGAAATTGAATGATACTTTATTTAAATAAGCTATAGAGTAAATACAAGTGAAACCCTAATCCTAGATTTCCCTCCTCCATAAGATCTTTACAATCTGTGATCGCCGTTAGTTTAATTAAATTTACTGCTTTAGTAGAATAATTAGTTTAGATAAAATCAATATAAAAAAAACCCTTAGTTTAAAATCTGCTACCGATATTTTTACTATTTGTGATCTTCTTGTCTCTGTGGTTCGACCCTTGCTTTCCAAGCTATTCTACAATAGTCTTGTCCACTTGCAAGGAATAATTAAAATAAGATACGATCAGAGGGCTAGACTCATTTTCATAAAAAAGAAAAAAATTAGTTTTCTTTAGTTTCTGGCTAAAATATGCTTATCATATTTCTTTGACAATTTAAATATCGCATTTTTATATATCTGTATATATATTTGTGCATAACTGTTCACTTGCAGCTGTTTCGTTCCGGGTATCGTTGCAAGTATATTTTAAAAAAAATAAGAAGCTATAAAAAGAATAATATAAATTCGTGCAGTAGAACAAAAGGGTTGGGGATTTATTTTATTATTGCTTTATTTTATATTTTGCTATTATTCTGCTTTATTTTTATCGCGCAAAATATATAAATATTATTTCATTCTGTCATTTTATTTTGGGGATTAGGACCAATATGTAATTAATTAGAATAGATAGACTTCCCACTTTTCTTTCTAGTTCTTGATCTGAATGGTTGCTTGCTCACGCTCAAATTAAATAAGTCGAGAAAATCCACAAAAAACAGCAAAACATGTCATATCTGTTTTATTTACTGCTTTATATCTGGAAAAAAAAAAGATTTTACTACTTTCTATATACCGCACACACGCACACGCACATAGAAATATTTCGAACTACTACCCTACATCATGGCCAGCCTACCCCCTGCATCAGCCAACGTTAAATTGCATATAGTTTCTTAGGACACTTCATGGACCGATCGATTTTTATATCTCTAAATTTTTTGACCAGTCCCTGTGTAAAAAAAACAAAAAAATGAATAAAATATGTGCAGGGGCTGACCAATGATTTTCTGATATTCAACCTAGACCATTTTGAATGGTGGATCCTGGAAAGAGTATAGGCCCTTTGCCTGAGATCAGTCCGATCTTGGGGAGTCGAAAGGCATATGGAATACGAGGTTCCTATACTCTGAAGAAAGAATCCATTATTCCAGGAATAGTCCTGAGACCGTCAAAACAAAGCAGGTGCTTGTCCGATCAATTGTAGGAAAAATGAATAATAATAATAATATATTAATAAAGGCACACTGTACTACAAACCCAGAAAACCTTTAGCCAACCCTTTCTGATGCCTTCAAACCCCTTTTCCTCAAAAACCTGACCCGAGTTTGGAAAGGCGAGAATAATCTTGGTCGGTTGATGGGGATACGCACGAGAGATCGATCGAAAATATTGGGGTCGAATCGGACAAAGCGAGAATCGGAGAGGTATAGATTTGAAGCGAGAATGGCGGTGAAAATGGCGATCTACGAGTGGGTACTTATACATGAGCTCCAGGGTACTTTCCAACTCTGGCTATGCAATAGTGGCTAGATCAAAATTTAGGTGCACAGACTGATCGCATAGTGAGCCAGATGACAAATCTCATACAAAGTTTAAAACCCAGTGGTGAGGGAACCTTTTTCCCTTCAGCCCCTTAAGAAGCATCAACTTCCCATGTTCCTCTAAATCCAAATCCCCAGCCAAACACCAACCCACCAAATACCACCAATACCTCAAATCCAAAACCCCCACCTAACCGTTATTACCCAAATGTTAACCCTTTCCCACCATACCCTCCATATCCTTTCCCAAGCACCAATATCCCCCAGAATCTAAATGACCTCCCTTTTCCTATCACCAACCCACTCCAGAATAGCCCACATATGGACGCCAGAAGTTATAACCAACCAGGCCAAGTAACGACCTATTTACCTTTCAATGACCCTGGTCGCCAAACGGAAGCCACTAATAACCCACCTCTCCAAAATCCTTACCAGAACCCTTACCCAATGCCTCCCCAAAATCCTTACCAAAAGCCACAGCCAGAAATAAACTCAGTCTTTCCCAATCCTACCAGCATGTACCAAAGCCCAACTCCCCCTCCCACCAAAATGGAGGATGACATGGAGAATTTTCTACGCGGGCATTAGCATTGCAACCTTCAGCAATACTATCTTCAAAATTCAAAATGTCCAACATAAAAAAAAATCGATGGGACTGGATGCCCTATCTCTCACTTAAAATCCTATTCTACTGGCATGCAGTCTAGAGGGGCTAGCTTTGAAGCTATGGCTTCCAATTTCCATCTTACCTTAATTGGGGCTGCCAAGCAATGGTTAATGCTAGCAGACAATAGCACCATGGGTACTTGGGATCAAATAGTTGAAGGGTTTCTAGAGAGGTACAAGGACAATACCACTTCTGAAAACAAAAGAGATCTTGAATTGTGCACTTAAAGGGAAAAAGAAACTTGTGCTGAGCTTGCATCCAGGTGGAAAAGAAAAATAGCTCAAACACTCGACATGCCTGATCCTGCTGAGTCATCCAGGATGTTCATCAAAAACCTTCAACCTATTTACCTGGAGCACATGCGGTATCTCCCCTATAGTAATTTTAAAGAAATAGTGGAAATAGGAGTCCATATTAATGAAGATATACGGACCAACGAGCTCTAGCTCAACTGGTACTACTCACTTCTCCTAACGGAGAGGTCGGGTGTTCAAGTCTCACAAGAGACACCCTGGACTTTACATCTCTCAATAGAGATGTCGGGTGTTCAAGCCTCTTCAGAGGCACCGTTGTTGTTCAACCCTTACCCAAAGGCCCCATTTAGCTACTCACTTATCTTAACAGAAAGGTTGAGTGTTCAAGCCCTACCAGAGGCACCCTGGTACTTCACTACTCTCAATCGAGAGGTCGGGTGTTCAAAGCCTCACAAGAGGCATCATTTGTTCGAGCCACACCAAAGGCATCATACATATAATTGTAGCCTTTCAAGGCATTAAAATAATAAAAAAAAATTAAGGGTTGGAGTACGGTCTATATCCCCTCCCACCTTTAAAAAAAATGAAGGTATACGGATTGGGCATTTAAAAGTCAATACGCCCTCCAACTCTTTCCGTTACTCAAAAGGAAAAGCAGCTGCATCAGGATCAGCTGTTAATATGGTAGGAAATGCATCCGCCAACTTTCCTACCCAGAACTATAACTTTGTTCCATGGTCCTACGGAGCAGATAGGTCTATCAACGCAATGGGAGGAAACAATGGTCCGAACAGGAATTTCTGGGGTCAGAACAGAGGAAATCGGTACTATGATGAATTGCAAGCTCCTCATTATGTAATATTGCAAGGACTGGTGGCACAAGGAGTGCTAAAGCCTTTGGAAAACTATAGGCCGTCGAATCCTCTGCCCAACTCATGGAACCATGCCCAGTACTGTGAATACCATCGCTACAGTGGTCACCTCACCGACAAATGTTATGTGCTCAAAAATGCTATCCATGACCTAATAGATGATAAGGTCATTGGAAAACCTCCTCCTAGACCAAATCTAGTCAATAACCCTCTACCTCAAATCATCATGATCGAGGCCGATGAAGAAAATTGTGTATCCATGACCCATGTTTGAAAGAAATAAACACCCATTGCCATATATCATTGTTCCTTTCTTTCCACCCATAGAAGAGCCTAGCTGCAATATGCTTTCTTGGGACACTATCATGGGTAGCCAAAATACCTGTAGCACTGAAAAAGCCACTTGGGTCGGTGGGGATGTCAGTCACCTTACTAGATCTGGTCGAGCCTATCAACCAAACCAAGAAAGAGGTGACCACTCTGGAAAAAAAATCAAGAAACAGATAATGGGGCTGGAAACATGGAAGATACTCTACTAGCTTAGATGAAGAAAACCTAAGCGAATATATCTATCTGGGGCTTGCTATGTGCTTCCAAAACCCACGGTAATACACTGGCCAAATCTCTGAGTCAGGCAGTCGTCATTCCCATTGAAACCTCCCCAAATGAGCTCAACCAAATGATCGGAAGCATACACTTTGGAAATGTAATTATGTTTACTGATCTAGATCTGTCAAGGGAAGGAACCAACCACATTGATGTTCTCCATATCACTGTGGGGGTCATGGGAAAAAGGGTTCCCCAAGTTTTGATTGATAATGGCTCTTCTTTAAATATATGTCCCACAAGCACGCTAGCCAAATTGGGAACAAAAATATCAGAATAGGTTCATTCATTGCAAACAGTAAGGGCATACGACAATACTAGTCGGTATGTCATAGGGGTGGTCACCTTGGTACTGACTATTGGGCCATTAACCATGCCAGTAGAATTCCTAGTCCTAGACATACCAGCCACTTTCAGCCTGTTACTGGGACGCCCTTGGATCCATGGGGTAAAAGGGGTAGCCTCCTCACTGCATCAGCATGCCAAATTCATCCACGATGACCATATAGTGATCATTTTTGCCGATAAGATCGTGGAAAACAAAGAAAACGGAGACATCCCAATCCTCGAAATAGAGCACGATGACACGGGTATCTTCCTCAGTGGCTTCGAGGTTATCCTCCAAGCTAGAGTTAACGCCATTGAATTTGGGCGAGAAACTAACATCACCAGAAAGAAAACCACGTATCTAGGAAACATGGTCCCGTTAAACATGTTTCGAAAAATGAATTATATGTCTGGTTTGGGTCTCAGCAGAAATCAGCAGGGACTTGTCAATCTGGTCCAAGATGAACTCAAGGAATGTATCTCTCCTTTCGGTCTAGGATACAAACCTACTCCAGCTGAAATAGCCACAATCATGAAACAGAAACGTGAGAAAAGCAAGGCAGAATGAGAAAAGCGTCCTTACGTATATCCCCATTTCTAACCATATAGAAAAACCTTAAATGGTTACTTCGTAAGGAAATGAGAGATATATGCCTATCTCATAATTCTTGAGCTTTGGTTAGACCAAAATAGGAAGAGACTCCCTGTCTGGGAGATCTTCGAAGATGTTAGTCTCGCCACTGATAAAATGGAACAGGTTACCCTGGAGCCCCGTAGCCCTGCATATAAAGTTGTCACAGCCGAAAACACTTGGTCTATAAACCAAGACAATTATGCTCTGGCCCTGTTAGATAATGACTGTCTAGTAGACAATTTTCTGGGAATGATAGATGGAGGCACTAGCTATGAAAATCTCCCTGCTGAGTTCGAGTCTATTACTAAAAACCTCTGCATAATTGGTATACTACGACCGGCCCGCTCTTAACGCCTGCAGACATGGTGGACCGTTTCGGATATATTATTCCCCATCCTTCCTTTAGCCTTGCGGATTGGTCATCTATCAATCCGCTCCGTAAAATTGATGACCTCAAACCCCAGGTCCTCAATAATGTAACTAACCCTGTACAGTTTGCTAATAATGATAATCTAGATGTCTTCGTGTATTCATTAGTTGCAACTTCATTAAAAGATGCATTAGTTAGTTTTAATAATGAGTCGTTTAATGAAATGGATCTGAAAACTAAAAGTTACTTACTTTAGCTTGCCAAGTCAGTCGAGCACCAGGAAAAATATCAATCAACGACAGCAGATGAAGACTTGTCCGCTATTAACCTGGGGCTGAACAATGAAGTCAAAGAAGTCAAAATTGGCAGCTACCTGCAAGGTTCTGAAAGGGCAGCACTGATCGATCTCCTCAAAGAATTCATAGACATCTTCACATGGTCCTACGAAGATATGCCCGGGCTGGATCCAACCATTGTTGAGCACCGGATCCCTACTTATCCTGATGCACGACCAATCAAGCAGAAACTCCACTGAATCAAACTAGAATGGTCACTGTAAATGAAAGATGAAATCATGAAGCAGATGCGCGTCAAATTTATTCAGGTAGTTGAATACCCGATCTGGCTATTGAACATAGTGACCGTTCCAAAGCCCAACAGAAAGGTTCGGATTTGTGTGGATTTTCGCGATCTCAACAAGGCGTCGCCCAAAAACAACTTCCCTCTACCCAACATCGATATTGTGGTAGACGCTGTGGCCTCTCACAAAATAAGATCCTTCATAGACAGCATGCTGGGCTACAACCAAATCAAAATGGTAGTAGAGGACCAGGAAAAAACATAATTCACCACCCCCTGGGGAACATACTGCTACATTGTCATGCCATTTGGGCTGAAAAATGTTGGGGCTACATATCAAAGAGCTGCCACCTCCCTCTTCCACGACATGATCCACAAAGAAGTCGAAGTGTACGTAGACAACATGATCGTGCACTCCAACGACGCAAACGGTGCCCATATCAAAGACCTTTAAAAATTATTCGAAAGGTTAAGAAAACATTAGATGAAGCCTAACCCCACCAAATTCACATTTGGGGTTATAAAGGGCAAGGTCATGGGATTCATGGTGACCGAACAAGGCATTGAGATAGAGCCGATCAAAATTAAAGCCATCATAAATATGCCGCAGCCAAAAACTCCAACAGAAGTTAAAGGCTTCCTGGGCCGATTGTAATATATTAGCCGTTTCATCAGACAGCTGACCTCCATATGCGAGCCCCTATTCAAGATCCTAAAGAAAAATACTAACCAGATCTGGGATGAAAAATTCCAGCTAGCCTTCGAAAAAATAAGAGCTTACCTTGCTAACCCACCAGTGCTAGCTTCTCCCCATACACATAAACCTCTCATCCTATATTTAACCGTAACAGATACATCAGTAGGGCTATGCTCGCCCAAGAAAAAGAAAATTCCTACATCGAAAATGCCATTTACTTCATAAGTAGGAAGTTATAAGGAAGCGAGCTCAACTACTCAGCTTTGGAGAAAAGCTGCACTGGTCTAGTCTAGGCAACGCAAATGCTCAAAACTTATCTGCAAGCTCGATCCATCAAACTCATCTCCAGAATGGATCCTATAAAATACATCTTCGGCAAGCCATCGCTTTCCAGCCAACTAACCAAATGGTCATTCCTCCTCAACGAGTTTGACATCACCTACGTCACGCTCAAATCCATTAAAGACATCGTGATTGTAGACCATTTAGCTGATCTGCCTCTAGAAGCAGGAGATGCATCTGAGCCCAGTTTCCCAGATGAAGGTGTCCTAGAAATTGCCGATCATGACACCAAATGGAAAATGTTCTTTGACGGAGCCGCCAACAAAAGGGGCTTTGGCATAGGAATCCTACTAATCGATAAAGCAGATTCCCACACTCCACTGGCCATAAGGTTGGACTTTGAATGCTCAAACAACATAGCTGAATACAAGGCCTGTATTGCTGGTCTAGAAGAGGCTCTCCGAAAAGGAGCCAAAGACTTGGAAGTTTATGGTGACTCTGCTCTAATCATAAACCAAGTCGAATGGAAGTGGAAAACCCAAGATCCCCAGTTGCAGCTCTATCATGCCGAATTGACGGCACTAGCAAGCGAATTTGATGATATCTCGTTCCATTATCTGCCACGAGATAGAAATCAATTTGTCGATGCCCTGGCCACTCTAGCATCATTGGTTCAAATTCTAACAGAAATCAACGCCCAACCATTCATAGTTGGGAAAAGGACCACTCCTGCCTACTGCTTCAGAATCGATGCTGCTCCTGAAAAGGATAACAAGCCCTGGAATTCAGACGTCATGAACCTGCTTCAGAAAGGGGTCTACCCACCCAGCCTAGACAAAAGAGGGAAAGTCTCCCTACGGAGATGGGCATCACAATTTGTAATGGCATCACAATTTGTAATCAACAGAGACAGCCTATACAAAAGGCACTACCAGGCTTAAACCTATTATGGATCGATCAGGCCAAGGATGAGCACGTCATGAACCAGCTTCATGGTGGTACTTGTGGGCCCCCGCATATATTATACAACTCCACAACCCTTTGGCCCTTCTCAACATGGGGGATTGAAGTCATGGGTCAAATTCACCCAAAAGGATCTAATGACCATGAATATGTCTTGGTAGCTGTTGACTATTTCACAAAGTGGGTGGAAGCCTATTCCTACAAAGTACTGAACGCCCGAAAGGTGTCCGAATTCATTAGGACCAATATCATATTTCGATACGGGGTACCTTTTGAAACCATCTCCGATAATGGCATACATTTCGAAGGGGACGTGAATCGTCTACTCGACGAATTCAAAATTCAAAGGCATAAATCCTCCCCATACCGACCACAAGAAAATGGTGTCGTTGAAGCAGCCAACAAAACGCTAGAAAATATCATCAGGAAAATGGCTGAAAAGGGAAAAGACTGGCCGAAAAAATTGCCACTAGCCCTTTGGGACTATCGTACTTCAATTCGTACACCCACTGGGGCTACCCCCTACTCTTTAGCCTACGACTTGGAGGTTGTGCTGCCCATTGAAGTGGAAATCCCATCATTGAGGGTGATGATGGAATCAGACGTAGCCGAAATCAACAGGGTCAAACAGCGCTACGAAGAATTAGCCCTGATAAATGAACGACGGTTGCTAGCCCTAGAACATACTCGGGCATATCAAAAGCGAATAGCTCGGGCATTCAACAAAAAAGTCAAAAGTCGCGATATCCAAGTCGGAGATCTGGTACTTCGCGAGAAACCCCCTAGCTTTGTCGACACTAGGGGAAAATGGAAGTCTCCTTGGATGGGACCATACATTGTCAAACAGATCCGTTCAAGAGGTGCGGTGCTCCTCACCAGTCAAGATGGAGAAGATCTTGTTCAGCCCTTCAATCTCGACAAGCTCAAGAGGTACTACGCATGAATCAAAAATTATCTTGCAAATTTCTTTCCTCTCCAGCTCGCTAGGCTGAAAACCCGACAGGGCGGCCTAAGAAAAAGTTAGAGCACAAAAAAAAAACAAAAAAGGAGGAATAAGGGCTTGCTAGGTTGAAAACCCGAAAAGGCAACCTAGGCAAAACTTAGAAAAAAAAACAGGAGAAAAGGAGAGGTAATGCAGTTTCCAAATCCTCAGCATCTGACCTCCAGCCTGCCAGAGTGTTCAGCATATTCATAAAGATGGTCTTGACTGACCAAAGAGAAAAACTATGACAAAGCTCATATAAAACATCAAAATATAAAATAATATAGGCCATAAGGTACAGCTTAGGAATAAGTGTCTAAGACATAAAGATTAGCATTTATTTTTCTACATTTTGCCTATATACATGCTACCTGCTACCTATATCCCATATTCCCCCAACTATATCTTTTTATGCAGCTTAGCCTCGGAACGGTCCATCAGCGTCTGCGACGTTCGCCCAGCCTTGAACATATACTTCTACGAGGTACAGAAAAGGCTCCAATCTCACCAGCATGAGAGCCTCCAAAGGTGTCCTTATCCTCCTCGTCATTAGCATCGTCGTTGTGTTGGATACCAGGACAACTTGGGCCAACGCCATCACCTCTATGGGCAGTACTTCGTCTGCCAGCCTGAGGAGGATCAGCCTCATCTGTCTGTTGGGGATTGCTTCGCCGACTTGCATTGCTCAATTGGGGAGGCACATCACTGGGACCCGACTCATTTGGATCAGGGACCATCCGGGCACCAAGGCCATACACTCGCCGAAAGTCCTCCTGCAGAGCCTGAGGAACTACCAGCCCCGAGATTTCCAAATCCTCATCGATTTCCATTAGGCGAGAATATATGCCGCTGCTCACTCGTCGGCCCAGCATCCGCCTCAGTGCATGCCTGATGACACAAGAATGCCCCTCAGCAGCCACCAACACCCATGATAGATATTTATGGGATAAAAGCATATACTCAGAGTAGGCGTAAGCTGTCTCCCGCAAAGGAAAGTTGAGCTGCCACATATCCCAGATAAGCTCACATACGTCCCTATTCATCTCCAACTCTTCAGTCCAAGGATGGCTTACATCCGTAATAACCTGCTCCCTTCCAAACTAGCGAAGGACCCGATACGCCAGATAAAAGGTGGTCTGCTCAAGACCTGGAAAGATGACCTGGGCATAGCCCCCAGTAAACATAAAGAAGCTGTGGATCTACCAATGGATGACAACCCAAATAATCTCCATGGAGCCGATACGCAAAAAGTACTCAATCCAATATGCTCCGAAAAATTGTTCTGATGATAATGACCGCGAGAGCCATAACTCCCGGGATCATACAGTCCTCCCATGAGCACTGGGCCCATCACCCAGTTAAGATGCTCCTTCAGCCACATATGAATCAAAAGAGGGCTGCCCGAAGGAAACATCTCATCACTAGACGAAAAGGCGTCAAGGCCAAACAAGGTTTTAGCCAAAATGATCGAGATGATATTCACCCGGCGGTCTCAAGCTTGCAACACCAGGTCCACGACCCGCACATCTAAAAATACAGGTCGGCCCACCAGAAGGTACCATCCCATAAGACAAAGAAAAAGGCCAGCCAGCCGGTGTCGCAAGTAGGCTGGGTCATCTTCCCTATACTTAGTATAAGCACCGGGAAGAACAGTTAAATTAAAGTTGACTTCGTTATAAAAACCCGGAGTAGCCTCGCGGGTCGAGCCAAATAACTCCCGTATCACCATGAAAGGGCGCCTCCGTGCAGAAGGCACAACAATGGGCCCAGTGACCAGGATCCCTACCATGGCACAAAATTCCTCAAAGGTGGGACACATCTCGTTCAGGAAAAAGTTAAAAAGGTTGCTCTGTATTGACCAAAACCTGGAAGCTCCCCTCAGCATATCTCAGTTAATAAACAGGGTCTGCCATGTCAGTAGGCATCTATACCCATAGATGTGCTCAACCCACTCTCGTTCCTCTACTCACAAAGAAAGTACCCAAAAATCGATAGCATTCTCATAAATATCTATCTCCAAAGTTGTGTGAATAGGAGAAGCCATCTCTGGATGAAAACAAAAATTATATCTGATAAAAGAAAAGGGAGATTGAGCAAAAAGAGAACTCAAATGACTTGAGCAGAGGAAGAAAGCAGGTGAATGATGAAAATGTACGCTGCCTCGCTTTTTTTTTTTATACTGAAAACTGAAGAAATGGACGAATTCTGTGCACAGTGCATGAGCTGTGGCTGAAATAGGAGTGCACAGTAGAAGCTTGGGCGCCACCCCATAGGCACTCCAGGCGCGGCGCCCATAGCCACCATGGGTGGCACCCAGAAGCCCCACCACTGTTCCCCAATACTTCCTGGTATCTTGGTTTCGGGCTCCGATCGCTCCACTGCTGACTCTGTTTGTTCACGAGGAATCGAAGAAAATGCTGAAGCTAGGCCGTAGCCTCACCTGCCAAATTGAAAATATCAAACACAGGAAGAGGCAACTGCCTTTTCTTCCCCACAGAGTGCCAAAAAATCCCGCTTTAAATCTAAAGTTGTATCCCTCCAAATCTTCATCTGTAAACTGCAGTGTGTCGTTACCCCTAGATAATGGTATAGATTTCTTTTATTCTTAGAATAATTGAGTCTTTGCATTTGATTCATGCATCATAAAATAATATTGCATTGCATTTAGAAATATGTACAGAGTCTGGTACAGAAAAAACAAAAAACAAAAAGAGAAAAAGCTAATAAATGCAGTTAAAAGAAGCTAATGATTGCGAGAAGATTTGCTCCTGCCAAGGCTGCCACCCATAACTCGAGGGCCGGTCCCGCCAATCCCGTACTCTCTGCCCCTCGCTCGAGCACGACTTGATCCACCGGCATCATCATCATCATCCTCATCCCGACGCCTAGATCCGCCTCTAACAAAGACATCATTCCCTCACAGTAGGAAAAATCATCCGTAGGCTAGCGTCAGGTTTATTGATCTTTGAAAAAAACCTCAACCCTCTTGTACGACGATACATTAACCTGGGAAAAGGTGTTGAGATAGCAAAAGAAAATGTGTCAGTCTCCAAAGTAAATGAATGAGGCAAGTATAAAAAAAAAAGCAAGAAAAATATTTACCACGCAGGTTTGCTCTGGAACATGATACTCCTCAGGGATGTCAACATTGGGTAAAACTTTCTCCACAAGTCTTCCGTCACGACGATACCGGAAGGTGGAGAAAGCCTCGACATGTGCAAAAAATTCTAACTGCATGTCAGGAGCTGAACAAGAAGGATTTGGCCTATCAGAGACATCAAATGCACGTCTAGATGCTGAAGGGGCAGGATGGAGCACTGTCCTGAGGAACTATTCATATGCCATGACTGGATAATCGCTCAGAGGCATGAGAAACCTCGACAGGTACAGATACCTGTTCGGTAAGAAGTCTGGGACAATCACCCAGGGAGGAGGTGCAGGTGGTTGTGGGTTCCCGGGATATTGCTCCCGCGCCCCGCGCACCCTTGGATAGGTGCGTGCTGGCGTCCGATGCGGTGACATCCTTGCTCCGTTCCACCCTCCACTTGTCTAGGGGAGGACGAAATCAAAAGTGCGGGAGGAGTGCTGTCGGATAGCGCGTTGGAATGCGCCTCGATTCCCATTAGTGGATTTTGATCCAATATGGGAGCTTTGGGTTTTATATGTCAAGTTATCCCTTGTTTAGGGGATACCAGGACATAGGAATACATCACCTTTCCATTCTTATTCTCCTTTGTTTAGGGGAGAACGTGAAAGTGCAAAGAAAGATGTTGCAGCGCCCCCACTATGGATTTTATGAAAATAGTCATATGGCCTATCTCGGATCACTATGGGTGCTTTGGGTTTTCTATGTCAAGTTATCCCTTGTTTAGGGGATACCAGGACATAGGAATACATCACCTTTCCATTCCCATTCTCCCTTGTTTAGGGGAGAACGTGAAAGTGCAAAGACAGATATTGTGAGGCCCCATTGGATCCAAAATGTTTTAGAGTCGCCATCATTATTTTAAGGAAGAAATAAAGCAAAACCAAAAAAGAAAACTAGAGATAATAAAGCGGGTTTGGAGGCTAAGTTACGAGTTGGGAAGGTGCTAGGCACCCAACTCGCCCTTTCGGTCTCAAAACAGTTTTTGGCTAAAGTATGCTTTTTGTTATATTCATTTAACAGATAAATAAAACATTAACTGCCTACAAATACATCCATTATGTCAACATTATTTACAGACTTGCAACTATCCCTTTTACAAATAAATACAAATATATTTGAAAATATTTGGCCATAACAACGGCTACATTTAGTACTATTTCCTAACTAAATCCGGGTAGCACAACTGCTTATATATCTACATTGGGACAGATTGGAAATAATACTTTTACAAATAAGGAAATAATACTTTTACAAATAAAGACTTTTAAAATAAAACTTCTTGGACCTAGGTGTGCTCGCTACGTCGCCCGAGGGAGAGGAGTCTTTTTTTTTGTGTTGTGTGTTGTGTGAATTTGGGCAGAGTAACTGTTTGTGTTTGGTTGTTTGTTGGCTTGAGGTAGGCCGAAATCGGGCAGAATAACGGCTTATTTCTGGTTGATTTGGCCTTTTAAATCGGGCAGAGCAACTGCTCTTTCCACGATTTTTGGACCGGGGAAATAGGGTGGATACCTAGCTGGGGGACTAAGGCTCACTTCTACCGATTGGTTTTGTGTTTGGAGGAGGTTTGACAGGGTTTCGAGGCTTTTTGAGGTGATCCCTCACTATCTCACATCGCTCTCTATTTTTCCAGCATAACGACGACGCAGAGAATTTTATCGAAGGAATTCAGTGCTGAATGATCGACTGAAGGCCTGTATTTATAAGCTGATTTGAGGACACAGAAGGAAATAAAATTCCTTCTTCACGCTTGGTAGCTTGTACAGCAAGGGCCGGTTGCACATTACGCGGCCCGAATGAAAAAAAAATGGGCCTGGCGTAGTGTAATATTGGGCACAACATACTAAATTGGGCGCCATGCCCATGAAAATTGGGCGCCACCCTGTGGGTTCCCGGGATGGGTGCTCCCGCGCCCCGCGCGCCCTTGGATAGGGGTGTGCGTCCGTACGGATGCGGTGACATCCACTACTCCCGTTCCAGCCTCCCTTGTTTAGGGGAGGACGAAATCAAATGTACGGGAGGAGTGCTGTCGGAATAGCGCGTTGGAATGCGCCTCGGTTGCCTTTAGTGGATTTTTGATCCAATATGGGAGCTTTGGATTTTCTATGTCAAGTTATCCCTTGTTTAGGGGATACCAGGATATAGGAAAACATCCCCTTTCCGTTCCCATCCTCCCTTGTTTAGGGAGAGCATTGAAAGTGCAAAGAAAGATGTTGCGGCGCCCACTATGGATTTTATGAAAATAGCCTTATGGCCTATTTCGGATCACTATGAGTGCTTTGGGTTTTCTACGTCAAGTTATCCCTTGTTTAGGGGATACCAGGACATAGGAATACATCACCTTTCCATTCCCATTCTCCTTTGGTTAGGGGAGAACGTGAAAGTGCAAAGAAAGATGTTGCGAGGCCCCACTGGATCCAAAATGTTTTTAGAGTCGCCATCTTTATTTTAAGGCAAAAATAAAGCAAAACCAGAAAAGAAAACCAGAGATAGATAAAACGGGTTCGGAGGCTAAGTTACGAGTTGAGAAGGTGCTAGGCACCCAACTCGCCCTTTCGGTCTCAAAACGGTTTTTGGCTAAAGTATGCTTTTTGTTATATTTATTAAACAGGTAAATAAAGCATTAACTACCTACAAATACATCCATTAACATCTATATTATTTACTGGACTTACAGCAGACTCTTTTGCAAACAATTACAAATATACTTGGAAATATTTGGCCATAGTAACGACTACATTTAGTATTATTTCCTAAATAAATCCGGGCAGCATAACTGCTTATATATTGATATTGAACCGGACCGGAAATAATACATTTACAAATAAATACTTTATTGAATACATAAAGTAAATAATTACAAACCTATCTAAAAACATTTTGCCATAATAACGGCTACATTTAGTACTAATTCCTAATTAAATCCGGGCAGCACAACTGCTCATATGGCTACATTGGGCCGGACTGGAAATAATACTATTACATGGAAATGAAAGACTTTAACAATAAAAACTTACAGACAGCGTATGGGTGTGCTCGTTCAGTCCCTCGGGGAGAGAGAGTCTTTTTTTTTCTGGTTGAAGTTGTGTGTTGTGTGTTATGTGTTGTGTGAATTTGGGGCGGCGTGGCGCTCACGAAAGTTACTTTTCGGCCTCGGGATCGGAGGCGGGGAGTGCTTGTGTTTGGTTGTTTGTTTGACTGGAAGTAGGCTGAAATTGGGCAGAGTAACGGCTTATCTCTCGCTGTTCGGCCTTTTAAATCGGGCAGAGCAACTGCTCTTTCCATGATTTTTGGACCGGGGAAAAAGGGTGGATACCTAGCTGGGGGGCTAAGGTACACTCCTACCGGTTGGATTTGTGTTTGGCGGAGGTTTGGCAGGGTTTCGAGGCTTTGGAGGTGATCTCTCACTATCTCACACCGCTCTCTAATTCTCCAGCGTAACGTTAACGCGGAGAAGCTTTACGAAGGAATGTTGTGTGAAATGAGGAGCCGGGTGCCTCTATTTATAGGAGGAAAACAGGGATATCGCGGGAATTAAAATTCCTTCATCGCGCTCCTTTTGATTGTACACCGCACTGGATTTATTGTGAATTGCGGCAACTGTTTGGGTGAACAGTGCATTGAGGAGGCATTTTAGGCGCCATGCTATAGGAATTTGGACGCCGTGCCCAAATTGGATGGGTGCCACGCCCATTTCTTCTTTTGTGCTTCAAATGATTGTACCCTGCGTTGGATAGGTTGCATTTTACGGCAAATGAATTGGATGAACAGTGGCTGGAATGGAATTTGGGCGCCACCCACCTTATATTTGGGCGCCATGCCCAAATATAATGGTAGATGTGCCCAAATTTCAAACTTGGTCCCTTTTTTAGCACTTAGGTCCCTGCAGTTTGTCCTTTTGCGCATCCTGCTTTGTCTTTTTGCACTTTTGACCCTGTAACTTGACATTTGTTAATGTTTTAACAGGTCTTGATATTTTATGTCATGTCACATACCTGGGGTACGAAATTGGGGTGTCTCTGAGCCCCTCAGCGATGGAGTCTACGGGTAACCCGCGACTTCGAGTAGGCGAACATCGTTGATAAGAATAGACTCTCCAATTTGGTTTCATTTCAAAAGCGAGGGAGAAATGTGCAGCGGCGGTAGCGTTATAATGCGACAATTTATCAAACCTCCATATCCTAGACATTTTTAGTCAGTTATAGCAGGTTATCGCAGTTTTTAAGCAGATATGCAAATTGAATGCTCTGATGGTCGGACCTACTAATGTAGGCTGCCTATGTATCCCTTAATAAAAGGAATTAGACCAAACGTAGTTCGGCCTAAGCCGAAACAAACAACCAATGAAGAAGTTGTGCTCTTTTTTGGGTCAAACCCGTCCAAGAACACAAACGAAGAAAATATTTTCATGTTTTTCGAAAAGCCGTATTCTTCCGGTCCGAAACCGTTGTCAAATACGGTATGAAGATTTTTGTGTTTTTCGAAAACCGTATTTCCCCCGGAAAAAACCTGACGTTGAAATACGTTAAGAGACATTTTCAAAATCATGTCTGGCTGGTCATATCTCCGATTTTCCAAACATAATAAGAAAACTTCAAATTTTCGAAAATTGTATCCGACCGATAAACTGTCATCGAATACGACAAAAAGAATTTTCTTCAAATTTTCGAAAACTGTATCCAACTAATCAAAATCTGTCTTTGGATACGACAAAGAGATTTTTCTTTTTTCTTCTTCCTCTTTTTTTTTTTTTTTTTTTGAATATTCCTCTTTTTTTCTTTTTTTTCCCTTTTTTTTGAAAAGAAAAAAAAACCTTTTTGAAAAAGATTTCTCTTTTATTCTCTGAAGGCAAAATAAGAAATTTTACCTTCCTTACCTTTCTTACCGTTTGCCTTCTTCTTCGATTCGGTGATTTGGCTATTCTAGCCGATTCGACTTTTCCATCTTTGTTTTTTTTTCCGCTTTTGTTTTTTTTCTTTCTCTTTTTCTTTTTTTTTCTTCCCCCCCCCCTTTTTTATTGTGATGGTCGTGCCTACTGAAATAGGCTGCCTACGTATCCTCAATCAAGGAATCAGACCAAACGTAGTTCGTCTGTGCTGGGGATTTTGTTCTTGTTCTTTCCCTTTTTTTTTTTCATGACTTTATTTTTTTTTTCTGATTCCCCCCTTTTTTTTTTCTTTTCCTTTGATTGATTTTTCTTTTCTTTTCTCTTCTTTTTGCAATTTTTTTTTTCAAAAAAAGAGGGGCTTACCTTTGCCGCTGAATTTTCTGACTTTTCTGCTTGTCTGGCGGCCGATTTGCTGGAGATATGAGCTTTTCCTTGCTTTTTGGGTGAAAGGCCATCAAATGTGATTAACAGAATTGCTTTTGTTAACTTTCTATTAAGTCTCAGGGACCACTTTGCAGCTTTGAAATTTGGAGGACTTAAGTGCTGATGCTGAATTGTTTGGAGGGGGGAAGGTGAAAATTTCACTTTTTCCTCCCTTTCTTCTTCACTTACAGGAGAAAGGAAATTTCATTTCCTTTTCTCTGCTTCTGCTTCTGCTTCAGTTCTTTCCGCCGACGATGAGGTAAGCTTTCTATATTTTTTTCATTTTCTCTCCTTTTCTCAATTTTCTTCCGCCAAAATTTTTGTTTTTCTGCGCAGATGGCTTCTTCCTCTAGATCTAGGAAAGGAAAAGCACCAATGGACCCGGAATCTGGCGAGAGAAAGAAAGAACTTCCTCCTTTGGTTCGGAACCACGTTGGCTATTATTATTCAGAGCACGAGTGGGGCAATCTGGTGCGAGACAAGGTTCTCTCCCTCAACCCTAGTGCCGTCCTGCTTCAACCTTCATGGCGGCGGCTGCTGCCGCTGATGACCCGCCGGCACCTCCTTCCCCTTCCCAAAAACAATCTTTTGCTTCCATTGTTTCTACCCAACCTAATACCTTTGTACCCCTAATCCCTACTTCATCCTTTAAAGGGGAGCCTTATCTTCGCCTTAACACGGAGCTCATTGATCTTCTTGCTAAGCCTTTTCATTTAACTCTTGTGGGCAAGTTCTCCCATGGCCGACCTTCCATGGAAACCCTTCGCAAGAACTTCCTCACCTTGGGCCTCAAAGCTGATGTGACTCTTGGTCACTTGGATCCGAAACACGTTCTTATTCAAGTTTGTCATGAGCATGATTATCAACGTCTGTGGATTAAGGACTAATGGTTCTTTGGTTCCTATCCTATGCGTGTTTTCAAGTGGACACCTGATTTTAGACCGGAGGTGGAGAGCCCGATTGTTCCTGTCTGGTTTGAACTGCCTGGTCTCCCTATCTACCTTTTTCATAAACAAGCTTTATTTTCAATTGCCAGTCTCATAGGTAAACCTCTTTTGCTTGATAATCCTATTGCTACCCTCTCCCGCCCCAGTGTAGCAAGGATCTGCATTGAGATCGATCTCACCAAACCCTTACCTAAACGGGTCTGGATTGATTGCGGTAGCGATCACGAAGGTTTCTGGCAGCACATCATCCCTGAGAAGCTTCCTTCTTATTGTTCCTTCTGCCAAAGACAAGGGCATGAAGGTTCTTCATGCAAGTTAAAGAACCCTCCTTCTGGTAATAATATGCCGTTGCCTACCCCAGCCGCTTTTGCCCCGTCATCTAGCAAACAGACTTGGAAACCGAAGGAAGTGTCTGTCCAAATTAATTCTGAACATGACGGCCATCAACATCCTATGGTTGAGCCCGTTTCTGCTGCTTGCCCATCATCAGAGGATACTTCTCAAGCAAAAAACCAAACTCAAAACCCTAACCCTAGCAAAGTAAACCCTAACCCTAGAGAAGAAAACCCTAATCCTAACCCTCACCCCGTAAACCCTAGCAAAGAAATCCCTAACTATAACCCCCAACCAGAAAACCCTCATCCAAGCTCTGAAAACCCTCCCTTAGCTTCCTCCCCGAAAGATCTTTCTTCTTCGGATGTTCCAGTATGTCTTAAGGCAACCTCTTCTTTGTCTCCTCAACTAAACACCACTTCTTCCAGTGCTCCCACGGAGATTAATGATCCTGAGCCAATCCCTACCTCAAATCCTTTCGCAGTCCTTACTGAAATCGAAGACGATGGTGATCCAATTTATGGTTCTTCTTTTGAAGCTCTCCATGTTGATTCTGATCCTGGTCCTACTGTGTCTAAGGCCAAGAAAGCTATTCCTCCTTCAGATCGATCTCTGCGATCCAAGTCTAAATCAGCAGCCTCCTCTCCTTCAGTTTTGCATGGATATTAAGGCCTCATTCTGGAATGCCCGAGGGGTTGGGAACGATCCCACAGTGGCTCGTATTAAAAAACTCATTAAGCTGCATAAAATTTCCTTTATTGCTATTTTTGAACCCATGATAGACTCGGATAGAATTAAATTTATTAGTCGGCGCCTTAAATTTAATTTTAGTCTTTCCAATTCAGTTAGTACCATATGGATGTTTGCTAAATCTGCTTTTTCTTGCTCTCTAGTGCAGAGCTCTCATTAGCAAGTCACAGTCAGAGTCCAACATTATTCTTGGCAGCATTCTGTTATGATCTCTTGTGTATATGCCAAATGTGATGCCCTTGATCGTCAGCCTTTGTGGACGGATTTAATGGATATTGGTGCTCAGTTTAATAACACTCCTTGGCTAGTAGGAGGAGACTTTAATATTATTTTGGATCCTTCAGAGAAGTCAGGAGGCCGAGGCTGAGATAGAGATGGAGCCATGGATTTTCATGCTTGTAACGCTGCATGTGGTTTATCCGATCTTGGCTACTCGGGGACTAAATATACTTGGTGGAATAAACGTGAAGAGGGTGCCACAATTCATCAGCGAATTGATCGTATTCTTTGTAACACCTTATGGCTGGATAAGTTTCCCACTACTTCAGTTCAACACCTAAACCGTACATGCTCTGATCATACGCCTTTGCTCCTTTGTATTCCTCCAGTCACTGCCACCAAGGCCAGGCCATTCCAATTTCTCAACATTTGGACTCATCAGGATTCTTTCCTCTTGGTGGTCCGAACAGCTTGGTCTCCTGCCTCATCGGGTCGCCCTTTGGTGTTGTTTGCTAATAAGCTTCGAGCCACCAAGCAAGCCCTTCGAGCCTGGAACAAAACTGAGTTTGGGAATATCTTTCATGTTGTTTCTGTTGCTGAGGATGATGTTTTGGAGAAGGAACTATTTTATGAGCTCAATCAATCTGGAGAAAACCGAGTTGCCTTGTTACGTGCCCAAGCCCATCTGCGAAAATCTCTTACAACCGAGGAAGCCTACTGGAGACAGAAATCTAAAGTGCAATGGTTTAAAGAGGGGGACGGTAACTCAAAGATTTTTCATGCTTCTGTTTGTCAGTCTCGACGTCGTCTCCATATACACTCTATCCGTAATTCTGATAATTGTTTGCTTGAGAATGAAGCTGATATTGCTAAGGGAGCAACCGACTATTTTTTTGATCAACTTAAGGCTGATGCAACTTCCCCTAATATTGATCACTCTATGATCCCGCACTTGGTTACAGAGGAATGGAATCTTTCTTTGATAAATCCGCCCTCAAAGGAAGAAATATTTTTGTCTATTACTGGGTTGAATAAGGACAGTGCTGCCGGTCCTGATGGCATCACAGGTCAATTTTTTATTTCTTGCTGGGATATTATTCAAGATGACCTCCACTCAGCTGTTCTGGAATTCTTCTCTGGGTTCTCTCTCCCTCGTTCTTGGACTAGCACCTTCATAGCTACTATTCCTAAGACTAATTCTCCTACTTTTTTTAAAGACTTCCGCCCCATAAGTCTTTGCAATTTTTGCAACAAGATTATCTCTAAGTTACTTGCTTCTCGACTGGCTCTTTATCTTCCTCAGATTATCTCCCCAAACCAAAGTGCCTTTACTAAGGGTCGGATTATTCAGGATAATGTTCTATTGGCTCAGGAACTTGTCACTTTCTTGGGCAAAAACGTTAATGGCTCCAATATCATCCTTAAACTTGATATGGCAAAGGCTTTTGATCGTGTTTCTTGGTGGTTTCTTATTCAAGTTCTCAGAAAATTCGGCTTCCATGAGATTTTTATTGATCTCATCTGGCGTCTTATATCAGACAACTGGTTCTCAGTTCTCATCAATGGCTCTCCTTCTGGTTTTTTCACCTCCTCTCGTGGTCTTCGTCAGGGAGACCCTCTTTCCCCAAGTTTAATTTGTTTATTCTAGCAGCTGATGTGCTTAGTAGAAGTCTCAATGCATTGCACAATTCGATGGCTCGCTCTCGGTTTTCAACTCTTAGTGGCTGCCCAATTATTTCCCACCTTTCGTTTGCTGATGATGTTATAATTTTCTGCAATGGGAATCGTTGGTCTATTCAAAAACACTTGGATTTGCTTCAGCTCTATGAACAAATGTCTGGTCAGCTTATCAATAGAGCCAAAAGCCGAATTTTCGTTGCTCCCTCTATCAGCCCTGCTAGGGCCAGCCGCATTGCAAATTCTTTTGGTTTCCCTTTGGGTTCTCTTCCCATTACTTATTTGGGCTGCCCCCTTTATTACGAGCGAAAATCTAGAAGCATTTTTTATCCTCTCCTCATCAAGCTCCAAGCTAGAGTGGAATCTTGGTTAGGATCCTTCCTTAACGCGGCTGGGAAAATTACACTTATCCGTCATGTTCTTCAATCCATCTCAGCTTATCTTCTAGCCTCCTTGGATCCTCCTAAGTCAGTTATCAATTTGATTGAGCGTTTCTTAGCGAATTTCTTTTGGAGTAATTCGGATGGAGCTCATAAATCTCACTGGGTTGCTTGGCGCTCCTGTTGCAAACCCAAGTCAGCAGGTGGTCTTGGTATCCCCTCTCTTTCTTCTATGGTTCAAGCCTATTCCATAAAACTTTGGTGGCATTTCCGTTCCTCTAACAACATTTGGTCTGAATTTCTGAAAGCCAGATATTGCTCTTCAGTGCACGCCACAGTTTCCGCTTTAAAGGGCTCTCATGTTTGGCGCCGTCTAAAACTTATCCAACCCTTTGCCGAGCCGCATATTCACTGGAACATTGGCCTTGGTGACTGCTCTATCTGGTTTGATAAATGGCTTCCTGGTCAGCCCCTTACTCGTCCTCCTGACTGTGATCTTGTTTATGTGAAAGACTTATTTGATCCTACTGGGCTCAACCTCACTCCTTTGGCCATTTCTATTCTCCCGGATTCTGCCAGAACAATTATTCGGGATCAGCGCATTACTCTTTCTTCCCAGCCTGACAACCCGTGTTGGATAGTTCACTCTTCTGGTAAATTTTCTCTCTCTTCGGCCTTCTCTATCCTTACTCCGGCAGATAATACTTTCCCTTCAGTTAAGTTTATTTGGCATAAACTTCTGCCCCCTCATGTTGGCGTTTTTCTTTGGCGCTTAATGCTGAAACGTCTCCCTATTGATGAAGCCCTGATTCATAAAGGCTTCCAAATCGTTTCTCAGTGTGTTTGTTGCTCTCAACATTCCATTGAAACTTTTAATCATCTCTTCATCCATGGTCAATTCGCTTCTTCGATTTGGTTGGCTTTCAGTTCGTCCCATAATCTCCTTATTTTGGGAGATACCATTATGCACAGATGTATGGCAGGCTGGAGTTCCTCTTCTACAGCTCATAAGTTACTTCCTTCTCTCATTCTTTGGCATATTTGGAAGGCCCGTAATGCTATAATCTATGACAGCTCTGGTTTGTCTATTCCTTCTGTTATCCATGCTATTTCTCAAGATCTCTCTATTGTGATGGGCAGTGGGAATTTCTTTATCCGGCAGAATCCATCGGGTTCCTTTATCTCCTATGCTATTAGGAGGCAAAGACGAGTTCAAGCTGTTTCTTGGTCTAGGCCGAATGGTCCTTTTATTAAACTGAACTTGGATGGAGCAAGTCGAGGCAATCCGGGTATTAGCGGAGGCGGGGGAATTATTCTTGACTCTGAAGGTAATTTTATTTTCGCTTACGCCTCCTTTTATGGTTCTGCTACGAACACCGAGGCAGAATGTAAGGCCCTTTTTCAGGGAGTTTGTTGGCTTCATTCTCACGGATTTCGTCAGGTTATAGTGGAGATGGATTCTATGATTTTATATAATTGCCTCGCTAAAGGTCATCATTTTCCCTGGGCTCTTCATTACTATATTCGAGGCATTTTATCCATGCAAAGGGACTCCTTATTTATCTTCAGTCACTGTTATAAAGAAGCTAACTCTGTTGCTGACGGGCTTGCTAATTATGCTATTGATTTGCGGTTGGACTCTGACTTTTCCTCTCTTGATGTATTGCCTGCTCTTATTAGAGGGAATATTATCCTGGATAGACATGGTACTTCTCATATTCGTATTTCATAGGTCTTTAGCTCTTTATTGTATCTATTTCGCTTTCGAGGTTAGGCTCATTTGTCCCCCCATTTATAAGGGTAAGGCTGGTTGTCCCCCTCAAGTTTGTATTTTTCCTTTAATTAATAAAATTATGCAGGGTACCGTCCCTGTTTCCTGAAAAAAAATAAAAAAAAATCTGGTGCGAGACTGGTACAAACACGTCTCGAATCTTCCTGATCCCAATGTGAGCATGACTTTCTTCCACCATTTGGTTAATTTTTCAGATCTGCTCATTTTTTGTGTTGTTTTGGACTTTTGGAGCATATATATGCAGCTTATGACATTTATACATGTTACTTAGGGACTAAAATGATGCAATTTCGGTAATAATGCATGAAATTCGGACAATTTATTTTTGCGATGCCCAAATTAAACTAGTAGTCACTATTTGACTCTACTATGCATGATTTATAATGTTAATGCAAATAAAGCTATATGCTGCATGTTTTGGTTCTGAAAATATTTTTACATGGAATATATTCACAATACGGAATTTTCGGAATGAAATGCAAAATTTTCTGAACACATTTTTCGGATACATTTTCGGATATATACAAGACAAAACAAATATATTTTATGCACCAGAATTTATTTTTTATGCATGCTAATGCTGTAGGGATATAAGAAATGCCTAGAAGATATTATTTTTCGATGGCAGGTGGCATTTTTATTTTCTTTTTCGTGCATTCCTAATACAGCTTATTAAATAATAAATGCCAGAAATGATGCATGTACTACTCTATTTTAATGCAAATGTGATGCTGAATATACATGGAATGTTCTTTTTTTTTTCTTGATGTGAATGCATGGTTAATCTATTTTTTTAATTTTTTTATATAAATGTGGAAATAAAAGAAATGTGGCATGAATATTTAAATGCAAAGTATATATTCTATCTTTTTTTTTTCCTAACATGTTGACATGTATATTTATGCAAAGTATGTTATTATGACACTTAAAATGATAATATGTATTTTTTATGTACAAAAATAATTTTTAATGTACAAATATATATATGTTTTTTTGAATGATCTGATGTATTGAATGTGCAAGAAGAAAAGGGTTTATGGGATACTTACCTTTATTTTCTTCTTTTTGTTTTCTTTTCCAGAGCGCTGGTTTTGACAAAGCTGGCCACTGCGCTGTGGTATCCGATATATTTTATTCGATGCCTTTGCCACCAAAGCTTTGGTAGATGAGACGGGCTTGGGAGTCTTTCTGCGCGCCTTTACTCCCTTCCGCAGTTACAGAGTCATTTTTGACATGCTGCGGAATTTCTGGTGGGATACCACCCACACTTTCCACCTTAGCTGGGGAGAGATCACAATGACTCCCTGCGACTTTGCGGCTATTACTGGCATTTCTACCAGTATTGGGAAAACTCTGGCCCCTGATTATACTCTCCGCGAGCGTCATGACGAAGTGGAGGACCTCTTGGGGTTCGTGCCCGAGTACAAGACAACTGATGAGGTGACCATTCCCAGCGTGAAGAAATGGCTCCTTGAAAACGATGGGCAGGTTGATCCTGGAGATAGCGTTGATGTGACGCGCATCGCCCGGACATTTTTATTCTTTTTCTTGGGCACGTCTCTTTTCGCCAATGCATCCACTACCCTGAGGGTCTCTTTGCTGGGCTGCCTTCGGGAGCTGGACCATGTAATTGACTATGATCGGCAAGCAGTTCGGCCGAGCTTTACTTGATGGATAATTGATTGAGTCGGAATGACTCAAGGTGATGATCGGTTTTGCACTGAGGTATATTTCTCTTTTTTTTTTTCCTTTTTTATCGTCAATATATATATATATATATATATATATATATATATATATATATATATATTATTATTTTTTTGTTGATTTTACCTCCTTTTTTTTTTTTCAGGTGTGGGCTTACTCTGTCTTTGACTTTGTACCGGGCCCATTGCGCAACGATGTCCTTGGCCCACCATATCTGGTCAAATTTGTAAATGCAAACCGAAAAGAGAAGGACATCCTAGGCCATTATGTTGAGTCACTGGGGCTGCAGAACAGGGTAGCGAGCTCGACTTCTGGTTCAGTGACTTTGTTCCCTTGGCGGAATCTAGTAGGGCCGATCGAGGTTACCCTGCTATTGAGTCGTTGCCGGATTTTGATGGTGTCTATCATGTGCGACTCTTTGTACATGGGTGAGCGGGTCAACCGTCAGCATGTCCCGTTTTCGGTAGCCCCGGTGGCACCTCCTCCACCTCCTCCGAATGTGATCGATCCAGATTGTATACCAAACCGGCTTTGCTACTTGGCCAAATATCAGATGCCTGCCAGTGATTTCCCGGTGATAGCCTATGAAGACTTTTTGAGGACAATGCTCCATCCTCCTCCTCCTCCTCATGTGATCGGGAGACGGGCGTTTGTTGATGTGCTTGGCCGAGTCTTTCACTGCTCGATGCACGGCTTGAGTTTTCCATGCCTGACGATGCCTTTTCGTCCTTCCCATACCGGCGAGATGGTAGGCTCATAAGGGAGGTTCTTCCAGATGTGGAGATTCCTGAGGAGTACCGCGTCCCTGATCAGGCCCGCACGGTACATTTATTACTCTTTTCTTTTTTTTCTTTTCTTGACTGATGTTCCTTCCTTTTTTATTTGACCGATGCTCATCTTTTTTTTTACTGATGCTCTTTTTTTTTTCATTTGACTTTTCAGGTCAAAGTGTCTAGATACAAGAGACTCTTATGGGCTTTCAAGCATCAAGAACTCTACTAGCGCTCATCGAATGACTTTTCTTGTCTGGAGCGATGATGTTATGCGGCATCAGCGTCACAGTGATGATGATGATGATGATGCGGACGTAGGATCGAGCCGTGCCTGCAGGGACTGACACGCACCTGATGGTATGGGCCCCGAGTCAGGGGAGGTGGCTTGAGCAGAGGCAGAGTATCATTTGACTATTAGCTTCTTTTCCTGCACATGTCAGCTTTTCCTTTTTTTTTTCTTTTTTTTTGTAATTAGTAATTAGTATATGTACAAACATGAATGATGAAATGCAATATAATTTTAGATGACATGATAAAATAAAATGCACATTCAAAATACATGCAGAAAATAAAGCTATACCGACTCCAAAGGGTAATGGCACGCTGTTTTTTAGAAATAAATTTGGAAAGAATACACCTTCTTTTTAAGGGGGTCTCGGCAATTTATGGGTAGAGGAAGAGGCAACCGCCTCCTCCTCAGGCGAGGAGCATAATTGCACCATGTAGCCTCTTTTTGATAGCTGCTAGGCCTTTCCGTGATCAGACGAGGTTTCAATTGGTTATTTGGACAGAAACCCGAATATTAGAGGCAGTAAAGGAGCAAATTGGGCATGGCTTATAAGCGTTTTGGGCGCCATGCCCAATTCTTATGAGGGTGGCGCCCAGTTTTGGGTTTCCTAGGGGATTTTTTGGCCACGGTTCGTCCTGTTTGTCGATTTTTATTATTTCTGCTATAAAAGGAGACCCGGCGAGCCTGAATTCTTCACGCCTGATTTTCTTTCAACCTGCTTCATTTCTTCTCAGCTTTTCCTTCTCAGTTACTTATTCTTTTGACAAAGAAAGGTTTCTGTTTCTGCTATAATGGTTGCCCCTTACCATATTCCTTTGGAAATAGAGGCCTACGAAAATGCTCTCGACCTCTGGATTCTCGCTCTCCGAGACGACGAACGTGATTGGTTCGATCATCTTTTTAGCTTCAGGTGCCTCCTTTCTTGGAGAAACGTGGTGATTAACTGGGACATGTTGAGAGGAGCGTCCAGGTTCTAGTCTCGTCAGGACCATCTTTTTAATTTTGGGATGAACGAAATGTGCCCGGCCTTTAAAGAATTTTGTGCCATGCTGGGAGTTGCTGCCACTCGTAATATTGTCGTGCCTTCGCCTTGGAGGCGTCCCTTACATGGCCATCGTGAGCTATTCAAGACTACTAGAGATGCCACCCCAAGCTTTTTAACAGGTGAACTTCGACTTGACCGTTCTTCCACGATCATTTACAGAGTTCATTGAGGGTGACGTGGATTATCTGAGGCGCCGGCTGACGGCTCTTTTCCTGTGCCTGGTGGGGAGATATCTGCTGGTGGGCCAACAGGGATTTATTGATGTGCGGGTCGTGGATCTTGCATCAGCAGCACGGACCCTGGCCAATATTGTCCCAAAGGATCCCCGCGTAAACTCCGGGTCTTGGATGCTTTTCTAGTGGCGACAAACTTTTCCCCATCATCCCATCCCCGATCCACATGTGGCCGGAGGAGCATTTTCAAAGTGTGATGGCTTCGTGATCTTTAGCCCGATATATGACCCGGCTTTATGGTTTTCGAGGCCGCTTCCCCAAGTTAACTATTCTCGATTATGATCGGGTTCCGAGGACTTCTTTCTGAGGGCTCCATGGACATATCCCGGTGATTAACCACGGGAGATCCGACGCTTCATTTTGCACTCATGGCTATGCCCAAGTTGTCATGTCAGCATCGAAGAACTTCTTTTATAGTGTCGATTGCATACAAGTTAGTTTGGCTGGAATGATTATTCCGCATATGACTCGCCGACATTTTTGAGATGACAGCGTGACTCGATTTTGACTTCCGCAGGATGTGGCGCTCTGACTTTGATAGGCTTCAAGTGGCCTATTTTGTTCTCCGACTACATATTTTTGTCCCTTGAGTACTTGACATGGATAATGGTGATTGCCGAGGATCTTTCCGCCGAGATTCTGGCTGGCCGAGAAATTTGTTTGGCCTGCATGTAACTACATGCATTGATGCTCGCCTCATGAGATAGGCGAAGAGATCGAAGTTCAGTTTGGTCATTCCTCAAAGCTCTCAAGGAGGATTTCAAAGTAGTACATAACCTTGGTGCTCGGTGGCTCCTGACCGGATGAAGCAGTCCAGAATTGGGAAAGCAGAGGATGCCCCCGATATGATATTGACAAGCCATAAGCGTGTTTATAAGAGTTCGTGGATCTACTGTTAAGCTTGACAACTTGTAGGCAAGTTTGGAAGCTTGGAAAAACTGCTTGGCTTCAGGGGTCAAAGTGGCAAATTCGCAGGAAGCTTATGACGTTGCTGGGGTCTCTCACCTTGGACCGCAAGGTCCTTCCGTAAGAGGCCGCCGCGTTTTTGTTTATTGTCCTGTTTTTTACTGTTTGGGTATAATTAGAATTTTAGAGTTTCCTTTTATTTAGAGTTTCCTTTATTTAAGAGTTTCCTTTTAATTAGAGTTTCCTTTTAATTAGTTTTCTTGTCCTACAAGAATTAGGATTTATTTTGTAAGCCTATAAAAAGGCATTCTTAAACATTGTTTAGGGGGAGAATTTTGATTAATAAAAGTTGAGTTGATTTTCTGGTTAGAAAATTGTCTTATTATTTGAGTGTCCTGGATTGGAAGCTCGGATTATAAACATTGTGGATTCGTTGTTTATAGTTGAATTCGACTTATCAGTTGGAGAGTCATCCCAATTGTGGCGTCATTCACAATTCCTTCCAAGGTTCAAGGCCATCTCAGGCGTTGGGTCGCGGAGTCATTAATCCTAATACCTTTCTAGGAGATCCTTGGGTCCGTGTTCCGTTATCATTTGGTATCAGAGCAATCCTAGTTACGGTAATTCCATTCTATCTTAATTTTTGCGTATTATCGTTCTTGTTGTTAAACCCTAATTGTTCTAGGGTTCATTATTCATTAAAAAAAAATTTCATCCAAAATTTACTGTTCACGCTGGAGTTACTGTTCACGCCGGAGTTACTGTTCATCGCCGGAATCACGTTTCATGCCGAAGCTGGCCTCACATCGCATCAAGACTGCTCACTCTTTAAAAAAATTTTGATTTTTTTTTATTAATTCATCTAGTTGTCTTGAACTTGGATCATCAATCCTTGTTTAATCGTGTTGTTTTTCAATTTTGAAATCCTAATTGCTCTAGGATTTGTTACTTATATATAAAAAAAAAATTGTGACTTTGAGTGCATACACGCAAGGGAGTGAATAACCAAAATAATCATCATGTCCGAACTTCCTAAACCATCGGCTATGGATGATTGGACGGAGTTTTATCGAGAGTTAGTGGGTAGTAAGTTCATGATTGAGGAATGGAGAAAACACATATTTCGTACTAGATGTTTCGTGAGTAATAAGGCATGTAGTATGGTTATTGATGGAGGTAGTATCTCTAATTTTGCTAGCTCCTACATGGTTGAGAGGTTAGGGCTACCAATCTTTACACATCCGCAGCCTTATGAGTTGCTAGGGCTACATGTCGATGGGCAAGTGCATGTCTCCCAACAAACCCTCGTCACTTTTCGAATAGGAAGTATTCGATACTTGATGTGTGATGTAGTACCAATGGAGGCCGGTCACTTATTACTTGGGAAACCATGGCAAATGCATCGAGGAGCAACTTACAATTTGATGGGTACAAAGAAATACAATTTCATGCATGAGAATAGGAAGATCTCTTTAGTGCCTTTAACACCTGCTCAAGTTCGTGATGATTTATTGGTTTTACAAACAAGCATGAGTGCATGGAAAATTGAAAAGGAGGGCAAAGAGAAAATTGAAACGAAAGGATCGAAAAGGAAAATATTGAGAAAGAAAGGATTGAAAAGAGAGAATTGAAAAGAAAATATTGAAAGGATTGAGAAAGAGAAAATCGAGAAGGAGGAAGAAGAGCGAAAAGGGGCAAAAAGAAGAAACTGACAAGAAATTAACAACGGTTCAAGAAAACTTGAAGTTATCACAAGTATACGAAGACCCGCTTGATTTTGCAGCCTTTAAATTTGTCTTGTTCTTGGTTAATCAAACTGATGATCGATGACTACTTCTTTCTTGACTCAATAATGGGCGGATTGATGAATCTAGTCTCACTGGCGATCGTCGAAGCCCATGTGCGGATTTGAGGACAAATCCTTTGAAGATGGGGGGAATATGATATGATATTGACAAGCCATGTTTGTTTCTAAGAGTTCGTGGATCTACTGTTAAGCTTGGCAACTTGTAGGCAAGTTTGGAAGGCTTGGAAAACCTGCTTGGATACTTCTGGGGGTCAAAGTGGCAAATTCTGCAGAAGCCGTGAAGCTTATGACGCAAGGGGTTCACAGCCTGCTAATCCGCAAGGTCTCCGTAAGAGGTCGCCGCTTTTGTTTATTGTCCCGTTTTTTGTTTGGGGTATAATTAGAATTTTAGAGTTTCCTTTTATTTAGAGTTTCCTTTATTTAAGAGTTTCCTTTTAATTAGAGTTTCCTTTTAATTAGTTTTTTGTCCTACAAGAATTAGATTTATTTTGTAAGCCCTATAAAAAGGCATTCTTAAACATTGTTTAGGGGAGAATTTTGATTAATAAAGTTGAGTTGATTTTCCTGTTAGAAAATTGTCTTGTATTTTTCAGTGTCCTGATTGAAGCTCTGATTATAAACTTCGTGATTCGTTGTTTATAGTTGAATTCGATTATCGCTTGGAGAGTCATCCCAATTGCGGGCGCTATTCACAATTCCAAGGTTCGCCATCTCAAGGCGTTGGGTCGCTGAGTCATTCATCCTAATACCTTCTAGGAGATCCCTCCGTGTTCCGTTATCATTTGGTATCGTGAGCAATCCTAGTTACGGTAATTCCATTCTATCTTAATTTTTGCGTATTATCGTTTTGTTAAACCCTAATTGTTCTAGGTTCATTATTCATTAAAAAAAATTTCATCCAAAATTTACTGTTCACGCCGAGTTACTGCTCACTTTACACAGATCTCGCTCATCGCCCAATCATCGTTCACGCTTCATCGCTCTCATGCGATCATGACTTGCTTCACTCTTTAAAAATGATTTTTTTTTTATTAATTCATCTAGTTATGTCTGAACTTGGATCATCAATCTTTGTTTAATCGTGTTGTTTTTTCAATTTTGAAATCCTAATTGCTCTATTACTTATATAAAAAAAAAAAAATTTGTGACTTTGAGTGCATACACGCAAGGGAGAATAACCATCATCATGTCCAAACTTCCTAAACCATCGGCTATGGATGATTGGACGGAGTTTTATCGAAAGGTGGGTAGTAAGTTCATGAGAGGAATGGAGAAAAACACATATTCGTACTAGATATTTCAGTAATAAGGCATGTAGTATGGTTATTGATGGAGGTAGTATCTCTAATTTTGCTAGCTCCTACATGGTTGAGAGGTTAGGGCTACCAATCTTTACACATCCGCAGCCTCTTATGAGTTGCTGGGCTACATGTCGATGGGCGTGTGCATGTCTCCCAACAAACCCTCGTTCTTTTCGAAAGGTCTATGTGTGATGTAGTACCAATGGAGGTTGGTCACTTATTACTTGGGAAACCATGGCAAACAGATCCAGAGCTTACAATTTGATGGGTACAAAGAAATACAATTTCATGCATGAGAATAGGAAGATCTCTTTAGTGCCTTTAAACACCGCCAAGTTCGTGATGATTTATTGGTTTTACAAACAAGCATGAGTGCATGGAAAATTGAAAAGGAGGGCAAAGAGAAATTGAAACAGAAGGATCGAAAAGGAAAATATTGAAAAAAGGATTGAAAAGAGAGAATTGAAAATATTGAAAGGATCG
>CM028382.1:7872857-7961529 GCA_013146195.2 Codonopsis lanceolata
AAATTAAAGCCTAGTTCGTTTCTTGGAGACCAAAGCCGAGAGGAGCCGAGTATGGATGGAGGAAATGATTAAGATATTGTCCATGATGGGGTGTCCGGCGAAGAGAGAGAGTTATGCTAGCAACCTTTATGTTTAAGGCCGCCGAGCATTGGTGGACGGTATTGTGAGAGTTGGGAGATGCAACAAGTTCCCATTACATGGGCCAATTTCCAAGAGAGTTTAAGAATGAGTATGTGCGGATGTGGTTCGTAATCAGAGAGAGAAAAGAGTTCTATGATCTTGAACAAGGTATTATAGGCGTGAGTATTACGCAAAGTTCACGAGAATTGAGCCGTATTGTCGTATCGATTCCCACGGAGGCACGAGAAGGCACAAGTTTGTGGGGGTTAGAACCAGGAGTTTAGAAAGCGATTTTAGCGCTTAAGCTCACCGATTAGGAGTGCAGGTTGATCGGTATGAGGTGGAGCAAGACATTGATGAACAGGAGTTAGAGAATACTAGTAGTGCAGAGACTGGGATGTCGGGGAAGCAGTTCGGGTAATAGAAGGGGTTATCAAGATGGAGGCCGAGGTAGGCCAGCGGTCGGGAAACAAGGTAATAATACTTCTTCATCTAAGGGGCGGCAAGTCGCGTAGTGAAGCTATGATTTGTTCGTTCGCAGTGCAGGCACCTGGCGATAGGTCTTTGGGAAAAGAATGGAAAGTGTTTCTATTGCGGAGATGGAACTCATATGAAGAAGGGTCCAGAAGTTTAAGGCTAGTCGATCGAATGCTGGCCGATGCAGGACTAAGAGATGGGGGCGGTAAACCTAAGTCCAAGGCCGGGTGTTTGCGCTTGATCGGTAGCGAGGTTCGAGGTCTACGGCGATTGGAGGTACTCTTTCTATATTCGATCATAAGGCTCGAGTTCTCATAGATCAGGGTCTTCGCATTCATATGTTGCTTCACACTTTATTGAGAACCTGCGTTTTGCCTCAACCTTTGCCATATTTGCTTGAAGTGTCTACCCCGCTCGGGGAATATATGCTCGCGTCACGAAGTGTTTAAGTCTTGTGATGTTTTGGTGGGTGACCACACTTTGCATCTTGATTTAGTTCTTCCTATACGTGACTTTGATGTTATTACAGGCATGGGCTGGTTATGTGCTTATCATGCTATAGTTGACGCCATAGAAAGAGGGTTACCTTTTATATGCGGGATTGTTCCTGAATTTACTTTTGTGGGTGATCATGCTTGAGGTAGCGTACACTTTATTTCTGCATTGAGGGCTAGAAAATTATTGTCTCAAGGGTGTACGGGTTATCTTGCATGCGTAGTTGATAAGAGAAAGTCTTCGCCTAACTTAGAAGAGGTCAGGTAGTGTGTGAATTTCCCGACGTGTTTCTACCGACCATGCTATGCCACCCGATAGAGAACTAGAATTCTGTATTGAGCTTATTCCGGGGACTTCACCGATTTCTAAGGCACCGTATAGGATGGCACCCGCGGAACTTAGGGAGTTGAAAACCCAGTTGCAAGAACTTCTAGAGATTGGTTTTGTTAAACCAAGTGTAGCATGGGGCGCACCTTAGGTCTTGTTTGTGAGGAAGAAAGATGGGAGTTTCATGGTTATGCATAGACTACCGAGAATTGAATAAAGTGACCATTAAGAATAAGTATCCTCTACCCCACATCGATGATCTTTTTGACCAGTTGCAAGGGTCTATTGTTTACTCTAAGCTTGATTTGAGATGGGGTTACTACCGTTGAAGGTTAGAGAGAAGACATTCCAAGACTGCTTTCGCACTAGGTATGGTCATTTCGAGTTTGTGGTGATGCCGTTTGGGTTGATTTAATGCGCCAAATGTGTTTATGGATTTGATGAACCGAGTTTTTCACAGTTATCTTGATTGCTTTGTTGTAGTCTTCATTGATGATATTTTAGTATATTCGAAGTCTCGGGAGGAGCATGAGAAACATTTGAGGATCGTGTTGTCTATTCTTCGAGAGAAGCAGCTTTATGCCAAGTTTAGCAAATGTGCCTTTTGGCTCGAGGAAGTATCTTTCTTGGGGCACATAGTTTCGAGCGCCGGGATAGCCGTTGATCCGTCTAAGATTGAAGCGGTGACGAATTGGAAGAGGCCTAGTTCGGTTACCGAGGTTCGGAGTTTCTTGGGGTTAGCGGGTTATTACCGGAGGTTTATTGAGGGTTTCTCTAGGATTGTTACTCCTATGACGAAGTTGACACAGAAGAACGTGCCGTTTATTTGGAGCGAGAAATGTGAGTCCGGTTTCCAAGAGCTTAAGAAGCGGTTGACATCGGCACCTATTTTGGCTTTGCCTAGTGGAGGAGAAAATTTTGTGATCTATAGTGATGCTTCTAAGGAAGGTTTGGGTTGTGTTTTGATGCGAGAATGGGAAGGGTGATCGCCTATGCATCGAGGAACTATCTATTCATGAGCGAATTACCCGACACACGATATGGAGTTAGGCTGCGATTATTTTCGCGTTGCATAAGTGGAAACACTACTTGTATGGGTCTAAGTTTGAGATCTTCACCGACCATAAGAGTTTGAAATACTTGTTCTCTCAAAAGGAGTTGAATATGAGGCAGCGTAGATGGATGGAAAAGTTAAAGGACCATGATTGTACTATCTTGTATCATCCGGGGAAGGCAAATGTTGTAGCGGATGCCTTGAGTAGAAAAGTTCATATGTCGTGTATGATGGTGAAGGAATGGAAAATGTTGGAGGATTTGAGGGATTGGAGTCCTAGTGTTGTTGATAGAGGGGTGATTTTTGCAAATATTAGTGTGCTGCTGTTTATTTGGGAAAATTAGAGAAGAGCAAGGGAATGATCCGGAGTTGAGGAAAATTATTGATGGGTTGGCTGAGAATGTATCGCCAGACTTTGTGGTTAATACCGAGGGTACCTTGACTTTTCGAGGTAGGATTTGTGTTCCTTGTAATGCGGAATTGAAGAGGTTGGTTCTTGATGAAGCTCATAAGACGAAGTATACCATTCACCCGGGGAGCACGAAGATGTACCTAGACTTGAAAAGACAGTTTTGGTGGAGAGGTATGAAGAGGAAATCGCGAGATGCGTGTCTAAGTGTTTGACTTGTCGGCGGTTAAGGCCGAGCATCGAGACTGCGGGATTTCTACAACCATTGGAGATTCCTCGAGTGGAAATGGGAGTTCATTACCATGGACTTTGTGACGGAGGTTACCAGCGCGGAGAGGGTTTAATGCGATTTGGGTTATAGTCGACAGATTGACTAAGTGCACACTTCATTCCGATAGCTATCACGCATTCATTGACTCGGTTAGCGACTTTGTATATTCGGAGATTGTGAGACTTCATGGCGCATAAGTTAGTATTGTGTCCGATAGAGACGAGGTTCACATCTAGGTTTTGGAAGTCATTGCAGAAGCTTTGGGGACTAGATTGGACTTCAAGATGTTTTTCATCCGCATAAGCGGATGGTCACCGGTCGGCGATTGATTCAGATTTTGGAGGATATGTTGCGAGCTTGTGCCGTGGATTTCAAGGAGCTGGGATTCTCATTTACCTTTGGCCGAAGTTTATGCGTATAATAACAGCTATCGATCGAGTATCAAGATGGCGCCGTATGAAGCTTTGTATGGGCGTAAGTGTAGATCGCCAATTTGTTGGGATGAAGTTGGAGAGGCGAAACTTTGGGGTTCCGAAGTTAGTGCAATGATCGGTTGAGAGCGTGAAGTTGATTAGAGATCGTTTACGCACCGCTCAAAGTCGACAAAAGAGTTATGCGGACAATCGAAGACGGGATCTTGAGTTCCAAGTGGGTGATTACGTGTTCTTGAAGGTAACACCGAGGAGAGGTACTAAGAGGTTTGGCAAGAAAGGGAAGCTTACACCGAGATACATTGGTCCATTTGAGGTTCTTGAGAGAGTTGGGACCTTAGCGTATCGTATTGCATTGCCACCTTCACTTTCGGAGACTCATAACGTGTTCCATGTTTCCATGTTACGAAAGTATTTGAAGGACGAGTCTCATGTACTCGAGTATGAGGAGATCACGTTTGAGCCGGATATGTCATACGTTGAAAAGCCCGTGAAGATATTGGACACCAAGGAACAAGTGCTACGAACCAAGAGAATTCCCTTAGTCAAAGTTCTTTGGAGGAATCACAACATTGAAGAAGCGACGTGGGAGACGGAAGCGGAGATGCGCGAGAAGCATCCACATTTATTTGACGAACTTGGTAAGAATTTAGGGACTAAATTCCTAAAGGTGGGGAGAGTGTAACGCCCCGTATTCTTGCATGTGCATTGTATGCCTGTTTTCTTACTTTCTTGGTTGATTGTTGAGCATGTCTACTTGTTATATAAATGTCTTAGAATCATTCATAGATCATTTTAGAAGTTCATAACATGTTTAGAATCATATAAACTTGTTTGTAGAATCGCCGGTTTGATCGCGTTGAATTTAGCCTTAGCGATTCCTCTCGTTGCTCGTATTTGCTTCTATTTCGACGTACGAAGTGTTCGTTGTGTTCTTGGCTTTATATTCAAGTCTTATTCATGTTGAAACAAACCTATTTCATGCCCAAGACATCCTAGTTTGATTGGCGTTTGATTTGAGTTTAATCAGTTGTTCATAAATCGTGGTTCGCGCCTTGTCCTAGCTTGTTCGGGAGTTGTTCGGTGTGTTTCCGACTCATTTTGAGTAGGGTTAGACCTTAGAATGGTTGCCCAAAAGTTTGGGACCATTTAGACCAAGTTTAGATCAAGTTTTAGAGGTTGGAGCCGAGGCGGCCGCATGGTGAGGCGCCCGCCTCAAATGCTGAGAGTAATTTCTGATTGGTCTGAACTTGGGGGAAGCCCCAGATGTTGAGGCGGCCGCATGGGCCTAGGTGAGGCGCCCGCCTCACTTGCTGCTCTGCTACGGGATGATTTCCTCCTGTTTCGGAATTTGACGAATTGTTCACTTCAAACCCCTACTTAAACCTATCCTAAACCTCCCTAACCCTTCCTACTTAAGTCCTAACATCCCTAATTAGATTTTTAAGTTAGATTAAGGGCTCATTAGTTGGTCATTAAGCCACAAATCTGATTTGAAAAGGGACCACAAGTGTTTGACACTTGTCCCACTCACCCTTTTGACCATTTTAAGCCACAATCAGCTCTTCTCTTCCTCATTTGCTGAGCTCTCTTTCAAAGAACGAATTTGCACCTTCTCTCTAGTTCTCCCATGGTTTCTTAAGGTCTTCATCATCATCTACCTTCATTCATTCATCATTTGCCCAAGACTCATTCATTAAAGTTGAAGAGCTCATCAAGGGGAGCATTTCCATCCGAATAGTTTCTTCTAGTTCTTTCTTTGGTGTGTATCAAGTAAGTTACCTTCTTTATCTTCTTCTTCTTCTAGTTCTCATTGACCCTAAGGAAGCAAATTCTATGTTGGTTGAGGTCAATGAGGGCACTTGTATGCTTCATATGCTATATTGTTGTATGTTGAAGTTGTGAGCTTGCTAGGAGCATGCCTAGGATGATTTCCTACCTATGAATGTTATAATACTCTTCCATCTTGTCTACTTAAAGTTTTGAGCATGTTAAAGCCATGTATGATGTTTATGTTGGAAGTGTTGATTTATGAGAATGCCCTAGTTATGCCTTCTTGAAATATTGTGAAAGTGTTATGTGTTCAATTCTAAATTTTGGACTCTATGATGAACTTGGATCACTTTGCATTGCCTTGGTGAGTTTATAACCTTGTGGAACCTAGAATTGACCTAGGTTGGGGTTATGAAGCATATAGCTTCAATTTCTCCAAATTTGGGAATTTAGAGCAATGACTCAACGGAGTCGACTTTAGGGAATATTTGAACGTGTTGAACCCTAGTTTCAATCCCTACGAAGTTTGAACACCGTTTGATTTGATTTACTCAAGTATGAGATTGGTTTGATGTTTATAACAAGTTTCTATGAAAGGTTGGTTTTGTGCAATTTAATTGCCTTAATATGATTTTATAGTAGAGATTGATACCCTACTTGGTTGGTCGAGTTCGCTCTTGTCGAATTCGGTCCTTGATTGGTTTAGTCAAGTAAATATCTACTTGTGCATCTCATTGAGTCCAGCTGGCATTATTTGGTTTGTTTATCGGGTCAAGGTGGGACGATGCATCGCCTTCACGAATTATGGGATTCGTGCTCGCTATGGATCGCCGCACCTAGGACTTCACACACACCTCCATTGTTGGCCGCAATGGGGAAGTAGCCCCTTTGCCGTATCAGTTAAGTGCCGCATTGGCTTGCTATCTAGATCGAGTGGTACTTGATAAAAGTTGATGCATTCACAGAGCATCAATGTTGCATGATAAAGTATAATAAAGTTTTATTGCAGGGTCTACGAAGCGGCCGTGACTATCATATCCTACTTGTATGATTTACTTTCCCGCACTTATGTGAACAATGTGCTAAGTGCTATATGATGATCATGTATGATAATTGAGATAGATGTCATGCTATAACATGAACATACATTGTAGTAACTTACTAAGTCTTTCGACTTACCCTATTTGTTTGCTTTGTCTTTCCTTAGATCCGAGCCGAGGAGACGGTCCGGGATAGACACGCTTGTACTCGTTTGGTTGTTGTGTTAGCAGGTTGCTCTTTTGGTCATCTATTAGTAATCTTTTATTTTGGAAAGGACGATGGGAAGCAAGTCAAGTAGACTTAGCTTGGGTTTATGTTGTTTTCTATGATGTTGTAACTTAACTATTTAAGAACTTGTAATCTTTTGGTAAGCCGACTTTCATGTCGAGCCTGTTTATATGTGTATGGTTCACTACGATTTTCTTCCGCTAAAGCTCGTTAATTATTGTTGTTGTTATTGTCTCCGGCATGTTGTGGCCGTTGAGGTTATATTAAGCATGTGTTAATAATTGTAGGAGTAGTTGTTGGGTTCCGGCTGTAACGTCGCCGAAGACTTGTTTAATTTAAGTTGTTTTTCTGGCCAAGTGTAGCCGAGTTGTTGTTTGTATGCGATGTTGCGCCACATGAATTTTATGATCCTACTATGCATGCTTGTGTTATTGTCTATTTGGACGGCACGACTCGGGTTCTCGCATTGGGGTCCGGGTCGGGTCGTCACACCTTTAGCGACGGAATTTTCCGTCGCTGAAATTCAATTTTAATTAATTTTTAAAAGCCTTTAGCGACGGAATTTTCCGTCGCTGAAATTCAATTTTAATTAATTTTTAAACGCCTTTAGCGACGGACTTTTCTGTCGCTAAAGGTTGAATTTCAGCGACGGAAAATTCCGTCGCTGAAAATCAACCTTTAGCGACGGAATTTTTCGTCGCTTAAATTCAATTTTAATTAATTTTTAAACGCCTTTAGCGACGGAAATTTCCGTCGCTAAAGGCTGCCTTTAGCGACGGAAATCGGTCCGTCGGCATTAGCGACAAAGAATTAGCGACGGAATGGCGACGGAAAAATTCCGTCGCTGGGGGCCTTTAGCGACGGAATTTCGCCTTTAGCGACGGAAAATTCCGTCACTAAAGGTCATTTTTCTAGTAGTGTATATGGGCGGTGTAAGACCCCGATTCCCGGTTAGCTTGAATTGTGTGCAATGCTCACACTTCTTCCCTTGTTGATCGCTTATTTGATTTCTGAGAGGGTCTAGATGTGTATGATAGATCACATTAAGACCAAAATACTTTTAAGAGATGTCATTATTTGTTAACTTGCTAAAGTCACAAGTCGTAAGTCGACGATAATCGAAATGCGACGCAATTGAGAGTTTACACGGGTTTTTGTGTTCCTGACCTCGATTTGGTCCTAGATCTTTTCATGATGATTAAATAACATGTTTAGATGTGTTATACTTCTATATGGATTCATATATGTAAGTATTAGAGATCATTCATAACATCCTTAACATGATTTAAATCTTGTTTGAATGCTTGTCGAATCGACGGTTTGATTGCTACTTTACTTCTTGTCGTTCTTCTTCTTTGAACGAATTTTTTGGTTGGTATTATTTTGACACTAGATGACTAGGGGACCTTGGGGAATTAACTTAGAATTATTTTTGAGTGGTCGTGTAAACGTTTACACACGCTCGAGTTTGATTTTCGGAAATTCGCGTATTTTCGAAGGCCACGATAGATCTGTAGTATTTTGGCCATAACTTTGTGTACGAAACTCGGAATTCAGATCCGTTTGATGTGTTAGAAACTAGACTCATAGATATTTCTAAAAATACCTTTTGTGTAATTTTAGGACGTGTATTTAGGTACAGGAACATTTTGTCAAATGACTCAAATTCTGGTCTACTATAGTTGACCACTCATTGTGTGTTAGACTTTCTATTTGGCCAACCTAACCCTACCCAAATCCAACCTAACCCACCCTGAACTACCCTAGTTCATCCTACCTATCCTCCATTGCATGTTCAAAAAGTTTTGAGAGTCCTTGGGTGCATGCAAACCACTTGGCATGTAGAGACATCCACATGCACAAACATGCATTGGACACGTTCTCCCACCCCACTTCAGCCAAAGATTGACAAAATGCCTCCACTAAGCCATCCTATTCAGCCATCTTCTCCAAAAAAAAATGTGGCTGATCATATCTCTAAGGTTGGAGAGGTTTTCTTGAAGGTTCATAGGTGATCAACAATGGTGTCCAAGTCTTAAGGAGGCCATTGCCAAAACCCAACCATAGAAGAGGAGAGGAGGTCAAGGAGATCACGTACCCACCTTTGCATGGACGTTTTGTACATCTTGTAGGACTGATTTAAGGTGAGCTACAACATCCCTTTCTATTTATTTTAGCTTCATTGACCCTAGGGAAAACAATCTTGCTATTTGAGGTCAATGAGAGCACTTAGGATTTTGTAGAGATGCCATGTTCTAGTATATGCTATATGATGAATTTTTGGTTGTATGAACAGATTATGAACAGATTATAAACCCTTATTGTGATGTCATTTCTGTGTAGTAATGTATGATAAATCATTCTACCTTGTTGTTTAAGTGTTGGGAGCATGTTTGATGAAATGGTTAGGCTTGTAGAGATGCTATGTTCTCATATATGCTAAATGTTGCATTTTCGGTTGTATGAACAGATTATAAACCCTTATTATGATGTCATTTCTGTGTAGTAATGTATGATAAATCATTCTACCTTGTTGTTTAAGTGTTGGGAGCATGTTTGATGAAATGGTTAGGCTTGTAGAGATGATATATTCTCGTATATGCTAAATGTTGCATTTTTGGTTGTATGATCAGATTATGAACAGATTATAAACCATGCTTATGATGTTATTTATGTGTGGTAATGTATGATAAGTCACCCTATCTTGTTGTTTAAGTGTTGGGAGCATGTTTGATGAAATGGTTAGGCTTGTAGAGATGCCATGTTTCACTATATGCTAGATGATGAAATTTTGGTTGGATGAACATGTTGTAAAGTATGTTTATGATGATATTCATGTGTAGAGATAGATGATGAATTATTCTATCTTGTTTTTTTAAGTGTTGGAAGCATATTTGATGAAATGGTTAGACTCATATTTGATGAAATAGAAAGAATGAATATATATGCCTTGTTTGCGACTTCTATTCTATGTTGACTAGTTAATTGTTTGAGTGGAGTTTTATGGGTTTAATAACCTTAGTAAACAGATTTTAAAGTATGTTTATGATGATATTCAAGGGTAGAGATATATGATAAATCATTCTATCTTGTTTGTTTAAGTGTTGGGAGCATGTTTGATGACTTGTGAATGAATATATATGCCTAACTTGTGACTTTGATTCTATGTTGCATACTTAAATGTTTGATTTGGGGTCTTATGAGTTGAATGACCTTAGTAACCTATTTATTCATGTTAGTATGGACATAGGAGAGTATTGAGGCCAACGGCTTCTATACCCTAATTTTTGAAAGATTGATTATGACTCAACGGAGTTGACCATTGGGTTAGTATTACATTAAGGAGTAATATGCCTAAGTCCTACAAATTTTTGGGTAGTATTAATGGAGGTTAAGCCTCCAAGAATTTTAAAGTGTATGAAGAACACTTGATGATTAGAGCCTTGATTTTATCTCTAATGTGATTATGTGCTAGTTGTGAAGTAAAAGCCTGACTAGATGATGGTAGAGTACATGCCTACTTATTTGAGCATATGAAATGTATTACGTGTGCTTGAAGTTTGAGTCTAGCTGGAGTCAGTTTGTTGAGTCTTTGGGCGGGACGATGTATCATATTCACGAATTGTGAGATTCGTGATTTTGATGGATCGCCGCGCCGGGTTGCACACACCCTCTATCGATGGCCACGGTAGGGAAGTAGTTGATCTCAGTTGTAGTATGGAAACATGACTTTGATAACTATCGGAACTCGAGCGGGGAAATGTCTCGGGGACGTCGATATCCACGAAAGGGATATCGAGGACACATAAAGGTTTTGCACGTGTTTTTGCAGGAGCGACACGGCAAAAAAAGGGTAACGGTATCATATCCCTTTTTATATGAATTGACTCACGAGTGCTTACAAGTGAATAATGTGCTACGTGAATATGATATGATATGGAATAATGGTTGAACGAATTAATGAAATGTTATACTTGTTGATAACATGATACTCGAAATTGTTAAGTTTGGATATCTTGACATGATTATTTATGAAATGTATATTATGCCAATAACATGAATTATTATTGTTGAGAATGATGTCATGACAGGAAGTTATGTTAGTAACTTGCTAAGTCTTTATGACTTACTCCTCTTTGTTTTGATTGTTTTCCCTAGATCCGAGCCGAGCGAGGGGTTCGAAGTGAGTATCGAGTTGCGTTGGAGAAGCTTTTGACGAGGTTACTACCTTGTAATTTTAGTATCTTTTCTTTTGACAAGGACGATGGGAACATAAAGTTATATAAACTTTATGTGGGGTAGCAAGACTTTATGTGTTTGATTATTAGTACTTATGTTAATTAGTACTTAATCTTATGAGAGCTGACATGTGTTAGTTGTGCCTTATGTAATTATGATGCTCATGCTTTAGTTGTTTTAACCATGTATTGGTTTGTGTATTATGTTTGTTATCCGGCATGTTTTTAGTCGTTAAGCATGTTAGACTAGATTTGTAGACTTAGTTTAATGTTGGGTTCCGCCCATATCGTCGCCGATGACTTGCTATATAATTGCTATAAATTGTTATACGTGCCTATTGTTGCGTCACATGATTTTATTTTTGGACCAAGAGATTCATTATCTCTAAGGTTGTGTTAGTTTGAGCTTGTTAGCTCGGGCGTCACTGTTTAATTATTATACGCTTCCGCATGTGTTACAGTTTTTGGCGTACCGCCGTTATGGCCTTACTCGTTATTTGTCATCTTGTGTGTTTTTGACGGCACGACCTCGTGGTCTCGTATTGGGATTCGGGTCGGGTCGTCACAGGCGGTGGAGTGATTCGGGACTCCAATGGACACTTTATTGTCGGGTTTCTTCATTCTTATGGGTAAGGTACTAACACTAGGACTGAATTCATGTCGTTAAGGGATGGGCTTCTGTTATGTCACAAGATGCAATTAGTGGATGTTGTGGTTGAATCTGACTCTCTTGTCGTGGTTTCTGCTATTCAAGGTCGTCACAACTGTCCTTGGATGTATACTTATGAGTTTCGACAGTGTGTATCTTTGATGGGTAATTATGGAATGGAGCATATTTATCGGGAGAAGAATTCGTTGGCGGATCGTTTAGCCAATGCTGATCACAATTATGATTCTAATGAATTTAGACTGGTCTCTCAGTTACCGTCTGAGGTTCGAAAGGCTCTTCAGCATGATGCTTTAGGGTTTTTTTTTCAGTTTTCGTAAAGTGTGATGTTGCTTGTGTTCCTTGTTCTATCTTTTAGATAGCTTTGGTTGTATGTTTTTGTTTTCCAGGTCAGGCTCCTTTGTCCCCCCGTTTTAATGGGTAAGGCTGGTTGTCCCCCTCTCGTTTGTACCTTCTTATATTTTATATACTCCGCACGTGTCGCCCTGCTTCTCCAAAAAAAAAAAGTCTTAACTCTACATTTCATACTTTACATAATCTACAACTCCCAAAATCATCACTCAATTCGAAACTATAACATAACCCCAAACCATTCAGGATTGATTCTCAAGCCCTAAACATGATAGAACTCAACATTAACACAAACTCACTTCATACAACGCATATATCCTATATATATCACATGAAAATCAACCTATTCATGGTATCTAGCAAATTCATTTATCCAAGATACATAAGTTAGACATAACAGCATCACAAGTATCCATTGACCACACATAGCAAGTATTTTCACTATAACAAATTATGACTTTCGAGGCTCTTAAAAGTGCCTCGATAGGTACCCTTTTAAGGATTTTTGAACCTGGGGGCACTTGGTCCAAGTGTCGCCTGTTTTGAAGCCCAGATAGGCTATTGAGGCTTTTCCAAGTGTTTTAATAGACTACAACATAATGAGGCTCATGTAAAAACCTTAATATATTTTATGTAGTGTAACTTTAATGTTCCTCGTAAAGTAATTTGAAATATGTAAAATTAACTATTGTGACACTTTCAAGTGTCCCTTTAAAAAAATTCAAACCGTTTTAACTACCATCAAATGCCTCAATAAAATCATTGAAGCAACACTTACAAGTGTCTCAATAGCTAGGATATAGAGGCAGTTCAACGGTTGGTAATTAGGACACTTCAAAACACCTCAATAGTTAGTCTTTAAAGGTTGTTATATCACATGCTATTAGGACACTTCTTTAAAAATCCATAATTAGTAATATTAAGTCAATACAAATAGAGCCCCCCAAAGAACAAGATCTATAAATAAAATATGAAAAATAGTACAAGGTACAACAACAAAAGACATGTAATCATCAGAATATTAGCATAATATTAATCCCCAACATTTCAATTACATTGTTCCAAAAAAAGTCTTTCAATAATTTAAACATATCAAAATAAAACTAACCATGTGTGGTCATTGTATCACTCGCGCAAAAAATAATAGCCCACACTACCAAAACTAATAATCCACACTACCAAATCACCTAACAAATCCATGAAGTTCACCATGTTCAACATTTTGAGGATGCAACTAACTTGAATCAAAATCCAGTAGTATTACCTACAAATATATAGATTTAAATTAATACAAGTCAAAAAAGACATACATGCACACGAATTTGAATATAATAAATGGACTTAAGTAATACCAACATACCAATGATAAAGGCCAAGCTATAAGTACTCCAATTACATTTCCAATTGTTGCAAAAAATATCATATGACCATTTTTTCTGATTGGTGCACCCATTTTCCCTGTTACTCCACCTTTCAAAACAATCATTAAAAAAAGCTTTCTTTTATTTAATCTAGTTTTGTTTTTATACATATTGGGATCTTTGTTGTATTCCATTGGTAACGCTAACAATTTTTTAGGGGCTGAAAATATAAAAAACAGTTGATTTTTTATCCTTTGCTCTCTTGAGAGGATTGTCCGAAGGTACGTAATCATCACATCCCAATTCAGGGGTTGCAAAAAAATAAAAAATGGGTTTTTCTAATAAAAAAAATCATGTGTAGTACTTAGTTATCTTTTCCCTTCAAAAAAAAACTATTTCTTTTCGTTAAAAAAATATAATAATTAAAAAAAAAAGATTTCGTTCTCTCTAAGCAAAAAAAAAACTATATTATGTCCAATTAAAAAAAAAGAGGTTGCTTCAAAAAAGAAGAAAATTCAGTTGATAAAGTTGAACTACAATGACCTGAACCTCGAAATGAAAAACGTAGGCAACCTTCGGGTCCGGTCAAATACTTTGATTTACTGTAGACACCCCAATTTCGTACCCCTTGTATGTGACATGACATAAAATATCAAGACCTGTTAAAACATTAACAAATGTCAAGTTACAGGGTCAAAAGTGCAAAAGGACAAAGCAGGATGCGGAAAAGAATGAAATGCAGGGTTCAAAGTGCAAAGAAATGAAAATGTGAATAGTGCTGGCACCACCCATGCCAAATCTTGGCATGGCGCCAAGTTTGGCTTTGGTGGCGCCAAGAAATGCCTTTCCGGCTCCCAAGTTCTGCTAAAGTGGCCGCAAAGCTCAAACTTGTCTGCGATTGGTACAACTGATTGATGCGTGAAGAAGAAAAATTAATTCCCTCAGTGTCCCTTATCCAGCCTATAAATAGAGGCCTTGGGGTCCGTCTTCAACACACCCATTCATCGATAAAAATTCTTCGCGTTCTCGTTACGCTTGAGAAATAGAGAGCGAAGTGAGATAGTGAGCAATCACCTCAAAAAGCCTCGAAACCCTGCCAAACCTCCTCCAAATACAAAACAAACCGATAGAAGTGAGCCTTAGCCCCCCCAGCTAAGTATCCATCCTATTTCCCCGGTCCAAAAATCGTGGAAAGAGCAGTTGCTCTGCCCGATTTAAAAGGTCAAATCAGCCAGAAATAAGCTGTTATTCTGCCCGATTTCAGCCTACCTCAAGCAAACACAACAACCAAAATAAACAGTTACTCTGCCCAAATCCCAAGGCCAAAAGTAACTTTCAGAAGCAGTCACTCTGCCCAAATCCACACAACACACAACACACAAACAACAACAAAAAAGACTCCCTCTCCCTGAAGGACATAGCGAGCACACCCTAGGCTATCAGTAAGCTTTATTTTTAAGTTTTTATTTGTAAAAGTATTATTTCCAATCCGGCCCAATGTAGATATATAAGCAGTTGTGTTGCCCGGATTTAGTTAGGAAAGAGTACTAAAAAGAGCCATTATTATTGCCAAATATTTTCAAGTATATTTGTAATTATTTGTAAAGGGACAGTTGCAAGTCTGTAAATAATGCAGACAAATGGATGTATTTGTAGGCAGTTAATACTTTATTTATCTGTTAAATTATTATAACAACAAGCATACTTTAGCCAAAAACTGTTTTGAGACCGAAAGGGCGAGTTGGGTGCCTAGCACCTTCCCAACTCGTAACTTAACCTCCGGACCCGCTTTTATTATCTCTGGTTTTCTTTTTTTGGTTTTGCTTTATTTATTCCTCAAAATAAAGATGGCGACTCTAAATCATTTTGGATCCAGTGGGGCCTCGCAACATCTTTCCTTACACTTTTTCGTTCTCCCCTAAAAAAGGGAGAATGAGAATGGAAAGGTGATGTATTCCTATGTCCTGGTATTCCCTAAAAAAGGGATAACTTGACGTAGAAAACCCAAAGCACCCATAGTGATCCGAGATAGGCCATAAGACTATTTTCATAAAATCCATGGTGGGGGCGCTGTAACATTCCTTCCTTACACTTTCACGTTTTCCCCTAAAAAAGGGAAAATGGGAATAGAAGGGTGATGCATTCCTATATCCTGGTATCCTCTAAAAAAGGGATAACTTGACATAGAAAACTCAAAGCTCCCATATTGGATCAAAATCCACTAAAGGCAACCGAGGCGCATTCCAACGCGCTATTCCGACAGCACTCCTCTCGCACTTTTGATTTCGTCCTCCACTAGACAATGGAGGGTGGAATGAGAGCAGTGGATGCCACTGCATCTGCACGTACGCGCACCCCTATCCAAGGGCGGGCGGAGCGCGGGCGCACGCCTCCCTGGAACCCACAGTGGCGACTCAGTTGGGGAGATCGTTTTTTATTTTAAATAAAAATGGAGGGCTAGACTTAGTAACCAAAACTTTTTTTCTTTTGTTTCTGGCTAAAGTATGCTTGTTATATTAATTTAAGCATTTGAATATTGCGTTCCTTTAAGATCCGTGTTTATATTTGTGGAAATGATCCTCCATCTTGCATCAGTTTCATTCCAATCACTGTTACAGATATACTCTAAAATATTTGTATTTTTCTAAAAAAAAATTGCAAAAAAAATTATTATATATATATATATATATATATATATATATATATATGCAATATTTATGTGCAATAATTTCCGGGAAGCACAACAAAAGGGTCGGGGCTTTATTTTAAAATCTCTTCATTTTCGGCCTTATATTATTTTACTCTGCTTTATTTTCATTCCGCAAAATATACATATATGCATTCATTCTGTCTTTTTATTTTGGGGATATGGACAAATGTGTAATTAATAGGGATAGATTGATTCCCCGCTTTTCTTTCTATTTCTTGATGGCATGCTTGCTTGCTCGCGGTCAAGCTAAAAAAACTGAGAAAATCCATAAATAACAGCAAGACAGGCCATATCTGTTTTATTTTCTATTTCTATATCTAAAAAAAACTTTTTTTGCTTTTTAGTAGTGTTCTAAAACTCCCAGTCTAGCTCCGCCTAGACGCTAGGCCCCTATCTACCGCCGCGACTTTCTTAGTAGCCGCCTAATCGATCAAGTCGGCGCCTACGTTGCCGGTCTGCCAGATAGATAGAAGAAAGAAGAAGAAAAAAGATGAAGAAGAAGGGGGCTGTCTCGAGACTCATAATTTAGAATGAGAAGGGATTAGAGAGGACATGTTAGACTGTGAGTTATTGGGGCAGTAGGTAGGTGGAGTAATATTTCTTTTTTGTTTTTAGTTCTAAACTTGGCTGGTTTATTGTCCTGGAGTTGTTGAGAATTGGGATTAAAGGTAGGTTAGTATATTTTTGTTCATTTTACAAATATAGACAAGTGTTTCATAAAATGAAAAACATAAAAAAAATTAAATTTGTAGTCAATGTGTTTGATTTTTGATGTAAATTATCAAAAAAAATGGTAATTATGACTTAATTCTAGGCCCCGATTACGCCCTGACTAGCCCCCTAGGCGCTAGGCGCTAGTGTGCCGCCTAACGATTTTTAAAACCTTGCTTTTTAGATACTGCACACACGCACACATGCATATAAATATATTCCGAACTGCTACCCTACACCATGGCCAGCCTACCCCTGCATAAGCCAACGTTAGACTGCATATAGATTCTCAGGACACTTTAAAGACCGACCGATTTTTGCATTTTAAATTGTGGGTCAGCCCCAGTCAAAAAAAATGTGCGCAAGTCAAAAAAAAATGTGCGGAAGTCAAAAAGAAATATGCGCAAGTCAAGAAAAAAAATACACTGGGGCAGATTTATTATTTTCTAATGCTCAACGTAGACCATTTCAAATGGTGGATCCCGAAAAAAGTATAAGACCTTCGCCTGGGGCCAGACCGATCTCGGGGAGTCGAAAGGCAGGTGGAATACGTCGGTCCTATACTCTGGAGAAAGAATCCACTGTTCCAGGAAAAGTCGTGAGACTGTCAAAATTAAGCAGGGGCTTATCTGGCAAATTTGTATGGATAATAATAAATAATAAAATATACTAATAAAGGCACGCTGTACTCCAAGCCCAGAAAGCCTTCAGCCAACCTTCTGATACATCCAAACCCATTTTGCTCAGAAACCTGGCCCGAATTTGGAAAGGCAGAGACAGTATTGATCGGTTGGTACGAGAAACAAGCACAGAATTCAGACAGGGGGTATCAGAAACAGATCAAATGAGGGCAGAAACAGTTCAGAGAATACAGATCCAGACAGTATGGCAGCAGATGAGCAGTCCGATATGGGTACAGATTCAGGGGCTCCAGGATACGCTCCGACTCCGGCAATGCAACAAGGGCTAGACCAGAATCTGGATGCACGACATGATTTCTTGTTAAGGCAAATAACAGGTCTTATACAAGGTCCAAAATCCAGTGGTGAGGTAAACTTTTCCCCTGCAGTCCCCCAGGACGCATCAACCTCACATATGCCTCCAAACCCAAACACTCAGCCAAACACTAACCCACCAAACACTGCCGTCACTCCAAATCCTAACCCTCCACCAACTCCCTACTACCCAAATGTCAACCCTTACCCATCTTACCCTCCATATCCTATCCCAAACACCAATATTCCCAGAGTCCAAGTGACCTCCTTTTTCCCATAATCAACCCACTCCAAAACAACCCACATATGGATCCCCAAAGCTATAACCCTTCAGGCCAAGTTACTACCTATTTACCTTTCAATGACCCTGGCTGCCAAACCGAAACCGCAAACAACCCACCAGCCCAAAATCCATATCCCGCCAATAATCCACCAATCCAAAATCCATATCCTGCCAATAACCCACCAGCTCAAAATCCATATCCTGCAAATAACCCACTAGCCCAAAATCCATATCCTGCCAATAATCCACCAACCCAAAATCCCTATCCAACCCAGAATCCTTATACTGCCCAAAATCCATATCCTGCCCAGAATCCATATCCTGCCAATAATCCACCGACCCAAAATCCATATCCTGCCAATAATCCACCAACCCAAAATCCACCAGCTTACATTGCTCAAAACCCATATCCGGCTTAGAATCCATACCCAGCTCAAAATCCAACCCAGAATCCATATCCCACCCAAAATCCTTACCAAGCACCACAGCCAGAAATTAACCCATCCTTCCCTAATCCTGCCAGCATATACCTAAAACCAACTCCCCCAGCCACCAAAATGGAGGCCAACATGGAAAACATGAAAAGCATGATGCTCAAACATCTCAACAAAGGGGAATTTTCTACGCGGGCTTTGACATTACAACCTTCAGCAATACTGGCTTCAAAATTCAAAATACCCGACATAGAAAAGTTTGATGGGACTGGATGCCCAATATCCCATCTAAAATCCTACTCCACTGGTATGCAGTCAAGGGGATCTAGCTTTGAAGCTATGGCTTCCAAATTTCACCTCACCTTGGTAGGGGCTGCCAAGCAATGACTAATGTTGTCAGACAGTAGCACCATGAATACATGGGACCGGATAGCTGAAGAATTCCTTGAAAGGTACAAAGACAACACTAGCCCAAAAAATAAAAGAGACCTCGAGTCATGCACCCAAAGGAAAAAAGAAACGTGTGCTGAGTTTGCAGTCAGGTGGAAAAGAAAGTTGGCCCAGACCTTTGACAGACCTGATCCAGCTGAGTCATGCAGAATGTTCATCAAAAACCTCCAACCCATATACCTGGAACACATGCGGTATCTCCCCTATACCAATTTCAAAGAAGTGGTGGAGATAGGGGTTCGTATTGATGAAGATATACGGACCGGGCAATTAAAAGTCAATACACCTTCCAGCTCTTTCCGATACTCTAAAGGAAAGAAAACCGCAGCAGCACCAGCCATCAATATGGTAGGAGATGCATCAGCCACTTTTCCTACCCAAAGCTATACCACTGCTCCATGGTCCTATGGACCCGACAAGTCTGTGAACTCAGTCGGAGGGAATAATGGCCCAAACAGGAATTTCAGGGGGACTAATGGCTCAGGGAGTGTTGAAGCCTTTGGAAAACTATAGGCCACCAAACCTCATGCCTGACAATTGGAACCATACTCAGTATTGTGAATACCATCGCTACAGTGGTCACCTCACCGACAGATGCTACACGCTCAAGAATGCTATCCAGGATTTGATAGATGATAAGGTGATTGAAAATCCTCCTCCCGGACCAAATACAGTCAATAACCCTCTACCTCAAATCAACATGATTGAGGTTGACAAAAAAATCAGTGTGCCCAAGTTCGAAAAAATTAACTACCCATTACCATATATCCTCATTCCCTTCTCTCCATCTACATCCATAAAAGAGCCTAGCTGCAATATGCTATCTTAGGACACTATCCTTGGTAGCCAAAATACTTGCAACATCAGAAAAGCCACTTGGGTCGGTGGGGATGTTAGCCACCTTACTAGATCTGGCCGAGCCTATCAACCAAACCTGGAAAAAGGTGACCACTTAGGAAAAGACCAAGAGATAAATACTGGGGCTAAGGAGGTGGAGGATACTCTTTTAGCTCAGATGAAGAAAACTCAGGTCAACATTTCCATCTGGGGCTTACTTTGTGCTTCAAAAACCCACCGAGACATGCTGGCTAAATCCTTAAGTCAGGCAATTGTTCCCATTGGAACCTCCCCAAATGAGCTTACTCAGATGATTGGAAACATTCATTTTGGAAATGTCATAATGTTTACTGATCTAGATCTGCCCAAGGAAGGAGCTGACCACATTGATGCTCTTCATATCACTGTGGGAATAATGGAAAAACGGGTTCCCCGAGTTCTGATAGACAATGGGTCCTCTCTGAATGTATGTCCCGCCAGTACCTTAGCCAAATTGGGAACAAAAATACCGGAACTCACTCCTTCCTCACAAACAGTAAAGGCATATGACAACACCAGTCGATGCGTCTTAGGGGTAGTCACTCGATCGACTATTGGGCCACTTAACCATCTTGGTCGAATTCAAGTCTTGGACATACCGGCCACTTTTACCCCTTTTAGCTTGTTATTGGGGACGACCTTGGATCCATGGGGTAAAGGGGGTAGCCTCTTCATTGCACCAACGTGTCAAATTCATCCACGAGGACCACATAGTAATCATTTTGGCTGACAAGATCGTAGAAAACAAGGAAAGCGAGGATATCCCAATCCTCGAGATAGAGCATGAAGACATGGGTAACTTCCCTAGTGGTTTTGAGGTTATCCCCCAAGCTGTGGTCAATGCCCTCGAATATGACCGAGAAACTGACATCATGTAGACACCCCATTTTCGTACCCCTAGTATGTGACATGACATAAAATATCAAGACCTGTTAAAACATTAACAAATGTCAAGTTACAGGGTCAAAAATGCAAAAGGACAAAGCAGGATGCCCAAAAGGACAAATTGCAGGGACCTAAGTGCATGGCGCCCAAATATGAAGAAGGTGGCGCCCAATTTCCTTCTCTGCCACCGTTCATCCAATTTGTTGCCGCAATTCACAACTCTCGGAGCACAGTGTACACTCGTCTGATGCGTAAAGAAGAAAATGGGCGTGGCTACCCATTGATTTGGGCATGGCGCCCAAATATGAAGGGGGTGGCGCCCAAAATGCCTCCTCTGTGCACTGTTCATCCAAAGTTTGCCGTAAAATGCAACTCATTCAGCGCGCGGTGCAACCGGTTGATGCACTTGAGAAAAATCCTAATGCCCGCCATGTCCCTGATCCAGCCTATAAATAGAGGCTTCAGTCGATCATTTTTACCACACCTTTCCTTCCTAAAATTTCTCTGCGTCCTCGTTACGCTGAAGAAATAAATAGTGAGCGATCTTTTCAAAAGCCTCGAAACTCTGCCAAACCTCCTCCAAACACAAAACCAACCGGTAGGAGTGAGCCTTAGCCCCCCAGCTAGGTATCCACCCTATTTCTCCGGCCCAAAAACCATAAAGTAAGACGTTACTCTGCCTGAGGAATAGGCCGAAAAACAACCCATATAAGCCGTTATTCCGCCCAACCAAATAAGCCAAAACCACAAAAACTAAGCTGTCATTCTGCCCCGAGTGAGTGAGCCAAAAACACCGTATATAAGCCGTCACTCTGCCCAAAACACATCGGCGGCGACAACAAAGTCTCCCTCTCCCGAGAAGGACAGAGCGAGCACACCCTAGGCTGTTAGCAAGTTTTACTTTAAAGCTTTCATTTTGTAAAATTATTATTTCCAATCCGGCTCAATGTAGATATATAAGCAGTTGTGCTGCCCGGATTTAGTTAGGAAATAGTACTAAATATAGCCGTTATTATGACCAAATATTTGTAGGTATATTTGTAATTATTTGCTTTATTTATTCACTAAAATCTTTATTTATAAAAGTATTATTTCCAATCCGGTTCAATGTAGATATATAAGCAGTTGTGCTGCCCGGATTTATTTAGGAAATAATACTAAATGTAGCCGTTATTATGGCCAAATATTTTTAAGTATATTTGTAATTATTTGTAAAGAGACAGTTGCAAGTCTGTAAATAATGTAGACAAATGGATGTATTTGTAGGCAGTTAATGTTTTATTTATCTGTTAAATAAATATAACAAAAAACATACTTTAGCCAAAAACTATTTTGAGACCGAAAGGGCGAGTTGGGTGCCTAGCACCTTCCCAACTCATAAATTAGCCTCCGAACCCGTTTTTTTACAATCTCTGGTTTTCTTTTTCTGGTTTTGCTTTATTTTTGCCTTAAAATAAAGATGGCGACTCTAAAACATTTTGGATACAGTGGGGCCTCGCAACATCTTTCTTTGCACTTTCACGTTCTCCCCTAAACAAGGGAGAATGAGAATGAAAAGGTGATGTATTCCTATGTCCTGGTATCCCCTAAACAAGGGATAACTTGACGTAGAAAACACAAAGCACCCATAGTGATCCGAAATAGGCCATAAGGCTATTTTCATAAAATCCATAGTGGTGGCGCTGCAACATTCCTTCCTTGCACTTTCACGTTTTCCCCTAAACTAGGGAAAATGGGAATAGAAGGGTGATGCATTCCTATATCCTGGTATCCCCTAAACAAGGGATAACTTGATGCGGGAAACCCAAAGCTCCCATATTGGATCAAAATCCACTAAAGGCAACCGAGGCGCATTCCAACGCGCTATTCTGACAGCACTCCTCCCGCACTTTTGATTTCGTCCTCCCTAAACAAGGGAGGGTGGAGCGGGAGTAGTGGATGTCACCGCATCCGCACGACGCACACCCTATCCAGGCGGGCGCGGAGCAATTTCCTGAACCCACAAGTGGCGACTCTTTGGGAGATCGTTTTATTTGAATAAATAAAAATGGAGGGCTAGACTCAATAACCAAAACTTTTTTTCTTTTGTTTCGGCTAAAGTATGCTTGTTATATTAATTTAAACACTTGAATATTGCGTTCCTTTAACATCCGTGTCTATATTTGTGGATATGATCCTCCATCTTGCAGCAGTTTCTTTTCAAACACTGTTACGGATATACTTGAAAATATTCATATTTTTCAAAAAAAAAATTGCAAAAAAAAAAAATTTAATATATATAGATATATATATATATATATATATATATATATATATATATATATATATATATATATATATATATATATATATATTATACGATATTTTGTGTGCAATAATTTCCGGGCAGCACAACAAAAGGGCCGGGGCTTTATTTTTTAAAATCTTTTCATTTTCGGCCTTATATTATTTTATTCTGCTTTATTTTCATTATGCAAAAAATATATGTATATACATGCATTTATTCTGTCATTTTATTTTGGGGATTAGGACCCATTTTTTAAGAAAGAGATAGATTCCCCGCTTTTCTTTCTATTTCTTGATGGTATGCTTGCTTGCTCGCGCTTAAGCTAAAAAGCCGAGAAAATCCATACATAACAGCAAGACATGCTATATCTGTTTTATTTTCTTTTTCTATATAAAAAAAAATTTTCTTTGCTTTTTAGATACCGCACACACGCGCACATGCATATAAATATATTCCGAACTGCTACCCTACACCATGGCCAGCCTACCCCCTGCATAAGCCAACGTTAGACTGCATATAGATTTTCAGGACATTTCAAGGACCGACCGGTTTTTGCATTTTAAATTATGGGTCAGCCCCTGTCAAAAAAAAATGTGCGCAAGTCAAAAAAAATGCGCAGGTAAAAAAAAAATACACTGAGGATGATTTATTATTTTCTAATGCTCGACCTAGACCATTTCGAATGGTGGATCCCGAAAAGAGTATAGGCCCTTCGCCTAGGATCAGTCCGATCTCGGGGAGTCGAAAGGCAGGTGGAATACGTTGGTCCTATACTCTGGAGAAAGAATCCACTGTTCCAGGAAAAGTCCTGAGACTGTCAAAATTAAGTAGGTGCTTATCCGGTCAATTTATAGGGATAATAATAAATAATAAAATGTGCTAATAAAGGCATGATGTACTCCAAGCCCAGAAAGCCTTCAGCCAGCCTTTTGATACATCCACAACCCATTTTCCTCAGAAACCTGGCCCGAACTTGGAAAGGCGAGCGATCTTGGCCGATCTGAGGAAACAAGTGCGTAAATCGAGCAGAAGGTATCGATAGCGAGATCGGACAAAGGCGTAATCAAGACATAAAATACAGATCCAAGCAGTATGGCAACAGATGAACAATCCGATATGGGTACAGATTCAGGGGCTCTAGGATATGCTTCGAGTCTAGCAATGCAGGAATGGTTTGGCCAAAAGTTGGGTGCAGCGACTGATCGCATGATGAGCCAAATGGTTAGTCTAGTGCAAAGTTTAAAATCCAGTGGTGAGGTAATCTCTTCCCCTGCAATCCCACATGAAGCATCAACATCTCATGTGCCTCCAAACCCAAACCCCTAGCCAAACACTAACCCACCAAATACTGCCGATAACCCGAATCCCAATCCTCCACCAAGTCCTTACTACCCAAACATCAGTCCTTACCCGCACTATCCTCCATACCCTTCCCCAAGCACCAAAGTTCCCCAAAACCCAAATGACCTCCCTTTTCCCATAACCAACCCACTCCAGAACAGCCCACATATGGACCCACCAAATTATAACCCGCCAGGCCAAGTTACCACTTATTTACCTTATAATGATCCTGGCCGCCCAGCTGAAACAATCCAAAATCCAGCTACCCAAAATCCTTCAACCCAAATTCCACCAGCCCAAAATCTAGTTACCCAAAATCCACCAACCCAAAATCCTTATCCAAATTCCGTAATCCACCAAACAATATCCATATCCAACCAAAATCCTTACCGGACACATCAGCCTAGAAATTAACCCAAATTCTTCCTTAATCTAGCCAGTATATACCAAAAGCCAACTCCCCCAGCCACCAAAATAGAGGCCGACGTGGAAAATATAAAGGCTATGATGCTCAAACTTCTCAACAAAGGGGAATTTTCTACGCAGGCACTGGCATTACAACCTGCGACAGTATTGCCTCTCAAATTCAAGATGCCCGACATAGAAAAATTTGATGGGACTGGAAGCCCTATATCTCATTTAAAATCTTATTCCACTGGCATGCAGTCAAGGGGAGCTAGATTTGAGGCTATGGCTTCCAATTTTCACCTCACCCTAATAGGGCCGCCAAACAATGGCTAATATTGTCGATAGCGGCACCATGAATACGTGGGACCGGATAGTCGAAGCATTCTGGAAAGGTACAAAAGACAACACCAGATCCCGAAAATAGAAGGGACCTTGAGTCGTGCACCGAGAGGGAAAAATAAACTTGTACTGAGTTCGCGGTCAGATGGAAGAGAAAGTTGGCCCAGACTTTTGACAGGCCTGATCCAGCCGAGTCATGTCGAATGTTCATAAAAAACATCCAGCCCATTTACCTGGAACACATGCGGTATCTCCCCTACACCAATTTCAAAGAAATAGTGGAGATAGGAGCTCGTATAGATGATGATGTACGAACGGGGCAATTACAAGTCAATACGTCTCCTAGCTCTTTCCGTTACTCTAAAGGGAAGACGGTAGTAGCACACGCACCAAGTCAATATGGTAGGGAATGCATCGGCCACTTTTCCTACCCAAAGTTATGGCACTGTTCCATGGTCTTATGGAGCGAACAGGCCTGTCAACGAAGTCGGAGGGAATAATGGCCCGAACAGAAATTTCAGAAATCAAAACCGTCATTATGATGAACTGCAAGCCTCCAAGTCTGTAATCCTGCAGGGGCTAATGGCACAAGGAGTGTTAAAGCCTATGGAAAATTATAAGCCACAGGACCCCACGCCGAGGCTGGAATCATGCCCAATCTTGAATATCATCTGCGTTGGCCACCTCAGCGATAAATGTTATGCGCTCAAGATGCTATCCAAGATCTTATAGATGATAAGGTTATTGAAAGCCTCCTCCGGACCAAAAATGTAGTCAATAACACTCTACCTCAAATCAACATGATTGAGGTTGGTGAAAACTTCTGGACATGATAGGCGGAGGTCTTGATTGAAAAGCTCCTGCTTGAGTTTGAGCCTATTTCTAATAAGCCTCTGAACTAGTATACTACGCCCGAGGCCCGCTTTGGGGCCTTGCATCCGGTGGACCGCTTTAGATATATTATCCCTATTCCTTTCCCTAGCTTTACGGATTGGTCATCTACCGATCCGCTCCATAAATTGAGGATCTCAAACCCGGGTCCTCAATAATGTAATAAACCACACGGTTTGCTTTTAATAATAATCTAAATGTCTTTGCTTATTTCTTAGTTGCACCTATATTAAAAGACGCATTAAATCATTATAATAATGAGTCATTTAATAGGACCCAAAAGATTAAAAAAAATATTTGTTTGAGCTTGTAAAGTCAGTCGAGCACCAGGGACATCATCATTCATCAACAGCAACTGAAAACTGATCCACTATCAATCTGGGGCTGGACAATGAAATCAAAAGAGTTAAAATCGGCAACTACCTGCAAGGTTCTGAAAAGGATAACATTCATGAATCTCCTCAAAGAGTTTGTGGACATGCTTACCTGGTCCTATAAAGATGTATTGGGGGTAGACCCAGCCATAGCCAAACACCGGATCGCCACATGTCCAGATGCTCAGCCAATCAGACAAAAGCTCCGCTGCATCAAGCCAGAATGGTCACTACAAGCTAAAAAAAAAGAAGGTATGAAACAGCCACACGTCAACTTCATTCGGGTAAAAAAAAAGGGAGTAAAAAAAAAGTGAAAAGAAAAAAGTGAAAAAGAAAAAAAATACCCGATCGGGCTGTCCCACATAGTGACCGTTCCCAAGCCCAGCAACAAGGTCTGGATCTGCATAGACTTTTGCGACCTCAACCAGGCGTCGCCCAAAGATGACCCTTTTCTACTCAATATCAATATTGTGGTAGACACAGTTGCTGCTCACAAAGTCAGATCCTTTATCAACAGCATGTTGGCCCATAGTCAAATCAAAGGCAACAAGAGACCAAGAAAGGACCTCATTCACCACCCATTTGGGGAACCTACTGCTATCATGACATGCTATCTGGGCAAAAAAAAAAATGTTGGGGCTACTTATCAAAAGGTTGCTATCACTGTCTTCCACGATGTGTCGTATACTGTCAAAGAGATCCGATCAGGAGGTGTCATATTCCTCGCAAGCCAGAAAAGAGAAGACCTTGTTCAGCCCTCCAATCTCAGCGAGATTAAAAGGTATTATGCTTGAGCCACCCTATTTGGCAAGTGCTTCCCTCTCCAGCTCGCTAGGCTGAAAACCCGAAAGGGTGGCCTAGGCAAAAATGAGAGCAAATAAAAAAAAAGCCAAAAAAGAAAAAAAAAACAAATAAAAAGGAGAAATAAGGGCTTGCTAGGTTGAAAACCCGAAAGGGCGGCCTAGGCAAAAGTTAGAGCAAGTAAACAAAAAATTAATAAATAAAATAATAAGGGCTCGCTAGGTTGAAAACCTGAAATGTCAGCCTAGGCAAAAGTTAGAGTCAAATAAAAATATATATATCAGGAGAATAAGGGGAGGGAAAACACTCTTTGAAATCTCGGCATCCTACCTCCAGTCTTGACATGCAAGGGCTCGGAAACGGGAAAAAAAAAAAAAAAACCACGACAGTATTTTTTTTTCTAGGAAACAGGGACGGTACCCTGCATAATTTTATTAATTAAAGGAAAAATACAAGCTTGAGGGGGACAACCAGCCTTACCCTTATATATGGGGGGACAAAGGAGCCTAACCTCGAAAACGAAATAGATACAATAATGAGCTAAAGACCTATGAAATACGAATATGAGAAGTACCATGTCTATCCAAAATAATATTTCCTCTAATAAGAGCAGGCACAACATCAAGAGAGGAAAAGTCGGAGTCCAATCGCGAATCAATAGCATAATTAGCAAGCCCGTCAGCAACAGAATTAGCTTCTCTATAACAGTGACTGAAGATAAATAAGGAGTCCTTTTGCATAAGTAAAATGCCTCGAATATAGTAATGAAGAGACCAGGGAAAATGATGACCTTTAGCGAGGCAATTATATAAAATCATAGAATCCATCTCAACTATAACCTGACGAAATCCGTGAGAATGAAGCCAACAAATTCCCTGAAAAAGGGCCTTACATTCTGCCTCGGTGTTCGTAGCAGAACCATAAAAGGAGGCGTAAGCGAAAATAAAATTACCTTCAGAGTCACGAATAATTCCCCCTCCTCCGCTAAAACCCGGATTGCCCCGACTGGCTCCATACGAATTCAGCTTAATAAAAGGACCATTCGGCCTAGACCAAGAAACAGCTTGAACTTTCCTTTGCTTTCTAATAGCATAGGAGAGGAAGGAACCCGAAAGATTCTGCCGGATAAAGTAATTCCCACTGCCCATAACAATAGAGAGATCTTGAGAAATAGCATGGATAATAGAAGGAATAGACAAACCAGAGTTGTCATAGATTATAGCATTACGGGCCTTCCAAATATGCCAAAGAATAAGAGAAGGAAGTAACTTATGTGCTGTAGAAGAGGAACTCCAACCTGCCATACATCTGTGCATAATGGTCTCTCCCAAGATAGGGAGATTATGGGACAAACCGAATGCCAACCAAATCGAAGTAGCGAATTGACCATGGATGAAGAGATGAGTAAAAGTTTCAATGGAATGTTGAGAGCAACAAACACACTGAGAAACAATTTGGAAGCCTTTATGAATCAGGGCTTCATCAATGGGGAGACGTCTTAGCATTAAGCGCCAAAGAAAGATACCAATATGAGGGGGCAGAAGTTTATGCCAAATAAACTTAGCTGGAGGAAAAGTATTATCAACCGGAGTAAGGATTGAGAAGGCCGAAGCGAGAGAAAATTTACCCGAAGAGTGAACTGTCCAACACGGGTTGTCATGCTGGGAAGATAGAGTAATGCGCTGATCATGAATAATTTTTCTGGCAGATTCCGGGAGAATAGAAATGGCCAAAGAAGTGAGATTGAGCCCAGAAGGATCAAATAAGTCTTTCACATAAACAAGATCACAGTCAGGAGGACGAGTAAGGGGCTGACCAGGAAGCCATTTATCAAACCAGATTGAGCAGTCACCAAGGCCAATGTTCCAGTGAATATGCGGCTCGGCAATGGGTTGGATAAGTTTAAGACGGCGCCAAACATGAGAGCCCTTTAAAGTCGAAACCGTGGCATGCACTGAAGAGCAATATCTTGCTTTCAGAAAATCAGACCAAATGTTGTTAGAGGAACGAAAACGCCACCAAAGTTTTATGGAATAGGCTTGAACCAAAGAAGAAAGAGAAGGGAAACCAAGACCACCTGAAGACTTGGGTTTACAACAGGAGTGCCAAGCCACCCAGTGAAATTTATGAGCTCCATCTGAATTACTCCAGAAGAAATTCGCTAAGAAACGCTCAATCAAATTGATAACTGATTTGGGAGGATCCAAAGAAGCCAGAAGATAAGCTGAGATGGATTGAAGAACGTGACGGATAAGGGTAATTTTCCCAGCCGCATTAAGGAAGGACCCTAACCAAGATTCCACTCTAGCTTGAAGTTTGATAAGGAGAGGATCAAAATTGCTTCTAGATTTTCGCCCGTAATAAAGGGGGCAGCCCAAATAAGTAATGGGAAGAGAGCCCAAAGGGAAACCAAAATAATCTGCAATGCGGCTGGCCCTAGCAGGGCTGGTTGAGGGAGCAACAAAGATTCGGCTTTTGGCTCTATTAATAAGCTGACCAGACATTTGTTCATAGAGCTGAAGGACTTCCAAGTGTTTTTGAATAGACCAACGATTCCCGTTGCAGAAAATTATAACATCATCAGCAAACGAAAGGTGGGAAATAACAGGGCAGCCACTAAGAGTTGAAAACCGAGAGCGAGCCATCGAATTGTGCAAAGCATTGAGACTTCTACTAAGCACATCTGCTGCTAGAATAAACAAACTTGGGGAAAGAGGGTCTCCCTGGCGAAGACCACGAGAGGAGGTAAAAAAACCAGAAGGAAGCCATTAATTAGGCGAAAACCGGTTATGCGATATAAGGCCTTGAGACGAGATCGATAAAAATCTCATGGAAGCCGAATTTTCTTAGAACTTGAATAAGAAACCACCAAGAAACACGATCGAAAGCCTATGCCATATCAAGTTTAAGAATGATATTGGAGCCATTAACTTTTTTCCCCAAGAAAGTGACAAGTTCCTGAGCCAACAGAACATTATCCTGAATTATCCGACCCTTAGTAAAGGCACTTTGGTTTGGGGAGATAATCTGAGGAAGGTAGAGAGCCAGACGAGAAGCAAGTAACTTAGAGATAATCTTGTTGCAAAAATTGCAAAGACTTATGGGCCGGAAGTCTTTAAAAGAAGTAGGAGAATCAGTCTTAGGAATAGTAGCTATGAAGGTGCTAGTCCAAGAGCGAGGGAGAGAGAAACCAGAGAAGAATTCCAGAATGGCGGAGTGAAGGTCATCTTGAATAATATCCCAGCAAGAAAGAAAAAATTGACCTGTGAAGCCATCAAGACCGGCAGCACTGTCCTTATTTAGACCAGTAATAGACAAATATATTTCTTCCTTGGAGGGCGGATTTATCAAAGAGAGATTCCATTCCTCTGTAACCAAGTGCGGGATCATAGAGAGATCAATATTAGGGGAAATCGCATCAGCCTTAAGTTGGTCAAAAAAATAGTCGGTTGCTCCCTTAGCAATATCAGCTTCATTCTCAAGCAAACAATTATCAGAATTACGGATGGAGTGAATATGGAGACGACGTCGAGACTGACATACAGAAGCATGAAATTTTTTTGAGTTACCGTCCCCCTCTTTAAACCATTGCACTTTAGATTTCTGTCTCCAGAAGGCTTCCTCGTTTATAAGAGATTTTCGCAGTTGGGCTTGGGCACATAACAAGGCAGCTCGGTTTTCTCCAGATTGATTGAGCTCATAAAACAGTTCCTTCTCCAAAACATCATCCTCAGCCGCAGAAACAGCATGAAAGATATTCCCAAATTCAGTTTTGTTCCAGGCTCGAAGGGCTTGCTTGGTGGCTCGAAGCTTATTAGCAAACAGCACCAAAGGGCGATCCAATGAAGCAGCAGACCAAGCTGTTCGGACCACCGAGAGGAAAGAATCTTGATGAGTCCAAATGTTGAGAAATCGGAATGGCCTGGCCTTGGTGGCAGTAACTGGAGGAATACAAAGGAGCAATGGCGTGTGATCAGAGCATGTACGGTTTAGGTGTTGAACTGAAGTAGTGGGAAACTTATCCAGCCATAAGGTGTTACAAAGAATACGATCAATTCGCTGATGAATTGTGGCACCTTCTTCTCGTTTATTCCACCAAGTATATTTAGTTCCCGAATAGCCAAGATCAGATAAACCACATGCAGCGTTACAAGCATGGAAATCCATGGCTCCATCTCTATCCCAGCTTCGGCCTCCTGACTTTTCTGAAGGATCCAAAATAATATTGAAGTCACCGCCTACTAGCCAAGGAGTGTTATTGTACTGAGCACCTATATCCATTAATTCCATCCACAAAGGCTGACGATCAAGGGCATCGCACTTGGCATAGACACAAGAGATCAAAATAGAATGCTGCCAAGAATAATGTTGGACTCTGACTGTGACTTGCTGATGAGAGCTCTGCACTAGAGAGCAAGAAAAAGCAGATTTAGCAAAGATCCATATGGTACTAACTGAATTGGAAATACTGAAATTAAATTTAAGGCGCCGACTAATAAATTTAATTCTATCCGAATCTATCATGGGTTCAAAAATAGCAATAAAGGAAATTTTATGCAGCTTAATGAGTTTTTTAATACGAGCCACTGTGGGATCGTTCCCAACCCCTCGGGCATTCCAGAATAAGGCCTTAATATCCATGCAAAACTGAAGGAGAGGAGGCTGCTGATTTAGACTTGGATCGCAGAGATCGATCTGAAGGAGGAATAGCTTTCTTGGCCTTAGACACAGTAGGTCCAGGATCAGAATCAACATGGAGAGCTTCAAAACAAGAACCATAAATAGGGTCATCATCGTCTTCAATTTCAGTAAGGACTGCAAAAGGATTTGAGGTAGGAAGAGGCTCAGGATCATTAATCTCCGTGGGAGCACTGGACAAAGAAGAGGTTGCCTTAAGATTTGCGGGAACTTCCGAAGTAGAATGATCTTTCGAGGAGGAAGCTAAGGGAGGATTTTCAGAGCTTGGGTGAGGGTTTTCTGGTTGAGGGTTATGGTTAGGGTTTTCTTTGCTAGGGTTTTCTGGTTGAGGGTTAGGGTTAGGGATTTTTATACTAGGGTTAGGGTTTTCTTTACTAGGGTTAGGGTTTTCTTTGCTAGGGTTTTGAGTTTGGTTTTCTGCTTGAGGCATATTTTCTGATGATGGGCAAGCAACAGAAACGGGTTCGACCATAGGATGTTGATGGCCGACATGTTCAGAATTAATTTGGACCGACACTTCCTTCGGTTTCCAAGTCTGTTTGCTAGATGACGGAGCAAAACCGGTTGGAGTAGGCATCGGCATATTATTACCAGGAGGAGGGTTCTTTAACTTGCATGATGAACCTTCATGACCTTGTCTGTGGCAGAAGGAACAATAAGAAGGAAGCTTCTCAGGAATGATGTGCTGCCAGAAACCTTCGTGATCACTACCGCAATCAATCCAGATTCGTTTAGGTAAGGGCTTGGTGAGATCGATCTCAATGCATATCCTTGCTACGCTGGGGCGGGAGAGGGTAGCAGTAGGGTTGTCAAGCAAAAGGGGTTTACCTATGAGACTGGCAATTGAGAATAAAGCTTGTTTATGAAAAAGGTAGATAGGGAGACCAGGTAGTTCAAACCAGACAGGAACGATCGGGCTCTCCACCTCCGGTCTAAAATCAGGTGACCACTTGAAAACACGCATAGGATAGGAACCAAAGAACCATTGGTCCTTAATCCACAGACGTTGATAATCATGCTCATGACGAAAAGAACATGTTTCGGATCCAAGTGACCAAGAGTCACATCAGCTTTGAGTCCCAAGGTGAGGAAGTTCTTGCGAAGGGTTTCCATGGAAGGTCGGCCATGGGAGAACTTGCCCACAAGAGTTAAATGAAAAGGTTTAGCAAGAAGATCAATGAGCTCCGTGTTAAGGCGAAGACAAGGCTCCCCTTTAAAGGATGAAGTTGGGATTAGGGGAACAAAGGTAGTAGGTTGGGTAGAAACAACGGAAGCAAAAGATTGCTTTTGAGAAGGGGATGCCGGCGGATCATCTGCGGCAGCAGCCGCCGCCATGAAGATTGAAGCAGGGCGGCACTAGGGTTGAGAGAGAACCTTCCGCTAGAGAGAGAATTGTTTTGGAAAGATAAATCTTTATTTCCACCTCTCCAATTAACCACGACAGTAAGCTCGCAATAAAATGCTAAAATATAATATTACGGGTCCTAAAGTGCAACTTAGGAATAATTGCTAAAGAAATTTAGATTATATATTAATTGCCAGTACATATCTATTATTACCTATACCCCCTTTGTTTCCCCCAGAAACTATCCCTTCTTTTGCAGCTTAAGCCCCAATGTGGTCCATCAGTACCTGCGGCGTCCACCCAGCCGGGCCAATATACTTCTTCTGCAAGGCATAGAAAAGGCTCAGTCTCATCAGAATGAGGAGCAACAGAAGTGTCCTCGTCCTATTCATCATCTACATTGCCATTGTCCCGAAACAGCCAAACGAATTGGATTCCGACCATTCATTGCTTCCCTGTCTGATTGCGAAGAAAATGCAGGGGCTATGAAAATAGCCTTATGCCAAGTATAGCCCTGCAACAAATATATGGCCAAGAACAAGAGGAGGTATCTGCCTTTTCTTCTCCCCACGCATCATAAAAGAAAAAAGAGGGAAGCCTGTTCGAACCCGAAGGTAGATTCCTTTAAAATCCATCTTGGGGATACAGAGTGTCATTACCCGTTAGGTCGGTATAGCTTTGTTTTGTGCGTGGGTTTTGAGTCTGCATGTGTTTTTTTTTTTTTTTTTGCATCATATAAAATTATATTGCATTGTAAATATTTGTACAGGTTTTCAAAAAAAAAAAAAAAACAAAAAACAAAAAGCAAAAAAACAAAAAAACAAAAAACAAAAAAAAAGTATTGTTTTGCATCTAGATAAACGTTTATGCATTATAGACATTGTAAAAATGCATTTTTCATCTTACAGATATGTACTACATTTTGCATTATTGCATGTACGATAGAATAAAGAATATCCATGCATCATGTTAATAAGCATCCTGTAATTTTTAGGCATCACATTTACATCAAATAAAGTTGTACACGCATCCAGCATTTGCATTTATCATCCAATAAGCTGCATTAGGGGTACGCTAAAAAGAAAATAAAATGCCCTCAATCATGAAAATAAATTTTCCCATGGCATTCACTATATCCCTGCAGCATAAGCATGCATCATGAAGCCCCATTTGCATTTATAGTATAAATCATGCATAATAAGGTCAAGTAGTGACCACTAGTTTAATCATGCATCGTAAACAAAAAAAAATTTCATGCATCATTACATAATTGCATCATTTAGGCATAAATAGGACATGCATAAGCATTATTAATAAAGTAAGGAATGCTTCAAAAGTGCCAAAATCTAGCAGATCAGAAGTATATCCAGGCGAAAAAAAAAGGTAATAAGCATGCAAATAAAGAAAAGTGGTAGGCATGCAGAACAAAAACAAAAAACAAAAAAACAAAAAAAATCGGGAGAGGGAAAAATGCATGTACGAGAAAAGAAAAGAAAATTTTCAGGTACATGCAACAAGAAAAATGCGGCGGCAAAAGAAGAAGAAATTTTCGACTGAAGCTAGAGAATGGAGCGAAAATAAAATAGCAGCAAAGAAAAGATTATTTCAGCTGTAACCAAAAGATGCGGCAGTAAGAAAAAGAAAGCTTCTGACCCAGGTTAGAGCGAGCAGTAAAGAAAATGTAGCAACATCGAGAAAAATTTTCCAGCTAAAGCCGAAAACACAGCGGGACAGGGGAAAAGATTTTCCAGCAAGGGCTGGAACAGTGACAAAAGAAGAATCCCGACAAAGTCGCGGAAGAGCACAAAAACAGAAGCGACAAGCGGCAGAAAAAAGCGACAAAGCAACAAGAAAGCAACAAGCATCAGCAAAGCAACAGCAGCAGCAATTTGCCGCACATGCATGGCAAAGGTAAAGGAAAGGAAGGTATTTTCCTTTTTTTTGCAGTGCATTTGTATGATGTTTGGAAACTTTCCTTTAAGGGGCACGCATCCCCGGATTGATAGGGAAAGGTCTTGTTCTCCGTTGAAGGTTGAGTTCCTGAGGAGGCAATACATTCTATGCATTTTGGCTGTGTGGGAAACTTTCCTTTAAGGGGTCAGCCCTGGATTTATAGGGAAAGGTCTTGTTCTCCAGTAGAGGCTGAGTTCCTAGGAAACAATTCACTCCACGCAGCCACAGGCGAGCTACGATTGGTCTGATTCCTTGTATAAGGATACGTAGGCGGTCTACCTCGGTAGATGGGACCAAACACAACACATTATTTACCTTTGCAACACTCATTTGATAAAGCTTTGCATGCACTTGCTCATCTAGCATTGCCACACTTGCACCGCCACAATTGCACCGCAACACTTGCACCGCATCATTTAGTCCCCAGCTGAGTGAACTACGTCTCGGTCTGATTCCTTGTATAAGGATACGTAGGCAGCCTATTTGTGTAGGCACGACCGTTGCATGGATGATGGTTTAGGTTTTGGCCGAACTACGTTTGGTCTGATTCCTTTTATTAAGGGATACGTAGGCAGCCTACTTTAGTAGGTCCGACCATCAAAACATTCAATTTGCATATCTGCTAACCTGCTATAACTGACGAAAAATGTCTAGGATATGGAGGTTTGATAAATTGTTGCATTATAACTGCTACCTGTTGCATCTTTCTCCCTCGTTTTAGAATTGAACGAAATTGGAGAGTCTATTCTTATCAACGATGTTCGTCTACTCAGTAAGCTGCATGTTACCCGTCGACTCCATAGTTGAGGGGCTCTGTAGACACCCCAATTTTGTACCCCTGGTATGTGACATGACATAAAATATCAAGACCTGTTAAAACATTAACAAATGTCAAGTTACAAGGTCAAAAATGCAAAAGGACAAAGCATGATGCACAAAAGGACAAATTGCAGGGACCTAAGTGCTCAAAAATGCCAAGGTTTGAAGTTTGGGCATGGCTACCCATTGATTTGGGCATGGCGCCCAAATATGAAGAAGGTGGCGCCCAATTTCCTTCTCTGCCACCATTCATCCAATTTGTTGCCGCAATTCACAACTCTCGGAGCACAGTGTACACTCGTCTGATGCGTAAAGAAGAAAATGGGCGTGGCTACCCATTGATTTGGGCATGGCGCCCAAATATGAAGGGGGTGGCACCCAAAATGCCTCCTCTGTGCACTGTTCATCCAAAGTTTGCCGTAAAATGCAACTCATTCAGCGCGCGGTGCAACCGGTTGATGCGCTTGAGAAAAATCCTAATGCCTGCCGTGTCCCTGATTCAGCCTATAAATAGAGGCTTCAGTCGATCATTTTTAGCACACCTTTCCTTCCTAAAATTTCTCTGCGTCCTCGTTACGCTGAAGAAATAAATAGTGAGCGATCTTTTCAAAAGCCTCGAAACTCTGCCAAACCTCCTCCAAACATAAAACCAACCAGTAGGAGTGAGCCTTAGCCCCCCAGCTAGGTATCCACCCTATTTCCCCGGCCCAAAAACCATAAAGTAAGCCGTTACTCTGCCCGAATAATAGGCCGAAAAACAACCCATATAAGCCGTTATTCCGCCCAACCAAATAAGCCAAAACCACAAAAACTAAGCTGTCATTCTGCCCGAGTGAGTGAGCCAAAAACACCGTATATAAGCCGTCACTCTTCCCAAAACACATCAGCAGCAGCAACAAAAGTCTCCCTCTCCCGAGAAGGACAGAGCGAGCACACCCTATGCTGTTAGTAAGTTTTACTTTAAAGCTTTCATTTTGTAAAATTATTATTTCCAATCCGACCCAATGTAGATATATAAGCAGTTGTGCTGCCCGGATTTAGTTAGGAAATAATACTAAATATAGCCGTTATTATGGCCAAATATTTTTAGGTATATTTGTAATTATTTGCTTTATTTATTCACTAAAGCCTTTTTTTATAAAAGTATTATTTCCAATCCGGTTCAATGTAGATATATAAGCAGTTGTGCTGCCCGGATTTATTTAGGAAATAATACTAAATTTAGCCGTTATTATGGCCAAATATTTTCAAGTATATTTGTAATTATTTGTAAAGAGACAGTTGCAAGTCTGTAAATAATGTAAACAAATGGATGTATTTGTAGACAGTTAATGCTTTATTTATCTGTTAAATAAATATAACAAAAAGCATACTTTAGCCAAAAACTGTTTTGAGACCGAAAGGGCGAGTTGGGTGCCTAGCACCTTCCCAACTCCTAACTTAGCCTCCGAATCCGTTTTTTTACAATCTCAGGTTTTCGTTTTCTGGTTTTGCTTTATTTTTGCCTTAAAATAAAGATGGCGACTCTAAAACATTTTTGCCTTAGCATCTCTGGTTTTCTGGTTTTCCTAGCAACATCTTTCTTTGCACTTTCACGTTCTCCCCTAAACAAGGGAGAATGGGAATGAAAAGGTGATGTATTCCTATGTCCTGGTATCCCCTAAACAAGGGATAACTTGACGTAGAAAACCCAAAGCACCCATAGTGATCCGAAATAGGCCATAAAGCTATTTTCATAAAATCCATAGTGGGGGCACTGCAACATTCCTTCCTTGCACTTTCACGTTTTCCCCTAAACAAGGGAAAATGAGAATAGAAGGGTGATGCATTCCTATATCCTGGTATCCCCTAAACAAGGGATAACTTGATGCGGGAAACCCAAAGCTCCCATATTGGATCAAAATCCACTAAAGGCAACTGAGGCGCATTCCAACGCACTATTCTGACAGCACTCCTCCCGCACTTTTGCTTTCGTCCTTCCCTAAACAAGGGAGGGTGGAACGGGAGCAGTGGATGTCACCGCATCCGCACGAACGCGCACCCCTATCCAAGGGCGCGCGGGACGCGGGAGCAATTTCCCGGGAACCCACACATCACTTGAAAGAAAACCACATCACTAGGAAACATGGTCCCTTTAAACATGTTCCGGAAGATGAATTATATGCCTGGCCTGGGTCTCGGCAAAAACCAACAAAGACTTGTCAATTTAGTCCAGGATGAACTTAAGGAATGTATCCCTCCCTTTGGTCTAGGATGCACACCTACTCCAGCTAAAGTAGCCGCAGTCATGAAGCAAAAACGTGAGAAAAGAAAGGCGGAAAAGGAAAAGCGTCCTTACGAATATCCCCCTCTCCAACCATATAGAAAAACCTTAAATGGTTACTTTGTTAGGAAAGGGGAAACAGAATCCTATCTCAAGTTTCCTGAACCCTGGATAGACCAAAATGGGAACAGATGCCCTGGCTGGGAAATCTTTGAAAATGTCAGTCTTCTCACAGACAAAATAAACAAGTCACCTTGGAGCCCCGTAGCACTGCATATAAGACGACCACTTTTGAAAACACTTGGTCTATAGATCAGGACGACTATGCTCTGTCTTTATTTGATAATGACAACCTGGGAGACAACTTTTTGGGCATGATAGACGGAGACACTGATTATGGAAAACTCCCTGCTGAGTTCGAGCTTCTTGCTGCTAAGCCTCTGCAGAATTGGTACACTACGACTGGCCCGCTCTTGACTCCCGGAGAACTGGTGGACCGCTTCGGATATACCATCCCCCTTCCTTCCCCTAGCTTTACGGATTGGTCATCTACCGATCCGCTCCTTAAGAATGAGGATCTCAAACCCCAAGTCCTCAATAATGTAATAAGCTCTATGCAGTTTGCTATTAATGATAATCTGAATGTCTTTGCTTATTCCTTAGTTGCACCTACATTAAAAGACACATTAAATAATCACAATAATGAGTCATTTAATGAAATGAACCCATAAGATAAAAAATATTTGCTTGAGCTTGTAAAGTCAGTTGAGCAACAGGAACAACATAACTCAGCAGTAGTAGCTAAAGACTTGTCCGTCATCAATCTGGGGCTGAACAACCAAGTCAAAGAAATCAAAATCGGCAACTACCTGTAAGGCTCTGAAAGGGTAGCGCTCATTGACCTCCTCAAAGAGTTCGTAGACATCTTCGCATGGTCCTATGAAGATATGTCGGGGCTAGCTCCAGCCATAGTCGAACACCGGATCCCCATATATCCGGATGCTCGGCCAATCAAGCAGAAACTCCACCGAATCAAACCAGAATGGTCACTACAAGTCAAAGAAGAAATTATGAAGCAACTCCATGTCAATTTCATTCGAGTAGTTGAATACCTGATCTGGCTGTCCAACATAGTGACTGTTCCGAAGCCCAACGGGAAGGTCCAGATCTGCGTAGACTTCCGCGACCTCAACAAAGCGTCGCCCAAGGATGACTTCTCGCTACCCAATATTGATATTGTGGTAGATGTCGTTGCTACTCACAAAATTAGATCCTTCGTCGACGGCATGCTGGGCTACTATCAAATCAAAATGGCAGCAGAGGACCAAGAGAAGACTTCATTCACCACTCCTTGGGGACCTATTGCTATACTGTCATGCCATTTGGGCTCAAAAATGCCGGGGCTACTTATCAAAAGGCTGCCACCACTCTCTTCCAGGACATGATCCATAAAGAAATAAGAGGTCTACGTCGACAACATGATCGTACATTCCAGTGACGCCGACGGTGCTCATATCAAAGACCCTCGAAAGTTCATCGAAAGGTTAAGAAAGCACCAGATGAAACTTAACCCCACCAAATGCACATTTGGGGTCACCAAAGGCAAAGTCCTGGGATTCTTAGTGACCGAGCAAGGCATCGAGATCGAGCCAGCAAAGATCAAAGCCATAATAGAGATGCCGCAACCAAAAACTCCGACAGAAGTCAAAGGCTTCCTAGGCCGACTACAGTATATCAGCCGCTTCATCAGACAATTGACTACCACATGTGGGCCCCTCTTCCAACTCCTAAAGAAAAATACTGACCAAGTCTGGAACGAGAAATGCCAGCTAGCCATCGAAAAAATAAAAGCCTACCTCACCAATCCCCCTGTGCTAGCTCCACCTTATACACATAAATCTCTCCTCATATACTTATCCGTCACAGACACATCGGTAGGGGCTATGCTCGCCCAAGAAAAGAAAGACTCCTACATCGAAAATGCTATATACTTCATAAGTAGGAAGCTGCAAGGAAGCGAGCTGAATTATTCGGCATTGGAGAAAAGTTGCGCTGGCCTAGTCTGGACAAATCAAAGGCTTAAAACTTATCTGCAAGGACGATCCATCAAGCTCATATCCTGGATGGACCCCATAAAGTACATCTTCGGCAAGCCATCACTTTCCAGCCGACTGGCTAAGTGGTCCTTCCTTCTCAATGAGTTTGACATAACATATGTCATGCTCAAATCTATCAAAGACAGCGTAATTGTAGATCACTTAGCCGATCTACTTCTAAAAACGGAAGATGCAACTGAGCCCAGCTTCCCAGACGAAGGTGTCCTGGAAATCACTGACCACGACGCCAGCGGGCAGATGTTCTTTGATGGAGCTGCAAACAAAAGAGGATTTGGCATAGGGATCTTACTCATCGATCCGACAGATTCTCACACTCCACTGGCCATAAGATTGGAGTTTGAGTGCTCAAACAACACAACTGAGTACGAAGCTTGTATTGTCGGCCTAAAAGAGGCTCTCCAAAGGAAAGCCAAAAATCTCGAAGTCTATGGAGACTTTGCCCTAATCATAAACCAAGTTGGAGGAAAATGGAAGACCCAAGATCCCCGGCTGTAACTTTATCATGCCAAATTGACAGCACTTGCCGCTCGGTTTGATTATATCTCATTCCACTACTTGCCGCGGGATAGAAATCAATTTGCCGATGCACTGGCCACTTTAGCATCACTAGTTCAAATTCCCGCAGAAACCCAAGTCCAACCCTTTGTAGTCGGAAAGAAGGTCACGCCGGCATATTGCTTCAAAATTAATGCAGCCCCTAAAGCAGATCACGCGCCCTGGTATGTTGATATCCTAAATCTGCTTCAGAAAGGGATCTACCCTCCCAGCTTAGACAAAAGAGGGAGAATCTCCCTGCGAAGGGGGGCATCGCAATTTGTATTCAGCGGTGGCAGCTTATATAAAAGGCACTACCAAGGCCTCAATCTTTTATGCGTCGATCAGGCCAAAGCGGAGCAAATCATGGACCAACTCCACGGTGGTACCTGCGGACCCCACATGAACGACCATATGCTATCCAAGAAAGTTATCCGGCAGGGGTACTATTGGAGCACGCTTGAAACTGATTGCATTCGATGGGTGCGACATTGCGACAAGTGCCAACGTTTTGCAAATCTGCAGCATGTGCCCCCGCACATCCTATACAACTCCACAACCCCCTGGCCCTTCTCAACATGGGGAATCGACGTTATAGGCCAAATTCACTCGAAGGGATCCAATGGCCATGAATATGTCCTAGTAGCTGTCAACTACTTTACAGAGTGGGTGGAAGCCTCTTCCTACAAAATCCTGAATGCTCGCAAGGTGTCCGAATTCATCCGGATCAACATTATATATCGCTACGGAGTGCCTTTCGAAATAATCTCCGACAACAGCACGCATTTTGAAGGGGACGTGAATCGTCTGCTCGACGAGTTCAAAATCCAAAGACACAAATCCTCCCCCTACAAGCAAATGGTTCCGTTGAAGCAGCCAACAAGACACTTGAAAACATTATCAGGAAAATGGCTGACACAGGAAGAGATTGGCCAGAAAAGTTGCCGCTAGCCCTCTTGGGCTATCGCACCTCAGTTCGTACACTCACCGGGGCTACCCCCTATTCTCTAGCATACGGCATGGAGGCAGTGCTGCCTATTGAAGTTGAAGTACCATCATTAAGAGTAATGATGGAATCTGACATAGCAGAGGTTGATTGGGTCAGAGGACGATTTGAAGAATTAGCCCTGATCGATGAACGACGCTTACTAGCCCTAGAGCACACTCGAGCCTATCAAAGGCGCATAGCCCGGGCATTCAACAAAAAAGTCAAAGGCCGTGACATCCAGGCTGGAGATCTGGTACTTCTAGAAAAACCCCCTAGTTATGTTGACACTAAGGCAAAATGGAAATCTTAGTGGATGGGACCGTATATTGTCAAAGAGATCCAGTCAGGAGGTGTCGTACTCCTCACGAACCAAGAAGGAGAGGACCTTGTTCAGCCCTTCAATCTTGACAAGCTCAAAAGGTACTATGCTTGAGCCAATCTATCCGGAAAAAGTGCTTCCCTCTCCAGCTCGCTAGGTTGAAAACCCGAAAGGGCGGCCTAGGCAAAAGTTTGAGCGAAAAAAAAATATAATACAAAAAGAAGAAATAAGGGCTCGCTAGGTTGAAAACCCTGAAAGGGCGGCCTAGGCAAAAGTTAGAGCAAAAATAAAAAAAAAACAATAAAAAGGAGAAATAAGGGCTCGCTAGGTTGAAAAACCGAAAGGGCGGCCTAGGAAAATGTTAGAGCATACATATAAAAAAAAGAGAAAAAAATGGAAAATCAGGAGAAAAAGGGAAGGGAAGGCACTCTTTGAATCCTCAGCATCCTATCTCCAGACTTCAGCATGCAAAGGGCTCGACTGACAAAAGAAAGAAAAACACCACGACAGAAGCTCACATTAAAAACACTAAAATATAATATTACAGGTCCTAAGGTGCAACTTAGGAATTTTTATTAAGACATTTACATTATGCATTATGCCTGCACATATATACTTTTGCCTATACCACCACTTGTTCCCCCCAAATCTCCCTTCGTTTGAAGCTTCAACCCCGAAGTGGTCCATCAGTGCCTGTGGCGTTTGCCCAGCTGGACCCATATACTTCTTCTGCAAGGCACAGAAAAGGCTCAGTCTCATCAGAACGAGAAGCACCTGAAGTGTCCCTGTCCTATTCATTATCCGCACTGCCGTCCTGAAACAGCCAAACGATTGGGATTCCGACTATTCACTGCTGCCCTAGGTGATTGCGAAGAAAAATGCAGGGGCTATGAGAATAGCCTTATGCCAAGTGTAGCCCTGCAACAACTATATGGCCGAGAACACAAGGAGGTGACTGCCTTTTCCTCTCCTCGCATATATAAAAAAAAAAAAAAAAGAGAGATAAGCCCGCTCAAGCCCGAAGGTATACTCCTTTAAAACTCATTTATGAGATACAGCGCGCCATCAACCTTAGATACCGGTATAGCTTTATTTCATGCATGTGTTTTGAGTGTACATTTTATTTTCTCATATCATGTAAAATTATATTGCATTACATAATCCATGTTTGTACAGATTTTAGAAAAGAAAAAAAAAGAAGAAAATAAACAGATGTTAAGCATGCAAAAAAGAGAGAGAGAGAGAGAGAGAGAGAGAGAGAGAAATGGCAAGCGTGCAAAATAGAAAAAAAAAAGAAAAAAATCAGAAAAGGGAAAAATGCATGTACAAAAAAAAATGAAGAAATAGAAAAGAAACTCTCCCGTCAGCAATGGAGGAAAGGAAGCAGAAGGGAGAAAGAATGAAGGCTGCTCTTTCATCCCGTAAGTCAAGAAAGAAGGAAGGAAAAGAGGGATTTTTCACTTTTCCCCTCCAAGCAACTCAGAATCAACACTTAAGTCCTTAAAATTCCAAAGTTGCAGAATGGCCCCTAAAACTTAACAGAAAGTTAACAAAATTAATTTTGTTAACCAAATTCGACGGCCTTTCATCCCAAGAACAAGGAAAACGCATGTCTCCAGCAAGTCAGCCGCAAGACAAGCAGAAAAGTCAGAAAATTCGGCAGCAAAAGTAAGCCCCTTTCTCTTTTTTCGTAAAAAATAAAGTCAAAAAAAAAAAAAACAAAACAAAACAAAAAAAAAAGAGGAAATTCCAAAATTAAGTCATGAAAAAAAAAGGATCCCCAGCATGAAAAGCAATAACTGCAGAAATGGCCAAAATCCGCTGAACCAGCAGCAACAATCAAAAGCATGAAAAAGGTAAGGTTTTCTTATTCTACTTTCATAAAAAAAAATCTTTTTCAAAAAAAAAACAAAAGAAAAAAAAAGAGGAATATTCAAAAAACAAAAAAAAATGAGGGGAAGAAAAAAAAGAAAAAACTTTGTCGTATCCAGTGGATTTTTGATCGCTGATACGCTACGCTGAAAAATTTGAAGAACGCTTCTTTATCGTATTCGATGTTGGGTATTTATCTGCCGAGTACGCCGAAAATCAAGGTCTCTTATTGTGTTTGGAAACAAGGTATTTGACCAGCCAGAAATAATTTTGATACTGCCTCTTAACTTATTTCAACGTCAGGTATTTATCGGTTGAAGTATGGTTTTCGAAAAACATAAAAATCTTCATACCGTATTTGACAACGGTTCCGGACCGGAAGAATACGACTTTTCGAAATACATGAAAATCTTTTTTTTCGTTTGTGCTCTCGGATGGGTCTTTAACCCAAAGAGCACAACATCCTCGTTGGTTGTTCGTCTTGCTTGAGGCCAAACTACGTTTGGTCTGATTCCTTTTATTAAGGGATACGTAGGCAGCCTACATTAGTAGGTCCGACCATCATAGCACTTAATTTGCATATCTGCTTAAAAACTGCGATAACCTGCTATAACTGACTAAAAATGTCTAGGATATGGAGGTTTGTTTCATGTTATAAATTGCTGCATTATAACTGCTACCTGTTGCATCTTTCTCCCTCGTTTTATAATTGAACGAAATTGGAGAGTATATTTCTTATCAACGATGTTCGTCTAATCAGTAAGCTGTGGGTTACCCATAGACACCATCGTTGAGGGGCTCTGTAGACACCCCAATTTCGTACCCCTGGTATGTGACATGACATAAAATATCAAGACATGTTAAAACATTAACAAATGTCAAGTTACAGGGTCAAAAGTGAAAAAGGACAAAGCAGGATGCACAAAAGAATGAAATGCAGTGTTCAAAGTGCAAAGAAATGAAAATGTGAATAGTGCTGGTACCACCCATGCCAAATCTTGGCATGGCGCCAAGTTTGGCTTTGGTGGCGCCAAGAAATGCCTTCCGGCTCCCCGGATTCGCTACAAGGCCGCAAGCTCAAACTTGGTACAACCGATTGATGCGTGAAGAAGAAAAATTAATTCCTCGGTGTCCCTTATCCACCTATAAATGAGGCCTTGGGGTCCGTCTTCAACACACCCATTCATCGATAAAATTGTCGCGCTCTCGTTACGCTGGAGAAATAGAGAGTGAAGTGAGATAGTGAGCGAACACCTCAAAAAGCCTCGAACCCCTGCCAAACCTCCTCCAAACACAAAACCAACCAGTAGAAGTGAGCCTTAGCCCCCCAGCTAGGTATCCACCCTATTTTCCCAGTCCAAAAATTGTGGAAAGAGCAGTTGCTCTGCCCGATTTCAGCCTACCTCAAGCAAACACAACAACCAAAATAAACAGTTACTCTGCCCAAATCCCAAGGCCAAAAGTAACTTTCAGAAGCAGTCACTCTTCCCAAATCCACACAACACACAAACAACAACAACAAAAAAGACTCCCTCTCCCTGAAGGACAGAGCGAGCACACCTTAGGCTATCAATAAGTTTTATTTTTAAGTTTTTATTTGTAAAAGTATTATTTCCAATCCGACCCAATGTAGATGTATAAGCAGTTGTGCTGCCCGGATTTAATTAGAAAATAGTACTAAAAAGAGCCATTATAATGGCCAAATATTTTCAAGTATATTTGTAATTATTTGTAAAGGGACAGTTGCAAGTCTGTAAAAAATGTAGACAAATTGATGTATTTGTAGGCAGTTAATGCTTTATTTATCTATTAAATTAATATAACAACAAGCATACTTTAGCCAAAAACTGTTTTGAGACCGAAAGGGCGAGTTGGGTGCCTAGCACCTTCCCAACTCATAACTTAGCCTCTGGACCCGCTTTTATTATCTCTGGTTTTATTTTTTTTGGTTTTGCTTTATTTATTCCTCAAAATAAAGATGGCGACTCTAAAACATTTTGGATCTAGTGGGGCCTCGCAACATCTTTCCTTGCACTTTTCCGTTCTCCCCTAAAAAAGGGAGAATGAGAATGGAAAGGTGATGTATTCCTATGTCCTGGTATCCCCTAAGAAATGGATAACTTAACGTAGAAAACCCAAAGCACCCATAGTGATCCGAGATAGGCCATAAGGCTATTTTCATAAAATCCATAGTAGGGGGCGCAGCAACATTCATTCATTGCACTTTCACGTTTTCCCCTAAAAAAGGGAAAATGGGAATAGAAGGGTGATGCATTCCTATATCCTAGTATCCCCTAAAAAAGGGATAACTTGACATATAAAACCCAAAGCTCCCATGCATATTGGATCAAAATCCACTAAAGGCAACTGAGGCGCATTCCAACGCGCTATTCCAACATCACTCCTCTCGCACTTTTGATTTCGTCCTCCCCTATACAAGGGAGAGTGGAACAAGAGCAGTGAATGTCACCGCATCCGCACGTACGCGCACCCCTATCCAAGGGCGTGCGGGGCGCGGGCGCACGCCTCCCGGGAACCCACATTTACTCTTCAAAAAAGAGAGATGTTTTCTATGTGTTTTCTTTTTGTTTACCAAAACATGTAAAAACAAGAAATCTCCTCACCATTATACTCAATTGCCATCTCCAAATTAATCTTCCTCTTTAACCTTTCATAAATGCATAACTAGTCTATTAGTGCATCATTCACTCTCTATTTCAAAAACAAATTTCAGTAAGTTCTACCACTTCAAAAAAAAAATAATTAAAAAAACCAATAGGGAGCTAGAGAAGAAAGGAAAGTTGGGAAAGCCAAGAAGCCAAGAAAGGAGAAAAGATTGGAAAGCTGGGAAATCCAGAAAAGCCAGGCAGCTGAAGGATCATACACAAAAATTCAGGACTAGGGCTTTCAAACCACCCAGGGGTGTCTCTTTTGCCCATATTAATGTCTACATCGCATCCTTGCAGAGTATGTTCACTAATCCATTTGGTCTCCTTTATTTCAAAATTCCAACCAAGTCTTCAAATCGAGCTTTCCAAAGGTATTTATCTATATTCGAGTCTAGTAAATTCTTGCTTCTCATATATTAGTTTGTCGAGTTTTTTTCTTGGTATTTCAGCACCACATATTGTTGAAATGTCTGCTAAAACAATTAATAAAAAAATTAAATAAAAAATCAACTCATTTAAAAACATGATAAAACTACACGGGTTCATAATGAGTCATTTCGAAGATATGGATCGATAAACCATTAAAAACGTGAGTTGAATAAAAGCAACCTTGTAACACCCCGCTCCTTCGTTAGTTCGGTTTGCGTGCCATACTTGCACTTCTTCCTTTGTCGAATGTATGTTTGGTTTACGAGAGGGTCTAGATATGTATGAGAGACCACATTAATACCAAAACACTATTAAGAAATGCCATATAGTTGTTGACTTGCTAAAGTCACAAGTCGTGACTTGACGATAGTCGAAATGCGACGCGATTGAGAGTTTGCTTGCGTTTAGCATTCGTGACCTCGGTTTGGTCCTAGACCTCTACAAGATGGTTTATTAACATGTTTAGATGTATTAGACTTCAAGTTGCCGGTGTTCCTTAAGTCTATTGATGATTTAGAAGCTTTGGAGATAGCTTTCGTCTCTATCGCGTAGTTCGGGGATCGAGTCGCGTAATCGTCTCTCCTTTGGAATTCTTATTTCCCTAGATGTTATTCAAATTTCTAGGATTATTCAAGCTTCTTCATTAGCCCTTAGACTTGCCTTAAAAGTTTCCTTTCGATGCACGTTCAATTGCTAGTTCATTCGTCGTTCCGGTTGCACGTTGTTGCACCTCTTCCCGGTTTCGCTCCGAGTTGTTTTGGGAGTTGTTTCGGGGGTTGTTGTGAGTGTTCTGTGGGGGGTTCTAGACCAACTTTGAAAGGGGTTTTAACCTTGATTACTTTGGTTATGTGTTTGTGGGTCTTTTAGGTTGAATTTTGAGCCATTTTGGGTCTGCCGGGCTTGCCCTCGCAAGGTGGAATGGCCTTGCCCCCGCAAGGTCAATGGAAGAAGTCACCTAGAGAGGCTGGAGAGCTTGCGGTTGCAAGCTATAGGGGACCTTGCGACCGCAAGGTGCCCCGACCCTGTTTTGCCCTGTTTCGTGTTTTGACGAGAAATACCTATCCTACCCTCATCAAACCCCCTCTAAACCCATCCTAATATCCCATACTTAGCCCTAAACATGTAATAACATTAGTTGGAAGTTAATTAAGGTTAGATTAGTGAGTGATTAATCCTAATCTCTACTAATTTTACCAAGGAATTCCCTATTTTGCCCTCTTGGTTTGTGGAGGTATAAAAGCCAAATCCCTTTGCAATTTTCAGAAACGTTCCTCATTTCTCCCCAACCTTCTTACATATTAGAGAAAGAGAAAGAGAGAGAGAGAGAGAGAGAGAGAGATTCCATGGGAGATTTCAAGCCCTAGCCTTCTTCTCTCTTCGATCCATGACGATCCAACCGTCCGATTGCCTTCAAACTTCAGATTCGTGAAGCCCTCGACGAGTAGAACAAGTTCACCGATCGGATTTGCATTCTTTGGAGTTTTCATCCGAGCTAGGTAAGTTACTTTATTTTGATTTTGGTTCATTGGCCCTAAGGAAAACAACCTATGTGCTATTTGTGGGCAATGAACACTTGATATGCTATGTGTGCCCATTTTGGGGATTTTTGGAGATATGAACTTGTTAATAACATGAATAGGATGATTTGAATGTTATTATGTGTTGTAAGAAATGGGTTATCCCTTTGTTAAGGTTTTTATGAATTTTGGGGCTTGGGAATCAAGCCCGAATTATTTTGGAATTTGTTTTAAATTGAAGAGGATGATAATGTTGGGATTTATGGAACGTGTAAATAATGAAACTTAATAGTAAGACTCAACGGAGTCATTATAAGTTTAATAATGTGTTAGTGAACTTGGGTTGAAATCCTACGATGTTTGGGCTTCGTTTGATTATGATTGTGGTGCACTTAGTTTCTAAACTTCAAGTGGGATTATGATTACGATGAGTTCTTGGATTTTTAGGCTTGGGAATCAAGCCCGAATGAATTTTAGGATTTTGATATATATTTGAGTGGAGTGATATTTTGGGGATTTATGATATATATATATATATATATATATATATATATATATATATATATATATATATATATATATATATATATATATATATATATATATATATATATAAATAATGAAATGTAGTATTAAGACTCAACGGAGTCGTTACAAGTTCAATATTATACTAATGAACGTTGGGTTAATACCTACGATGTTCGGGTTTTTGGTCGGTTAAGATTGTGAGCACCCGAGCATCTCACTTTGTGTCTAATTGTGACACCCATGCTAAGGATACTCATTGGGGAATTTATTTAGAGCGTGCCCGGGAGAGCACGGTACATTAAAGACCAACCTATGGTCTCGAGTATGGTTGAAAAATAATTATTGAGTGAGTTCTCACTTTTGGGGAAAATTGATCGGTTGCACATGAACGTACTTGTGGGTTATGACTACGGTGTAGTCTTTGGTTTGATTTCAAGTAGAGGTCCATTATAGACCTCATAATATGATTCTTGGTGGGTTTATACTATTCTTGATTTAATCGGTGACTTGAGATATTTTAAGATTAATTGGCTGTGAGCAATGTATTTACCTTAATTTGATTTATGGTAAAGAATAATAACCTACTTGGTCGGATGAGTTCGCTCTTGTCGAATTCATTCCTTATTTGTTTATATTGAGTAAATACATACTTGAGCATTTGGTCGGATGGGTTCTCTCTTGTCGAATCCGATCCTTATTTGGTCTTGACGAGTAAATATCTACTTGTGCATTGCATTGAGTCCAGCTGGCATTATTTGGTATGATTTTTATGTCAGGGTGGGACGATACATCGCCCATACGAATCGCCGATTCAGATACGCTATGGATCGCCTGCACGGGACCTCACACACCCCTCCATTGTTGGCCGCAATGGGGAAGTAGCCCCTTTACCGTAACAATACGTGCGTCACAGGCTGCTATTAGCCGATGGAGTTCGGTATATCGATGCGAAGTCACGAGCATCGTAGTCACGATATTAGGTAACAGTGTTTTTCTTGCAGGAGCTACGTAGCGGCCGGGCCTATAACATATCCTATTGTGATGTTTAATACTCGCACTTATGTGAATAACGTGCTAAGTGCAATTTGTGATCATTGAGGGTTGGACCCATGTTGTGATCATTTGAGGGTTGGACCCATGGTTTTATTATTTGAGGGCTGGGCCCATATTTTGGTTGTACATGATTATTGTTGGTACATTATTATTATGATGCCACGATTGTATTTTTACTGCTGCATTATGCCATGCCATGCCATGCTATGTCATACGGTTGCATTTAGTAGCTTACTGGGTCATTATGACTCACTCCATGTGTTTGTTTTCCTTAGTGTGTGCAGTGAGCTCGTTAGTGCGCGTTGCAGCTACGGGTGCAAGTTTGATAGCAGGTGGTCTTCCGGGCTTTAAGCTTGGAGATTTTATTATTATTGTTATTATGTATTTGTGAGACGCGAATGTAAAGTTATGTAGACTTTACTTGGGTAGATTATGTTAGTATTTTATTATTGTTTATTTTGGGAGCCGACTTGTTTGGTCGAGCTGTTGTATTCATTTAGAAGTTATTATGTCGTCTTCCCGAGCAAGGTTTTAGCTCGCGTATTCTAGTATTGTGTTATGGTCGTTTCCATCTTCGACAATTTTAGTCGTGAGACCTTGATTTTGTTGTTAGTATTTAAATCTCTTATTCCTTTAGTTGATTTGTCCCTCCGGCATGTTTTAGCCGTTGAGTGGTTGTTTATCAGGTTGGGTTCTTGTTGGTTCGCCGGCCTTTGGTTGTCGATGGTTTGTTGCCCGTGCGCAATGTTGCGTCACGTGCGTCGTAGATTTGTCAAGAGATAGTTGTCTCTTAGCTTTGCGTTCCTTGGTCTAGGATTTAAGGCTTGGGTTCCACTTATGATTTGCTTCCGCATATTTTAGTTTTTGTTGTTTCATTTTGCCGTTATGGCCTTACATTCATGTCTTGAGCTTGTTGGCTCAACTCTTGACTCGCACCATTATGCTTAGCAGGTGCTTGTCCATGTTTTAGCTTGTCTTGACGGCACGACCTTGGGATTTCGCATTGGAGTCCGGATCGGGTCGTTACAAACCTTCTGTCTTGGTGAAAAGTCATCTTTGACCATTGCAACCGAGCTGTTAGTAACACCCTAAGGGCTTCCAACCATACACCAAACCCTTTCCAAATACCTAAAACAAATCCACCACATGCCAAAACCAACCCCCACCGAAACTAAGACCTTCAAATATCACCAGCTAAGCAACTACCCCTATGATCCAGCTTCCCAAAACTGGGGCTGCTTCACCCTTATATATATATCTACCAAGAGTGACAACCTTTTTATCCCAAGAGAGTGGAGACAGATACCTCTTCAAGCACTCTCCCAAATTGCTCCGAAAGGTCAAAAAAAAAAGGGGGGGGGAGAAGAAAGAATTAAAAAAAAAGAAAGAGCAAGGTTGAAAATTAAAAAAGAAGAAGAATCCTATGTATATATATATATATATATATATATATATATATATATATATATATATATATGAAAGCCTCTTCTTAGTAATTTCCTCAAAATCTCTCTCTCGCAACAAAAAAATAACTAATCACTCTTGGATAACCCCATAACCAACAACCAAAGCCAAAAGCCGATCTCCCAATGCCTACAACCAGGTCCAGAAACCAACTTTCCATCCAAACCCACAACCTAAAAGGCCAGTCAATGATCGCTTCTAACTGCCTTTCCGAAAATAACCAAATCCATAGCCCAAAATGCCTTTGAACCAGAGGCCAATGAAATCCTCAACCCTAATTCCAATCCATCCCAAACACTTAAACACTATACCCTAACCTAGTTGCAACCTATAGCTTTGTTTCAATCGGTTATAACGTGATCTGGGTCCAGGACAAAACTCCTTACTAAAAAACATATAAAATCGTCAAAAGATAAATGTTAAGTAGGGTCCATAAAACTTATGATATTCGGCGATAAACTCTGGATCATGACTCTCTTTTTATCCATTAGAGTCATCCTTTTTTTTCTTTGAGCATACTCATTTCTGTCTCTCACAAAAGTCTCTCCCAATCAAGTCTTTCTGGGGTTGTCCCTAGTTAATTTCTTCAAGAACATTCCCATCCCATTTTACAAAATTTGATTCATCGAGCCATCCCGGGGCTTCTCCTACAAAACTCATTGGATAGATAAAGGCTCATCATCTCCAGAAACAGTTGTCCTTTCCATCTCTGCCTGAAGAAACGAATATGCTACAAAGTCGTGATCTCTCGAGAATAATTAGTTTATCTTCATATGCATTGAAAGACCAGGTCCATATGAGGTAAAGGCTCGCTAGGTTGAAACCCGAAAGGACAACCTAGGAAAAAGTTAAAGCACACCAAAAAAAAAAGAAAAAAATGTGATCCCTCCGAGGCATCGATTAGTAGGACTCACTAATCCTGAATGAATTCCTTTCTTGAATAATGCACTAGTCAAAAGACTAAAAAGTAACCATAAACTTCACCCACCTCTATCTCAAATATCACCATCAACTCTTATACTCATAACCCTTCAAAGCGAAAAGCCACATCCTAATCTCTCTTATCACATCTGCATCCTCTGACCCGTCTTGTCTTAGCATGTTTAAGAAAACAATAGGCACACATCCATGTCATAAATTCAATTTACAAAAAAGAAAGAAAAAGTATTTCCAAATGCATTTTATCTTAGCTTGAATCTTGTCATTACATCATCTTATCTTGTCAAGTATTTGCCATATCAACCTCCATGCAAAATGCATATCTTCTTCCTTCACCCTCCAAGGACCATGGACACCAATCTTTATCAAGACTTATCAAAGCTACGAAACAAAGTGTCCAACGACCTTGCAATACAAATCATGTCAACAACTCCTGTTCAATTCTTACCCAAGGCTGGTAAAAGCACTACCAGCAAGCTCCAACATCCCGCACAGGCAACACATCATTCCAGTGTACTATGGATATCTCACCAATAGGTCTACAATCCAATAATCAATGACACTCCCTAGCAAATATCATAGACACATCAATCTCGTCGACGAGGGCACAACATCAAACATGACCGACGATGGCACATCATCAAGTTTGCCGATGATGACACATCCAGTAATCATGCCGAAGATGCCACATCTTGATTACAACATCACTTCCTGCAAAGCATCCCTACATGAGTCACAACAAAGTACCCGCATTTTGTTTCTGTGGCCAATGAGAAAATTTGTCATATTGCTGGAATCGGTGATATTTGCTTGAAATTTGATTCAGGAAATGTTTTTACTTTGAAGAATGTAAGACATGTGCCTGTTTTGTGCAATAACTTGATGTCTTGTGCCACATTAGAAGATGATGGGTTAGAGGGTGAATGGGGTAAGGGTATGATGAAAATTACGAAGGGCAATTTGGTAATTTTGAAAGCTGAAAAATGAAAGAGTTTGTATGTTTGCAATGTTGTCCCGGTGTCTTTTATTGGAAACCAAACAAATGCTTTTAAGAATGAAAATTCTGATTTGTTGCATAAAAGACATGGACTTTTGAGTAGTAACGGCTTAGAAATTATTCACAAAAATGAATGTTTTGTTGATGATGAGATTTCTTGTGTGCCTTTGTGTGATACTTCTGTGACTTGCGAACATCAAAGGGTTAGTTTTGCGCATCCACGTCTGAAAAATTTCTCTTTTAAAAATCATCTTGAGCTGATCTATGCGGATGTGTGGGGTCCTCTGTGTGCGCCATCGCATGGTGGGAATAGATATTGGTTATCTATTGTCGATGACTTTTCAAGGAAAGTCTGGGTTTTTCCTATGCAAGATAAAAGTGATGTTTTTGGTAAATTAAAAACATGGAAACTTTTGGTCGAAAATCAAACGGGAAAGAAAATTAAGAAACTTGGGACGGATAAGGGGTTAGAGTTCTGTAACGGTGAGTTAGGGAGATTCTGCGTGGAGAGTGAGATTGATCATGAAATATCTTTCCCTTGCAATTTGACTGAGCGTATGAATAGAACTCTGTTAGAACGAGTGAGGGTTATGCTTGCTTCGACGGGTCTTCCCATAGGCTTTTGGGGAGAGGCAGTTGTGTCCGCCGCCTATATGCGCAATAGGTCCCCTTCTATCCCGCTTAGTAATAGATGTCTTGAAGTTGTGTTTTTTGGTTGTGAAATTGATTTTTCAAACTTGCATGTTTTCGGTTGTGCTGCATACATTCATCAAGATAATAACAAACTTGAATCTCGGTCGGTTCGTTGTGTTTTCTTAGGGTACTCGGAGAGGGTGAAAGAGTATAGACTGTGGATGAGAGATGAGAATGACGAGAGACTTGTCATGTGTAGGGATGTAGAGTTTGACGAAACTGAATTTCCGTACTTGTTACCTGCTCAGCCTGTTAATGCTATTGTTGCACTTCCTCCCCCGGCTCCAATTGTGGTGGAGCAACCCTATGTGTTGGACTCTCTTGATGTGAACTCCTGTATGCTAAAAAACTGTGCTTGCTAATACGGAAATTGTTGATAAAGAATGTGAACAAAATGAGGTGGAAGAAAATGTGATGGAAATTCCTAGACTTGAAAATTTAGGTGCATATCAACTTGCTAATGGTAGGCCTAGACCTTTTGTTAGGAGGCCGTCCAGTTTTGATAGAAAATTTCACATTTCCTCATTTGTGTTTGGTATGCTAAATTATTTTAACAATTTGAATGATCCCATGATTTACAACAATAGTGCTTTAAATTTGGATATCCTAGTGATTGGTTTAATGCTTTAATGGTTAATATTAATGCTTTGCATGTGAACAATTCTTGGACTTTGATGCCCCTTCGTGTGGGTGATCTTACTTCTTTTAAAGCTAGGTTGGTTGTAAAAGGGTTTTGTCGAAAACAAAGGATTGTGATTAAGCTTGCTTTAGTTGCCCAATTCGATTGGGAGGTTGAACCTTTGGTGGTAACAAAATTTCAATCTAGTTTTAAAATGCTTGATTTTGATACTTGTGATTGATGATTTGTTTTGGTTACCCGGAAAATCCTCGACGTACTTGGTGTGTGTTGTGGTATCTTTCTTGTTCTTACTTTGTGTTTGAGATTAAGTTAGATTGGCTTACTTTGTGTTAGCGGTTATGATTTCCTTGAAATCCATGGGCTATTCTTTGTGATTAGTTATGGTGTCTTGACTAATTTTACTTTGTGTTTAAATTAGTTAAGTGTTTTCCCTGTTTTGGTCCTCCTTTGTGTTAGATCAAGTGCAGGGTTAAGGCGATGATGAGCATTTTCTATTTTATATGTCCTCAAGTCCAATGGTGTAAACCGACACTTGCTCCAAGGTGGAGATTGTTAGAAATTGTTGGAGACCCAAATCAGTGGGGCAGCCCCTTTCTAAATTATTCTCCCTAAGCCCAATCAGTTGTGGCCCAACTCCTTGATGCAGCCTGCCCATCTCTTGGGTCAAGTCTTTTTTGTCACTTGCAGTTTTGCGGAGGGGTAGCTTTGTCATTGCCTATTCCTGTTAGTGACTCCCTGATTTAGTCGCCCTTTATAATTTGTGGCCTTCGTAATTTGTAGAGAGGGGGCCGGGGAGGATTCAAAGAGTTTGCAGTTAGAGCAGAGCGTGAGCTGTGGTGAGGGCTGTGTATGCGGTGAGTGGAGAGAGCAATGAGAGTGAGCGTTTGAGGAGAGAGGGTGACTGTGAGCTGTGAGGATCCAACAGGTAACCGTTTTTCAACCCCCTTTGTTCTGATCTCTGGTAAGTACCTTCAACAGAAATCTATCGGAAATTCCTTTCTTCGTCTTTCAGTTCTTGGTGAGCCAGTGACTTTGAGAGTGATATAGATTAGGAGCTCTTTCTGAGTTTTTTGGTCTGTTGAGTGAGTACAGAGTTTAGTGAGCTTGGGTTGGGGTTACGGGTTGCTGGGTTTGTGTGAGTGATCCTCTTTTCTGTCGTCTTCTCTGGTTGTCTCCTCTGTTATATGTTGCCAGAGCTTGGGGTCGAATCTGTTCTGTGGCTTTGACCTTGGTTTGCGGTGTGTTGGTTCTGTTGGACTCGTTGGTGGATATGGTCGGTGAAAGGGTATCTGAGCCGACAAGAGTCTAGCCGAGGTCTTCGACTGATTACGGCGAGTCGTGTTTGGAACACGGCGACGTTGTACTCCCGTATGTCGCTTCTTCATATTTTCTGTTTCTATTTCTTGTGTACTGACGTTTTCTGTTTTGCAGCTCTGTTTTTTCTCCGTTCTAGTTCCAGCTCACAGTGTATTTTTCACTCTCTGTTCTTCCATAACAGATTGGTGAAATACTGGTGACGGTGACTTTAAGGTTATTTACTGTTAGACCTCCCGGTGATTAAATGTTATCCCCTCCCTGGTTTGTAATCGATAGTGAGGTTGAATACTTATTAATTTTGTAATAACTAGGGTTATCCACTTTATTTAATCTTGAGTCTGTATTTAATCTGGTTGCTCCAATTCTTATACTGAATTGTTCCTGGCTATTTCGTGTAGTAGTGAAATTACACAACAACCCTAAATTAAACCAAGCGTTAGATTTATTTCATTACCGTGTCATCCACATAAATAAAGGGTTAAGCTTTTACTGGATGATTTCATTTTTGATAAAGTTGGACATCTATGTTTTGTTTGAAATCGGTGGTGGAGAAGGATTCATAAGGATGGATTTGAACTCTTGGAATAGGCATATTAACTCCATGTATTTTGAACTTTTGGAAAAGTCAATCCATAAAGAACTTCTTAGTAAGGGTATTCTCTCCATTATAACAAAAAACAGACGGTAAATGTAACTATAGAAGGGGGGAATCGACTAAAAAAGCAAATTCATGGATCAAATGCATATGTTTTAAAACGTTAGAACCAAACTTAAAGTTTAGGTTAAATCGAAAGACCAAATTATATATTAATTCAACAGTTTATGAAGAGCCAGACAAATCTCTGGTTGGTATGGAGTTATTATTACTCCTAAATTTTATTACTCATTGAGCCCCAAAAATGTCTACTTTTTGCTGCTTGTATCAACTTCATCATGAAATTATTGAACCCAAGATAGCCCAGTGGTAGAGTTTAGACGTTATAAATATAAGATGTTAGGTTTGATTGCTTTCGATGCCTCCTTTGAACAAAATATTAATAAATAAATAATAAATTATTGTCTTACTTCATTTTCTAGTCCATACAAAAAAAAAAAAATTTGTCTTGGTTTCTGCATGTCTCTTCGCAAAGAGCCAGACAAATCCATGGCAGGTATGGAGTTAATAATTAAATTTTATTCCTCAATGACCACGAAAAAAGTCTGATTTTTACATGTTATGACTTTTGATCATGAAATTGTGGACACATATTTATGTGAAAGTTGACTTGGGATATATAATTAACCTTTTCTAATGTATCTGAAGGAGTGCCTATTTCTATTTTAAACAAAAACTGACACTTAATTTAAAGCAAAATGATGAGTATTTATTTTTTTTGGAACAATAAGTATAATTAATTAACACTAATCGTCTTTTAGATCATTATATAATGTTGGTCAACATCTTCAATTATTCATCACCACTGGCATTGTTCATCCAGTTTCACCATCTTACATAATTGGGATTTCGATAACTCCCATCTCTTTAATTACCATACTTGTTCATCTACTTTCTCAAACAACTGATTTTACCTCTTCCATATTCTTTCATCTAAGTTAACATGTCGTTCTCAGCCATGTCCTTTGAGCTTCCTGAGATTAGGAAGATCACTAATAAGTTCGATGAGAGAAGGATCATAAGGAAAGGGGAATCTGCAATTACTTACAAGGGGATCTGCAATGATGGCCAGATTGTTGCGGTGAAGCGTTTAAATAAAGAGATGAATCTAGCAGACCAGTTCTGGAACGAGATTCAGATACTCTCCAATTTTCCTAGCAATTATCTCGTCTCTCTTCTGGGTTATTGTGATGATTCGGATGAGTTAATACTCGTTCACGAATTTATGCACAAAGGGACACTGGAAGATAATCTCTTTAACTCAGCTACCACTAGTCCGTCATGGGAGCAGCGCCTCAAGATATGCATCGACACTGCCAAAGGGTTGGATTATCTCCATAATTGCACTGCTCAAACCGAAAGAATCATTCATCGGAATCTAAACCCTGCTAACATTCTGATAGACGAATATTGGACGGCCAAGATATCAGATTTCGGATCCGCAAAGATAGCCCCGGCAAATCAGACTAATACTGCTGTAAAAACCCGCATGAATAAGTCTGTTTATTTGGATCCAAACTATCAGTTCACCGGTGAACTAACCACGAGAACAGACGTATATGCGTTTGGGGTGATAATGTTTGAACTGCTGTGTGGAAGACCGGCACCTTTCGATGAAACACCTCCTCAAAAGTTGCGTGATTGGGCCAAACATCACATAACTGATCAAACACTTGGTCAGGTCATCGACCCACGTCTTGAAGGGCAAATCTCAGCAGATTGTTTGAAGGAGTTTGCTGATATCGCTAACAAGTGCTTGCTAGTTAACCTCAGTAGTCGCCCAAAGTTGCCCGAAGTGGTCGAAAGGCTAGAGTCGGTATTGAAAAAATGCCAAAAGACACGGTCTGTGTCAAATCCAACCACAAGAAGGCCAAATGAAGTTGGAAACAATCCAAAATCAGTTGTACCATCTTCTGGTTCTGGTTCTTGTTCTGTTTCTGGTAAATTATACTTGTCGGGTACCCGGGATAAAAATGTTTTGTATTATACGAGTTCGAGAACAAACAGAAAGACAGCCATAGATTACCGTTTGGTTCAGATAGTTTTGGAGGAGTACGGAGTGGATGCTGAGAAAAGGGATGTTATGGCTAACGAATCATACAAAAGGCAATTGAAGGGCGTGTTTGGAGAGAAGGTGATCAACCTGCCGCAACTATTTGTTAGAGGAAATCACGTTGGGGATGCAGATGAGATTATGAGACTTCATGCTGGAGGAGATTTGGAAAAGATTTTCTGAAGTCTCCTTTAAAAATAATCTCAGGTAACATCCACATATTTAAAAACTTTTTCATTTAACTAGAATAATGCCTTTATTCATTCCCATTTAAATTTGTTGAGTGATCCTAAAGAATCACACCGTCGGTTGACATCGTGTTTTAGAACTAACTAGTTTTTTTAACATGTGCGTTAAACACACATCAACTAAATTATACATTAAAAAATAAGGAGGATTAGTTTATTAATGTTGAAACTAACAAAGTTTAGGAATAATGACATAGCCTTTACATTGATATTGTGAACATATTTATAGGGTTACAATACTTGCTACACAAGTTAGTCTAAATACAAGAGGGATTAGAAAACCTAAATACAAGAGGGATTAGGAAACCTAAATACAAGAGGGACTAGGAAACCTAAATACAATTAAATTAGGAAAGTATCTAAAGATAATTATAATATATTACAAATATATTATATTCACTAATACTATAAATATAATATATATTAAATATATTATATTCTCTAATATGCTCCCGCAAGATGGATCACCGTTAGGAGAGACAAATCTTGTGAAGAATATATATGCGACAAATCTTGTGAAGAATATATATGGACAAATGAGAGTGGAAAAATGAGAGGGTGATCGGCGCGAAATGAGGAGGGGTCGGCGAGCTGGGTCTTCCGAGGAAGACAAGTTGTTGAGTGAGGGGTCTTCGGCGAGCTGGTGAGAGCCTGGTTTGCTGAAGACATGGTTTGCTCGAGGAGCGAGCCGGGTTGAGGAGTGTCGCTTGCGAGCCGGGCGAGAGCTGGGTTGGCCGAGGAGTCCTGAGTTGCTCGAGGAGCGAGCTGGTTGAGGGTCTTCGGCGAGCTGGTGAGAGTCTGGTTTGCCGAGGAGACATGGTTTGCTCAATGAGCGAGCTGGTGAGAGCCGTTTTTGCCGAAGAGTCCGTGAGGTGCTCGAGGGGCGAGCTGTTGAGAGAGGACTGCAGCGAGCTTGTGAGAGCCAGGTTTGCTGAGGAGTCCGTGGGTTGCTCGAGGAGCGAGCTGTTTGAGGGAAGGCCTCAGCGAGCTGGTGAAAGCCGGGTTTGCTGAAGAGTCTGTGAGTTGCTCGAGGGGTGAGCTGGTGAGGGAGGACTGCAGCGAGCTGGTGAAAGCCAGGTTTGCTGAAGAGTCCGTGAGTTGCTCGAGGGGCGAGCTGTTGAGAGAGGACCGCAACAGCCGCGAGAGCCGGCTTGCCGAGGAGTCCGTAAGTTGCTCGAGGGGCGAGCTGTTGAGGGAGGACTGCAGCGAGCTGGTGAGAGCCGGGTTTGCTGAGGAGTCCGTAAGTTGCTCGAGGGGCGAGCTGTTGAGGGAGGACTGCAGCGAGCTGGTGAGAGCCGGGTTTGCTGAGGAGTCCGTAAGTTGCTCGAGGAGCGAGCTGTTGAGGGAGGGCCTCAACGAGCTGGTTAGGGCTGGGTTTGTCGAGGAATCCTTGAGATGCAGGAGAGGCAAGCAATGGAGGAAGGACGCCGGCGAGCTGGTGAGAGCCGGGTTTTCCGAGTAGTCCGGAGTTGCTCGATAAGCGAGCTAGTGGAGGGAGGGCGGTGGCAAGCTTGCCTTCCGGCGAAGAGACGAGCTGGGTTTGGCAAGGATGCCGAATTACTCGAGGAACGAGCGGGCCGGGAGGGCGTGGAGAGAGAGGGCCTCGCGAGCTGTTGAATGAGGGAGTTGGCGAGCTTGCCTTCAGAGGAGGGCAAGCTGGGTTCGGGAGGGCGTCGGCGAGCTGATCACAACTGGTTTTGCCGAGGAATCCTAGGGGGTGCTCGATTAACGTGAAGAGGGTTTTGACAGGTGGTGTGATAAGCAATGAGGTGCCAAGGTGTAGGAGGGGCGTGAGGTGTGGTGGAATGAAAGTTTATGGTTGCGGAAGGCTGAGGAAGGTCCGCGGCGAGCTCGGTAGAGCTTGGTTGGCCGAGGTGTCCTTTTTGTTGCTTAGGAGGGGGGGACCTTGGCGTTACCAGGGTGATGGGTGATGGATCTGAGCTTTGGGTTTGGTGGTCAGATCTGGGTTGGCAGCGGCTTTGGTGGGCGGAAGGTATAAGGAGGCGGAAGGTTGGTGGTTAGAGGTGCTAACGGAGAGGCGGCTGAGGATAGACCAAGGCGAGCTTGTCAAAGCTTGGTTGGCCAAGGTGTCCTTTGGTTGCTCAAAGGGAGGGGGTGGAAACGGCTTGGCTGTGGAGAGTCGCCGGATCTAAACTTGGGATTGGGTTGGCGACGGCTGTATGGGAGGAAGTTTTAGGGTTGAGGAAGTCGTGGGTTTGCGGAAGATGGTAGTTGTAGGTTTTAAGAGCGAGGCTCTGATACCATGTTGAAACTAATAAAGTTTAGGAATAATGGCATAGCCTTTACATTTATATTGTGAACATATTTATAGGGTTACAATACTTGCTACACAAGTTAGTCTAAATACAAGAGGGATTAGGAAACCTAAATACAAGAGGGATTAGGAAACCTAAATACAAGAGGGACTAGGAAACCTAAATACAATTAAATTAGGAAAGTATCTAAAGATAATTATAATATATTACAAATATATTATATTCACTAATACTATAAATATAATATATATTAAATATATTATACTCTCTAATAATTAACAATTACACATAAGTATATCACTAATCATTATAGATTCTAAAAAATTTCTTTATATACAACATTAATTGTCTTATTAGTTAGTTTTTCATCTTTATCGCATATCAATATCTTCAAACCAAAATAATTTATTATTCTACAAATTATGACATATAATGTCTATGGTTAAATACTGGTTTTTTTTTCAAAAATATACATACGGGCAATTATTGACTTTGACAGTTGTTAATTGTCATTGTATATGATATAAGAAATGTAAATTGTCTTATCTGGAACTTGAAAGACAATTTTACATCAGATAGAGTTAATGACAATCGTGGGATAAAAATATTTTCTCCAACATTGTTTCCTTTCAAAATTTGTGTTTAAACAATGTGATCCTCAAAATTTATGATGATTAGTCTTGTTCCATTGTATAATCATGCAGAATTGTCAATATTTCTTAATAGCATTACTGGAACACTAATTTTAAGTGTCAATACATGACCTGACAACTCCGAACACTTTATACTATTTAAAAACTCTATATAATGAATGCATTCGAAGAAATTTTTTCCGGCCTGCAAATAAAATCTAAACTCAAATAAGTTCTTCCTTTTGAATGATTACTTTTATTAAATTATATTTGTATTTTATGAATAAAGAAATTTCTTAGAAGAAAATAAGCTAAAATGAAAATAACGAAATTATTTTTACTGTCAACTATTATTTTTGTTTGTAAATTATTTTGATTTTAATAAATTTTCTTATTTTTTTTGTTTTATTTACTTCGTAACTATTATTTTGTTTTATTTTTAAGAATTAGTTTTATGGAAAAAATTTGTTCCGTAATTTTTTATTATTATTTTACTAACCTCAGTTTAAATTGTTTTTATTTTATTGACTCTGTAACTATTATTTTGGTTCTATCAGATATTTTTTTGTTTTACATAACTATTTTTAATAATTTGTTTTAAACTTTTCTTCCGTAAATTATTTTTATAAGTTTACTAACCTCTGTTTAAATTATTTTTGTTTTATTGACTCCGTAACTATTATTTTTGTTCCATAAAATATTGTTATGTAACTAATATATTTTTGGTTTACATTTCTATTTTTAAGAATTTGTTTAAAATTTTTGTTCCGTAAATTATTTTTATTATTTTAGTAACCTCAGTTTAATTTTTTTTTGTTTTTATTGACTTTGCAACTATTATTTTTATTTCATCAAATATTTTTATTTTACTAACTTATTTTTGTTTTACATATATATTTTTAAGAATTTGTTTTAAACTTTTGTTCCGTAAATTATTTTATTTTACTAACCTCCGAGTTAAATTATTTTTTGTTTTGTTGATTTAGTAACTTTTATTTTTATAGTGGTTTGCTCCATAAATTATTTTTATTTTATAACCTCTTATATTTTTGTTTTCTTGATTCCGGAATCATTATTTTTGTTTTAGTTACTATTTTTAATATTTAAAAAGAGAAAAATGTTTAAATATAATTAAAGAGGGGAGATGGTGGTGATGAGTGAAAAAATAAGAAGGAAATGAGAGAGAGAAAGAGAAATACAATCAGAGAAGGTAGGAGAGAGAAAGGGTAAAATGGTAACTCAAAAGTCAATAATTCAAAAGTGATATTTTGGAGGGGTAAATCCACCATTGTCATTATATATATATAGATAGTCATTAATCATTAGCTGACACTCGGGGTGTAAGTCTGAATCACGGAATCTTGGAATCGAATCGAATTGAATCTGTAGATTTGGTTCGGTTTTGATGTAGGATGATTCAGTTCAGGTTTGAAAAGTTTATAAATCGGTCGATTGAGTTCGGTTTGCGATTTTTACTTCTAAACCGAATCAAACCAAATCGAATCGAACTGAATCGTCATATTAAAATATATGATTTTATAATATATATATATATATATATATATATATATATATATTAATTATATAAATATATTTATAATTTTATATTTATAATATCATTCTTAATTATATCATTTTTAAAATATCTTACATTTGACTTATGGACAATGAGTAATTGAGTACTGAGAAGTAGGACAAAGGTCTTACAAACCAAATTTTCAAAATCCAAAAGAGACTTCTCTCTCTCTCTCCCAAAACAACCCTAGAACTTTGCAGAACCCAACGTCGACATTGTCGCCGTCTAACTCGCAATCTCGCATATTCGCTCTCGCTCGTAGTCTAGCTCTCCAGTAGGCAGTAGTCCAATCTTCATTCTTCACTATGGTAAGCTTTCGTCTCCTTCTCTTTCTCACCCTATCTCCCTTTTTCTCTCTATCTTTGCATCTCTCTCTCTTTCCTCCGGTTTTCTCTTTCCTCTGGTTTTTCTTTCTTTTAGAATTTTAATTTTCATGGTTGAGTTCAATACCTCTCTTTAGTTCGATGGTTGTAAATCCCTACAAAGTACAAACTGATTCCCCATATTTAGCAGCACACACACACATATGGCTGCTAAGTGCTCACAGTGTGGTCATGATCTATTCAACAACTCATTTGATCTTGTATGCTAAAATTTGATGTCACTTTTTTTAAAGGAGGATAGATTGATATCATGTCTCAAGCACACATATATATTTAATTTATTTTTTGCTCCGTACTAACTGCTGTTAATTTAGATTCCAGCTTGGGAATCATGGATCCAATTACTTAATCGAGGAAAAGCTTGAGACTCACTTTACATTTACTTGGAAAAAGGGAAAATTATATCAGAGCATATGAGACCGACCTGCTGGACTTTGCATGGATGTTTGCTTTCAAGTTTCAAGAAAATTGTGCAAGAGAATTAATTTTGATAAACATGTTTTTTTATTTTTTGTTCATTTGGTTTGAAAATATAATTTTTAATGTTTGATTTGATGTTAAGTTGTTAATTAGCCTAACAATTTTTTATTTAATTTATTTTTTTATTTAAACCACCAAACCGAATCATTCGATTCGATTTGGTTCGGTTTCAAACATCCCGTGGTTCGATTCAGTTTGAGAAACATGGAACCATTAGAAGTCGGTTTGATTTGTGGTTTTGGCCTCGAATCGAACCAAGCCGAACTGTTACACCCCTAGTCGACACCAACTTTATAGTAAGGGTATTTTGGGTATTTTATAGAAAAAAGACGAAAAGTTTGATGTTAAAAAAATTAACTAAAAAAAAGGTAGGACCAATTTAAAAATTTGATCTAAGTTGAGTGACCAAATTTAAAGAATCACGCGGCCGGTCAGTTGATTTTATGTTTCCGAACTAATAGATATTAGCAAAAACTTGGCTAAGGCGATTTTACACATATTTTTTCTAAGACGGATCCTCTTTACCCGACCTACTGTGTGTTGGTGAGTTGAGTTGTGAGAGAGTAGGACTCTGTCTTACAAATTAAGATCCGTAAAACTCTTTTACAAGAGACTTACTCATACTCATTCACCGTTGGTCGACACCAACTTTATAGCAAGGTTTTTTGGGAATTTAAAAAAAATAAACGAAGGATCAAATAATAAGGATCTTAATTTGTAAGACAAGTTGAAATTTTTTTTCATTCAATAATAAGAGTATTCTAGAGAGTTAATGACGTTTTGACTATTAATTACCTTTTGATAGAAGTATAATTAAATTACAGCTTTAAAATTTTGAATTTAAAAAATAGACTTTTTTTTTCTGGGACCGGGGTAAATAACACTAGCAAATTAAGAGTATTCTTATTTTTCTTTAAACGTTTTTCAATTTTATAATTAGTTATATTTTAAAAAATACTTCAAATGTATATAGTTTAAAGTAGTTAAATGATACTTTAGTGAAGTTAGAGAGTAGTTATTTATAGTTTAATACTCCCTCCCTCCGTTCCTGGAAAAAAATTCACTGTTGCATTTTTAAATATTTCTTAAAGAGTCAATTTTTAAAAATGACGATATAAAAATGTCATTTTAGTACTAATTAGTAGTTCTAAAAGTGCTATTTCTCTTTCAGTTTTCTCCTACAATGACAGGATGCACTCATTTCTCATCGACTAAGTAAATGCTCATTGTTTTGTATGCATCGTTGTTCTTAATTAATTATTTAGCCCGTGTTCAGTCGGATATAATGTGAGATATATATATATATATATTTTATAATAATAATATAACTTTTGGACATTATAATTAGATTATTAATCTCCTCTATGGTTTTTTTTTCTATTGTTACTAATTTTAAACGAATTTTTTACTTAAATAATTTTAAAATTAATATAAATTTCTAGCTAACGTGAAATACATATTTTGTATTAATAATAATAGTAATTTTTTTTTATCTAAAGACTTTTAAAATTAACATTTAACTTGATAATAATATTAGAAGTCATTTTATTAAAAACTTTTAAAATCATAATTCATTTTTAAACAATGTGAGATACTTATTTTATTTATTTATTGGTAATGAAAGTTTAAATCTTTTATCTAAAGACTTTAAAACCAACACCACATTCTAACCATGTGGTATACATATTTTCTATTAGTAATAATAGTAGTAGATAAAAAAAATTAATCAACATTCATTTCTAAACAACGTTGATACATATTTTTCTATTGGTAATAACAAAAGATGTATTTATCTAATTAATTTTATAACCAATACTCATTTCTAATAATGTGAGATATATTTCTTTGTAACCAATGTGAGATAAATCATCTAAAAACTTTTTAAAGCAATATCACTTTTATAACTAATGTGAAATACTTCTCTTCTATTGCTAATAATTGTAGACTTTTAAAATCAGCATCACTCTCAACCAATGTGTAATACATATACTCATTTGGTAATAATAGTAGAAGTCTTTTATTTTAAAATTTTTATAACCAAAATCTTTTCCTAAATAACGTGAGATACATCTCTTCTATTATATTGATGATAAAAGTAAAAGTCTTTTATCTAAAGACTTTTAAAACCAACATCATTTTTTAACAAATGTAGAATATTTCTTCTATTAGTAATAATAATAAAAATCTTTTATCTAAAATTAAAATCAACATCATCTTCTAACCAATGTGAGATATACATATTCTATTGATAATAATGGTAAAAGTTTTATATCTAAAGACTTTAAAAACAAACATTACCCCTTATCAAATATTGTATGATACATTTATTCTATTGGTAATAATAGTATTTTTAAAACCAACATTAATTAATAACCAATGTGTGATACATATTTTCTATTGATAATAATAGTAGAACACTTTGTAACCAATGTGAGATACATGCATCTATTTTATTTGTAACAAAAAATCTTTAATCTAAAGACTTTTTAAACCAACATTTATTTTTTTAAAATGTGAGATACATATCTTTTATTGGTAATAAGAGTAAAAGTATTTACTATAAGACTTTTAAAAATAACATCTTTTTTCTAAACAATGTAATATATATATTTTTCATATTCTAACAATGTGAGATACTTCTTTTCTATTTCTATTGGTAATAAAAGTTTAAAACTTTGATCTAAAGACTTTTAAAACAAAAATCTTTTTCTAACCATGTGGTATACATCTTTTCTATTGGTCATAATAATATTTTTAAAACAAACATAAATTTCTAACAAATGTAAGATACATTCTTATTCTATAGTAATAATAATAATCCTTTATATAAAAACTTTTGAAATCAACATCTTTTTCTAAACAATGTGGGATACATCTATTCTAGTTGTTATAACATAAAACTAATAATAGTATTAGTATTTTATCTAAATAGTTTTGAAAATAACATCTCTTTGTAACAATGTGTGATACATCTCTTGTATTGATAATAACATAAAAATTTGTTTATCTATGAATTTTATAACCAACATATGTTTCTAAATATTGTGGATCTCTTTGTAATCAATGTGATGTACATTATCTAAAAAATATTTTAAACCAATATCGCTTTCCTAACTAATGTGAAATACATATTTTTTCTATTGCTATTAAGTCTTTTATAAAAAGACTTATAATACATACATCACTCTCTAACTAATGTGTAATACATCTCATCATTTGGTAATAGCAGTAGAAGTTTTTTATCTAAAAAAATACATAAAACCAACATCTCTTTCTATAATATATATATATATATATATATATATATATATATATATATATATATATATATATATATATATATATATATATATATATATATATATATATATATATATCTTCTATTCTCTTTTATTAATGATAAAAGAAGAAGTCTTTTTATTTAAATACTTTTAAAATCAACATCACTTTTTAACCAATGTAAGATTTATCTCTTTTATTGGTAATAATATTAATTTAAAACCAACATCAATTTATAGCAAATGTGTAGTGTGATATATATCTTGTATTGCTAATAATAGTAAGTCTTTTATATAATCTAAAATAATTAAAAATCAACATCATTTTTTTAACAAATGTGAGATATACATCTTTTATTGGTAATAATGGTAGAAGTCTTTTATTAAAAAACTTTGAAAACCAACATCACTTTCTTAACGTATGATACATCTTTTCAATTAGTGATTAATAATAGTATTTTTAATACAAACATCAATTTCTAACCAATGTGTGATACATATCTTCTATTGGTAATAATAGTAGAATATTTTGTAACCATGTGAGATACATCTCTTGTAAAAGTGAAAGTCTTTAGTCTAAAGACTTTAAAATCTAACATTTTCTTTTTAAACAATGTGTTATACATATCTTTTATTGGTAATAATATAAAATAATTTAAACTAAACATCATTTTCTAACCATTGTGAGATATATATATTCTATTGGTAATAATGGTAAAAATATTTTATCAAATGACTTTGAAAATCAACATCACTTTCAAACCAATGTATGATGCATTTTTTCTATTAGTACTTACTAATAATATTTTTAAAACCAACATCAATTTGGTTGCAACATGTCTATGTTGGCTTTGACTTTAGCAAGTTCTATTTCAATGCCCTGCTCGGTTACCATGAACACAAGGATTTTGCTCCTTGGTAACTCCGAATGTGCATTTGGTCAAGTTGAGATTCATCTGGTATTTTCTTAACCTATCGAAGAATTTTTCGAAGGTATTTGACATGGGCACCATTTGTATCTTCAGAATGCACAATCATATCATCCCCGTATACTTCGACTTCTTTATGTATTATATCGTGGAAGAGGGTAGTGGCAGCTCTTTGGTATGTAGCCCCAACATTTTTTAATCCAAATGGCATGACAGTATTGCAATAAGTTCCACTACAACAAAAATGGTCTTTCACAACGTTTTAAAAACGTTGTAATATGTCTTTAACAACGTTTTAAAAAATGTTGTGGAAACTAACTTTGTAATAGGTCATTTTTTACAACGTTTTAAAAAACGTTGTCTTATGTCATTACATAACAATATTGTGGACAATAATAACAACATTTTAAAAACGTTGTTAATAATGTAACACAACATTTACTAATAAAACGTTGTAGAAAGTTTTATACAACATTTATTAAAAAAACGTTGTATAAAACTTTCTACAACGTTTAAGAAGAAAACGTTGTAATACACTTTCTACAACGTTTTTTTTAATAAACGTTGTAGAAAGTTTTTTTTTAGAAGGTTTTCTTCATAAGCGTTGTAGAAAGTTTTATGCGTTTATTAACGTTAATATAAAACTTTATCTGCGCGTTTATAAACTCACGTTGTAAAAACTTTCTACAACGTTTTTTTAATAAACGTTGTATAACGTTTATTACAACGTTATAAAGAAAACGTTGTAGAAAATTTTATACAACATTTATTAAGAAAACGTTGTATAAAACTTTCTCAAGCGTTTTATTTATAAACGTTGTAATAAACTTTATACAACGTTTATAAAACGTTGTAATAGCCATTTTCCAACAAACACAAAATTAAAAGCAATCCTGGATCTTGTTCTGTTCCTGAAATGTGTAACATGATTCAAGGATGAGCAAATATATATTCTAGATAAACATAATCCCAACTGGGAATTTGACACTTTCATATTTATCTAACAAGATGCAATAGTTGTAAAGCCACGTCCAAATCCAACCAATTTTTACAATAGTTGCGAGAAACGTTCCAAACAGATGCCAATTTTTTAAAGATGAGGACAAGTTCATAATAAAGCCACGTCCAAATCAGACCACTACAACATCTATCTGGAGAAAAACCAACATAATTTATCGAGAAAAAGCAGAATCCTAGGAAAAAACGGATCGACTCAATAGCAAGCATATGCAAAAATATGTTTAACGACTCCAGACTTGCATGTCTGAACAATGCAAAATTGCTTTTCATTTGAAGATCTTCATAGTTGTAAACACACTTCACAAAGCGCCAAGGAAACCATCGGGTATTAGACCCAAATCATAAAAATAAAAATAAAAAGAGAAGAAAATCAAATTAAGCTCCATTATCTTCATTTATGATTTGTGCCAATTCTTGTTTCTTTTAGAATCATAACTCCTGATTGGTTATGACATTCAACGTGTGTATTTGATACAAATTGAGACAAATTCTTGCTCACTAAACCAAGATTATTATTTTATTGTTTTATTTTTTGATAGTAAGTGTGACCCCTTGATATGGGGATTGGAACCAAGGACCTCAAGGGCTGCTGAGTGCCCTTGCCATCTCTCCCACCTCTTGAGGTCATTAAACCAAGATTATTATTCTCTAAAGTAATTTCAAAATACATACCGGCATTTTGTCAATGCATATTGCAATCTGAAGAGCCCTTGGGTATTCTTCAAATCTCATACACAGTGCGAATCCAATCTCCAAAACTGATATATCATCTGGTCCGGGGAGGTATCTGCAGCATGTTCAGTGAAAAACATAATAAGAATAACACCAGCCTGGCGATAAAATGGAGAGATATAGTCAAGACCAAGGGCTTCTGAAATGCAAAAACAAACAAGCAGAAACCATAGGGAAAACGCATCTGAAGAACTGGATTTATTTGAAGGCATCTGGTATGCATATGTTAGAAATTGCTAGCTGGTTTTGCTTGAACACTAACATAAATCTAAGTTTTCTGTGTTCCAGCGTGGCACTGACTACAACTGATCCTCCTTAGCTAGACTCAAGTGTTTCAGATGTGTCCTCCACACATCTACTCAGGCAAGCCCCTGTTTTTCGAACAAGTTCTCTTTAAGAACTTCGCATTCAAATAACTTTCTCCTCTAATCTCTTATTTATCCTTGCAATTTGAGTTTTTACACCTACACCATAACTAAAAACATCTTGCAAGTCAATTAAAATTTAAGTTTCCTGATACAGAGTGCACATGATCCAATTCAAAAATAGAGATGAATTCATGATCTTACCTTCAAAGCTGCCTTAGTAGGCATACCGGTGGCAACATAATGATTCTCGAATCGTTCGATGCTAGCATCGTTACAAATAGCAGCAACCTTTGCAACAATAAAACGTCTCTCCCTTTCAACCAGACTTCCTTCTTCGCATCAAAGAATACAGAAAGTAAAGTCAAAATGAGAATTGGTCGGTCTGCTAATTCCAAAGTACTTCCCATTGGTCCAATCATTCCAAGAACTGCAATTATTGCATAGTGTACGGGCACTCAACGTAAATGACATAGTTTCAATATGCCCTTTTCATGAACATCTGCTCTCTATCCATACAAAAACAGGGGTTAAGCATCACTTGCAGGAATACAAGAACATACATAAAAATTTCATTTCACTTGCAGCATCACTTGGAGCTTCCTTTCAACAAATCAGTAAATTGTTTCAAGGCTCAAACAAAAGCTATAAATTGGGACAGCATAAAGAGAAATATGCTATACAATTCAATGATACCATGGGAAAACCCATAAACGTAATGTGTAAAGAAAGGGTGGGACAAAATAAGAAGTGCAATGTCATTCATGAAACTGGTAGACCAGATTTTCATTTCTTAGTAACCTGATTAAACTGTCACCTATGAAGGCATGGCTAAAGAAACATGTAAAAGAAAAGAAATAACCTCCATTTTCCACAATCTACTAACCTGCACTCTGGGATTTTGGAAGTCATCCATGGTAGCAGCTAATGCTGCTAATTAGCCAACCTGAAGCTGCCAACTTCAAATTTAAAGATTCATGTACAAGACTCCTCTCAACGTTACAAGTTTGAAGAGATCAAACTCAAGTTCATCAACACCTCATCCAAGTTGTCATCCTGCGCAAAACATTATAGAACTCATCAGTAGGGCACATAACTTGAGTTCAGCTCGAGTTTAGGTGAGTTGCTGTAGTTACTTTGTGCTACTTCTTGAGATGTAGCTCAAATGTCCCTGCTGCTATCTTCTTATTTGATCTGCTTTGGACCAGTTTTGAAAGATTGATCAATGTCTAGATTTTAAATGTAAGTGCTTGGATTCCAATATTAACTTAGCAACGTATCTTATCTGATGTGTGCGAGTGCTTTTTTGTGTAGGTAGCAAGAATTCCTGAATTACAGTATATAGATCTGTCCCAAATATGCCAGTAATCTTATGGTAGATACCTAAGTGTTGCATTCATATCTTACTTCGTTGCTTCCAAGGACTAAAAGAAATAGAAGATAACCAGGAAATCTTGCTTCTAAGGCTTAATTTCTGTAGAAGACAACCAGGGAATAGCTATTTTAAGTGAAAGATTTCTTTTGACTGTACTGTTTGTTCTTGTTTTCTCAGGTTTATGACATGTTGCAGTTTCTGACTTGCGTCTTTATATGTGCAGGGGAAGCATGAAGCAAAGAGACCAAATAGCATCAACTGATGGCAATATAGGACATGTATGCCTTCAGTCACACATCTTTAACATGCCAAGCAAAAATAATGCTCCATCTGTCCCAAAAGACAATGTCATTTGGCTTTTCACACAAATTAAGGAAGATGATTAATTATGATATATTTTGATCAATGTTTCCTGAATTGCCCCTATTAACTATAGCATTACTTCTGCTGCTATTTAATGAGTCACAAAGCAAAAACCTAGGTATCTAATGAGGGGCATAGTAAGAAACAATTATAAAAATACTAGATTCACTTTTGGAAAGTGGACAAGCATTTTGGAATAGACAAAAATAGTAACCAGTAGTTTTTTTGGGACTTAGGGAGTAAATAACACTTATGGTTCTCTCCCAGCAGGTTTCCACACTTCATCTAATGTAAAAACGGTAACCTTGGCTTATTTCAGCTCAGTACCAAAACAGTGAGAATAGAAAATTGCCGTTCAATAGGTTTGTGACTGCAAACTACCAAGCAGGAACAATTTATCCACACCAACATCGCCACCATAGATTGGTGCTAGTCACATGAAGGAGATAGTGCCTATTTAATTTTAACGGGAAATAATGGACAGAGTGACGGTATGAGGATGATAAAAATTGAACTGGGACAGAAAATTGCGATAGTAGAGGGACGAAAATCGCAATTAAGGCATAGTACAGGGATGTTATGTGCATTTGATCCTTCTTTATATTTGATTTAAATTGCACTAAAGTTATAGATTCTTGTACATGAAACAAAATAAATATCATGTTCTTCAAAAAGAGAGAAAATTTTGAAAAAAAATAAATTAAATTTGGAGCTTCAAGTTTAGATATGCTACTCTGTTTGTTCTAGCATCAACCTCATTCATAGATATTGTGCAAAACTCCATGTTGAAGCAGAATCAATCCTTGCAGCTGTAGACACCCCAATTTCGTACCCCTGGTATGTGACTCTGACATAAGATATCAAGAACTGTCAAAACTTAACAAATGTCAAGTTATAGGAGTTAAAAATGAGAAAGGCAAAGCAGGATGAGCGAAACAGTGAACTGCGAGGGGTGAAAGTGTGAAAAACAAACTTGAATAGTGACATGGGTGCTGCACCAAGGGCCTTGGTGCCACCACATCATGCTGTTGGTGCAGCACCAAGGGGCTCCTTGGCCGCACCAGGAGATTTCACTGTAGCTTGTCTCAGTGAACAAAAGGTACAAGTTTTGAAGCTCGCGGTACAACTCAATGAAGCGGCTGAAGGAAACTCCAAAATGCCCGATGACTCCCTGCTCTTCGACTATAAATAGGAGACCCCGGCTCCTCATTTCAGTGGCTCAATGTTCGCGATAAAAATCGCAACGAAACTCTCTCCGTTATTCTGTCAAAATATTAGTACGAGAGGTGTGAGATATGTGAATGGAAGCCCCTAAAGTCTCCAAACCCAATCCAAACTCCGCCAAAATAAATATTCATAGGTTATAAGTGATCCCTAGCCTAGTTGTTAGGTATTCACCTCACTTTCCCGGCCAAAAAATCCCAAAGTAAGCCGTTACTCTGCTCGAGTAGCAAGCCGAAAAACCAAAAAACTAAGCCGTTAATCCGCCAAACCAAAAAGGCCAAAACCTACCAAAATAAGCTGTCACTCTGCCCGAGTTGACAAGCTAAAAGTCTCCTAAATAAGCAGTCACTCTGCCCAAATCAAAACAACAACCACACAACAAACAACAAAAAGACTCCCTCTCCACGAAGGACGGAGGCGAGCACACCAGCGCTCAAAAGGTAAAGCCTTTAAGGGCGTTATTTATTGTATTTATTTACTTTTACTGTCATTTATTATTTAAAGTTGTTATTTAAATCCGCACGTTGTAGCCAATATAAGCCGTTGTCTTTGATTAGAATAGGAAATAGTATGTAAAAGAGCCGTTATAATGGCCAAATATTTTTAAACACATTTGTAATTATTGTAAGGAAATGACTGCGAGTCCGTAAATAATGTAGCCATGGATGTATCTATTTTAATTTCCTGTCTTTTAATACTTTATTTATTTACTAAATAAATATAACAATAAGCATACTTCAGTCAAAAACCATTTTTGAGACCGAAAGTGCGAGTTTTGTGCCTAGCACCTTCCCAACTCGTAACTTAGCCTCCGAACCCGTTTTCTTTTTCTCTGGTTTATTTTTATTTTCTTTGGTTTTGCTTTATTTTGCCTTAAAATAAAGATGGCGACTCTAAAACTTTCAGATCCAGTGGGGCCTCACAACACTCCTTCTTTGCACTTTTCTGTTCTCCCTTAAAAAAGGGAGAATGAGAATGGAAGGGTGATGTATCCCATATCCTGATATCCCCTAAAAAAGGGATAACTTGATGCGGGAAACCCAAAGTTCCCATAGCAATCTCAACGGGCCATAAGGCTATCTTTAATAAAATTCATAGTGGGGGCGTCGCAATATCCTTTTTTACACTTTTCTGTTTTCCCCTAAAAAAGGAAAAATGGGAATGAAAGGGTAATGCATTCCCATATCCTGGTATCCCCTAAAAAAGGGATAACTTGATGCAGGAAACCATAAGTTCTCATATTGGATACAAAATCCACTAAAGGCAACTGAGGCACATTCCAACGTGCTAACATAGACAGCACTCATCTCGCACTTTTGATTTCGTCTTCCCCTAAACAAGGGAGGGTGAAACGAGAGCGTGGTGTCCGCATCAAATGCTGCGCACCCCTATCCATGCGCGGCGCGGGCACGCAGGGAACCTCACAGTGGCGACTCTGCTGGGGAGTTGTTTTATTTTAAATAAAATGGAGGGCTAGACTCATAAAATAAAACTTTTTTGTTTTTATTTGTTTTTGGATGCAGTATACTTGTTATATTAATTTACGCATTTGAATATAGTGTTCCTATACATCCGTGTCTATATTTGTGGATATGATCCTTCATCTTGCAACAGTTTCGTTCCGATAACTGTTACAGGTGTGTTTAAGAATATAAAAAAAATTCAAAAAATACATATATAAATTTTTTTTTTCGAAAAGTCAAAATAAATAAATAAATATATATATATATATATATATATATATATATATATTATATTTTATAATAAAATTCCGGGCAGCACAACAAAAGAGCCGGAGCTTTGTTTTACTTCCGGCTCTGTGTTATTTATTTCAATTTATTTCCTTTTTCTTATTATTATTCTGTACACTTGCACATATATGCATTCATTCTGTCATTTTATTTTGGGGACATAGGACCAAAATTTGTAATTAATAGGGATAGATAGTTTCCCCACTTTTCTTTCTATTTCTTAATATGGTGTGCTTGCTTGCTTGCGCTCAAAAATAAAAAGCCAAGAAAATCCACACATAACAGCAAGACAGACCATATCTGTTTTATTTTTCTGTTCATATATCTGTAAATAAATAAAGGGTCACTACAAGTCAAAGAAGAAATCATGAAACAGTTCCGCGTCAACTTCATTCGGGTAGTTGAATACCCGACCTGGCTGTCCAATATAGTGACCGTTCCCAAGCCCAACGGGAAAGTCAGAATCTGTGTAGACTTCCGCGACCTCAACAAAGCGTCGCCCAAAGATGACTTCCCCCTGCCCAACATTGATATTGTGGTAGATGCCGTCGCAGCTCACAAAGTCCGATCCTTCGTCGATGGCATGCTGGGCTACAACCAAATCAAAATGGCAGCAGAAGACCAAGAGAAAACCTCATTCACTACTCCTTGGGGGACTTATTGTTACACTGTCATGCCATTCGGATTAAAGAATGTCGGAGCTACATACCAGAGGGCTGCCACCACCCTCTTCCATGACATGATCCATAAAGAGATGGAGGTCTATGTTGATGATATGATCATGCATTCCAGCGACGCCAACGGTGCTCACATTAAAGATCTTCGGAAGTTCTTCGAAAGACTAAGGAAGCACCAGATGAAGCTTAACCCCACCAAATGCACATTCGGGGTTACCAGAGGCAAAGTCCTGGGATTCTTAGTAACTGAGCAAGGCATCGAGATCGAGCCAGCAAAGATCAAAGCCATCCTAGAAATGCCACAGCCAAAAACTCCCACCGAAGTCAAAGGCTTCCTAGGCCGGTTGCAGTACATCAGTCGTTTCATCAGACAGCTGACCACCACCTGTGAGCCCCTCTTTAAACTCCTAAAAAAGAATACCAACCAAGTCTGGGACGCAAAATGCCAGCTAGCCTTCGAGAAAATAAAAGCCTACCTTACCAATCCCCCTGTGCTAGCTCCACCCCATACACATAAACCTCTCCTCATATACTTAACCGTCACAGACACATCAGTAGGGGCTATGCTCGCCCAAGAGAAAGAAGATTCCTACATTGAAAATGCCATATATTTCATAAATAGGAAACTACAAGGAAGCGAGCTAAATTATTCGGCCATTTGGAAAAAGGCGCACCGGCCTAGTGCGGGTCACTCAGAGGCTCAAAACCTATCTCCAGGGAAGGTCCATCAAGCTCATATCCAGGATGGACCCCATCAAATACATCTTCGGTAAACCATCACTGTCTAGCAGACTAGCCAAGTGGTCCTTTCTTCTTAATGAGTTTGACATAACTTATGTCACACTCAAGTCTATCAAAGGGAGCATCATTGCAGACCACTTAGCCGATCTACCTTTGAAGACCGAAGATGCAACTGAGCCCGGTTTCCCAGATGAAGGTATCCTGGAAATCACTGACCAGGACACCTGTTGGCAGATGTTCTTTGACGGAGCCGCGAACAAGAGGCTTTGGCATAGGAATCTTGTTAATCGATCGGCCGACTCTCATACTCGGCGGCTATAAGGTTGGAGTTCGAATGTTCAAATAATCTGACGGAATATGAAGCTGTATTGTTGGACCGAAGAAAAGCTCTCCAAAGGGGTGCTAAAGATCTCGAAGTCTACGGAGACTCTGCCCTGATCATAAATCAAGTCGAAGGAAGATGGAGGACCCAGGATCCTCGGCTGCAGCTCTATCATGCCAAGTTAATAACAATCGCCGCCCGATTTGGTTTTATCTCGTTCCATTACCTGCCTCGAGATAAGAATCAATTCGCTGATGCCCTGGCCACTCTGGCGTCACTAGTCCGATTCAGCGAGACTAAAGTTTAGCCATTTATAGTCGGGAAGAAGGTCACTCCATCTTGTTTCAAAATTAATGCGCCCAAGCGGATCCACGAGCCTTGGTATCTTGACATCTTAAATATGCTCGAGAAAAATCTTTATCCTCTGGCTTAGACAAAGGGGAAGAGTCTCCCTCGAAGATGGGCCTCCCAATTCGTACTCGGGTGGCGGCATGTATAAGAGGCATTATCGAGGCCTCGACCTACTATGTGTCAATCGGGCCAAAGGCGAGCAAATTATGGATCAACTACATGGTGGTACTGTGGGCCCCATGAATGGCCATATGCTATCTAAGAAAGTCATCAAAGCGGGTACTATTGATGCGCTCGAAGCGGTGTATCTAGTGGAGTGCGACATTGCGACAAATGTCAGCGCTTTGCCAATCTACGGACATGTGCCCCCGCGTCTATATGACTCCACGGCCCACGGCCCTTCTCAGCATGGGGTATCGGCGTCATAGGCCAAATTCACCGAAGGGATCAATGGCCACGAATATGTCACGGTAGCCGTCGATTACTTCACAAAGTGGGTGGAAGCCTCTTCCTACAAGATCCTAAATGCCTGAAAGGTGTCCGAATTCATCCGGGCCAATATTATATATTGCTATGGGGTACTTTTCGAGATAATCTCCGACAACGACTCTCATTTTGAAGGGGCGTGAGCCGAAATGCAGCAGCGAGTTCAAGATCGACAAATCCTCCCCTACCGACCACAAGCCAATAGTGCCATTGAAGCAGCCAACAAAACTCTCGAGAACATCATCAGAAAAATGGCTGACACAGGAAGAGACTGGCCAGAAAAAATTCCACTAGCCCTCTGGGGCTACCGTACGTCAGTCCGCACACCCACTGGGGCTACCCCTTACTCCCTGGCATATGGCATGGAAGCGGTACTACTAATAGAAGTGGAAATTCCATCATTGAGAGTGATGATGGAAGGCGATATAGCAGTTGGCCGGGTTAAAGGGGCGTTCTGAAGGCCACGATTGATGAGCGGCGCTGTTAGCCTTGGTGCATACCCGGGCGTATCAAAGGCGTATCGCCCGAGCTTTCAATAAAAAAGTCAAAGGTCGTGATATCCAAGTATGAGACCTCGTGCTTCGAGAGAAACCCCCTAGTTATGTTGATACTATGGGAAAATGGAAATCTCCCTGGATGGGACCGTACATCGTTAAGGAGATCCGATCAGGAGGTCTCGTGCTTCTCACAAACCAGGATGGGGAAGATCTTGTCTAGCCCTTCAACCTCGACAAACTCAAAAGGTACTATGCCTTAGCCATTCTATCCAGCAAATGCTTCCCTCTCCAGCCCGCTAGGCTGAAAACCCGAAAGGGCGGCTTAGGCAAAAATTAGGGCATATAAAAGAAAATGAAAATAAAAGGAGAAATAAGGGCTCACTAGGCTGAAAACCCGAAAGGGCGGTCTAGGAAAAAATTAGAGCACAAAAAAAATACAAAAAAAATAATAATAATAAAATAAAATAATAAGGAGATAAAAAGGAGAGGGAAGGCATTATTTGAAGCCCTCAGCGTACTACCTCCAGTCTTCAACATCAGAGGATCGACTGACAGAAGAGTAAAACCATGACAATGCAGCTCATATTAAAACACTAAAATATAATTTTACAGGTCCTAAGGTGCAACTTAGGAATATTTATTTATATTTCTATATTATACATTATTTGCATTATACATATCTATATACCGCCTGTACCCCCTTTGTCGTTCCCCAGAAACAATTCCTTTTCTTGCGGCCTTAGCCGGCGGTCTATCGATTACTGGGCGTCCACAGAGAGCGAGCCCATATATGCGGCGCTGAAGAAGCCAGACTCATCGGCATGAGAGCCACGAGATGTGTCTCCTCTTGATATCGGCATCCCGTTCTCAGGCGGCCGTATTGCTCGGACCAGCTCCATCATTTCTGAGACCAGCACCCCATACAGGTGGGGGAGGAGGAACAACTATCTCTTGTTCCCATGGGTTATCCTGTCTGCTTGCCAAGCTCAGCCGCGGAGGTTCGTGACCACCAGTCCTCGAGCCGTACCCAACCCCGAGGAGGAAGCGGAGGAGGCGATTCTTGTTCCATGGGTTATGTTCTTGAAACATCACTCAATTTGCGGGATGTATTCTTTGGGACCCTTGATATCGGTCGAGGGCCGTCCAGAGTATTAAGGCCATGTACGGTCTGAGATGCGCCTCAGGCAGAGGAACAACCAACCACGAGCTATCAATGTCTCGCTTACTTCCATTAGGCGAGCATCCACTCCGATTAGTTATATGGCGGCCCGACAAATGTCTCGATCCATGCTTGGGATGGCGCGAGCGGCCCTCGGCGGCTACATAACCCACGCCCAAATACCCGAGGGAGAAGCATATAATCGAGTAAGGGTATGCTACCTCCGGTCTTCGAGTCTCCAAGCCACATGCCTGGATAGTGGGACCAGAGCGATCGTTGGTAAAGCTCCCTTCCCGTGTATATAGGGCGGGGAGGTGTCAGGGATCACTTGCTCTCTTCCAAATTGCCACAAGATCGGTCCGGTTGGTAAAAGAAGTCCGATAAAGGCCAACATGACTACTTGACTATACTCATCGGGTGGCGAAGAAAAAGCGGATCTCCGGTGGCAAATGACCAGATTATATCCATCGAGCCCCGGTGATAGAAGTGATCGGCCCAGTCAATCTCAGAATAATTAGTCTGGGGAAAATGCTCGCGCATACCATGAAATGATAGATCATAAGGAGCTCCATGCGTACGGGGCTGAACCCAAAGGAAGTGCTCTTAGCCATATGTGGACGAGAATGGGGCTCTTGGTAGAGGCAGTTCATTTCCGGTAGCAAAACCAGTCGAGGCCAGCGAAGTCTCGCCAAAATCACGGAATAATGTTCGTGGCGATCGAGCTGTAATGCAGTCGCGACACGCACATCTACAATCAGGGTACACCAACTATCAAATATCTCCCTACCAAGCAAAGAAAAGAGTGTTGTCAATCTCGCGTGATAGTCCCCATCATCTTCCTGTATTCGGTGAAGACTCCAGGAAGAACCATCAAATTAAAAGATTCCCCATTGAAGAATCCTGGAGTAGCACTACGGGTAGAATTGAAGAGCTCCCGGATAGCCATATACGGACGAGTAGGTGCCACCCCCAGTATCGCGCAGAACTCATCAAATGTAGGACACATCTCATTCATGCGAAATGAAATAAGTGATCCTCGGGAGACAAACAGCGGCTCCCTCAGCATGTCCCAATTAATTATGGCATTCGCCGGAGACGAAGGCACTGAACCGAAAATATTTTCAAACCAATCCCTCTCGTCAGATCGTAAGGAAAGGATCCAAAAATCCAGGGCGTTCCCGTAAATCTCAATTTCCAGAGCCGTAGGAATACGTGCGACCATTTATAAAAGGAGATGCGAGTAATTTTATGCGGCTTATAAGAGCAATGGCAAGCAGGACAGAAGCTGGTAAGTTTTCAAAGGAAGGGACGAAGTGAATTGGTGAAGAACCAAGCAGATTTCCGTCTGAATTTATACCAAGAATTGAGAAAACGGATAGTTCAGTGCACAATGTGCGAATAGTGAAGGAAACAGTGGCTGCACAGAGAAACTATGGTGCCACCAAAAGGCTTCTTGGTGCCGCACCATAGGTCCCCTATGGCAGCACCGAAAATCTCCACTGTGCTGTGAAATTTCTGCCTGGTATCCCGGTTTGGTAATCCGACACTCCGCTATTCCTGCGTCTGATTGCGAAAAGAAAAGAAAGCCTATGGAAGGAGGCTACGAGCACGGGCTCAATAGCCACAGGGCACCGAAATGATAAGGGATTCGGCCATTTTCCTGTTCCGATATCACCCGAAAAGCCCGCTCTGATTCAAAGGTGTATTCTTATAAATCTCTTTCCTTAAAGTACAGCGTGCCATTACATTTTAGATGTCTGGTATAGTTTTATTTTCTGTGTGAACTTATTTTTGCATGTGTAATATATTGCATCATATACATTTTATTGCATTATATCATAATGTTTGTACAAGTTTCTTTTATAAGAAAAACTATATATACAAAAAAAAAAGAGAGAAAGGACTAATATTCGCAGGAATCCGAAGCTAATGTGCTCGGGACGACTGGCTTCTGTTAAGACCACCACCCATGACTCTGGGACCCGTTGTGCCACCGATTCTGAATCCCCGACCTCTGCCTCGACCGCGGCTCGACTCGACATCATCATCATCATCATCATCATCATCATCATCATCATAAATCGTCGTCGTCATCTCGGCGTGCAGGCGCCGTCTTTGTTGCTCCCCTGAAAATTCATCGGCCAATTTACGTCTGGGTTCAGCGATCTTTGAAAAAAGCCCATAGCAGTCTCTTATAAGTGGACGCGTTCACCTACAAAAAAAAAAGAGTATAAAAAATAATAATAATAAAAAAATGTGTTAGTCTCAAAGCGAAAAAAAATAAACGTGCATAAAAAATAATAAGTAAATAAAATAATAAAAAGTGTGCATAATATATATATATATATATATATATATATATATATATATATATATATATATATATATAAGAGAGACAATAAAGGTGGATGTGTCTAGAGCGAGCTGCTTTCGGGACACGGCGCTCCTCACGGAATCTCGACATCGGGAAGAACACTGCTACTAAGCCACCGCCCATCATCTTGGAAAGTAGAAAATATCATCGGGACTCTGTAAACATCGGGTTCTCGTCGAGAAATGAAGTAAACGACCACGGCCTAGCGAAGCATCGAGAATGCCGCTTTGGGCACAAGGGAGGCGAGGAAGAGGGGGATGCAGCTCTAATCTCAGGAAATCCTCATATGCCATCCTTTGGATAGTGCATTGCGGGAATGAGGTATTTCCCAGATCTTGATACCTATTAGGCGTCGATCGGGCTCTATCACCCGGGGAAGGAGGAGGAGGCACCAGAGCTACTTGAAAAGGCGAGGCGTCTTGACAGGTTCACCGCTCGCCCATATATAAAGAGTCCACCATGATGGAAACCATCAATATCCGGCAGCGGCTGATCATCAAAGTAACAGAATAATGACCCTCCAGGCCCTCCCAAGGAAGGAAGTGCACCGAACCAAGACTCGAGCTAATAATTCGCTCCGGCCTCTTTCCTTATCATTACAACCATCGTCCTCGGGGATCCACTGTTACTATCAATATCTGGGGACGGTATGGAGGTTGGTAAACTTCGCCCGAATGAGGCGACCCGATGAAAATGTAAAAAATGAGAAGGCCCGGACCTGCAAAAAAATATATATACAAAAAAAAGAAAAAAAATGTATATGTTGTCAAAAAAAATATGTGTCTTTGAAAAAATGATACATTAAAAAATATATAAAAAAAGAAGCAGGAAAAGGCATGTACCTCTGTAGACACCCCAATTTCACACCTCTGAAATGTGACATGACATGAAATATCAAGACCTGTTAAAACATTAACAAATGTCAAGTTACAGGGTCAAAAATGAAAAAGGACAAAGCAGGATGCTGTAGACACCCCAATTTCGTACCTCGGATATATGACATGACAAAAATATCAAAGCTGTTAAAACATTAACAAATGTCAAGTTCTGAGGTCAAAATTGCAAAAGGACAAAGCGAGGATGCACAAAAGGACAAATGCGAGGGGCAAAGTGACAAAAATGAGCCATGTTTGAAGTTTGGGCACCACCAAGGTTTGGGTGTGGCGCCCAAACCCCATAGTGGCACCCAAACCTCCTTTCCCGGCACTATTCAACGCAAAGTTTGCCGTAAAATGCAATTCATCGAGCGCGATTGTACAACTCTACGATGCGGAAGGAAATCTCAAAATTCTGCGATGTCGGCCTCCTCCTATAAATAGAGGCCTCAAACTCCTTCATTCAACACACGCTGCGTAAAATTTCTCTGCGTTCTCGTTCTGTTGAAGAAATAAATACCGATAGATCAATTTCCAAAGCCTCGAAACCCTGCCAAACCTCCGCCAAACACAAATCCAACCGGTAAAAGTGTTCCTTAGCCCCCCAGCTAGGTATCCACCCTTTTTCCCCGGTCCAAAAATTGTGGATAGAGCGGTTGCTCTGCCCGATTTAAAAGGCCAAAATAGCCGATGTAAGCGTTACTGCGCCAAAATTTAGCCTTTCGGTCAAACAAACAACCGAAATAAGCAGTTACCTGCCCCGATCCGAGGCGAAAGTAACTTTAGAGCGATTCTGTTGCCCAAATTCACACAACACACAACTTCAAACCGGACCGGACGGACAGGAAAAGAAGAATCTCTCTCCCAGGGGACGAGGCGAGCACACCCTGCGCCGTTTGTAAGCTTTTATTGTTAAAATCTTTTATTTCTATGTAATAGTATTATTTCGATCCGGCCCAATGTAAATATATAGCGGTTGTCTTTGCCGGATTTTATTAGGAAATAGTACTAAATGTAGCCGTTATTATGGCAAAATATTTTTAGATAAATTTGTATTTATTTACTTTATTTATTCAATAAAGTCTTTATTTGTAAATGTATTATTTCGATCCGGTTCAATATCAAAATATAGCGGTTATCTTTGCCCGGATTTTATTAGGAAATAATACTAAAAAAGCCGTTATAATGGACCAAATATTTTTAAATGTGTGCGTAATTATTGGAAAGAGATGGCTGCGAGTCCGTAAATAATGTGGCCACGAATGTATATGTTTAATTTTCCCTTGTCAAAATAAGACCTTATTTATTTGCTAAGTAAATGTGACAATAAGCATACTTGACCAAAAAGCGTTCGAGACGAAAGGGCGAGTTGGGTGCCTAGCACCTTCCCAACTCGTAACTTAGCCTCCGAACCCGCTTTCTAAAATCTCGGTTTTCTTTTGGTTTTCCTTTATTTTTGCCTTAAAATAAAGGTGGCGACTCTAAAACATTTTGGATCGGTGGGGCCTCGCAACATCTTTCTTTGCACTTTCACGTTCTCCCTAAGCGAGGGAGAATGGGAATGGAAAAGGTGATGTATTTCTATGTCTTGGTATCCCGAAATAATGGATAACTTGGCGTAGAAAACTCAAGGCACTCATAGTGATCCAAAATAGGCCATAAGGCTATTTTCATAAAATTCATAGTGGGGGCGTCGCAATATTCTTTCTTGCACTTCTCTATTTTCCTGAAGATAAAGGGGAGAATGGGAATGGAAGAGTAATGCATTCCCATATCTGTTATCCACGAAATAAGGGATAACTTGACATGGAAAACCATAAGTTCCCATATTGGATACAAAATTCACTCAAGGCAAGCAGAGGCACATTCCAACGTGCTAATATAGGACAGGGACTCCTCTCGCACTTTGGATTCGTCTTCCCTAAACAAGGGAGGGTGGAGCAGGCGGTGGTGTCCGCATCCCGGCGCAGCGCACATCCAAGGGGGCGGGCGCGAAACATTCAGGAACCTCACGATGGCGACTCTGTGGGGGAGATTGTTTTATTTTAAATAAAATGGAGGGCTAGACTTCGCAAAATAAAACTTTTTTTGTTTTTATTTGTTTAAATTTGCAGGTATGCTTGTCATATTAATTTACGCATTTGAATAAAGTGTTCCCATTACGGTAGGTGGCCTATATTTGTGGATATGATCCTCCATCAGCGGCGATCTCGTTACGATAACCCGTTACGGGCATGTTTAAGAGTATAAAAAAATATATATATACGTTTTAAAAAAAAATCAAAAAAATATAGATATATATGAATATATATATATATATATATATATATATATATATATATATGTCAAAAAAAATATGCGCATAAGTTCAAAAAAATAATAATAAATAAATAAATAAATGCGCACAAAATATATATATATATATATATATATATATATGTGTGTGTGTGTATATGTGTGTGTGTGTCTATATATAGGCGTCTGTACTATTTACATATATATTATGCGTGATAATATCAGGGCGACACAACAAAAATTTGGGGCTTTGTTTAAAAAAAAAAATCTTTTCATTTTAGGTCTTATATTATTTTATTACGCTTCATCTTCATTACGCAAAATATACATATGTATATATATATATGCATTCATTCCGTCATTTTATTTTGGGGATTAGGACCCATTTTCTAAAAATAAATAGATTCCCCACTTTTCTTTCTATTTCTTGATGGTATGCTTGCTTGCTCGCTTAAGCTAAAAAGCAGAAAATCCATACACAACGACAAGACATGTCATATCGGTTTATTTTCTATTTCTACATCTAAAAAAAAAAAAACTTCTTTTTGCTTTCTAGATCGCACACACACGTGTACATGCATATAAATATATTCGAAGCTGCTACCTACACCATGGCCGACCTACTGCATAAACCAACGTTAGGCTATATAGATTTTAGGACACTTCAAGACCAATAGGTTTTGCATTTTAAATTATGGGTCACCCAGGTCAAAAAAATGTATGCAAGTCAAAAAAAAAAATTGCGCAAGTCAAAAAAAAAAAATTTGCGCAAGTCAAAAAAAAAAAAAAAAATTACTTGGGGTGACTTATTATTTTCAAATGCTCGACCTAGACCATTTGAATGGTGGATCAGGAAAGAGTATAGGCCCTTCGCACGGGATCGGTCCGATCTCGAGGAGTCGAAGGCGGGTGGAATACGTTGGTCCTATACTGCGGAGAAAGAATCCTTATTCGAAAGTCGACAACTGTCAAAATTAAGCGGGTGCTTATCAGGTCATTTGTAGGGATAATAAATAATAATAAAATATACTAATAAAGGCACGTGCTCCAAGCCAGGAAAGAGCCTTGACTGACCTTCGATACGGGCCCATTTCCAGAAACTTGGCTTTGAATTTGGAAAAGCGAGCAATCTTGGCCGTGTCGGGAATCAAGTGCGAAGATCGGTCGGAGAGTATCGAGCTCATCGAATCGAGGACAAAGACTCGGCGGATACAGATCGAGCAGTATGGCGAGAAAATAGCGATCGCTATGGAGTACAGATCTGAGGGCTCCGGGGTATGCTCCAACTCGGCAATCACGGTGGCTAGGCGAGGAATTTGGGTGCAGCGAGGCCGAATAATGAGCCAAATGGCTAACACAGTACAAAGCTTGAAATCCGGTGGTGAGGTAATTTCTTCCCTGCGGTTCCCAGGGAAGCATCAACCTCACATACACTTCAAACCCAAACCCTCGGCTAAACACTAACCCACCAAACAACTTAAATCACTCCAAATCCTAACCTCCCACTCACTACTACCCAAATGTCAATCTTACTCATCATATCGTCCATATCCTATCCCAAACACCAACATTCCCGAGTCCAAATGACCTCCCTTTTCCCATAAACAACCCACTCCAAAATAGCCACATATGGATCCCCAAGCTATAACCCGTCGGGCCAGTTACTACCTACTTACCTCGATGATCACGGCCATCGCGATAACCCACATTTCAACATCCACCATTTCAAAACCTATATCGACTCAAAACCGTACCCGTCAACAATCCACCAACCCAAAATCCTATCTTGCCCAAAATCCCTATACTACTCGGAATCTATCGGCTCAAACCCGTATCCGGCTCAAATCGAGGTCCGACTCAGAGTCGTATCCGGCCCAAAATCCATACTCGGCTCAAAATCCGACCGGGATCCATACCCAACTCAAAATCCATACCAAACACCAGACAGAGAAATTAACCCGGCTTTCCCAAATCACTGGCATATACCTAAAACCAACTCCCCGGCCACGAAATGGGCCGACATGGAAAACATGAAAACCATGATGCTCAAACTTCTCAACAAAGGGGAATTCTCTACCGAACAGCGGCATTAAAACCTTGACCGTACTACCCCCAAATTTCAAAATGCGGAGCATAGAAAAATTCGGCGGAATTGGATGCCTATCTCCACCTAAAATCTTACTCTGCGGCATGCAATCAAGGGGGTTAGTTTGAAGCCATGGCTCCAATTTTCACCTCACCTTAATAGAGTTTGCTAAGCAATGGTTAATGCTAGCGAGATGATAGCACCATGGGCACTTGGGACCATCATTGAAGGGTTCCTAGAAGGTACAAAGATAATACCATCAGAAAATAAAAGGGAACTTGAGGCATGCACCCAAAAAGAAAATGAAACATTCGCGAGAATTTGCAGACGGATGGAAGGATAAAGTCGCCCGGACTTTGGGCCGGACTGATCCGGTGAATCATGCGAGAATGTTCATCAAAAACCTCCAACCTATAAGCGCATGCGGTATCTCCCTATAGCAATTTCAAAGAAATAATGGAGATAGGGTCGGTATTGATGAAGAAATACGGCGGGATCCAGAGATTGATGCACATACACCCAATTTCACTCGCAACTCTGATCGGATGAAGAATCTTCGAAGAAGTCAACATGGTTGAAAAGAATTTTACACAGTAAATCTGATAATGTCATGGTCATACAAGGCAGATGAATCAACTACTGTTGAAGGAAGCAGTAATGCCATCAAGAACCTCATAGGACCCTACCAAGCAAAAAGAAGGCATTACGATGAACTGAATGCCCCAATGTCCCTGATTTTCCAAGGCTTAATGGCACAAGGAGTTTTGAAACCAATGGAAAATTATCGACCTCCAAAAGCTATCAGACACGTGGGACCACTCTCGGTATTGTGAGTATCATCGTAGCGATGGCCATCCACTGATAAGTGTTATAAGCTTAGAAGTGCCATCAGGATCTTATTGATGGCCAAATCATTGAAAAGCCGCACCATGATTGTCTCTAGTAAAAGTGAAAAATACCTAGGATACCCTTGTATATACACCTCCAAAGACTCTTTGTACCTTTGAATGTCCTTTTGTCAAATAAAATCTCCAGGAAACAACTCTTTTCAACCCAGCGTCAATTTTCATAAATTTTGGGATCCTTGTTGTTTTCTGGTACCACTAACAAATTTTGCAGGGGCTGAAAAATTGACTATTGTCATTTACTCTCCTGAAGATTGTCAGAGGTACATGTCGTCACATCCCATTTCAAAATCAAAAAAAAAAAGTGTTTTCTAGCAATAAAAAAAATCGTGTGATACTTAGTTTTCTTTTCATAAAAAAAATTAATATATATATATATATT
>CM028382.1:7961629-8009082 GCA_013146195.2 Codonopsis lanceolata
TCATAAACCGTGAGGTGGATGGAGTGATCTTTTATTTTCTTTAATCTCCCTTCCTCCTGTACCTAACATGGCCTTTAATTCTTTAAAGTTCCATTTATCTTTCATGGTGTTGTAATTCACATGGAACTGGCCAAATTCAGCAGGAATGGAATTTATTATGAACTGTACAAGAAAGCTATCACTCACATCCATTTCTATAGTCTTCAACTTTTCAACTTTGCATAGTTGGACATTTCAAGTTACATGATCATGAATTGACTTTGACCAATCAAATTTCTTTGTAGTCAATTCACCCATGAGATTGCCTACAATGGATTTATTAGCAAGATCCAACTGAGAATACTCTTTAACCTTCATCATGAACTCTTTAGCATCTTTAGTCTTTGGCATTGATGGCTTAATATTTTCAGCCATAGTCATTTTCATAAGGTTCAAACTCAGCCTGTTAGACCACTCCCAAGCCCCATAAATGGATTTGTCATCTTCTAAGCTAGTCTCTGTAATGGCTGCGGGCTTTTCATCTGATACCATAGCCATGTCCAGATCCATAACACCCAAAGGTAAACCGATTTGTTCGCACTACCAAGATAGTTTAGCCCGTTGAACTAACAACCGAACTTCCGTATGCGAAAAGACTTAATGAGGTCGCAAAACATTTATACATGCTCAACCATTAGCACTTTGAGTTGACTTTAATAAATTTAGAAACTGTCATGAACTTTAAGCATGCATTTAAGTTCACCTTTGGGTAAGCCTTAAACACATAGACAATTTAATCGATGCCATACGATAGAGACTTTAATGGACAATCATAACATACAATACTCAAATAAGTGTCTATCTTTGGATATACACCCTATTTAACCAAGGTACAATGTTTAGTCCCTTTAACGTTATAGACTAGTTGCAATGGTCCATCTTTGGATGACCTTCTAGCAATTAGTCTATAAACTCAATTGTTCAATCGAATTTTCTTGTCATTTTAGTGGCATCTCTGTACTCATGAACAACTGACATAAAACTAATTTAATGTGTTAGACATTCCATTTAGCCAGGCCACTTTGGTGACTAACAAGCTATTAATGCCTTAACAATAAATTATACTTTTATATTTCAAGCTTTTAACAGAACATTAAAATTTTATTTGGAAAATAAAAACATAATATCCAATTTGTTCTGCAAATTTTCGGTAAAGCTTGAAATTCAACATAACCGGTGTTAAACACCCAATTAATTTTGCGCAAAAACTTTATTGCACAAAAACTTTAATTTCGCTCTTAAACAATACAAGAGCAACCAATATTATATGTACAATTACTGTACAAACTTTACAGGTAAAAATATAATTGACACTTTAATCGGAGAAATTATGAGTTCGCAACCTTTAGCTCTGATACCTCATGTTAAACTTTTATACATGCATGAGTTTCAACCATAAATCATTTTCTAGAAACTCATGATACTTTAATAAAACTCAAAACCTTGGAACACATAATTCTCACGATTTAATGTACGAATATATGTAATGGAAACTAACCTGGATCCATAATGTCGACTTATAGCTGTTATGAAATCGGAGTTTTCGACCTTGCCTTTTACTTTAATTTTCTCCTTGATGGCGAGGAGAATCTTTCCTTTTAATTTCCCTTTTATTTACCGGAGACTATATTGTTTCCTTCTTTAACTTACCTTGCCAATTTGTGGTCACTGCCGGCAGCCTCTTTTATAGAGCGATGAGTACAACTTCCAAATGGTTTCTTAATCCTTAAGAAAACCAAATTCTATCCATTCATGTGCCAACCGCCGCAACCAAAATGATGAGCTGCCGAAGTCAATGATCATTATCTCCAATGGGAAATGATATATATACATATGTCCATTATTATGTATATATTATGTACAACTTTTAAAGACACAGGAAGAGGGAGTACCACTTTAAAACTCCCAAGTTTTAACATACTCTTATTCTCACTTAACCATCAAAGTGAGACACTTTATTGTTAAAATTTTATTTAACATTAATTCATATGGGTCATCTTACGGAATAAATCCAACAAGAGTGACTAAAGAAATAAATGTATGTTGGTATTTCATATTTATATTTTTAAAATGTGGTGATGTGTTGATCTATGATATGCTTGCATAAAACACAAGACATTGACACATGCATTAAAGTCTTTATATTTCTTGTACCTTGGCTTTGACAGCTTGTGCGTCCGCCTCAGGTAAGTGGCCGTACTGTCACGTCCTACACCTAGAATTTTCCGGAGTATTACGGAGACTTCCGGAGTCCTCTACTATGTCCTAGAGTACTCCGGAATGTTATGGAAGTTACTAGAGTCTTCCGGAATCCTCTAGTTTGTCCTAGAGAACTTTGGAATGTTTTAGAAGTTACGAGAACTCTTTAGTATATAGTAGAGTGAATAGAGTGTTCTAGAATACAGTAGAATTCTAGGAAGTAGTAGGAATATCCTAGACTTGTATAGAATATTCTAGAGGCTTGTAGGATTAAGGGTGGTAGCCTATAAGTAGGTGATACCTCATTTGTAACAAGACAACTTTGGAGAGCTCAATAAACATTTGTTTCCTTTTTTGAGTCTCTTTGAATGATCTTTTCTTTCCAACTTAGTACCTTCAAATAGGTGTGAATCCTAGTGGGTAGGATCGTCACATAACTTAGGGTTGGCATTTGGGGATAGTTGGTAAGCAAGAGCAGAGTAAGGCTGACTAGGACTAACGGAATTGTCTTAGTGCCGCACAGATTGGTAAGAGTTAGAGTGAAAATTGTAAGTCTGTAACGGTTGGTATCAAAGTGAAGTCGATTCATGGTTAGGACGAGATGGCTCCGTCGAAGGATTGCCAAGGTATCATTGACAAAGCCATCGTAGATTTGCGAGAAGAGCTATCTGGCGTGTTCGAGGCAAGGGTTGCCGAGATGGAACGCAAGCTCAACTTGGTATGCGAAGTCTTGAAGGAAGACGTGGAAGGAATGACTATCTCTAATAGGCTTGCGATTCTAGAAGATAAGCTCGATGACATGATCTTAGACAAGATCAAGGTCGCGATTGGGCGCGAGGTTGAACGACAAAGAGACCTCACAAAGCAAATGGCTGAGTTGAAGACAGAATTGGCAGTTTGTCGAAGAAATTTGACAAGGATGGCCAACATGGGTGGAGTATCCATGCCAAGAAAGAAGAAGGTTCCTGAGCCGAAGACATATGATGGGACAATGGACGGATGAGTAATTGACAACTTCTTTTAGCACATGGAACGCTATTTCTCAGGTTTGGACATCGTCGAGGAGGACGAACGGGTTGAGACGGCTGTGACATACCTCACGGACACAATAACGTTATGGTGGAGAAGACGTTACCGATCACAGAGAGCACGGTGTAAGGACATGGGATGAGTTCAAGAGGGAACTCAAATGGCAGTTCTACCCTGAGAGCGTAGAGGACTTAGCCATGATAAACTTGAGACGACTAAGGCAAAAGGGGAGCATCAGGGAGTATGTCAAGGAGTATTCCACATTGATGCTAGAGGTCCCCGAGATGTTGGAGAGGCAGAAGTTATGCTTCTTCGTGGATGGGTTGCTGGCATGGGTAGCAACAGAGCTTCGTAGACGTGAAGCAATAGATTTGGCGACGGCTATGGGAATTGCCGAGAGGTTGGAAGATTTTCCTAAAGAGAGGCCAAAGTCACCAAGGAGGGATCATGCGAGCAGTAGAGGAGACCACAAGCATCGAGTTGGGTCAAAACGAAGAACTGAAGGAAGAAGAGGAAACCATTGTAGAAAAATGTGTACTTGGTCCCATCCTTCAAGAAACTATACTCATTGCTACGACCTAAATGTTGCGCATCCACATTGTATTGCCACGGCCTCCCGAACAACAAATGACACACATCCATATCCACGATATCACAATATACTTCATCCCTATACTTGCCAATCGAAAAAGGAATCTTGCAACGTACTGTTACCTCAATGTTTCCAGCATCAGACTTTATCCATCCCAAAGAATAAGGTTTTGGATGATTCTCTACTGGCAGTCCCGACTTCTTTACATCTTCCTTCCCTATGAAATTCTCCATGCTACCACTGTCAATCAATAGCCCAAAGATTTTACCACGAATGGTACACCGCGTCCGAAATAGTTGATTACGTTGAGATGTTTCTTCCAATTTCGGAGCTAACATTATTCTTCGCACAACACAATTTGCTTCCATTGTTTCCCCTTCCTCCTCAAGTTATTCTTCTCCTTCGTCATCCGGTTCGCAATAAAATGCATCATCATCTTCTTCTCTGAAAGCTGCATTTGTTATTTTCCTTTGAGAACATTCATTTGATTTATGACCTAGTTGGTTGCACCTATAACACTTTCCAGACGCTAGACTAGCGTAAGGGTTTGTAGCTTTCTGCCCTTGAGCTTGACTTTCTTTTGCTTCTGTCACCGAGCGTTTTCCAGCTACCTTATCTTCATGAGCTTTGTCGCTTTTATAGTGACTTCCACAATAATGTTCTCCACACCCATAAGATTCTTGCGTTGGCCTTGTCCTTTCCCCCGAACCTGAAGGTCGAAAATTGTCAAAACACCACTTGTTTTTCTCATACTGCATTAATTCAGCCTTCAACGCCAAAATTTTTGCCTCATTTAGGGTCTTTAACACCTGAACTCCAATTTTATCTCGAATAAAAGGCTTCAAGCCATCAAGATATCTAGCCACTTGTTGCCCTTCCGTTTCCAGCAGATTATTCCTTTCAGCTAGTCGCATAAATTCTGCAGTGTATTCATGGACAGTGCGAGTACCTTGTTGGCATCTTTGGTACTGCTGAAACAAAATTTGCTTATAATCGGGTGGCAGAAACTCTTGCATTAACAGCCTCTTCATCCCTGCCACGTTCGAATCGACCTCTCCCTTCTTTTCTCGAAGTTCGGCTTTCTATCCCACCAAGCCGATGCGCCCCCCTTTAATCTACAGCAACTAATCTGACCCTCCTATCTTCTGGAGTCTCCATATAGTCGAAGAACCTGTCGATATCAGCAATCCAATCCAGAAAATCTTATATTCCCAAACAACCATTAAAACTTGGAATATTGACCTTTAGTTTGAAGTCGTATCCCTCTCTATCATCATACCTTCACCATTGTCCAGCATTCCTACGCCTACCACCATATATATCATTCAACGCCTCTTCATATTCATCCCCCTCGCTAGAAGAATCTTCAATTCGGTTGTTCTATCTGCGAACAGGAATAGGTCTGTTGATAGGGTCTCCACGTGGTGCATCTGCTATTGGTCTTCTATCATTAACCCAATTCCGGTTCCCATCAACACTGTGAGCATCCAGCCAATCTACAATTTCATCAAATCGCTCCTCAAAGCGACGGAATCTGCGAACTATTTGCTGCTCCAAGTGTCCCTGTAAACGCTGCTCCAAGTGTCCTTGTAAACGCTGCTCCAATCGTTGCAATGCCTCCTCCCCGATAAGTGGGGCTCGAGTCCCATGAGCATCGTCATTAAGACCACCGTTATCGCCTTGGTTCGCCATTAAGCTCTGATACCACCTGACGCAGCGTAAGCACTCAAAGAAAGGAGCAGATTACAATCTGAATGATATATTTTATTTCTCAGCAAAAGTTGTTCTTCTTCCTCAGTATTGAGGTGTTTATTTAGAGTTCTAATCTGATGAATACATGAATAAAGACTTGGGCATCTAAACAGACTCATACAGATTATCTAGACATTCATAAAATTTAGACTAACTAAGATTCATACCCCATCGACATTCAGTTTATCTAAGCCTTTTGAGTAGCATTCCCTACATTAGAAACATCAGTAACATTCCCTGCATCAGTCATGCCATAGAACGCAGGGGATGCAGCCGGTGCCGTCGTCGACGGTGAATTTCATGAATTTTTCGGGTTTGAGATACTGCTGGCGACGACGCCAAGGGCTTCGACGTGGGAGAGGGGGGTGCCTTTGCAATAGAATGAGTCTAGTGAACTTGGTGTGAGTGAAAGGAAATAGAACGCCAAGAGTTTTGCGTGGACATTGCAGATAGTATACATTAGAGAGAGAGAGACCAGTGATGGCTTCGATGTAAAGGTATTATAGAGAAAAGAAAACCCACTTGGTGATTTAGTGGGTTTTCTTTTCTTTCTTCTTTCATTTATGTTTTGAATTCTTATTTTGAAATGGTGAATAAAAATTAAAATATAGATAGATGGGTTCTTGCAAGATTTCCAAAAAAACAAAAAAAATGGGGAAGAAGATCTTATAGTCGTTTTTTGAACTTTAGGTACTCTATTGTCAATTTTGATATAGGTTAAGTTTAAAAATATTTCATTTTAGCCCTTACTAAATGTACATATGTAAGTCCGGATGGCAACAGTTAAGGCTAGAGGGGGGGTGAATAGCCTTTAAAAACTTTGAGGATAAATTTGAAAATCTTAAAATATTGGCAGCGGAAAAACTTGATCTTGTCAGTCAACTGAAGAATTGGTCGGTTAGGCGACACTTTGAGATTCTGAAGTCGAGAGAGTTGGTCAGTTGACTGACACAACAGTTTTTCAAAAGAAATTTGTTTTGATGTTTGATTACTGAATATAGAGAAGAAATTTGAACTCAAGTTAACTGAACAAGTAAGCATACAATTGTTGTTAACTGGCTGACACTTAATCAGTTTAACAACTTCTTAAGTGTTAAGTCAGTTAGCAGAAATATAAGAAATGGCTGACAAATCGGTTGAAGTGGTTCACGATAAACCGCTACGCCCACTACCAAGTTGGTCGACTTGGATTTTTGAAGTGCACTAATTTTATTAAAAATCTAATTGATCTCTAATGGATCAGTGTACAACAAAAGACCGGTGTTTGGGAGAATGATTGAGAAACAATCAAACTCGTGAGACAAACTGACTGAGTTCGAAATAATTTGAACTGAAATACTCAGTGTTTTGCCTCAACAATAACTAGAAAGAAATTTTCAATGAGAAGTATCTAGCTAAAGTTTTTGTGAAGACGAGGACTGAGAGTTTATGAGTGGAAAGTTTCTTGACTTCAAAATTGTTCAGTTTCGTTGTCTTCACCAATGCTTCCAATGGGTATTTATAGATAGTCTTTGCAAACAACCCGTTAGGAACACATTTGAATTTTGAAAATGTGTTATGGCAGAGGCAAGATCACAAAGGATCTTGTGAGATATTATATGGCAGGACATCTATCACAAACACAAGGTGGGAAAGAGTTAGTACAAGAGTATGATTAAACAAATAAGGAAAAGTAAACTCATTCTATAGCAGCGTATAGATCAGCTGAGATAAGTGGCTGACAGAATGATATTCAGCTGACCAAATATAATCTTTTCATCCTGGCTGACAATCAAGTGGAATGTTTTAAGCAAATCTTTTTAATTTCAAGATTCAACAACATATGTAACTTAACGGTATTTTTTTAACGACATACATTAAAAGGACTGTCACTATAAAAAATTAATACTCGTAGAACCCAAATTTGACAAAAAAATATTAAGGGACTATTAGTGTGAAGATCACATAGTCGAGGGACCAATGATGCGATTTGTCTTTTTTTTAATTTTTTTGTAAAAATTACAATGTTTAAATGTTACATGTTACCTTGGACAAAAAATGCACTAAACATTTTTTTCCTTTAATTCAAACACCTTTAAGCCGGTATGACAATTCAAACGCATATGATGATGATTTAACTATACTAATTACAAAGTTGATTACGAAATCATTGAATCACAATGAAACTTCAAATCTTTTGGACTTAAACGGACATAATTTTTCCAAACTTAACCCCATTTTTTCCCAATGGTCTAAAATTTGCTAGGCGGCCACCAGGCGTCAGACAAGCACCTAACGTCTAGCGCCTAAAATTAATGTATAATTACCCTTATTTCTGAAAAAAAAAATCTTAATATTATAAATTTAAACATTTTAATTACACTAATAAAAAATATTACCAAATAATCCAAAAACTTCAAAAAAAAAAAAAGTCATTTCTTAAAACCTAATAGCTTAAGACCAAAATTATACTAATAAAAATTTCTTACTACTCCAATCCTCCTACATTTCTTTCCCCTTATACATATATAGGTATACTTAATGACGTTTTGTGTCCATTTGAGTAGTGGATCGAGAGATTTTTCTATGAAGAAGAGAGAGAAACTTAGAGCATCCACAATGGTTCCCTTTATTAACATCCTAAAAATTTTTTTAGGGTTTTTTTTACCATACTTAACCTCACAGTGGACACCCTATCAATCACCATGTCCCTAAAAAAAACTAACTCTCCCCCAACTTATTGGGTGAGTATTAGCCGACCTCCATTCATCTCTTTCTTCTCTTTCCCCCACCTATCTCCTTCTCCATTGGTCTTCTTCTTAGTATTCGTTCCGTTTCAAAAAATTTGTCCAAAATTTAAAAAAGGCGGCAAAAACTGAATTTTTTTTAGCTTGATCAGAACATCTAGTTTTTGGCCAAAATTTTGATGTGCCAGAGTGGAGAGCCTATGAATTAAATAAACAACCCAACTCACATCATCACTTTGATGATGGTATGTTTTCCCATTTTTTCCATTTTCTTTTTTAATTAATTTAGTGTATTTTTTGCACTATCATTTTCCTTTTTTTTATTTCTAACTTAAAATTATGGGTATATTGATAATATTAAAAATTGTGACAAGACTTTCTTTAAATAAAATAAAAATAGTTGATATAATCAAAACATATATATATTTTTCATAAAATTTAAAATTTAAAAGTATAAATATTTTATTTCAATTGCGGTAGGAAAATAAAAAAATAAAAAATAGAAATATATTGATAATTAGGTTTGATGTCACCAATTCAAAGGGTTATATAGAGGGTGTTCATTGGAGTTGAAACTTTTTTAAATGATCTCTAAAAAGATTTAGGAAATTATATAAAAAGTGTTTTAGGGTGTAACCATTGTGGATACTCTTAGTTGATAAGTGAAAATGCCACCCCCATCATACTTCCCCTATACTATGCAGCCTCGTCGCGAGGTCGCTATAATTTAATCAAATTTATCATTGACGATTTAATTTGTTCTTAATTTAGGTAATGATACAATTTTTTTGTTGGTTGTGATCTACTCCATTGTCAGCGCCTACAACGACTGGTCGAGGACTAAGGCACCAAGTCAGGGATTTCCTTCACTGACGACTTTTTGGACCAATTTGGTATTAATTGTAGCATGGTGCGATGCTTAACGCCTAGGACACCTTTTGGAATACTGTTTGAAAAATTAAAAAAATAAAAAAATTGAACGACCAGTCAAACGCGTATCAACAGTGGAGGAGAACATATATATGCATTGAGCTTTGGGGAGGTGGGGGAAGGGGAGATCTCTAGATGTGAAAGACAAGATGGATGATATTGAAAGATCACCATGAGAAATGAGTAGAGGGACAAGGACAACGTAATAACTTAGACTAGGAAATGTTGGAAACTTTCAATAAATTATTGGTTGCAAGGTAAGGTACGTGGAGAGAAGACGGGAAACCTAAATGGCTAAAACCAAATCAAATTAATGGACGGCGGATCGAGGATACCTGTCCATTAAACTCAATGGGGGCAGTGGGACAAATGAGGAAAGAGGAGGGCTTGAAACGTCGATCTAAAAATTGCTGCTTTAGTAGTCATGTCCACCTGCCCAACTCAGCAATCAGTTTGATTTTTTAACGACTTGCATCGGAAGAAAAAAACAAGGAAAAATGTTTTGTTGTGCTCCTTCCGTTTTTTAAATAGTGTCTGGGTTAATCTGATATATCGTTTAAGAAAAATGAATTGATTAGATTATAAATATTAGTAAATTATGTGGGTTTTTTTAATGTCCATGAGTATTAGGAGTGTCAATCCAAGTCGTCAAACCACCAAGTCGAGCCGAACCATACGGTTTGGTTCGATTTTGGATGATATATGGTTCAGCTCGGTTTGAGATTTTGGGAAGTCGAACGGTTTGGTTTAGTTTGCGGCTTGACATGTCGAGTCGAGTCAAACTGAACCAAACCAAACCATTTTGAGTTGAACCACCAAATCGAATCACTGAGCCGAACAACAAATTCTTTAGAATTTCTAACTTTTATTCTTTAGTATTCTTATATTATTAATATTTTTATACTATATAAACTATAAGGCTAATATTAGTATTTAAGAATTTATCTTTAGACTTTTTGAATTTATATAAATATTTTTAATATCATGTATGTTATTGTATTTTTATTATATTAGATTCAATTTATTGATTATAAGAATTAAAAATGTTAATCCTTTTATTTGAAAGTTGGTGCAATTTTTTTGAAAGTGAGCTTATGAATATAATTGTATTATATTTAATTTTTTAGTATTTTCTTTAGCAGGGGGTAAGTGGGGAACCACTAATGATCCTCTTAAAAAAAAAAAAGTATTTTCTTTAGTATGTTTTTATAATATTTTTTTGGTTTACTTAAATTTTGAATGACTATAACTCTATCTAAAGTCAGACCGAACCATGAAACCAAACCGCAAAACCGAACCACGGAACCGAGTCAAACCAAGTCGAACCATCATGGTTCAGTTCGGTTCAGCTCAAGACTTTAAATGGTTTAGCTTCAATTTGATTTTTCTCAAACCGATAACATGCGGTTCAGCTCATAATTTGTTCCAAGTTGAACCAAGTCGAACCATTTACACCCCTAATGAATATGTGGTCATAATTGAAATATGTAGAAAAAGTAAAGATAAAGTGTTAAAAGTGTTTTCCTAAAACGGAAAGTTTTACAAAATGACAATTATTTAAAAACGAACGAAAAAAGAAAGGTAGACAATAATTTGGAAACGAATGGAGTATAATTTTGCACTTATATCACAAGTTGATCACAATACTTTTACACTTTTTACAATAACCTTTTAATTTTTTTTTCTTCAATTTAATCATTGTATTTGACTATAAATCACACTTTGATCACCACCGTCTGTTTATGTTAAATGGTAATTATCAAAAAGATACAAATGTCCTTCTGTTTTTGGAACATACCATATACTTGCACAGATTGAAGTCACACAATTTTATTTCTTTCAACTCCTTGTTTGAACACATGTATTTTATGCTTATATTAAGGGCAAATGTGAGATCACACGAGTAACACATAATGTAGATAAGGGTATTTTTGGATTTACCAATGTTTAAATCTTTCTAATCAAATAATTGGATAGAGTGATGAACATACGATATATAACCAAGTAAAATTATTTACGGCCACGTAAGATCAAATATATAGTTGTCTAAGTAATACTTCTTCTGTTTCGGGTAAAAAATCAATTATTCTATTTTATGATATTTCACTTAAAGAGTTTATTTTCAAAAATTAAGACATAAAAATATTATTTTATTACTAATTAACTAACAAAAGTATTTTTTTAAAAAAAAATTAACTTTCAAACGTAAACTCTTTACTAAATCGAAGAAAGTATTTAATTTCATTTACATTCACATTAAATTTTGTATTTAGAAGCGTGACATTACAAGCCAACAACCTTTAATAGACCGACGTGACGGCAACAACTAATGGAAAGGTTGCAAATTTAGTAAGTAAAGCACGTGAATTACATCATACTAAATCAATAAACATTACCAATTAATTTTATACTCTTATCAATTAGGAATGATTCTGATGAAAACACGATGGACGGATAGCAACAAATCTGATTAACAAATTCCCAATTTGCATGAAAACAATTATACCCAAAGATATTGTTGCTCATGTGGGTGGCACGAAATTCCAAGCACGAATTTCTGACAGTTGGGATCAGGGGTGTAAGCATAGTCATCAACTGCAAAATCGAATCGTCCCGTTTGATTCGGTTTTGAGTTTAAATGGTTTAATTTGAATTTTGAAAAATTATAAATTGATTGGTTTGGTTCGATTTTTAGTTTTTTGGAACCGAATTAAATTGAATCACCATTTTAATATACATACATACATATGCTTATATATATATATATATATATATATATATATAGTTATATATATATATATATATATATATATATATATTATAGTTATATATATATATATATATATATATATATATATATATATATATAACTATATATAACTATATATATAACTATATATAACTATAATATATATATATATATATATATATATATATATATATTATACACATATATAGTTATATATTATACACATTTCGTTTCGGACAAACAGTCCCAGTTTGAAAGTTCAAATTTTTTTTTTTACAAAAACGATACTTTTAGCAGTCCTTTAGTAATAAAACGACATTTTTATGCCTTAATTTTTGAAAATAAACTTTTTAAGTAAAACATGTCAAAATGAAATAGTGAACCTTTGCTCGAAACAGAGGAAGTAGTTCTTTAAAAAAATTAATTTATAGTATTCTACATTTTTCAAAACAATACCAAAGACCAAAATAATCAAACTCTAATTCACATTTACACATTACAATTTACACTTAGTCATACACACACCGTGTTTAGTTGTCTGTTTGTTGTTTCTTCCAAGCTTTCATTGTTTGTATTTATTTGTAACATATCCTCCAATTTGCAAGAGTATTGTGGAGGATAAAGACTAAACAATTAATATCTTTTTTGGCCGTTTGTGTGTTTGAGTTAGAAAAGTGACTGTGTATAATTGGAAGGGCAACTATGTTATTTTTTATATTGCATAAATTGATTACATTTTTTTATTTAAAACCATAGAACCGAACCAAATTGAGTGATTCGATTCAGTTCCAATTTTTGTGCGATTTGGTTTGGTTTGAGAAATTTGGAATCTATATGAGCGATTTGGTTTGCTATTTTGGCCAAACCGAATCCAATCACTCACACCAGTAGTTGGGATGACATATTATGCGTTGATATAGTGTTTTTGAGGCTTTAACATTATTTAGAAAGAAAAAATATTAGAAGAAAAATAAATGGAGGCTAGGACTAGAAGAATATTGTTGGAAATTGCTGTGTGTCGTGGTGCAGATGTACGCATGCAAGTTATTCTAGCAAATTCTGGGCGATATTTGTGAATAATCTAACGGGAACAAATGTGTTGCACCTTTTTACCAGTTATAGGCCCAAAATATGATGAAAAAAAAAACCCTGATGTATCCACCCAATCCCAAACCCTCCCCCCAACATACGAAGTGTGTTTATGTGGTACTTGATGTTGCCATTTGTTCCATATTGCCCCCTCCCGTCAGTGACCGTTATGATGAGATGTTAAGTGGCACGTGAGCTACACGTGCAGGGGCATTTTTTTCATTAGATTCGGGGTGCAAAGTGCGATTTTCCTATAATTTCATTATTTAGTTAACTATTTTATATTTAAGATATTTTGAATTAAGAATTATTTTTAAAAAAATTAAAACAAATTTACAAACAAAATTAAAATATTTTAAAAAAAATTAAAGCAAATTATTAAAGTGGAATTTAGTTAATATTTTTTATCATTAATTAATTATTATTTGCATATGTAAGTTAGATATAATTTCTTCATTTAGTTAACTATTTGATATCTAAGAATATAACTTTTTTTTAATTTAAATTAAAACAACTTAAAAATAAATTAATAGCTATTTGATATTTAAGTAATTTTGAATTAGAATTGTTTTATAAAAACTATTACAACAAATAAAAAAATAAATTGTAAACCCAACCCCAGACAACAGTCTGTCACCACCCAGCTCGTCACCGCCGGTTCTAAGCTCGTCGTAGATGAAATTGAAGGTGGCTTTGTTCATACGAAACGCTTTTTAGAATTCGTTGTCGGGGCAGTCATCACTGCTATGCTACTACCACCACGCTTTGGAAACTTGGAAAATTAATTCCAACTTTGACGCTAATGAAAAACAATTCATGATCCTGCAATTAGATCAGTCAAGACCATGGGTGGGGGTTTGTGTAGACCTCTTTGACGATGAGAAAAGGTTTTCCCCTTTTTGGCTGTAGGCAGCAGGTTTTTAGCAACAACTGTGGAAGAGGCAATTTGGCTACTGAAAGAGGTACGAATTTATTTCATTCTTTAATTATTGGGGAGCAGGATATTTGAACGAAGATCGGTGTCGGGATTGTCAAATATGGTGGTGATGATGTTAGATATGTCAATTGCGGTGGTGGATTTTGATCGCTGTGATGGAAGAACGAGGCTTGAGAGAGAGAGAGAGAGAGAGTCAATTCTTCGAGCAAATCGTTGGTGATCTTGATGGCAACATGTCGAAATTGGTCGAAGAAGAAGCTATGGCATGAAGAGGGTATTCAGATCTGGTTGATTTTCAGGTGGTTGTCAACACTGGCAATTTTCTGAGCCGAGGAAGAAGGAAAAATAACATTGAATAAATGCATTTAATTAGACATACACGATTTAATAACCAAGTCTAATGGTGGAAATGACATTAATGCCCAGCACGTGTACACTCACGTGACACTTAACGAGAAATTTTTAACGACCACTAACGGGAGGGATCATCATGGGACAAATGACAACATTAAGTACCACATAAGCACACTTCATAGGTTGTGGGGACTATGGGATTGGGTGGATGCTTTGGGGTTTTTTTTTTTTTTTTTTTCATATTTTGGTTCAATTATAACTAGGCTTAATTATCTATTTGGTCACCCTACATTCGCGAAAATCCCAATAAGCTCACTCTACTACCATTTTTCACATTTTGGTTACCATACTTAACAAAAGGTATAAATATGGTTTATAAAGTAGATGACGTTAATAGAACAGTATGAAAAGACATAAATGACCTTAACATGTTAACCTGTGACATGTGTCGTGCACGTGATCGACTTCCTTAACAAAGTGTAAGAACTGACTTTGTCTGTCTCAATATAAGCAAATCACCATCACACTGAGAATTTTTCACAACGTCATCAATGGTGAAGCTAGATCTCACAACCCTCAGTAATTTTCTCACTCTTCTCTCCTATTTGAAACACCATCCAACGGTGGCGAAACACTCGCCGATTCCGACTCCGGCCAACCTTCTTTTTCTCCTCCAACTCCACTTCTCCCCCCTCACTTTCTCCAAGGAGAGCCTATGTTCCTTTTCGTTCGGCACCAAAATCCCTACCATGTCCTCTAACGCCTCCTTCACCGTCACCATAGCTTCTTCCACTGATCCAGTTTCGCTCGACATCGTCACTATCACCGAATCTCCAATTTTCGATGATGAATTTTTTGATTATTTTGGGAATTGACAACTTTTTCAATCCTAATTTCACAATTCCTTCGGTAAATCAAAGCCCTAGCGTCGATATCAGATGTGTCATCTCTGACCAAAGAGAAATCCTTGTTCTTGTTCTAGTATTGGTACTCTCCATAAGCGTATTGATTGGGGTCTAGGCATAATTTATTTCTAGGAAAGCTCATTGCTTCTAGTCTTTCGGGCCAAGCAAGAAGTCTGTGGCGAGGGTAAGGTTACAATTCAAGCTAAAGCGCTAAAGCTCTTTGATTTATCTTCCTGCGAGCTACCACTCTTCCTCAACTCTGCCTTTCTTTGGGTAGGGTTGTCACCGTCCTTGCTATAAATCCCTTCTGGCCTTTACGAAATAGCCTTGCTAAGGAATAGCCCCATCTGCTCCACACCGAATACAAGGCCAATCTGAATTTTGAGATTTCACTTTGCATGAGATCTTCATTCGCTTTCCGCTCCTGGGTCACCAACAATATACTGCCTCTCTCTATTTAAGAGTCGATCCCTTCTAGGTCCTTAACATCAGAGTCCGCTCTCGCTTCTCTTACTCCAATCGGGCCGGAGAAGAGTATATAGGTAAAAGTGGTTACTAAAGGAGATAAAATCCCTTTACTTTTAGGGCATGTTTACATATATAGCAGCTCGACGACCGAGAGATTCAGAAGGGAAGCGTCGGTAATTGATTGTTGAATTCCTGTAAATTATTTTTTAATGTTGATGCTTCATGGTCTTCAATGTTGTTGGTTGTATGTTTGTTGTTTCAATGGTGTTCGTCTTCTTCAATGGAGTTCGTCTTTTTCAATTTTATTTGAGACTTGAGCTGAGGTGGGGTAAGGTAAGGTAAGGTAAGGAGGGAGTGAGGGTTAAATAACAATGTGCTTAGCACGTGCAAAATTAAGGATATTTTCGGGTTATCACAAAAATATTAGACGGCTCAGCCTAAAAAATAGACAGAGTGACTAACCTGTCACTAATTGTTAAGTAGGGTGACCAAAGTGTACATAATGGAAGTAGGGTGGCCTTATTGAGATTTCCTCGAAAGTAGAGTGACCAAATTGATAATTAAGCCTTATAACTATAACTTTTGGAACATGTAGCATTGATGATGATCCTAACCGTAACCTAGCGTAAGCATATACGGTCAGTAAAATATGATAGTTATAGTCGTATTGTATGTTTAAAGAAATTTATTCAAGTTTAATATAATGGTTTTTATATTTGCCCTAAAAATTTCAGCGTGGCGGTTAGTTTCTAGCACATCCACAAGTATAATACGAAAGATTAATGAAATATTGAGACAAAAAGGTACTCTATTCGTTTCATGCCAACAGTCGATTATTCTATTTTGATACATTTTATTTTAAAAAATCAACTTTTAAAAATTTATTTATATATATATATATATATATATATATATATATATATATATATATATATATATATATATAATGCAATATACCATCCAAATTTGAGATAAATATATTAATTATGCTGACATATTTTTATAATTATAGTTAACTCTAGTGATTTATATTGATCAAGTATTATATTGTGAAATGCTATAACTGAACAATAAAATGGTAATGGAGATTCCCTGAGATGGATAAGTAACAAACAATAACAATATCAGACGTGATAGATTAATTAATTTAATGACTAATGAGTAGGTACTGCACTCTTCTTTTAGTAGTAAGATCCCTCACAATTGTTTGATATTGTCTGATTAGATGTCAGTTCAAGCACCTAGCCATTATAAATTTTAATATTGTTAAAGTATGAATTAGCCGAGTTGGTTATTTGACAACATATTCATTGTTGGAAATATCTCAAACAAATTAAACTAGTATAAATCATAATATACATTGTTTTGTTACATGAATAGTTAATATGCAATCGCTCTACACACTCGAGATTGATTATGGAACAACTTATTTGATCAGTAATTTATATTTCCTTCGTTTTAGGGAAAGAGTCTATTTTTTTATTTTTGGATGTTTTATTTAAAGAGTCCACTTTCAAAAATTAAGACATAAAAATATAATTTTTTTTTAAAAAAATTGACTTTAAAAATGTCATTTTCTAAAGGATCGCAATTCACACAAAAGAAAAAGTTATTAAGAACAAATTTGATTTTATTTAGGGTACGTTTGGATACCCTAATTTCATAGTTTTCCAAAACTAATTCTGTCGTTTGGCAACATAGTTAAAATTTAGAATTGGATTTGAGTTATAATTTCAAATGTTTCAATTTTACAAAACTAATTATATACCAAATCCTAATAATTTAAATTCTAAATTTCAGTTCATTACTATAAACAACAACAACTCATGTTCCTTTTACCTCCACCGTCGTCGGCCGCCAACTCTGACCACCGCCACCAGCCACCACCAGTACATGATCCCCAGCCACCACCGTCCGCCTCCTCCCTATGCTATTATTATTAAATTAAAAATATTAAATTATAATAATTTTATTGCTAGCATGGTTTGAACCTCGACCAGTCATAATAACTAATAACTACTACTATTAGAATAAACTAGATACTTGATATAATAATGATATTTAGGCTCCGTTTGTTTCACGGAAAATGACTTATGAACAACGTTTTCCTCATTTTCCGGTGTTTGCCTGTTTGGTAACCTTAGGAAAATGTAGGCAACGTAAAAGCTTTTCCGAGTCAACGGAAAATGAAGCCTTCTTTTCCGGAAAATGACTTACGGATTCATTTTCCGTAAGTCATTTTCCAAAAATTTGAACACCTCTCCGCCCCTTCCACAAGTACACATATTTACATACACGAAAATATTTCACTCAACAAATAAATTATTTAGAAATATAAATGGAGTTTGTGCACACTTTATAAATTATCATTTTAATAAATACTCACTATATCCTAAAATTATTGTCAACTATATTTTTTAGGGATGTCCCAAATATTGTTCATTTTCTTTTTTAAAACGTTTTTTTTTTCATATCAATTATCAATTTTTTATTTGTATTTTTGAGATTGAAAAAAGATGAACCTTATTGATTTGACACAACTAATGATAAATTGAGATTACTAATGAAAAATTACTTAAATCTCAACACTATTTTATATTCAATATGAGCATTAATATTATAATATATATTTTTTGTATTTATTCATATATTGTTTTCCGTAAAGATTTTCCGCGTTCTGAAAATGTTTTTACGATATTTTCAAAAGATTTCAAACACCGAAAATGAAATCTTTTCATTTCGTAAATCGTTTTCGGAAATCGTTTTCCTAAACAAACGGCCAATTATAACTATGTAGAAATATAATTGAATTCCACATGTCATCCCAGCTATGAAATTACTTGCACATTATTTAAATGCCATGAAATTGCCCGTGCAATACACCGGGCCACCTAGCGTGAGTGGTGGTTTCTCGGTCACATTCAAAATTAAGAAAGCAGCCATTGTAGTCAGGGTCAGGCTCTAAGTCAGTGATATTTTTGCACCAAAATTTAAGAGTGACGAAGCAAAAATTAGAAGCATTAGCAAGACAGAGAGGAAAAGAAAACGACCTAAAGACTTAAAAGAGACCCGCGATTTACTCCTTCACCAACAAAAGTACCAATCCATTACGTTTTCCCATTTATTACCATTTGCCCCCCTTAACTCCTCCTAAGTCTATATTAATTTATGTTTGATCTATCTCACTTATTTTTGGCCTTATTTCAAGTACCTCCCTTCCAATTTTTGATCTGATACATGCCCCCCTTGCCTCTAAGTACCTACCTACAATTCACAATTGGTAACTTCCTTAATAGCCCTAACACTCTAGACACTATTAGAGTACCCACATAACATACTCCATCCCATAAGAGATCCATGCTTTAATATTTCGAAGTCTCCAAAGAATATGTATGCATTCTGTTTTTATCTTATCAATTTTGAAGGATAAGTGACAATCAAATCCGTCCTATACGACATTATCAGATACATTATTGAAACATTTCCTCCTTATTGATGATAGAAAGAATTTTAATCATTTTAAAATTTTCAAGAATTAGTCAAAATTAAAGCATACTTCTCTTCCTAGTTTTCTAGGGTGGAGTTACAAAGAAGATTAGGTCACAATCTTACGAAACTCAATTCGTAAGACGGAGCCCCACTCTCTCACAATTCAATCCATCAATACATGGTTGGTCGAGTAAAGAAGATCTGTCTTACAAAATATACACGTAAGACCGTTTTTATATAAGTTTTTGTCTACAAAGAATCTACTTTTCATCGTTCGCATTAGTTTGTGTAAACATAGGGGAGCGCTATTCAGACCCCCAAATCTCTACTTGTTTCCCTTAAGAAGTACACCCCTCTACTATAATTTAAAATCATCAAAAGCATTGAGTATGCATACCCCCTTGTATTCTTATTTTTCCCTTGCCTATTTGAAACCTAAAATTATTACACACATACCGCTCCCCCACCCTCTCTCTTGAATACATCAGTTACCAAACCCCCTTTCACCCTTTAAAGCAAACCCACCCACGACCCCTTTCTCCTTCACTTCGAGCAGCAGCAAGCGGCCATAGAAAGGAAAAAAAATCGACAACAACTCGTGGAACAAAACGCAAGGGAATCCAAACCGAAACCTCTTTTCATTCCTTCAATTCAAGCAACAATCGACAACAAAGGAAAAAAAACAAAGTGCGGTCCTGGTTGGTGGAACAAATAACACAATGTTCTTGCTAGTGAAACCAGTGTTGGTGGAATAGTATATAGATGACTAATTTATATAATGTTCCGACAACATTGGTGGAACATTGTCTACAATGTTTTGTTAGAAATAATTCAGGGAAATCAATACATAAATACATAAAAGAAAAACCATAAGATTGTTACTGCTATGAAGAGTACTGGTCAGGATGTCTGATTAAGATCCTCTGCTTGTGAAAAGTTTGCTGGTAGACTTAACCTTGGAAGTATGCTGGTGGACTAAGCTTTGGAAGTCTGATGGTGAACTTGAGCCTTGGAAGTCTGCTGGTGGTATAAGCCTTAAGAAGGCTGCTGGCACATAACGAAATCTGATGGTCCAAGGACTGTGTTGCACATAGTTTTCTTAAAACAGATTCGCCTCTTCCTGTACGTGCTTGGAAGCTTTTCTAGACGTCTATCTCCCAGGATACAATGGAGACACCAGAAAGACCTTTAGCACTAAGGTTTCCGGTGAACTGAAATTGGGTCTGACCCTATCACCAATATGAGACATGAGGACGAAGGACTTTGCTCAATGAAATGCATAAGAGAAAAGAGATTGTTTCTAATCGTGTTTTTCAATTATGGATGTTAACGCCATTATATAGGTTGAAAGCAGAAACAAATTGATTAACAAAACGTGGGTTGGTTTAAACAGACAAATTTGGTCTGACATTCATGTCCACGGGATGCGTTCGCACATTAGTACGGTACCCCGAAGGCTAAATTGGACCATGATTTACACCCCCTTTGCGCAGGTGTGCACGAGAGAGAACATCTATCCTATAAAACATATTCGCCCCTTCCCGTACGTGTTTGGAAGCTTTCCTGGATGTCTATCTCCCATAATACAACGGAGACATCAAAGAGACCTTTAGCACTAAGGTTTACGGTGAATTGAAATTGGGTCTGACCCTATCATCAATATGAAACATGAGGACGAAGGACTTCGCTCAACGAAATGCAGAAGAGAAAAGAAGATTGTTCTAATCGTGTTTTTCAATTATGGATGTTAACCCTATTATATAGGCTGAAAGCAGAAACGAATTGATTAACAAAATGTGGATTGGTCTGAACAGACAAATTTGGTCTGATATTCACCCCCCATGCGCAGTGGGTTGGTCTAAACAGACAAATTTTGTCTGACATTCATATCTATGGGACACGCTCGCACATGAGTAAGGTACTCCGAAGGCTAAATTGGATCATGATTTGCACCCCCCTGCGCAGGCGTGCACGAGAGAGAGAGAGTCTCTATCCTATACAAGCTTACCCTTACCACATAAGACACTTGTATATAAATCACTCAATTTTTTGTTAATTTCTCAATGAGGGATAAACCCATTTCCAACACCCCACTTTAAACAACCATAACTTATTCATTCAAACAACAAATTTGACAAATAAATATATTATTTCGATGTTTCTCACAGAGTAGAATACGATCCACAATTACATTTGTCATTACACAAATGACACGTGAATAAATCCGTACCACAACATTGCACAATTTCATTCTTTAAACACAAATTTTTCCAACATGTTTCACCTAACCACGACCGAACATTTAGCTAAATATTTCTTCGATGGTGGTCAAAGATTACGACGAGGACTCCATTTTTTTTTTTTGAAAAAAAACCAATGGTTTGCACAACTTTAAGTACCCTTTTTTTTTTTGAAAAAAAACTGATGGTTTGCACAACTTTAAGTACCAAATGATAAGATATACTTACCACTTAGGTTACATTGGCTACTTTTTGCTCCATATTTGATTTTACCCCAATGTTAAAGGATTTGAGAAGAAGGATTGAGTTTTTTTTTTTTTTTTTTTTTTTTTTTTTTTTTTTAAGTTTGGAATTCTCTCATGTGACAATGAAATATGTTTGGAAGAAGTGAGACCTAGAAACAAGAAGTTTACGTTTGTCTTTTTTATTGAAGATATTTTTTGTCATAATTATTTTTTTAAAATAGGGGTACAATTAGAGGAATATAAGGAATAATGAGTTTGAATAGCGCTTCTCGCAAACATATTACTCAAATCTAAGCAAACTATGAAAATATATTGAACTTCAACAATCATCATGGTAAAGTTATCTATTGGTCACGTTTGAAACTCTTGTAGTCAATGTTGGTTAGACACTCCAGAGATAAGTATTACGAAACTACAGTATAATATGCCCAAAAGTGAATATATAAGGATGAAAAATGAAACAAATGTTAAATATCAGGGGAGGTTAGTATAACGTTAAAAGAAATTCTCTGATTTGTAGTTTTCCAATTATTATATTATAAATTATAAACTATTTAAAAATGTAATCTGTCTGTCCATGTCCTTCAAAACCATCCCTCACCCTCCTTTTGGGAGGTTTTCATGGTTCATCTCTCTACCCTCTCTCTTTCTCATTCCTCCACTCCTCCTCCTCCTCCTCCTCCCTCCTTTAATCGGTCTCTCTTTCAAAGACAAAACTCCAATTCCATCAGGCCACTCTCATCACCCTCCATTTCTCCCCTCATTTATTTACCATATTTTCTTGATTTTCCTTCAATAAAGGAGAAAAAATTAAATAAATAAAAGGTTTCTTCTTCTCTCTCTTCCCTCTCTCTCTCTTTCTTATTTCTGGGTTGTCCTCCATGCCTTTTCTTGAACCTCATTCTGATATGGTTAAATATTGTCTTTTGCATGCATGTTGTAACCATGTGTAAATCAAGAAATTTATAATTTGGAAGGGAGGATGGAGAATGTTGGTGAAAGGGAAGGAGAAGCTGCTTTTGTTTTGAATCTCCTTTCTCCTTTTTCCATCTTAATCCTTCTCTGAGAAAAAAAGGTACTATTTATTCAATTTTTTTTTTTTTGCAATGAGATTATGAAAATAATAAATGAATTGATACCAATCTCATTTGTTAGGCAAACTATTCATAAAGCTCATTGTTTTCTTATTTATTTACATATTTACTAGTCTTGTAGATTTCAAAAAGGTCAAATTGTGTGAATATATTACCCATTTAATAACTGTAGCCTTTTCTATTCACAGGCAAAGGAACAATTTCTCTACATTATCTGTTTGGTTCACATTCAACAAAAGAGGGATATTGAATAGTCCCCTGCAGTTTCAACCATGGGAACCAAAATAAAAGGAATTTACAAAGGATTCAAGTACATCTCCCAAATCTTTGGTAATTCCCCTCTCCCTTCTTCTTTGTGTGTGAAAAAATTGAGATGGATTTGGGGCTAATTATGGTTGGAAATGGGTGTTTCTTATTGTTGTTGTAGTGGTGAAGGAAAGAGAGATGGATATTGGGTACCCAACAGATGTTAAGCACGTAGCTCATATTGGGTGGGATGGTCACTCTGGTAGTGCTCCCGCTTGGGTAATTCCTCTACTCCCTCTCCCTTGTTTCGTCATCATTTCAGCCTGCCAACATTCTGTCTATGTATTTTTTCTTTCTTTTAACTTTCTTTTTTGGGTTTTTGAAAATGTAGATGAATGAATTCAAGACAGGGCCTGATTTCGCAGCCACATCGATTGGTAATTCTGGTTCAGCTCTCTCCCCATGGTCCTCTCAAGGTCTGTTTCTCTAAATCTTTCCTAATTTTGATATTCTTTTGGGGTCTACTTTTCAGTATGAGTCATATTGAATGATTTTAAAAAGGAAAAAGAATATGTATTGGTGCTGTTTGAAATCATGTGCAATGTTTGTAGTCAGACAAGCAAGAGTGGGCCTTTTTCTCACGGGCTGAAATTAGAAAGAAATATATATATTTGTCCTTTGCTTTGTATTGTATATATGCAGTTTCCCTTTGTGTAAGATACTAGGGTTTTGTTGTACCTTTGGAACACATTGTCCAAAAGGTTCTTTGCATCCAAACAACAACAATTTGGATCATCTGTCACGAGATGTTGCTTTCATAACAATGGCAATATAACTGGAAGAATTCTGTAGTTCCGACAGAGACAAAGTTGGACTTTTGTCCATGGGCCTATGCGATTCCAATTCCAATTTTCAATCAAAGTTTTCTATATAGTGTTTTGTTTGAATTTACTCGATTATTTGTGTTGTGTGCTTTGGAGTGCCTTCAATTGAAAATTCAAACGCCATTAGCTTAGCCTTTTGTCAGAATGCAGAATATACAACCCAATCTTCAAAGTATATAGGCACTAATGGTAATTTCAAACCGACACTATGATAAACAAGTTGCAAGTATGAGTAAATGGTTTTGGGAAAACCTTTAGCTGAAATGCTGTTTTAAGTGATCATCATCTCTATATAAATTTACCACTCAGTTGTATCTCCGTACCACTTATCCCCAACGTAGTGAGCTTCTATAACTTAACAAAGAATGGGTCTGTGAAAGGAACAGAGATTATGGTTTATTATTCCCGAAATTGTTCATTGTTTGGTAGGTCTTAACTGATATTGTTACCTTCATATATAAATACCCATTGCACTTTTGAGATTTAAATGTAAATTATTCTCGAGTTGCTTAATATTATTCACATAATGAACCATACTTTTTGATTGTTATGTATGTGTAGCTAGAATCCGTAACTATCTGTATGACTTGTTTATACCAATCATTTTAATGCGTTGTGCCGCCTTATCATTACTGGAAACATTTATATGTGCATTAGAGGTTACTTTAAGACCTTTGCTCCATAATTAAGCAAATCATTATAATCATGAATAATGACTAGGACCCCTCAACCATTGTTTCATTAATCCTTCTGTCTAAAGCTAAGTCATTGACTTTCTATGCATTATGTTGCTCATTTGAAGATTTACATGGATTTTAATTATTGAAAATATGAATTATTTGGACTTTGATTATCTGCCTCTTCATTAGCTCTTAATTATCTGTTTAATTACGAGTATGGCAGTGGATACGCCTGATATAATTGAGTTAATTAACTAGTGGAATCATAGTGTTTATAGTTGCCCCTCTACTGTTTTGAACAGATTTTGGTGATTCAATGGGAAGACAAAATGCGGCTGAAATGTTTAGTGACATACCGCCCACCGACCTCCCTCCAAATATTCCAAAGAAACCGAGGCGCAAGAAGAACAGGTCTACTTCTTCCCCCAAGTCTTCCTCAACGTCAAGGTCATCACGGGCAGCAAAATCAAAGGCTAAATTAGTGGAAGGCAACGCCGAAGCTAATATAGAAGTGGCCAAAGCTAATATAGAAGTGGCCTAAAAATGACAGTGACGAGCCTGCCAGAAAGTATGTTTCTCAATGGTGGATACTGGATACCAAAGTTCTTCAAAGTCCACCTCTCTGTACTTGGGATGTTTGGTCATAAGAGCTGCGAGAAAGATGAGGAAAGCTTGTGTACATTTAGAAGAAAAAGTGACTCTTGTGTAAATTACCGTAAACATTACAGAACAAGAATGAGGATCTAGGTGGGAACTAGAAATTGTGAGGCAAAAATGACAATGATTTGGGGAGATGCTACCTATTTATCGCATTTTTAATTTTAATTTTTTCTTTCATATTTATTTATTTATTTATTTTGTTTTCGGGATTTACAACTAGGAATCAACATGTAAAAAGAGTTGGATTCTTTAGTTGTAATGTTGGAATATTGAGATAATGCAACTTTATTTGACATGAATATAAATCGGGAGATTTTTTATTTTATTTTTCATTTATAATGCTAATTGATGACATTGATTTGCTTTGTTCTTTTGCAAGAACTTTGTGCCCATGGCACGGTGACAATATATCATATGGTGTCAGTATATATTATGATAAAAATAATGCTTAGCTTCAGTTTGGGTAAAGAGTACCCGTTTGAAAGTCAAACTTTTTAAGAAAATAATATTTTTAATATTTCATTAATAATACAATAACACTTTTATATTTTAATTTTTAAACTAGACTATTTAAGTGATACAACTCAAAATGAGATAGTGGATTATTTTCCCGGAACGAAGGGAGTATGTAATTAAAGGGTACATTGTTTTAAGTGGTAGTTGAGGGAGCAATCTGAACTCGACCCATAATTGAGGAGGATTATTTGTAAAAGTTATTCGTAACTAACTCATGACCGTTGATCTTGGGGCATGGATTGATCTCGACCGTCGGATAGCCTCAGAGCTCTATTGTATATATGATGATAGTCTAAAGTTGTCATTAGAAGTGTCGAAATGAGTTAGGCCCGTTAGATTAGCTCGCCCCACCACCTAAAAGAGGCGAGTTGAGTTGAGAAAATATGAACTCACGAAGAAGTGGGTCAAACGGGTTGAGCCCGCGACTGGTTGCGGGTTGAAGCGGGTCGGAGTGGGTTGGCGACGAGTTGACCCGTCATGGACTAGTTGCAAATAATACAAGCCATAAGTTTGAAACTATGAGTTTAAATCATTTTCGCTTACAATGTGAGATTATTTTTTATATCTGAGATATTAGTAAATGATTTTGAATTCATTTAAAAATGACATTTATAACAATAGATGTTTTAACCGCAATATTTACAGAAAAAAAATCATATGAACATACAAAAAGAGTAATGATAAAATTGTTTTTTATTTCTCATTTTATACTATTAATATTAGAGAAAATTGTTAAAAAATGTTATTTAGAATATAGTAGTAGAAAATATATTTTTTAATGAATTGTAAGATTTTTTGTGTTAGTTATTAATTATTTATTATTTTTGATTAATTGAGAGAAAGTTGTGGATTGATCCGCCTAAACCACAACTCATGATGAGTTGATCTGGATTGAAAATTTTTAAGTTCGCCGCGTTCGTGGATTGGCTCACCCAGCCCCGCAAAGTTGGGGGTTATAGTGGGTTGCGGGTTGGCCCGTCCCACGAACCCACTTTCAAAGCTCTAATTGTCATCTTATTTGATTATAACAACATTATTTTCAACTACAACCTTGTAACTATCTCCATCTTTGCCTCCTTCTGTAAAGCTTCTGTTGGTCTTATGTAATGGCTTGCAACTGTTATAAACTCATTCATCTTCCTAAATTCCCAAGAAAGATAACAAAAGTTCCGATAATTCCATGGCGACGCAAGGGAACAAGTCTCGCTACAGAGTCCTTAAAATCTGTTGTGCTGTAACTGCTGTCCTCGTAATCATCTTCGTCATAGTTGCCCTAGTCCTTTTTCTCACGGTTTTCAAGCCGAAACAACCCAAAATCACCACTCAGGCTGTTACCCTCGATTATATTACAGGTATACTCTTTACAACTCATATAAACATTACGTTGGGGGTAACGGTGACAATTCACAATCCCAACTACGGAAGTTTCAAGTATGGGAACAGCACAGCCTATGTGACATACCGTGGAGATGTTGCAGCTGAGGCACCGGTTAAAGCAGACAAGATTCCTGCCCGGGGAAATCACGATGTAAGCACAACAGTTGTGATTGTAGGAGACAAATTGCTGTCAAATCCTTACTTTATGCTCGATCTCGCTAGCGGTTGGTTGAATTTTACTTCTACGACAACATTGCACGGGAAGGCGGCCATGTTAAAGATCTTGAAGGTGAAGGCCACAACTTATAGCACTTGTGACATCTCTATTCAATACCAAATTCAGAATGCCACTTCTGTCTGTCGTTCAAGAGTGAAGTACTGATTCTCTTTCTATAACAATTATTTTTTCTTAAAAGTCTATTATTTCTTCAGGAATTCCTTTTCCTGTTTAGTAATGAGGCCTAGAAAATGTGTTCAAGCCAGTATCAAGTTTCTGTTTTCGTTCCCATATCTGCTTTTGAGCTTTCTACTTATAAAGATGAGCCCTAAGTGTGTTGATAAATAAACTTTTCTTAAGATATTTCATTTTGTCATGTATGAATGGTTTTATCTAATGTACTTAGAATGTAGAAATGCTTTGATTAGGAGTTCTATAAAATAGTTTGGTAGTCGGGTCATTTTTAGTTAACGAGATCGTGAGCAGCGGATTAGTCTTCTCCAATCTACTCTCCACTTCCTTTTATCTTTCAAAAATAATTTTGCCTCCACACTTTTTGTCAACAAAGTGATATGATGCTAATAAATCACATGTTTGACACATAATCCAGAATTAAAATGGAATAATTGCAGACCGGTATACTTTTTAAAATATTTAATCATTTAGGTACCTTCATTTTTTTTCAATCGCATAAGTCTACTTTCATAAATTTGTTCTAAAAATACCCAATTTTTGTTTTCCTTGCTCTCCGACTGCTTTCTTTTGTTTCACCATAAAAACTGTCAAAGAAAGATGACAAGAAAAGCATAAATGAGGGGGAAAGGGTCTTCTTTCCCTCATTCAAGTGTAAGGTATCGAGGATAACTAAGAACACAAACAATTTGGATGTCTTGTATTATTATAAATAAATGAAAATTGCACTTGGCTTTATAAAGCCTTACATCTAAGCAGGAAATAGAGATTGCAGTGCACCTAGCACAAACTAGGCTTAGTGGTTTAGAAAAAGATAAGTGATTAAACTATATAAAATAACTTTAACAATACACTAAAGAATAGGCCTTTATTCCAACAGTTCTTAATCAACTTTTTCCAACAATCCCTCCCTTGAACTCATTGCTATTTGGAAAGCAATTAGTTCAAATCTGAAACAATGCACACACCCAGTTCTTCACGAAGCTTTTGAAAAGTTTCTAACTTGAGAGGCTTAGTCATCAAATCTGCAAGCTGGTCTCTAGTGCTGCAATATAATAACTCAACAACTCCATCTTTAGTAAGATCCCTAAGAAAATGAAACCCCACTCGTATATGCTTGGAACAACCATGTAAAACTGGATTTTTGGACAACTTTATAACCGAAGTGTTGTCACACATTAGCACAGTACAATCTGCCTGCAAATGGCCAATCTATTTCAAAATTCTTCTCATCCAAATAGCATGGCAAGCACATGCAGCAGCTGCTACAAATTCAGCCTGAGTGGTTGACAAAGTGACTATGGGTTGCTTTCTTGATGACCATTATGCTGCTCCTCCACACATCATAAACACATAGCCTGAAGTGCTCTTGATTTCCTCTGTGTCCCCAGTATAATCACTATCTGTAAAGGTCACCAAGTCACTAGCTCCTCCTTCCATGTAAAACACGCCATAACCCATAGTCCCTTTTAAATACCTCTGGACTCTCTTTGCTACTGCAAAATGTAGATGTGTAGGACTCGTCATGAAACGACTAATGAGACTTACAATGAACATGAGATTAGGTCGAGTAGCGGTGAGATACATCAAACTCCCTACCATTTGCTTGAACTGAGTTGAATCCACCATGATTCCATCTTCATCTCTACCAATCTTCTACCCTGGAACAATAGGATTACAAAAGGGATTGCTTTCCTCCATACCAAACGACTCAAAACTTCAGCTACATATTTCTTTTGACATATAAATATACCATTAGACCTTTGTAACACCTCAATCCCAAGAAAGAATCTCATCTTTCCCAAATCAGTCATGTCAAACTCTTTTTTCAGGGAACATTTGAACTCACACAACATTTCTTCATCATTACTAGTGAACAATAGATCATCAACATAAATAATAACAATGAGAATTTTACCTCTCTTTTTCTTAACAAAGAGTGTGTGTTCACTTGGACTCCTTTCGAAACCCCCGTTGATGAAATAGGACTTTATCCGACTAAACCAAGCTCTAGGTGCTTGTTTTAGTCCGTAAAGAGCCTTTTGTAGCTTGTACACCATCTGTTCACTTCCTTTCTTCTCATATCCCTTTGGTTGCTCCACAAAAACATCTTCATGTAATTCCCCATGTAAGAACACAAACTTGACATCTAACTAATAAAAATTCCAGCCCTTTTGAGCGGCAAAGGCTATGATCATCGTCACTGTATCCATCCTAGCCACAGGCGCATATACCTCTGTATAGTCGATTCCATGCTGTTGGGAGTAGGCCTTCACCACCAGTCTTGCTTTGTATTTTTCTACTTCACCAAGCACATTGAGCTTGGTTTTGTAGACCCACTTCACTCTTATTTTCTTAGTTCAGTAGGTAGTTCAACTAGCTACCAAGTCTTATTTTTTTCAATGGACTTAATTTCTTCATCCATGGCTAGCTTCCATTTTGAGATTTTAATTGCTTCCTCGAAACTTGTAGGATCAGATGGAATCATAAGTGCCATGTTTGCTTCATCTTCTTCTAACATGTCTTCACCTAATGTGTAATCTGTCATCCACACTGGAGGACGTCGATTTCTACCCTCCCTTGTTATCAAGTGATCTTCAACATCTGGTGCGTCATTCTCAACTTCATTTGTGTCTTGTACTACGTACTTCTGCTTCTTCATCTCTATTTCTTTCAGTGTTGTCTTCCCATTCTAATTCCATCAGTTGTTCTTCTTCATAGCTTGCATCCCAATCCCACACACAATTTTTATCAAAGACCACATCACGACTCACAATGATTTTCTTGGCCATTGGATCGAACATTCTGTACCCTTTTGTTTCATCACTGACCCCAAGTAGTATGCAACTCATAATTTTATCTGCAAGCTTGGTTCTCTTAGCATCTGGTATGTGGATATGTCCCACGCAACCAAACACTCGAAAATGCTCCAATGATGGCTTTTCTCCGCTCCATGCCTCTTTTGGGGTCATGTCCTTTACAGCTAAGGTAGGTGATCGATTCAAGACATGAATTGTCCACCGAACAACTTCTGGCCAGAAAGTCTTAGGTATTTGCTTCTCTAAAAGTATAGCTCTTATTAAATTCATCATTGTATGATTCTTGCGCTCTGCTACTCTATTTTGCTATGGGGTGTAAGCTGCGGTTAATTGCGTCTTCACACCATGTTGTTTGCAAAAATCATTGAACTCTGTAGAATTAAACTCTCCTCCTCTATCTGTTCTCAAGCATTTAATAGGCATTCCAATTTGTTTTTCCACAAGCATTTTGAAACACTTAAAATGATAGGAGGTTTCTGATTTATCTAATAAAAAATAAATCCATGCCTTTCGAGAAAAATCATCTATGAAACACAATAAGTACCTCTTATTACTACTTGATGCTGGTGTGATTGGGCCACAAAGGTCTGCATGAACTAGTTGTAATCTCTCAATTGCTCTCCATTGATTCTTTTTTGGGAATAGGAGTCCTATGCTGCTTGCCCTTCATACATGCGTCACAATATACACTTGAAGCTACAATTTTTGGCACTGATGATAGACTCTGCCATTTTTCCTCACTTTGGATGATGAATAATGCTCACACCATCCTTGAACGACACTGTCAATCCTTTTTCATGAAGTTGTCATATGCTCAAAAGGTTGTTCTTGAGCTCAGGTACACAATACACATCACCAATGGCATAACTAATTCCTTTCAAAACTAATTTCACAACTCCTTTCCAATTACCTTCATTCTGGTATTGTTTACAAGCTTAACAATATGTGAAGAAGTTGTATCCAATCATGTAAACATACCTTGATTTCCACACATGTGATTTGAGCATCCAGAGTCTATAAACCATCCATCATTTCTCTTTGCTTCATGTAACTCCACATATGCCATTAACAACAACTCATCCTCCTATTTTATTTTCGCATAATTTACCTCATTGGTCAACTCTAGACATTCATATTGAAAGTGTCCTAAGTTGTGACACTTATAACATTCAATAGTTGCTTTATTGAAAGTTGTGCTTCCTCCTGCCTCTCGATCCAAACTGGTCCTCTACCTTCAGAATTTGATCCTCAACCTCATTGTTCACCCTTCGAAACTTTTGCTCATGTACCACCAACAAACTATATAGTTCATCGATGGATAAGTTGTAAGTATCCTTTGTTTCTTCGATGGACACCACAACGTAAGTGAATCTTTCCATTATGTTTTGTAGGATCTTCAGAACAATCTTTGAGTCAGACATATCTTCTCCATTGATTAAAATCTTGTTGGAGACTGTCATTACTCTTGCAAAATAGTCGGTGATGGTTTCATCCCCCTTCATTGCTAGAACCTCAAATTCCCTTCTTAGTGAGTTAAGAACAGATTTCTTCACCTTGTCGTTGACTCCAAACTTTATCTTCTTCATTGTGTCCCAAACAATCTTCGATGTACGTCAGTCCAAGATTTGTTCGAAGATAGTACGATCAAGGGCTTGGAAGAGATAATGCGTGACCTTGCAATCCTTGGTTCTGGCATCTTCAAGCTGCTTTTGCTGGGCCTCAGTCAGCATTGCCCCTGCTCTTGGCTCTGTAAAGCCATTCTCTACCAAGCTCCACAAACCCTTTGCCCTAAATAAGTTCTCCATCAGTTCATTTCAGTGGTCATAATGACCATCAAAGTGAGGGATCTTCGTCAGAGTCTTGTCGTCACTCATTCTCTCGGTGTTTGATCACGTTGCTGCTTCTCTTCTTTAAATCCCAGTGGTGGCTCTGATACCAAATGTAAGGTGTAAGTCCAGTTGGGAACGAAATGAGACTAAAGGGGGTGAATAGCCTTTTAAAATCTTTAGGGGTTATTTTGAAAATCTTCAAAAGATGCAGCGGAAAAGATAAGTTTTCAGCAGTTAATGTAAAATCAGCATGTAGCAGCTGCTGAACGTAAAACAATTTGATTTGGTTTTCTTTTGATCACTTACGTATAGGGACTGAATTGAAGTAAAATATATATAAGATCAACTATATAAAAAATTCAGGAATGTAACTGTTAGACACTTAAGTAGATAATAGCTGCTTAAGTGTATGAACAATAAAAACAACAGGTAGACATAACACAGTATTTGGAGTGGTTCAGAGTATTAAAACTACTACGTCTACTACCAAGTTGGTCAAACTTGGATTTTGAAGTACATTAAGATTATATAAATGCTAAGTGATCACTAACGGATCAGTGTACAACGAAAACCAGTGTTTTAGGAGTTTGATCTATCAAGAATCAAACTCGTGTAATAATAAGAGGTTCCTTAAGGATTTGAAAGAATACATGAAGGCAAAACGCACCTTTGGGCCACTGTACTTTCCAAAAACTTGCAATTAGGCCACTAAGACGTAAAAATTTTCGGGATGGCCACTGTACCAGACTTATCTTGCATGGTAACCCATTTTTTGACGGACGTTACCTTTTAACGTTATCTTCGAGTGAAATACCCTTTTTACCCCTTAATGCCCTTGTTGAAGGAATTGCTGGTTAGCTTCATTACGTACCAGGTTTATAATACGACTTTCTTCACCTTTTTCCACCTCTTGACGAGCTCCTTCATAGCTCGTCTACGTCTTTCTTAACAATTTCAGTGACATGGTACGAGATCTCCAGGCTGAAGGGTCGTCTTCATCAGCACAGTCCGACTTAGTAGCTGCATATCGACAGAAAACCTGTGGGTGTAATCGTAGGGTTGCCCTATTCACATCTGGGACTGAGAAGAACCTAGGACGACGCTTCATACGATGCCCGAGATCTATGGTAAGTGAGTTGGTTTTCACGAAAACCCGAATTTTTTAAATTCACAAAACCCCTAAATTTTGATTTCAAAACCCTATTTTCTGAATTGGTAAACAACCCTAATGTTTATTTATGTATTTGAATTTGATTTCGATTACGATTACAAATTGTGATTTATGCGTTTCTGTCTCTCTCAATTTTGATTTGTCTGTTTCTTCTTATGATATGAGAAAGACCAAAGCTGTGGATTTTATGCATGGGTTGATGACAAATTCACAAAAAGGTCGGTGGAAGTGATAAACGATTTGAAGAATGTTATTAAGGATTTGAGAGAGAGAGAGATTCTGACTTCAATGAAGAAATTTTTTTGGAAGAATTTGGGAGACTTCAAAAAAATTGTCCTAAGAAAAGGGATAAGATTAGGAGGTTGAAAGGTTGTATTGTACAATATGGTAGAAGGGAAAAAGTGTACGTTTTTTTAATAACCATGTTGATGATTGTCAATGATGTCTTATTGACATCATACTTCAAAGTCAATGTAAATGGCAAAATGTTATTGCCTTAAGATTGTGAACAATATGCAACTATCAATGAGATCATCATGTTTGTCTTAATGCTGCTGTTTGTTGACCAAAGTTGTATAGAACACAAACCCTTCCAAAACAAAACATAAATATACCAATTGCAGACACCAACAAACACAAGAACACAAATTGTATCTGATTGACACCAAAGAGAACAAAAACAAACACCAACCCTACCAAAACAAAACAAAAACAGAGGTTGTTGTTCTCTACCAAATTAAACAAAACAACAACATAACACAAACCCTACCTAAACAGAACAAGAATATAACACAAACCCTTCCTAAATAGAACAAGAATATAACACAAACCCTACCTAAATTGAACAAGAATATAACACAAACCATTCCAAAACAGAACAAGAATATAACACAAACCATTCCAAAACAGAACAAGAATATAACACAAACCCTTCCAAAACAGAACATAAATGCAACACCAACCCTACCAAAACAGAACATAAATGACAACACCAACCCTACCAAACAGAACAAAAACAGAACACCAACCCTACCAAACAGAACAAAAACAGAACACCAACACTACCAAAATATAACAGAAACTGAACACAAACCTAAGTCATTAGATAAATACTGCCCAAATAGTTGGTTAATACAATATATCAGAGTTTCTTTACCAAGCCACCTGTAAGCAGGGTTTCTTTACAAAATACCAAGCCACCTCTAACCAGGGTTTCTTTACAACATACCAAACCATAGTTTCTTTACAAAGTACCAAGTCATAATAACTAAGTCATAACCTAAAAACTATAAACATATCAACCCAATGCTTTCTTAGATTTGCTGACTCCTTTGTTTCTGGTTTTCTTGTACACCTTTGGAGGCTTTGGTTCAACTGGAGCCGGTGCCTTCCTTTTTACCCTTTTAGGAACAACATTAACTTCCCCTCTTTCCTTAGCCTCCTTAGCATGCTTGCAAGATCTAAAATTATGCCCTGTTGATTTCCAAAAACTACAAGTCATTGACTTCCCTTTTCTACTCAGGCTGTTTGGATCTTTCTGTTTTTTTTCCTCATTAGGATCTTTAACCCTACATTTCTTAGGTCTCCCAGGCATCTTTTTGTTTGGTGGTGATAGGAGAGGCTACTGTTTTGATGGTGGCCATTGATTCTCACCAGTGATTGGATTTAGCAGATTAGAGTAGGTACTAACACATGTCTCTTTCTTGTACCAGTTGGAGACATAGTCTTCTGGATCTCCTCCAATCTTGAAAATGGCAGCCATGGCATGAGTGCAGGGAATACCACTTAAGTCCCATTCTCTACAATGACAAGTCCTAGCTGTAGTGTTAACACCAAAGACATCCTTCACATACTTCACTTGAAATTGATCACCACCATTGTAAACCACAGACCACAGTTTAACATCTTCCTTGTTTTTCTACATCTTCTTCCTTATCCTTGGGCAAATATTATGTGAGTACTTTGATATCCAGTCTTTTCTGTTCTGAATCCCCACTATTATTGCCTATCTGATCTCCTCAAGCATATAAATCAATGGTCTAGTCCTTGCAGCTAAAATGCTCCCATTGAATGCTTCTGCAATAGTGTTCTCCACATTATCCACTTTTGAATGTGTGTCAAACCAAGCCTTTGACCAATGGATATGATTTGTTTTCACAAGATCCTCAGCTGCTTCTTTGTCTAAATTCTTCAGTATCTCAAACTCTGCTTTGAATTTTTCCCTTGTGCAGGCCATTGCAATACTCCAAAAACATCTTCTATATTCCCCTCCCTTGTACTTTTTCCTCCAGTTGCTGTAGATATGTGTAGTGACGGGTGTCAAACCGTCAAAAATAATTTCCTATTTTCCCAAATAACGAGTATAGGGTAGTAAGGTTCGTATCCACAGGGAACGTTGTATTTATATCCTTAAGAAATTTATTTAGTAATCAAAACCGAGATTTTTTTGCTTAACTAACTAACTAAACTTGAAAGAAGAAAAATGGAAATTTTTGTAAACTTAAAGAAAACAAACAATAATTAAACTAAATTCAATCTTGATAAAGGTCCATTAATGAACTAAAGCAATTCAAAAATTAGCTCTGCGATCATCGATTCCAACCCGACTCAATTGATTTGCAAATAAACCGGTTATAGTTGTTGACAAACGCCTAACACCCAATTTCTCCTTCTTGATTCGATAATTAGGGAAGCTTCGCTAATTATACTCTAATCAAAAGACAACCCTCGAAACGCTCGTAGGATTTAATGTTTTGAAAGCTTTAAGATAAGAGAAACCCGATTCTAAATAACGATATTAGGGTAATATCATTTAACCTAGATTAATCATCATCGCAACACGGACCGAATATGCTTGTTATGCCTAAACAGTGTGTTACTTGCTACTCCGTTAGAACCCGAAGACAATTACGGATCAACGGTTCTCAACTAGCAATGGATTAAAATGCCTAACCAAAATCTGGGCCCTAGAAATTAATTAAACATACTAATCCTAAGTTACAATTCCTTTGCAACAAGAAAAATAGAGAATGACTAAATACTTGCCCCAATTTGAGACTTTGAACAATACCGCATACTAAGGATCTCACAGTAGCAATTTCTGAAATAAATTACGGTTTCATTAACTGGAATAAAAGTTTTAGTCACAAAACATGACTAAAATTTACTTACAACTAACGAAGAGAAACAACTTCACAAGTGCTGAAAGAAAGAAATTAACTTACCTATTGATCTGTAACCTAAATCTGATGTATTACAGGGAGTGAGGGTGAGAGAGCGAAGGAGTGAGAGAGAGGGAGAGAGAGAGAGTGCGTGTGGTGTGTGTGTGTCGAATCCGTGCCCCTCCCTTTGAGAGATCTCGCCCCCTTCCTTTATAGCTATCTCCCTTAACTGCTCCAGCCATTTCCCCCAAAAATAGAAGACACGATCTCTTGATTCTCATCCACAAACAGAACAGTTGAAGACCAATTCTTTTCCCAACATTTACAACGTGTTTGGGAAAAGAAAGTAATAAATAAAATGATAATTTTATTTACAGAACTGTCAAAAATGATCAATGTCTGAAATACCCTCTTCTAACTCCTTCAGTCTCGTAACAGGTCGTACTCTGTTTTTTTCGTTTCTGCTACAATATTTTCTGGGTTAGCAAATGCCCATTCGGTACTTGACTTTTTCGCAAAATCTGCCTTTTATCCATCTTTTCTTCCATCCAGCTTCCTTAAGACCTGTGAACACCAATGATGCAAAATACCAGTGAAAGCACAACATTTCCCTTAAAATCATAATGCAAAATCACATAAAATGTTGTACTTTATTTAAAGCTATCATGTAGACACCCCAATTTCGTACCCCTGATATGTAACTCTGGCATGTGATATCAAGAACTGTTTAAACTTAACAAAATGTCAAGTTACAAGGTTGAAAATGCAAAAGGAAAAAGTAGGATGCATGAATAGTGAACTGCAGGGGGGAAAGTGTCGAAAATTGGAGAAAATTCAACAGTTGGCGCTGCGCCCAAATCACCTTTTGGCCGCGTCAGAGTCCCAAACAGTGCCCGAAGAGTTAACGCATTGTGCAAATTATCAAACGCGCGGTACAAGCCGATGAAGCACAAATCCAACTATAAATACAGGTGCCCAGCTACGCTTTTGGGACACATTTTCACGAAGGCTTGAAGCCCGAAGAAACTCTGCGTATTTTTAAGGCAGCGAGCGATCAGTGAGTGAGAGTGAGTTCCCCCTCCTATAAAGCCTCGAAACTCTGCCAAACCTCCTCCAAACACAAATCCAACCGGTTAAAGTGATCCCTAGCTCTCTAGTTAGGTATCCACCCTATTTTCCCGGTCCAAAAACCTCGGAAAGAGTCGTTGCTTTGCCCGAGTAAAAAGGCCAAAACCACCAGAAATAAGCCTTAGTTCTGCTCAAATTCCACCAGCAACAAGCAAGCAAGTGTCAAAAGGCAAGCAGATGCTCGCTTGGTTTCACGGGTCCCAAAATCAACTCTTGCAGTTACTGCACTGCTGCCGCGGCAGCAGCAAAAAGACTCCCTTTCCCTGAAGGACAGAGCGAGTACACCAACGCTCTTAAAGGTAAGCCTTTAAGGGTTTAGTTACTACAAAGCTATTTTCCATCCGGTCCAATGTAAAAAATATAAGCCGTTGTGCTGCCCGGATTATTTTAGAAAATAACATTTAAAAGAGCCGTTATTATGACCAAATATTTTTAAATGTATTTGTAAATTATTGGAAGGAGACAGCTGCAAGTCTGTAAATAATGTAAATATGTATGTATTTGTAGTTAGTTAATGCTTTATTTATTTGCTAAATAAATATAACAAAAAACATACTTTAGCCAAAAACCGTTTTTGAGACTGAAAGGGCGAGTTGGGTGCCTAGCACCTTCCCAACTCGTAACTTAGCCTCCGAACCCGTTTTTACAATCTCTGGCTTTTCTTTTTTTGGTTTTGCTTTATTTATTCCTTAAAATAGAGATGGCGACTCTATAAAACATTTTGGATCCAGTGGGGCATCGCAACATCTTTTCTTGCACTTTCCCGTTTTCCCCTAAAAAAAGGGAGAATGGGAATGAAAAGGTAATGTATTCCTATATCCTGGTATCCCCTAAACAAAGGATAACTTGATGTAGGAAACTCAAAGCACTCATAGTGATTTGAAATAGGCCATAAGGCTATTTTCATAAAATCCATAGTGGGGCCTCACAACACTCCTTCCTTGCACTTTTTCGTTTTTCCCTAAAAAAGGGAGAATGAGAATGAAAGGGTGATGTATTCCTATATCCTGGTATCCCCTAAAAAAGGGATAACTTGATGTAGAAAACCCAAAGCTCCCATATTGGACCAAAAATCCACTAAAGGCAACCGAGACGTATTCAAACGCGCTATCTTAGACCACTCCTCTCGCACTTTTAATTTCGTCTTCCCTTAAACAAGAGAGGATGGAATGAGAGCAGTGGTGTCCCACATTCGCACGTACGCGCACCCTTATCCAAGGGTGCGCGGGGCGTGGGCGCAATCCTGGGAATCCACAATATGCCTAGCACACTTTCGGTGCTCAACATTAGGCAATAAGCTAGTAATAGCTGGTAACAAACCCTACAAAACATACAATATGCAAGCAGTTAATAAATGTCATCAAAAGGAAATTAAGTAAAACAATAGAAATAACAAATATATTACCTTTTGTTGATCAGTAATGATTGTCCATTCAAATCCATCTCTCATATCAAGGTCATCTATCAAATGCTTAAAAAACCATGTCCAGTTTTCCTTGTTTTCCACACACTTTCTGACCCAAGCAACGAGGTACATCGATTATTTTCATCCTTGAAGCTGCGGAACAACGGCTCTCCATACGTATTCCTTTCAAAAATGCTCCATCAATTCCCAACATTGGTCTATAATTCTCCATAAAAGATGTCTTCACTTGATCAAAACACACATACATTCTCCTAAAAAAAGGACCCTTGTCTGGGATAGGGCTAATATGCTCAATGATGATTGTACTACCTAGATTCCTATTCTCTAACTCATCTTTATATCTCCACAGCTTTGCGTAATGTTCAGTCAGTGAGTCATCTAGGTATTGCAATGCTTTTTTTCTTGCCCTATTAACCATGCAGTCACTCAATTCTACCTCAAAGTCCTTCAACACATCAGCTTTCATATCTTTTAACTTGTAACCAGGGTTTCTTCTAAAGGTGTCAAAATAGTGATTTGCCAAAAAAGAAGAACTCCGATGGCTATTCTTAAATGCCATCCCACATTTATGTTCAGGATTAAAAGAAGTAATTTGCCAAAACTGTTTTTGATTTAATCCAGCCCAAATTCTTCAAGGACATACAACTGAGTTCATGCAAACACTAGACATCCTAAACTTCTCATTTCTGATCCATTTAATGTCATATCTTTTGTCCAATCCATACTTGATGACTGTTTGCTTAAATACTTCATTTGTTTCAAATTGAAGCCCAATTTTTAAATGCACATGTTTCATATCTGTGAGAACATTGAAAATAGGATATTTGACACCATTCTTCCTTCTCAGAATGGTGTCAACTTCTCCATGAAATATTTTGTCATCCTCCTCATCATAGTAATCACTATCAGATGAAGTATCTTCAGTCATTGAATCCCTGCCAGGATCAATCTTATTAGTAGGTGTAGGGTTAGGGGTAAGGTCAGATGTATGGGCAGGGTCAGAGGCAGGGGCAAGATCAGATATATGGGGAGGGTCAGTGGTAGGGGCAGGATCAGATGTATGGGCAGGGTCAGATGTACGGGCAGGGTCAGAAGCAGGGGCAGGATCAATCTTTCTGTCCTTCTTTCTTTTCCTAACATTCAACTTAGCAACCCTGACTTGCACAAGCTCTTCATCACTATCAATCAAATCATCTTCACTTAAACATGGTTCCATATGACATACTTCATCTTCAACCTCATATGGATATACAGATGCAATATCCACTTATGTCATGTCAGGGTCATGTTGACTAGGCTCATGTTCAGGTTCAGGAAAGAAAGGCTCATGTTCAGGTTCATGTTCAGAAAAGAAAGGCTCATGTCTAGGTTCATGTTCAGGTTCAGGTTCAGAAAAGAAAGGCTCATGTTCAGGTTCATGTTGACTAGGTTGAGTAAATTCTGGTTGAGTACATTCAAGGATATCTGGCTCAAGTTGCCTATTTTCAAACTCAGGTTGCCTATTTTCTTCCTCAGGTTCCCTATTTTCAGGTGCACTAAATTCATCTTCAAGCCAACTCATATCAGTGTCATGATCATCGTCATCTACAATCACAAGTTCCTCAACATTGTCATCTACACCCACAGGTTCCTTAATATTGCCATCTACAAACACTGGTTCCTCAATACCATGTTCAACATACATATATATATAAACCCCACACACTTACTTTCTTCCACCATTCTTAAAACTCCCGCATTAGTATCTCTTTTTGACAGTCCACTATCAATACTTTTAGAAGGCAACCTATACCATAATTGCTTCACACTTCTATACTTCAAATAAAATTTAACATACTTCTCTACTTTAAAATAATTTAGAGTATCAACATCAACTTCTAGGATAAATTCTAGAGTCCCCCCCCCACATACTTCAGTTTATTATCAACCCTACGAAATGTCCCCCCATGTAGCAAAAATATTCCAATTTCTTTATAGTTGCCCATTCTGCATGAATATAAACAATGGCATACTATCAAGATAATGGACCACATAAAGTAGGCAGAACCAATAACACTTTAAAACCATGTTGCAGATGCATGCCTACTACATTATTAAATAACAACACAATATTTTAAAGCCCTGTTGTGGTCCCAAAATGTATGATATTTTAAAGAAACAACAAATTCTGACTCAGGTTTACCACAGACATTGAAACCCCAACAGTAATATAAAATTGACACCCTAAATAATAGTGATACAAAATTCATACTTTACCATTTAACAACCAACAACAGACATTGGACCACGTAAACTACTAAATACAAAAACTCTAACACAGAAGCTATGGACATAGAAAGACAACAACTCATATTTACCTCGTAGCTTCGATTCAATGCTATAAACAGAAAAGAAATCCAGAATCCTTCACTACTGTTTAATGCTTACTTGTTGATTCAATGATACAGGAACGAAGATGGTTGTGATTCCTAATTTCGCCACAAATCGCTCAAATCGCAAACCCTAACATTTGGGGATTTTTTTTTCGCCAATTGATCAATAGTTGACTCCCGTTCCCTCCAACTTAAATATATATACAAGGGCATTATTGTCCATTTTAAGCGATAAAAAGGGTATTTCACTCGAATATAACATCAAAAGGTAACGTCCATCAAAAAATGGGTTACCATGCAAGATAAGTCTGGTACAGTGGTCATCCCGAAAATTTTGACGTCCCAGTGGCCTAATTGCAAGTTTTTGGAAAGTACAGTGGCCCAAAGGTGCATTTTGCCATACAGGAACAAACGAGCAGTGATTGTTCAAACAGAAACTAGAAAAAAATATTAAATGAGAGACTATCTAGTAAATGTTTGAGAGAAAAAACTCTTAAAAAAAGATTTGAAGTTCTGGATCTGAATGAAAGTTTCAACGTGTTTGTCTCTTTTTGAGTTTTGGGAGAGTTGGAGATTTTTGAATGCTTGAACACGTAGTTCTGTGTAGTGTGTTCTTTAGTCATTTGTTTCGTCTTTATAGAGATATCTAGAATTGTAGCCGTTTGAGAGAGCGATGTTGAATCTTTGAATTTCTTGACGAAATGATGATCTATCATTGAATCCTTAGAAATTCTGCAAACTGTAAGAGACAAAGAGTATACTCTAGCATGAAATATTAAAAAGAGTGGTTAGCTAGGTTTGAATAGATAAAGAATATTTAAGACATGCATGAAAGTCTTCTATTGAAAGAACATGTGAATAGTTCTTTTGTTTGAAAAAATCAACCAACATAATGTTTTATAATAAGCACGTGAAGGTCAAACATTTCAATGGATATAGTGTTGCAGCAGATAGAGAATTTTGAGTGTATAAGCAGGTGATGACACTGTTATCAGCAGCTGCTAGCTACTGATGACTTATGCTTTAAGCAGATAGAACGAAACAAGTAGGAAGGCTGCTAGGCAAAGTCAAAAGGGGTATTGTTGTATAAACAACATAGGATATCTTAAATGCTGAAGGTTTCAGCAGATAGATTTAGACTTGTTACAAAGTCTAGTTAAAATAACTTATAGTTTTAAGAATATAAAGCATGCAAGATTCTACATAAGGTATTAAGGATAATTCAAGAGCACAAACAATTTGAATGTCTTGTATTATTATAAATGAAAATAGCACTTGGCTCTATAAAGCCTTGCATCTAAGCAGGAAAGAGAGATTGCAGTGCACCCAAACTACGCTTAGTGGTTTAGAAAAGATAAGTGATTAAACTAACTAAAATAACTCTAGCAATACACTAAAGAATAGGTCTTTATTCCAACAATCCTTGACTTAATCAACTTCGTCCAACATAAAGTCCACACAAATATTCTCGTCGTCCTTTGGATGCTTTATTCCTCGTCCATTAAGTTTATGTCAGGCTTCACACAGGGTCTCTGGCTTAGCTGCCTACGAGGGTCCATCTCCATGGGTTGGCCCTTCAATTTCCTAATTGGAGTGTCAGAGGATGGATTCAGTAGAATCTCACGGTTTTCTTGACTCGATATCGCAGCTGAAGAAAGCAAGGTAAGAAGTCTGATAGCCTCAAATAAAGTACAACATTTAATGTGATTTTGCACTATGATTTTAAGGAAAATGTTGTACTTTCACGGGTATTCTGCATCATTGGTGTTCACAGGTCTTAAGGAAGCTGAATGGAAGAAAAGTAGAAGCAAAGACTGATTTTGAGAAAAAGTCAATTACCGAATGGGCATTTGCTAACCCATAAAATACTGTAGCAGGAACGAAAAAACAGAGTATGTACTGTTACAAGACTGAAGGAGTTAGAATAGGGTATTTCAGACATTGGTCATTTTTGGCAGTTCTGTAAATAAAAATAACTTTTTATTTATTATTTTCTTTTCCCAAACACATTGTAAATGTTGGGAAAAGACTTGGTCCTCAACTTCTCTGTTTATGGATGAGGAACAAGGGATCGTGTCTTCTATTTTTGGGGGAAATGGCTGGAGCAGTTAGGAGAGACAGCTATAAAGGAAGGGGGCGAGATCTCTCAAAGATTCAACACACAGATTCACACGCACTCTCATTCTCCTTCTTTTCACTCACTCACTTTCTCTCTTGCACTGTAAACACAATAGCTTAAGGTTTGATTTATAGATCAATAGGGCAGTCTAACTTCTTCCTCTCATCACTTGCGAAGTTGTTTCTCTTTTCAATTTGTAAGTAAATTTTAGTCATGTTTTGTGACTAAAACTTCTATTCCAGTTAATGAACCCGTAGTATTTTTCAGAAATTGCTACTGTGAGATCCTTAGTGTTCTGTATTGTTTAAAGTCTCAAATTGGGGCAAGTATTTAGTCATTCTCTATTTTTCTTGTTGCAAAGGAATTGTAACTTAGGATTAGATTGTTTAATTAATTTCTAGGGCCCAGAATTTGGTTAGGCATTTTAATCCATTGCTAGTTGAGAACCGTTGATCCGTAATTGTCTCCGGGTTCTAACGGAGTAGCAAGTGACACACCGTTTAGGCATCACAAGCATATTCGTCTGTGTTGCGAGGATGATTAATCTAGGTTAAATGATATTACTTTAATATCGTTTTCTAGAACCGGATTTCTCTTATCTTAAAGCTTTCAAAACATTAAATCTTTCGAGCGTTTCGAGGGTTGTCTTTTGATTAGAGTATAATTAGCGAGCTTCTCCTAATTATCGAATCAGTAAGGAGAAATTGAGTGTTAGGCATTTGTCAACAACTATAACTGGTTTATTTGCAGTCAACTGAGTCGAGTGGGAGTCGATGATCAGTAGCCAATTTTTGGAATTGCTTCAGTTCATTAACTAGACCTTTATCAGCATTGAATTTAATTTAGTTATTATTTGCTTTCTTTAAGTTTATAAAAATTCCTACTTTACTTCATTCGAGTTTAGTTAGTTAGTTAAGCAAAAAAATCTCAGTTTTTGTTACTATATAAATTTCTTAAGGATATAAATACAACGTTCCATGTGGAGATGAACCTTATTACCCTATACTTGTATTTGGGAAAAAGGAAAATTATTTTTGACGGTTTGACACCCGCCAGATTTTGGCGCCATTGTCGGGGAACGGTTTTGCTATTTATTTCTTTTTAAGAATTTTATTTTGTTATGGCTTTCTATCCACAACAATTTGGAAGTAGACACGATAACTTTCCACGACTAAGGAATGAGGTAAATTCTAGTTCTATTGATCAAAGATTGAATGCATTGACTTCTCTGGTGGATAAGTTTCTTGTAAATCAGGTATCAAGGGCTTAAGTTTGTAGAAATTCGTTGGCTGCTAGACATGTTGCAAATTATTATCTTCCATGGCAAGATAATATGCAACACGCCATGGCAATGGGAGGATTTCCGGGACAAACTCATGATGACCATGATCCTTATTCCAATAGCTACAATCCAGGATGGTGGGATCAACCAAATTTCAGTTGCGAAAATCAAGAAGGACAGCCGATATTTCTGCGACAGAATTATCCGTTCTCACCTCCTCCATCCGTTCAACCCACTACCAGTTCCAGCACATCATTGAAGGGTCTAATCAAAAGTCTAGCTGAATCTGTTCGGCAAGATAAAAAGACTCAACAGCAAGAAAGATTAGAGACCAAGGCTAGCATTAAAGCTTTTAAAAATCAGATTTCTCCGTTAGTCATAGCTGTGAGCAAGCTAGAAGCGAATCAAGTTGAGCAGAAAAATGGGCCTGTTGATTGCAGCAAGGAAGAAGTTGTGCAAAATGTAGGGTCGCCAAGTAATGAAGGTGGAGAATTCATTAAACAAAGTGAGAAAATTGTTATTCTCCCACCTTTTCCGGGCAGATTCGCTAAGGAAGAAGAGGATGAGAAGGAAATCTTAGAGACCTTCCGTAAGGTTGAGATTAACATTCTTGTCATGGATGTCATAAGGGAAGTGCCTCATCATTCTATGTTTCTTAAGGAATTGTGTGCAAATAAAATGAAGTTGGAATTAGTGCTTGTAAAAAGTTTGACAGAGAAAGATGTGCATTTCCAAAGCAATGAGGAGGTGCATGAAAATATTATGGCACTCTATTCCACACCGGAGGTAACACCAAGGTTTGATTTTCCTTCTTTTCCATTACCGATTTCAAGTGAAAAAATTCTTCCTCAATTGCCGGTTATCATTGGTAATAATTTGACCGAGTTGTAGGAATAATGGGTATTGGGTCTAGCTACAGACGTTAAATAGCGGCGCTAATTGGGAGGCAACCCAACAATTTTAATGCTTTAATTTCCTGTTTGTCTAGGTTAAATTTGTTTTCTTGTTATTTTCATTCTGTTTTTAGTTTTGTTTTTGTTTCAGCAAGTGTTGGATTTTGGAAATGGAAGAAAAAAATTGTTCTGTACTAGATGTGTGATGCAACATGCCTTATTTTTTGAGAGATAGAGAAGTTTGAGAAGTGCAAGGCAGCAATGGGGATAACAATTAATTTTTGAAAGTTAGGGGGAAAGCGGGTGAACAATAAAAATTAAGAAAGGGGGTAAAAATCCCTAATTTCATTTGAGATTGTTACTTTCCGTTTCCAATTCTAAAAAGGCGATCTCTTTTCCAACCCGTCTCCTTTCAAGCTTCTTCATTCAGGCCATGGCTCCTAAGCAACAAAGTGCTTCGGCCAAGCCACGACGTTCAAGCAGATTGCGAGCTTCATTCGCTCGTAAGGCAGACCCTGCAAGCAAACAGCCAGTGGAGATTTCCTCTTCTGATTCTTCATCAATTCCTCTGCCGGCCCCATCTGCTCAACCTTCTACTCCTTCTTCAAGTTCTGACAGCGCTTATGTTCCGCCTACTGAGCTCTCCGCCTCCTCAGGTACTCAATCCACCCCCTCTCCTCCATCACACTCTCAAGCTTCGGCCCCCTCCTCCAACCTCTGCAATATCGCCGGTAGCAGGCCCCTCTACATCTGCCGGTCCATCTGTTCCTCCTTGGCCTACTGCTAGCCCTCACCGCCCATTGTGGAACCATTGCCAATTTTTCGTTTGGCAGCTTCTTTGAAGCCTCTTGCGAGTAGGAAATGTCGGCGGGTTCCGCAAGGGAAAGCAGTCACCAGCAATCAATTAGGAGGCCACATCAATTTTCAATCAAAAAGGGCAGTATCCCCTCTTTCACTTCTGTTCATAATTTTTGCTACTTTGTCATGTTTTACATCTTTTGTTGTATATACAGTGAGGACACTGTTTAGTTTAAGTGTGGGGGATTTTGGAGGTTGTAAATTGTGCAGTTGGGTGGTTTTGATGAAAAGTTTTGATGCATTTTTTAAGCTTGGTTCCTGAACATGTTTAGGTTAATTTGAAGAGTTGGTAAAAAAATTTTTTTTGCATTGTTGCAAAACTTGGTATTTTATATGCATTCTCATGTTTTGGTGAGATAATCTTGACAAATGATTAGCATTGTGTAATTTTCCTAGTTGGGTTGACACGCATGTTTTTAATATATATATATATATATATATATATATATATATATATATATATATATATATATATTGTTTCATTCAACTGATAAAATTGCAAGTTTCAAATGTTAGCCTTTCAAGTGAGCTTTTGAGCCTAATTGGAGCATTTCATATACTTTGCTTTTAGTCATTTTTTGTGTGATTCTCACAAACAGATGAACATTTTAGAACTTGCATCTTGTATACATGTCGAGGTCAGTCATTGCACCAATCGGATTAAGGCACTTAGGAATCACCATGTTTTGGCTCTCTTTCTACCTTACCCACATCATGTTTTCCCCTAGTTAACCCTTTTTGAGCCTTGCCCATTTCCTTTGTTTTAACCTTATAAAATCTAACATT